>JACATO010001120.1:0-600000 GCA_018389105.1 Nautilus pompilius
ACGGCTCTCCGACGCCCAAGAGCGCTCGGCGCTACCGCTTCAGAAGCGCGCCCTCGAAGGAGAGAGAGAGAGAGTCTCTCTCGAGCGAAATCTCGCTCTCCAGCGATCGATCTAGTATAGCTCTCGCGGATCTCTCTCTCTATCTCTATCTCTATTCTCTCTCTCTCCTATCCATCTCTCTCTCTCCCTCTCTCCCTCATCTCTCTCCCTCCCCTTTCTCTCTCTCCCCATCTCTCTCTCTCCATCTCTCTCTCTCCCCCATATCTCTCTCTTCTCCTCTTCATATCTCTCCCTCATTCTCTCTCAGCTCTCTCTTCTCTCTCTCTCTTCTCTCTCTCTCTCTCTCTCTCTCTCTCTCTCTCTCTCTCTGCCCCGAAACACTCGATATTCAATCACTCACAAAAAAAAACCCGAAACATTTTCGGATAATATTAAAGTCGCCCTGTTCTTCGCCGAAAGCTAAAAACCAATTTTCCCCGCCAATAGTTTATCTTGTAAAAATCATTAATCTCTGGTTAAAATGTAAGCGATTGCGTCATTATTTCGTAATCCATCTAAATAAACAGACGTTTTGTTTGTTCGGTTTACTCTCGGAATCGTTCATGAAGAAAAACCCAAGAATAATTACTCGAAGTCCAGTCTCTCTTTTCTTGCACGTCCGAGATTGCTTGAGTTCTTTGTTGTTGATGGTTGTCTTTTTTTTTTAAACTTAAAATATTAAACTAATTCTACTTTAATTTCCATTCTATC
Source organism: Nautilus pompilius (assembly GCA_018389105.1). Lineage (NCBI taxonomy): Eukaryota > Metazoa > Mollusca > Cephalopoda > Nautilida > Nautilidae > Nautilus > Nautilus pompilius. The sequence continues at coordinate 751 of JACATO010001120.1, forward strand.
CCGTCCCCATAAAGAATAGACGAAAAAACTATGGCCATTAATGTCAGGCCTGGCTCCCATCTTCAGATAATCTTAGAACTAATTAACTATCTTCAGAAGCTCATTCCTCCCGTACGAGCGATATTACTAGGAAACTGCTTTCTGCGATTGCTCTGTCTGACCTTGGCGTCTGAAAGTCATCGCGTTCCCGTATCTTGATTGATTGGGGGGGGGGAAACAATAATTAAGAGTGTCATAAATCGAAATGTTACGATCGCCCGCTTTTATCTTCGAGAAAAACATTACCTCAGAACTGATGTATCCGCCTTGTGTTTGCCTGTCAAACAACCTTTAGTTTATGGGAGGTAACTCGACTCACCCAATTTTATATCCTAAATACATATATCTACGCTACACTAAGATAGTGAAACTAGTGGTTTCATAAAATTCCGGACTATCCAGAAAAATTCGCGAAGTCATTTTTTTTCACCCCCGGGGGGAAGTACACCAATAAATCCTACGGCACGGATCCTGTCTACCTAGAGTGTGTAGGAAGGTGCGGCAATTTCTTTAGAGTTTGCACCTCAGAAACAATCCAGGGTTCCAACAAAAACCTGCACCACATTTTAGCAGACATGATGGCCCTATATATCTTGGTAACTAAAGTAAATATTTCCTAGCTAAAATAATTTGACATTAGGTTGGAAATAATCCTTGCAGATTCTCAGAAAGGCAAACTTTTAAATACCAGACATATACAGAAGAAGAAAAAAAAGGTGGGGGAGGAGAATCAAGCAAAAACAAAACAAAGTTCTGTTAAGATATTCGGAAATATTCGAGATAAACTAATGGAGAAGTCCCCATTGCATCCTTATCTGACCGTAAACAAGAAATTAGTGTTCTCACCTGTTGCACCTGTAGGCGTTACGAAAACCTAGCGGCAAGCACATGAGGTTGTCCAATCTAACAGGTAAGGACAGTCTCCCGTGTTCACTACTGTCTGCAAACAGAGGGACGTCGTCTGCTCCGTCTTGAAGATCTAGAATTAGATACAAACATACGGGTTCTAAATGTTCACGGGCGCGTTTTGGCTGGCCGACGAATGAACCGTGACTAGTTTTTATTAGACTATTTTGAATAAGCTCTTTGATGTCCAACACGGACAAACTCGAGGCGTGTAACAAAAGAAGAGGAAAAGAAATTCTAATGTTGGGAATCGTTTATCGTTTCGCTTCTCATTTGAGAAGTATGCGCTACTCGATCAGGGGGAGTGAATCGAGACAGTCCTATATATGCAACGTTTTGGCCTGAGACGTTTTCCACAGACGGCGTACATTTTCGGCGAAATATGGACACCGGTGCAGCCAACAAACGCTTTCCGCTTTGAATAATATATTCATTCCCATGTCACCCTCTGAGCGGAACCAGTGCTGGCATCGAGGCTGCGCTTGCTTAGATACTAACGCAAAACGCCAGACTATCCTCGTGGACGCTGTGTTTTAGGTTCTCTGTCCATTTTTTTTTTTTTTTTAAATATTCCTCGCTAACAAGTGCCTTCAGCCGCGCTTCCGCTCCGATGCCAGGAAATGAGGCAACCGGTGAGATCAAAGTGCCGTGCCACGTGAAAAAGTCATCAATGGCTCACGGATGCTGACGGCGAGCGAATCCAAAAGGTATTGGTGCTTTACCATCTAGAACGAGGTAAGGGAGTGACGTCGCGCGACTGCGTCTCGTTCGCGCGCTCCGAGAAGTATCGTCCTCGTTTTCGGAAAAAAAAAAAAAAAAAAAAAAAAACACTTCCGCCCGCCCCACCCCCGACGATAAAATGGCGGAGATTTAGTACTGATGTTTCGATCTCGGAGGTAAAGAGCGCCGTTAATTAACGAGACGGAAGAAGTTGTTTTCTTTCATCGATCTTTTCCGAAGATGGGTGAGGTGGGTGAAGGCGGCGTCGGCGACAGGATTGCCGGGTACCGTAAGGGAAGCACAGTTGCGATGTCCGTAAGCTGTACGTTAAGAAGACATCAGTTTTTTGGAAAATGTCAAAAAAGATATCATTAAGCGATGACATCACAGCAGGTCAATAGAGAGACTAGTAAGCAAAACTTCTTAGTTTCGAGACGGAAAGTGAAGATTATGGCATTTTTGCTCCGAAGTCATCAGGTGTCTCGAGTGAGAGCCTCTGGCACGAATGGCAGCTCGTCACCAGCTCCGGGCCATTCCATCGCTTTGCGAATGCGACTCCTAGTTGCTGCAGTGTTCACCGTAGCACAGAATGCTTTTCAATGGCATCTTGTAGATGTAACAAAGGTGTTCAGTTGGATGAAGGTCTGGAGAATGAGCTGGCCATTGATTGTCTCTTGCTTCAGCTACTGCTCGATTATCTAGGCACATCGTGTACAAGAGTTTTTCATCCATGAGAATGAATTCATCCCCAACAGCGCCATCGTATGGCCTCGGATCTTAACTCGAACCTGTTATAACGTTCCAGAGGTCCGTCAGCCCAGCCAGTCACTCTTCGCACCAGCGTCACTCATGTCGTTCAGCAAAGTTGGCATCTTAAATCCTCTCTCGCGGCCTTCTATGGAGTTTAACACGCCGATCTGTATGTAAAGGGGCAAGCAAAATCCAGTCTTGTCCTCCAAAAATCACGGGGCTTCCAGTCTTTGACGATCCACCCTTCATGGTCTACTGCCCACTCCTGCCACGCCCGCCCTCAGGTAGCCCGCAGTGTGCGGATTCAAACTTTTCTTGGCTACAAACCATCATTCCCAAAGCCAATTTCGGAAACGTTGCGTTGAGACATTGACACCTGTTACGTTTTAAAGGTCATATTTCCACTGAATTGTTCGAAAAACGCTTTATTCTCGCCCCCCCCTGGCCACGCATTGTTCACTCGAGTACTTCACGCCGAGCCTGGGGTCTAGAAGTCACGATCTGGTTTACGCTGATTCATCTGCCACACGATGTCGAGATGCTCCCGTCCTTGGCGCAACAATCTCTCTAGAAAGATCTCTTCCGCCGTCGTGCCATTCTGAATGCATCGGCATTTGAAAAAATGACCAATTCGGTAATGAAGCAGCAATTCTTAAATACCAAAACAGGCAGCGTAAAGGGCACTGGCATCTACGTGGAAAAATTAGGGGATCCCAACTCGCTTGAGGAGATTCGGTCACTCTATAGGTGAGGATCTCAAAGGGAATGCTAGAGTTGTGGAACGAAAGTAAAATTTGCCAGGATCTGATGTAATAATAACTCGTGGTTTACTTATTAATTTTCTACGAGTAAACAGAGCAGAAGGTAAACGGTAAGAAACCTCCGCGATTGCTCGGACTTCAGCAGACTGATTTATCATTTAGCTCACCAGCCTCTGGAAGACCTTACGAGTTCATCGCCAGTAGCTTCGAGCGCAATGACGTTATGGCTCTACGCATAAGAAACCGGGCATGGGTTGGTCTTAGTAAGTCCGTCCGTAGGAATACGGCTGAAGTACAGAAGTATTCAATCGGGTCGGAACAGCCGTAATTGTAATTAAGGTAGCTTGCGACGCGAAACTCCAGTCGGCGTGAACTGATGATTGAAGTTCAATTACAGAATTTAAATTTCAATGAGAGAAATAAAGCACTCTTCTACTATTACTTTTAAAGAAGTCACCCGTGCCCCTAATTTTGGGTGAGTCAGGGTTATAAGAGAAAACCCTATATGCCAACATCTCTAAACCGTGTGCCGTGTTTGTTATAAAAACCGAGAGAATTGGGCTGCTAACTGAAAGTGGAGGTCGCTTCCCGTCGGCTTTATTGCCAGTAACATAAAACTGATTAATGCAGGTATCAGGCGATTCAAACGGATCCTTACTTGTGTGAGATAGAAGTACCAGAAGGGGGTCGATTCTTTTGCCGAACCGCCCCTGTGGCCGCCATTGTGGTGCGCCATTCCCTAGGGTCGCTGTCACGAGGAAGATCGCTGCCACGCAGACAATAAGCTCCGTTGCCCTCATTATCTGAAATCGAACAAAAACACAACGGATCACTGAACACGGCTGGGAGCGGATCCCTGATTCCTTGGGAAAGTTTCCCGTAGCATCGGCTCATTGCATCGGATTTTAAGGAAGAATCCTGTTTGATTTTCATTATTTAACGTATTTATCAAGAAGACTTTCGAAAACATTTAAGAAACGAATAGAGACGTTCAGATCTTGTCTCGTCAGGTGCCCGTTTACCAGGCTTCGCTCGTCCGCTCAACTGCTTGGAGTTTTACAACAACAAACAAAGAGACAAAACCCCCGAGGTGAGCAGTTGCGTGGTTTTACGGGCAAAGTGTCGGCCTTTCCGACGCATCTCGCGAGAGATAGCATCGCTTAATGCGAACCGGGCCGTCTGATGTTATCGGCAGAGGGCCCCCTCCCCCGGCAGAACGGACACTGTCTTCCTCGGTATTTATCCGAATCCCAAATTTGTCTGCGAGACCCCCGATCGACGGCGGAATTGGACCGGTGTGCTTTCGTTCGTTCTGCGTCTCGTCTGAAATGAGTTATGCTGAGATATCTGATAAAATAAACTAGATCTTAGAAAAAGAAGTTTGATTAAACAGCGAGACAAAAAAAAACAGAGAAGAAATTGTTAAAAGAAACGAAACAGGAAAGAATAGATAAGGGAACTTCTGTTTAATGGACAGTTAACTAAATGAACATTAGAAAGTCCAGCGATCGTACTGGGTGGAAGGAACGAGGCAACTTGAAGAAGTCTCTAATCAGATGCGTTAACAGAATGAAAATGTTTCAAAAGCAAAATAAAATATATATATTTTTGAAAAATATTTCATTTTTTTTTGGTTCTAATAGTTCACGGTAGACGGAGCTTCGTCCAGGAAAGTTTCCTAAACCACTGAAGAAATCAAAGAATTTCAAGAGAGCTACGTAGATGTCGTAATCTTAAAATTTGCTACAATGTATATATATATCGAAAATGGATAGTTGGTTAACAAGGTGCTTAGAGATAAAGTAACAAATAGGTATGAAATTTTAAGATCTTGGAGGGGGGGTGGGATTATCCACGAAAGTTCTGGAAATGTGTTTCCTTTTAAGATTTCGATTCCTACCGTAAAAAAAGTTCTAGGAGCGCAGAAATAGGGAGATTTATAGTAAGACTTACCAAAAAAATACAAACCTCGGGGATTTTAAAACATGACGACCTAGGGAGTTTATCTTAGTAAATACCACAGTCTAGCACGCAAGACAACCACGAGTTACTTACACCCCATAGAATAACCCGAGTGAACGGAGTTTTCCGAGCTTCTTTCCGCCATCTTAGGTTTGGAGAAAACTCCACTTCAGCTGCCCACACGATACTCGCCGAGTTCCAATGAAGCTCAGACCAACAGCTGATGATGGTACGTCCGTAGATATCATTCTTTACGATACAGATTTCTTTTATATGGGGAGACCGCAATAGTTTTAATCGAAGTTGCTTTTGGAAAAATAATTTTCTAGGATTTATTACCATCTATGAATACGTGTGTGTGCCAGGGTTAATGAATGAAAGCCAGAGAAATTTCACTTTCGCTATACGTTCTTGTAGTTTCTTAAACCGTCTTTGCTGTGGCGGCACGAAATCTATATTCATTACTGATACTGCCACTGGAAAACGATAATTATGTTTTTATCGATTACAATAGAGATTTGCGAGTAATGTTAGAATGACATTAAAATTAAAGTTCGTAAACGTCGCCGCCTAAACATAATCTGGAGATTTTCTTTCTATGGCAGCCAGTAAAAGCCAGCTTTTGTCTAAAGGGGAAACATTAGAGTTCGTCGGCGATTCTCTAAATGCCTCGAGATTTTTGTTTAGCATTTAGTAGGACGTTTAAAAATACTAGATCTGTTCTGGTATTAAATTTTTATGAGGTTTGGGGGGGGGTACCTGCCAGAGGATTCAAAATAATCAAGCTTTTAGACTATAAACAAATTCTCTAGGCTACTTGTGATCAGAAATACTACAGGAAACACTTGTGAATTAGCTACGGTATCGTCACGGTTAATTCTTTTATTTTTTTGGTTTGTTTATAACAGAATTTTAAATAAATATATATATATATTTTTAATGTTAATATTTATAGTTTATACCGGTGTAAAAATTAAATTTATAAATATTTTCCTTTCTCCTGGGGAGCGAGGTTACGGACTCGCCATCTTGGGTCCCTGTCTCCGGAACTGAATATCGCGTCCGTTTCCAACGCTGTCGCGAAGAGAACTGCAAGGAAGGATACCAAACGCCAAAGAGAATTTCTTTTACTCAAGCTAGTTATTAAAAAAATATAAATAAATAAAAGCATCGACGAAGTTTTAGTGGGCCTTCGACTTCTGACTTGACCCCAATATGGGCAGATCACGTTCGATCCCAGCAAGTCTGTTGCTACTTTACCTAGAGGCGATACAATCAAGAAAGCGACGGCTTTTCCATAATACGCATTAAAGCTATCGGGAAAATTCATAATCACCTATAACAGAAAGAATTTAATTTTAGATTTAAATCGGAGCAATCAGAGAATACAATTTGTTTTATTATAGAAAAATAAAGAATTCTACGCTTGTATGAATGTAATATCGCTGTTTGCTGGTGTTTTAAATTACTACCGCAAATAATGTTTTTGATTTAGTTTTCATGGTTAGTCTTAGCTGGATACCCGACTGTATCACAACTGTAAAATGTGCTTCCATAATTACTTTCTATTTTTTTTCTCTTGTCATCGGGTGAAAAGTTATCTTTGGTTCTTCGTGACAGTCGGTAGAGATGAAGTCCTAACGAACGTTTTGTTTCAGTATATTTAGTGATCGACTAGAGAATATAATAAGCACTTTTGTGCAATTGATTTCTGCTTATGGAAAGAGCACTTTTCCTCAGTGGAGGGGTTCAGTCCACGAGCAAAGACCGGGTTCTGATTGACTCACCTGTAAATGAGTTTCTTCTTCTCTCGTGAAGGATCAAAACCTGTTGGATGGAATACTGATTGCATGCTTCCTCGTCCTTTGGCACTTTTGTCATCTCTAATGACATTCAGTTTAAAATATATACATCAATTTTTAAAATATTCCACTTGTCCATGTTAAAAACTTTTAAGAAAGAATAATAATGCTGACGTTGTTTGTTCGTAACATTTAGCCACCAAATTTCAAAGAGTCAAGCAGAAGCCAATACGTATTGTCTTTCCAAGACTACATTTCTCGTTACATTGAAACAATAGGCCACGAATTTAGCGTGAAAGTTTACTCTCTCTCTCTCTCTCTCTCTCTCTGTACTGACGCCATATCTCTCTCTGTACTGACGTCATATCTCTCTCTGTACTGACGTCATCTCTCTCTCTCTGTACTGACGTCATCTCTCTCTCTCCCCATCTCTCTGTACTGACGTCATATCTCTCTCTCTGTACTGACGTCATCTCTCTCTCTCTCTCTGTCGTTTTCATAATGATTCTATACTACTACACGATTGTTGTTTGTATTTTTTAACTCTTTGTCGGTCACGGCGTCTAATTTTCCGTACATCGCCTACATTATTTCAGATGTATTTACGCGGAAGTATTACCGGACGAATGATCTGGTTGTCGTAAAGTTGCCAGTTTATTTCTAGTTTATGATTAAATCAGATTTAGGTCGATACAAAAATCGTTTTTCCTCCAGAAATTTTCCGATTGACCAGCTCTCGTCTGTTCATCGCATACAAAGAATCAAAGATAAAACGTCAATATTTTTGTCGCCAAATCTCATTTTGACTTCATGATGCCGATTGACAAACGATTAAATCATCTCAAAATTCCTGGCTACCATTTTATTTTTCTTTTCGCAGCAAAAATCCAGACAATTGAAACCTAATTACGCTGCTATCCACTTATATATATATTTAAATTAAACCGTTCTGCTTTCTCTCGCTATACTCCTCGCGGGGTTTCTTCCAAACCGTCCGGAAAGGTCCTACCACGTGCCTTTCCCGAGCCGGGCGGGAGTTTCCCGAATCGGGACGTCACCCGTCCCTCGCGCACGTCCAACCGATGCGCCAATCATCGCAACTCCTCTGATCGGATCGGTACCAACGCGAGACGATCGCAAAGGCGGACCCAGAACTCTCACCACCCGTTTTGCGAAGTGTGACGATGAACTCGACTAAAGGCGAAAAATCTAGTAATTTACCGGGTGGTTTATAAAAAAGGTAAATCCGAAATTGTGTTAGTTCTTTGTCCGAAGATTACGGTTTACACGGTCGGCGCTCCTCTCGCGAGATTTATGCATCGGTTTTCCGTCCCTGTACATTCGTGAATCCTGGTCTGCGACTGAGACAGACATTTACACGTCGACCGCAAGCAGAATATCCCGGAGTATTTTAAAAAAAGAAAAGCGTCAAAGGCTTCGAGGACCCATTAAATTAGTTTTGCACGCGATCAAACGGTTTCCCTTTTAATAGAATTGTTTTTTGTTCTGATTTACTAACTTTTATCCAAACTCCATGGATCCTGTAAGGGGGGAATATTAGCAACGACAGCAAAATAAAATTGCATAATTTAATTTTGGTTTTAAAATATATATATATTAATAAGCAGCGTGGCTGACACTAAAAGGCAACGATTGCGCCGGAAGGTAAATGAAGAACTAGAGAAAAAATCCATCTTTGGAGTTCTTACATCATGACATCAGTTAACCTTTTTCCATATTCCATGTCATGTATTTTGTTTCAGTCCTCAATCTAAGCGGTTAAAGACATTTTGGTGGTTTTAGACTTACGTACCCTCTACAGTACATCTTTCATTTCATAGTTACTCTGCCGAGCAAGTAAAGGCAACACAGGGGTTAGGTACTGGGCAAAAAAACGTGTCCCAAATTTAGCGATTCACGAGTTGTGGGTTCGATGCCAGTTCAGATCCCTTGTCTGATCCGAAGAATAGAAATGTGCACCAAAACGGTCATCGGGACATTATAATGGCAGCGAAGACAGATTTCCGAAACGTGCGTTTCATTAATTATTCTGTTACCTCTAATAATTTGGTATGGAAATGCCCAAACCAATCTTCTACTTTCTATCGTTTTTTTTTTTTTTTTAATTACTTCATCTCTAGTGACTTTCATCAAAAAGTAAAACAACAACAACAAAAAACGCACATTGTGTAGTATTTACATAGTATAAAAATTTTGTCAGCGTAGTGGCCGCGAACTAGAAGACGGAGTACCGATCACAGGTCTAAACTCGCCGCTGAGAAATGTCCCTGGATTGCAAATCAGTGCAAAACAGTCCGATCACTATGATGTTGAGCTTTGGCACGAAAAGCAAGGGGCAAGTAAGAAACGCGAGAATCTCCGATTGGCCGCTTCAGACCCTCGAAAACTTGTAAACTGCTACAAACATTTGATAGGTTTTACCAGGGGGAAAGCGCACCACTCCGGAACGTTGTAAACGGATAGAAATACACGTCACAGGCCTGTGTGGATCTCGATCTATCGTAGAGGACTTGCTATAATATTTCCAGAACTATTCCAGTTTTGTATGAGGCGTTCAAATGCATAATAGGTACAATCTGGTGTCTAAAATCACCAATCTGTTTTAATGGTTTTGCCTCAAGGTAGAAGACTAGAGATATCAGCTTTTTTTAAAAAGTTTTTTTTCATAAAGAAGGCAACTTAGAAGAAAAGACGATATAATAATAATATAATAATAATAATAAAAAATAATAATAATAATAATATAATAATATAATAATAATAATAATAATAATAATAATAATAATATAATAATAATAATAATAAAAATAATAACAATAATAATAACAACAACAACAACAACAACAATAATAAAATAATAATAAGAATAATAATAAAATAATAATAATAATAATAATAATAATATAATAAATTGATACTATGTCAAAATGGATAATAACCAGCTGCAAGATCTTCTGACATTTTCCCTTGTTGTTTCGAGAAAGTCCAGCTTCGATACCAGAAGTTTTAATTCACGTTCTCGAGGTTAATTAGAAATGGAATTTTACGACACCTGTTCTCATGACGTAACAGATTAGTGCCCGCCGTCCGGAATGAGTTAATTTACTGCGAGTAATAAATATCCATGTCTATAAATATTTCCATAACAAAGTTACCTGTTTTTTGTTTTGATCTTTTAGATCAGGTGGGTAAAGAATCCCATCGAGCTCCTTGTTGAGTATTAGCTTTACAGACCGGCGGAGGGCTTAATCAGGGAGTTGACTCCCCCACCCAACTTTAATAGAAGGGTTTGGAGACTTTCGAACTCCTTAGCCGGAAAAATTGCTGATGGTTACCCAGCGCGACGTGAAATTTGTAATTCCGACAGCATTTCGATTTTTTAAAAAAAGATTCTTTTCAAAGGAATGAAGTAAAATATCGAATTAGTATTTAATAAATTCCTTGATCGAAAAACAAAAGGAGAGAGAGAGAGAGACGCCAATTCTAGCAAAGAAGAAAGAAAAATTTAATATCAGAAAGTTATATTTAATCGCAACTGTCTAAAACAAACGCAATTTGAAAGCCTGAAACACTTAGGATGTGATTTTCATTTCATACGCTTCAGAAAACTGCTGCTGCGTAGTTTTATGTTAAATAGATTAGCTACACCATAAAGGACATTAAAATAAATAAGTAAATAAATAAGAAGATTTTAAATCTCACTTTTGATCGTTTTTACCAAGGATCAACAAATTCGCATGAAGCATCTGAAGCATTCATTTCGTCTCGTCTACACTGCTCAAGTAACTATATGACCGATCTACAAATTAAAAGCGCTCAAAACGATACCTCACTAGCAGAATTCATTTTTTCCAAGCTGTTTAATGAGTGTTAATCGGAGGAAGGGTCCGACGTGCCAGCTTAATTATTGTTCTCCTCATCGCCCATCAAATCACGTTTTGTTTTGTTGTTGTTGTTGTATATATATATATATATATATATATATATATATATTATTTCGGTAGCTTCACGACAAAAAAAATTTCTAAAATAGATCGGCTCTAAATCGCCTGAGGTTTCTTTGTGCACAGCGCGATGTAAGAATCCCGTGGGGCAGGGGACTTTCAGCGCAAATCAATGACTTTTTTTCCGGCTGCGAGAGAGAGAGAGAGAGAGAGAAGAGAGAGAGAGAGAGATGGAGGAGAGAGAGAGAGAGAGAGAGAGATGGAGAAGAGAGAAGAGAGATGGGGAGAGATAGAGAGAGAGCGTGGAGAGAGAGAGAGAGAGAGGAAGAGAGAGAGATTGGGGAGAGCGATCGAGCGACGCAGGGTGGGGCGGTCGTGGTAACCTCACGCGCCGTATCGATGGCTATTTTGATTTCTCTTTAGGTGGCCCGTGCGCTGGCCGAGAGGGGTCCGCGTCCCTAGCTCTTCGCAGCTGCTGGATTAAACCGACCTAACTGTCGTGAGCCTATTACCCTCGGCATGCACAATTCCGCTACTAACCATACTTGTTCGGTAATCCATTTTACTCAGCACCAATTCTATTACTAGAAGAATAGCTTGTGCGATTTAACGTCTATGATTAGTGGCTATAGACTGCTGAAACCCCCTCTCCTTTTTTTTTCCTAATTCATTAGAAAAACAACCCTTTTATTTTTAGGTGTTACCTTAGACGTACGAGGTTCGGAATTTTTCGAATGGCAAAACGTCCACAAACCCTAACGCTGCTCCCTCGCGGTAGACAGCTGAAGAAGCTGTCACGTGATCCTCGCCAAAAGGAAGCGATCTCGCGAGTTTCGTAGCGAGGAAACTCTGATTTAAACATTCATTTTTTTTTTAACTTGTTCGTCGCACCGACAGTTTTCCGTGCTATGCACAGCGCGACCTTAATAATCGCGCCAAAGGCTCGCCGACGAATTATTTGTTGCTGTCGTCGTCTTCCTTCTTCTTCTCTTCTTCTTCTTTCTTCTTCTTCTTCTTCTCTTCTTCTTTCTTCTTCTTTTCTTCCGCTTAATGTCGCTTTAATTAATAATCAGAAAAAAAGTGTAGGTTTCAATTGAGCCCAGTTACTGACGCACCCTTTAAAGCTTCTATTGTCACGTGATTAAGGCGTCCGAGTTCTCGCAAGCCAGCGGTTTGAAGCTCACACTACGTTACATCTCAGCCACAGCTTCAGTTTCAGAGTGTATTCTTATTTAGCGTTTTCTAAAGGGGAGAGCTTGATGGAATTAAACCACGCAGCAGTAGTTGTCTTTTTTTTTTAAATAAAAGAGAAAAATTCCAATTCAAAATTGCATATTAAAGAATGAAGAATTAGATTTTGACCGGGGAAGTCTGTTGAAGATGTAACCTCTCATGTCGAATCAAGGTAACCTTTTAAAAATTGTTTGACGTTAACCAAGGAATTAAGTTGGCGGGGGGATTTCTTCGCAATCGATGGCACAAGTCGGTAAATCAACTCCGCACAATTTTAGTCGCGAACCGCGGGGTAGATAAACCAGACTGAGCCGATAAAACCATCCGGAGGGGGGATGTATCGATATTTCGCGCAAAAACATATTAATAACAATAAATCAGCATCAGTACTAACGCAGAAGCAACGGTTCGGGAGGCCGTGGGGTGATAAAGGAGTCGGCAGTCATCAGACCGTCTGTCGGGTTCTCTTCGTCGGCCAAGGGAAGGAAAAGCGGACAGATCTCGTCCGCCCCGTTTTCTCACGTTAGACGCCTTGTCGCGGTCTTGACGATGAGCGGCCGTAACAAGGCCTTCAGAATCAGGGTCCACTTTAACCTTCCTTTCTTTGAATGACGGGAGAAGGGCAATCACCATCCTTCTCGTCACTACAGACCTCGTGCTACCGGCGCTTGACCGGCAGGTGTCCTCCACTTAATGCGCGTCGCATCCAAAGATCTAGTTCTAAACGTTTTGCTAATTTCACCTGAGGAAATTCTTTAGGTATTCAGTTTTCACACAATTATCTAATTTAAAAAAGAAGTACCTTTTCACTCTAAATTTTTAAAAAAAAGGAAATTTGTATTTGAGATCAGCTATGAAAATATATGAAGAACGAGTTATGAAATCTGTTTTCTTGGACTGGAAGATTTCTGTCCCGAAAATGGGGTCAGGGTTACTCTAAGGGTGGGCGTCGGCAGAGGAAGGAGACCGGGTGCCAGGAGAAATGGGCCCGCAAGGTTTATCTGAAGTCGGAAAGATAACGGATCTTATTTAAGTCAAGTAAGAAAAGAACCCTCCCGTCTCGTCACTAAAAGAACGATTTCTGGAATTCTCCGGTCTTCTTTCCACGACCGTTCTCCGCAATTCGCTTTCGAGCAAGTATAGGCGAAGAACCAACCCTAACCCTGCCTCAGCCCTGGAGAGCTCGGGCTATCAGCCCAAGCGTCTTCGGGTCTGAACTCCGACCCCCCGGAACCTCACTAGCCTCTGTTTTATTCATCATGTCCACTGTTACCAACGAAAGAGAGACGACTAAAAAGTTTAGATTTAAGCGGGTTTACTCGAAACTTTGACGAGAGTTGAGAACGTATCGAAGCAAAAAAAAAACCAGAAAGGAGGAGAAGAAACTGCGATACAACGAACTTAGGCAAGCGGAGTAGGCTTGGGTTTTCGTACTATTCACTACCGACCGGGATTCGAACCCGCTGTCATATGTTCTTCACCCCCTACCACCCTTCTTCGCTAATTTGGAAAATCTTTTAATTATAATCTCAAAGGAAGAATGACAGACGCATGCACTTAGAAGTACGAAAGGGGGTTTTAAAAAGGAAAATTATCGCATCGTTTAGGAAAGAAACAAACTGTAGAAGGAAGATCCAACTTTCTAGAAAAAGATTTAATATAAATAAATAAATAACAGAGAAAAAAAAATAAATTTAGCCGGTCAAAGTCGTTAAATAAAATATCACCTATCTCTGTGGTCTAGGATCTCGCCTTCTGTACTATGGTTAGACGAGTAGCCAGTAAGAATTCCTCAACAAACAAAGAAAATACACCTTACCAGCTTGGATGATGTTGTTCAGCTCTTGTTCCTTCGAGTTCTGACCCGCGATCGTCATTTATGCTGAGTTTATCATGGCTGGGTGCCTCCTACACGGATTTAGTATTCGGTTACCTTCGTTAGTTTCCGTACTTTTCCGTTACTTACTCATTGCCCCTCCCTACCCGCCTCCTCGCTTTCCTCGCCGGACCGATCGATACGAGATTAATGAGGCTCATATAAATATAACTACGCCACGGCTGACAAATTAGTGCTTTTTGCGCAGCCCAAAGAGCGATATTTTCAATAAATTCAGAAATCAGAAGCGCGAACATTGTTCGCAGGCGAAACGCTAACGACCCCCCCCCCAACGAAAGTGGCGGTGATTTGGTCGACCGAGAAAGGCGGGTGACGTGGCGAACGAAATCAATCCGCAAGAATCGCTTTCCATAATGCGCGGAAGACTTTATTACTCGATTGTTTCCATAAATTAATCTAATGCGATTTATCTGCCATATACGTCAATGAACGGGAGAGAAAATCAGTTTATTCGGAGAGCAGTTCTCTCGCTCCGACTTCTATATGGTTCGATCAGTTTTGTGTTTTTTTTTGGCCAGGTAGAAGCACACCTATAAACTCCATTTGCTGCAAGTTTCTGTCTTATTTAACTTAATCCATGTATTTACCCCTCCCGTCACCATGGAAGTACGGAGGTGATGTATCTCCCTCCTCTCACCGGCTCAGAAAGGCCGTCAGTTGCTAGGTTTTTCTTTTCCACTTTTCCATATACTTAAAATATGACATCATTAATCCCAAATCTCTGCAGAATATTTTAGGCATCTTTATTCATAGTAAATTATTACCACATATATATATATTCGCTCAATGATATTGCGATTCATTTCGTTTCGTTTCGTTTCGTTTCGCATTGCTATCTTTTAAATCGATTGCTTATCAGATTTATGCGTCTTCTATATTAAAGATTTCTTTGAAAAGCTGATAGAAAAATTGGAAAGTAATTACAATCAGCCAAATCGAACGGTTTGACAATTTTTTTTTTTTTGGAACTTAATTATACCGCAAGGCCAAATAGTTCAGTCTGTAATATAGGTATCGGGGGGGGGTCCGTCTACTTCGTTCTCTTCTCTTCGGTCGTCGGTCTCTCCCTGTAATCCGCGAACTTCGGCGGGCACACACCACCTCTCATCTCGTAAACAAGATATAGAACCGCAGGGGGCCGCATCTGGGGAAGTGCACGACGACGATAATAAGGTAACAGGTTCTTGACATAAGAAATCAAAGTACTAATTACAAGTTGAGTCAGTAATTTAAAAGTAAATTGAAGCCATCTCCTCGAAAAGTGGTTATCAGCGTTTGTGAGGGACACCCTCTGTATTGTGTGGACGTGCTGAATTTTTTCAGGTTGGAATAGTGATCTGGTCTGGCCAGCGGCATAAGTCTGCAGGTATTTCTTTAACTGCTGCTACTGCGGTTGGCCTGGGTCGTTCATCCCCCAACTCATCTCTCTCTGTATCACTTTATTGCGATGACGTGATGGTCAGACGCATAAAATGGAGTATACATTTGCCCCTCTTTTTTTGGAGCGGTCTTCAAATTATACTGGCAAAGATCCTCGTGTGACGTTTGGTCCAAACATGCCTCGCGTGCTCATCTTCTACTCAACTAAAACCTGTCCCCTTAAATGATTTCAACAGTATCTGGATCCTTCCATGCGAAAACTGGAAGTTGTTAATGGTCGCGAAGAAAAACGAAAAAAAGCTAGAAGAGTCAACGCAAAAATCTCAGCATCGCGCGAATCAAGACTTTTAAATCCTGGCGCGTTTAGAAAATTAGCCTCTCTTTTTCCCTCCCTTCTCTCCTTCATACTCCGATGGCCTACAAGGGAAACAACCGGGGCGAGGGAGCGTAGTGCCGCAGTTATCTGGCCAGGAACCGTTATCAATGCTGTGTCACGTGGTGGGGCCCGGCCACTTCCGACTTCGGAATCACGAGTTCGGAAGTCCAACTCTCGCTCAGCAACAACAACAACAACAGCGATGACAACAGCAGCAGACCTAATCCGTCGTTATTTGTGTGTGTGTGTGTGGGTGTGGTGTGTGTGTGTGTTTTCTGTGATTTAAACTGTTTGCTCGCCTTCTTCTTAAAGTATAAGGCGCACAATCAGTTTGCGCGAGACCTTTCAGGTGTGCGAATAAATGTTAGACTTTTCTGTTCTTTTAAAAGTTATAATGGGGTTTGTACAAAAGCTGCAAAAATGGAGCGATGCGGAAGGAAAAACAACAACAACAACAACAAACTACACGGTAAAAATGTCGGCGTAAGGGAACATTCTAAAAAAAAAACTGTACAGCGGTTACATTTGTAAAACTCTGCATTCGGTGTTTTTAATGCGATCCCCGCGACACCGCCAGACAAGCTGCTACGGTTCTGACGACCATTTAGAATACTTAAAAAAATTATATATATATATTATATTTTTTTTAATTTGGGATTTTTAATTTTAGATATCCTAAGCAAACTTTAATATCGGTTATGAGTCCGAAATTAAAATGGAGATAAAACGACGCCTCTCGAGTTTCTGATACTTTCTTCTTTTTTTTTCACCTGAAGAGCAAGATGTCTGACGTCTTTAGAAGTTAATCTTCCGTTCAGGTCTCATCGAGATGCGAGATTTGTGTTTGCTCTGCGCGGAGAGTGTTGGACTATCAAGCTGCTTCTGTTTGTCGTGCACTGCTGAGTGTCTCTGCAAACAGCGATCCGAACCCAGCTTGTAAATAATCTCGCTGTGACTGTTCTGCGCGGTATGGGAGATAACAACCACTAAAAATAGGAGCAGATACTATCTATAATAGACCGTTCTCAAGCGGGACACCGGCAAAAGTATATGCCTTGATGGTGATGGTGATGGCAACGGGAAGAGATCACCGAAGCGTAGGTCCATCGGTTGGTCCGTTTACTGTCAGAAACTTGGAGGGAAATGGCCGAGCTAATCTTCTACTTTCTGCGATGGCGTATTTAATCTTAATTTTAAGAAGTCGGTCATAATCGTGAGCTCTTGGGATGTTTCACGGCGCAGTGCCGTGGGTCACAGTGAAACAAACACCTGTCGGGATGAACCCGCGATACACGGAATTCCATCGCTGTCCGATGCAGTCATCCGTGTACTCGAAACAGCAACATCGGAGGAGAAAGTATTTAGTTAGACGGGCGTTAATGATTTTCCCGGACGTCGGTCAACATTCCTTCCCTCTCGGCGGCGCGGACCTTGTAATTCTACGGTAAGCGACTTGCAGCGCGTGCGCTAAGGGGGCAACTTTCCTAGTTCGCCTAGTGGTTGACAGGAGGAAGGAGAATTAGGGTTGGAACAACTGCTGAAGTAGGCCTGGGAGGAGAGGTCGGATCTGCTCACGACGTAACAAAAAACACACACAGCAATAGAACTCTCTATTCGAGGCGATTTCGCGTGTTGTTAGATATTTCTTCCGCGGGCACCAAGCGATAAATAGCTCAGATCTGCATAAATTCTAAGGTATAAAACAAACGTATTTCTGAATTATTAGTTGTTTTTTTTTTTTTTTATAAACTCGCTCAATGAATCAAGTGGAGAGAAAAAAAAACTAAGCTTCGTTGTGAAAGGGGTAGAGTGGATAAAAGGTGAAAGATCTCGCCGCCAGAAGTGAACGGACCGACCTCTCCGACCTGACTCCTGGCGGCGTCCTGCGAGTCCATCAAGCGTCTCCATTTCCGGCTTTCTTTGGCGAAACACGCCGCTGCCTGGTTTTAGAACTGGGGACGCTGTGAAACCTCGCAACGACTCGGATCCGCGGGGATCCGTTCCTTCCTAAATAAATAGATGCGCATCCAGAGGCTCACTTTCTCGGTCCGTATCGGGCGCGGAATCTAAGTCAGGAAGTGTACAGAACTCGATGCAAGATTCTAATCGGTCAGCGGCTGAGAGGGCGTTCCCACAATGCAGCAGGACTCGGCCGGAAGCGCTCGCTAGAGTTTTGTGACGCGACGCCGCAGCCTTAATCGGAGAACTCTAAAACTTGAAGACCCTCACTTTAATTTCTTCGGGGTTTTTTGTTGTTGTATTCCCCAACCCTCCCCCCCCCCTCCGCTTAGTAAAATAAACAGACGACGAGCTTAAAGAAAAACACTGTTCGCCATTTGTTTAGAATGATCGGTGTCCGTTACAGCCTCGCGAAGTCTCGGAGGGCTAAACGTTAATTGTACGATATTTTGGAGGAGTCACAATGGTGCCAACGAAGGCTGACGCGTTTGCTGATTGGATCCGTGACCGGTAGCAGACGACAGGCTTGAATTTAAAGAAAAACAAACGGACAATATGAGAAACCCCCCCCTTTTTTTTTTTCGTATCCTTTCCGTTCTTTCCGGCTCAGAACGGGGTTTTTTTTTTCCGGAAAGTTCGCGGACTGAATCACGTTCAATCCCCCCGACTTTTCTCAACAGTACCGCAGAATATCCACGTGACCGCGGCTTTCCCCATGGGGGGACAAAGAAGCGTGTTTCCGGGTGACATTCCGAATCTGGTGATTGATTGAGGTAACCGGAGTTGGGTTGCAAATACATGGCTGCCGCACGGAAGAACGATTTACAAACAGAAGTCAAAATCTGTTCGATCTTTTCAAAACAGATCTGACTACTCTCTCCCCCCCCCCAACTCGGAGTACGTCCGTAGAATTTAAAGTTTTTCTCCAGTATTCCTCTAATTTAGGTTTCGGTTTCTAAATAATTTCTTCTTTTAAACCGCTGCGGGTAACATATACGAGAAGAAATATAACATCACGATACAACGCGCACACACACACAGCACACACACACACACACACACACCTTTCCTATGTATTCGACTCTCCTTTCTCTCTTTTTACACCGATGGTGGCGAAGCGTAGTGCCGCGGGTTTGGTCACTCCCGATCTCGGAAGAGAAATCCTCACGAGATGTCGTGCGAGAAAACGACGCGCGGCCGGCTATGGTAAAGAAGACCGAGAAGAGATGACGCCACGACAAACCGAGCTGCTTCATCGACCTTAACGGTCCAGTAGTTTACCACTGCACTACCGCGCCGCCCTGAATCAAAACGGGGCGTGTACAGAAAATTTGGATTGTGGAGAATTAGTCCGAAAGGTAAAGGAGGGTCAGTGGCTGGGTTATCATCAGATATCTTACGTGTATTAACCCCCCCCAACCCCCAACCTGGACGCCGGACTTTATTGTGGGCAAACTTCATTATTTTGTAAGCGTCTCCGACCTCTATGAAGGGAGAAGTAGCGATGACAGGCTATGTCTGTCTACCAGATGCATTAGGTCCACCACCAGGAAAAATAAGTGAATAAAAGATCATGCATTTTTTTAAAAAGAAAAAGAAACTGAGTGACATTCGCAGAAAAGTAAGCGACGCATCCCAGCATTTTTATTCATCCTGTAGCAGTAATTAAACTCAATTACGAATACACCTTTTGCTGATCATTAAAATTTAGTTTTGATTTATGATTGTAATAGTGTTAATTTCTATACATTTCGCACCAAGCGTTATCTACTTTTTAGATGGTATAAGTACCCGAAGCTGGTCTCGAGTCCATGATCTGCCTGATTGCTAAGTTTAGGATGTAGTTCTCACATCGGGTATCCTACACAGCAGCAGCCAGCAGTAAATGGTCTACTTGAAAAGGATCAATTTTGCTCGCACACGTTGTTTCCGGACATGTGTGTCTCGCTCTTCTACATCAGTTCGCTCGGCAAGAGTTTCCTCCCTTCAACAATCCGGGCTTCCAGTTGGTACCTTCTCCGGGAAATATTCGGCTTCTTGGTGCGCAGGTACGACGCACTCTTCCTCGGCCTTCATGCTCTCACAACTCGTCCACGAGAATACCACCTCAATTGGCCAACTTAAAACTCCGTCGATAAATATCTCTCTTCCATGGAGGACTTGAGTAAGCCATAATAGTGTTCCTACTCCCCAGTAACCATATTAACTAAACCAAGTAACACGTCGCACCTAGATATAATCCACATTTAATGATATGTTCATAATAAGACGTGAATTCAAATAATACAGTCATTTTAAATAAGTATGCAGGGAAAGAAATAAGTAGGCTATTTTTCAAATTAATCAGGTAGTATCATTTTCTAAAACCGATTTGTAATTTTAGCGCAGCACGAGTTATTTCTATTTAAACGACTTTTTCTACTTTTTTTAAGTTACAGGTAGGAATATCGCATCACGTGACAGTGATCTAATCGGAATTGCTAGATGACAAACTAATATGGCGTCATTCGCTTTATCTTGTCAGAGAAGAAAGGCAGCGTAAATCGAAGACGATTTTTAATAACGATTCATAGAAACGCGACTCCAAGCTACGAGAGCGTTGCAATTTCCTGCGTGATAAATGAAGCTGATATTAAATTAGACTTCGGCTTTCTTAATGTTTGTACTGCTAACCCTGGCACTATGAGCCGGCAAGCTTGATTCCCTCCCTTAGAGAATTCTCTAATTTACTGTCTCTCTCTCTAGGAATTAACCTCGGGATTGGTGTTCAATTTAAAATTATTTTTATCGATAAGAAACCAAACAAAGTGTGTCATGCGATAAGAAAGAGCCCTTCAATAAAAGATGAATAATGAGTGCATATATCAAAAACTGTACTTTGCTTCATAGTCTAGTTTGCAGCATCAGTTCATTCGTCCTCCCTACCTTTGGCGGAGTGTCCTATGCTTCTCATCATATTTCTTTTTTTAAAACTTCTCACCGAAATATGTCAGTACCTTTCATTTCATCATTTATTCTTTGACACTTTCCTTGATTTCTCTTTTCAAATAATCGTTTTTTTAAAAAAAAAAAAAAAATTAGATTTGCAAGCATACTGACGAACTTTACCCGTTTTCTGGAAACATCCAACTGATAACTGATGCTGAAATCATCTCATTCTCATTTTTCTCTTTAATTTTTCTTTGCAGCGGCGCAGTTTTCATACAAGGAAAATAACCGATCAGAGAACATCAATAACAGAGGCAGAATGTCTTCGTAGAAATATCACGCAGAGACCACTGATTCAAATATGAATGATTGCTCCACAGAAATGAAAATCCTGGGTACACGACAGGAAACACGTGATAGGGATTTCATTGGTCAGTTACTGACGCTAGAATGCAAACAAAACAAGAAATATCTTATTATCATAAGTTTCAACTTGAGTTCGTTTTGCTTACTTATTTTAAAGAAAAATATAATTAAAACTCCTAGTTCTTCATTAAGATAATTTTTTTAAAAAAAAAAACAAAAACTGAGACATTTACAGTTTACACAATAGAATAAAAGTAAATAAAAAAGAGGACAATCTATTATTACAGGCGGCTATTGTGCAATGAAAGTGAAAGAAGTTCTGGATTTTTAAAGGTGCGCCATCGATTTATTAGGCGCTTCGAAATTTCCACGTGAACGATTTTCCACAAAGAAAATAGCCATTGCAATTTCCTTTCAGCGTGACCTAATCAATGTAGGATGTATTAATAATCCTCAGGCACAAAGGCTTCAAAAAGGTAGCCCGTAATAAAATATCCTTTACCTGAGCTGCAGTGTAGAATGGCTGTTTACAGTTCACTGGAATAATCGGTTATGATACGTCTTTGGTTGTGTTTTTATCGAGAAATCTGGTCGTGGCGTTCGCAAACAACAGAGCCTGATACGAAGCTAATAACGAAAGCCAATTCATATCTACATGAAATATTAAAGCGCGAATCTTTAGTTGAATGGGCAAATATTAAATGTTTTTTGGCAGTGCTGTATAAAGACTACGCGAAGACCAGCTTTGTAGAGCGTGATATAAATGCCAGAGTTCAGAAGAAGACAGAATGTGTATCAAATACGTAATTTTTTTTTTTTTTTTACAAAAACGGTTATTTCTAAAAAAAATTTTGTTGGATTTAATATTTACTAAATTTGTAATTTATCTCAATATCTCAAACATTAAAAGGCACAAAGTTAAAGTAGCATTACGGTGATTTTATGTTAATTGTACATGCAAGAACAAAATTTCACGAAACTATGCGTAACACGATGCAGAAAAAGATGGAGCTGGTGATAGAAGAGAGAGAAGTAAATAACGCAGACGACATGCTGCTTCAGAGTATTGCGTGGATTTACAGAGAGCTTCATCTGCGCCTTTTAATAAGGAAATATTAAAGTCAGTTGCTCTCCATCATCTGAGCATTCTTTAAATTAAAGATGCACCATTTGATCGGCGCTCGGCCATTTTAACTTCGGTAAATTTTTGGGGTCATTTTGCCTTTAAAACATTAATTGGAACTTTAACAAAACAAAAAAAAAAAAGATGATTTTTGAAAAGTTGTAAAATCACGTAGTTTAAAGAAAGACTAACACAATGGAGAGAAGAGACGGGTCGTTTCCGGCCCGCAGCAAACAGAGAGTAAAGAAGACTGGCGGTAAAATGAAAGAACTAATTCCAAATGTAACCAGCCTGATTTCCAGCTAATTGTCATAAAAAGTCACTCTTCCGTCGAAAAGAAAATTAATAAAAAAAAAAAGTATGGGACGTATAGAAAAAGATTCTTTTGATTTAATTTTTAAAATCGACTTTAGTCGTAATTTTAATGTCGGAAAAGGGCGTGGTCACATCCATTCTAATACAGCTAATTCTGTAAGATTAAAGAAAGAGCAAAGGTAGTTCCATTCTTAAATCTCGAATGCCCTTCAATGCGTTTTATTGTGTCGCTCTAACCGCTCTCAATTCTGGGAATTATTTGTTGTTGTTGTTGTTGTTTTAATTCCTGAACACGGAAGTGTAAATGAAAATTTGTTCTCATTGTAATTAGATTTTATTATGGATGCATTTTTTTATTTTTTTTATTATTATTTAAAAAAAAGGGGGGACCAGGGTAAGTTAAAAAAATTTTTAACGTTGTGATTCTAAATATTTACTTCGGTCAGTTTCTACTTTCAATTTATTAATCCGTAACATTCGTAACGACGTCAGCACGGCGCCAGCAGCCAAGGTAGTAGTAATAATAACAATGATGGAAGTTTAAAAATCGTAGATTTGCTAAGATGGCGCCTAATTAGAATTCTGAGGGAAAAGAAAAAAGAAGAAAGAGCGTAATTAGCAGACAGCCAAGTTGCTAACGGGTTAGTAATGACGGTATGACGTTTGGTTAGCGGTCTCCAGAGAGAGGGAAAAAAACTGTTCATCTCTACGGAAAGAGAAGATGGGAAATGAATTCCACGCGAAGGCCGTGCGAAAAGTCGGAAGTTTTTGGTCGGCTTACTGAAGAATTTAGCAGTTGTATCGTGATGTTATTTATATATATATATATATTTCTCCTCTCTTATTTTACCCATCGGTGACACCTACTGGTAAAGGTCACTTCCCTTTCGAGATTCAGAAACAAAACTTTATCAATCAATTATTAAGGTTTTAAAATCTCCTCTTTTTATTTTTCCTGGTTTTTTTTTTTTTTTTGGAACAAACGGTAAACTCGCACGACTTTATCTAGTACGGTGTAGAAATCCTGGACTTCCGCCTGGCGCGACTCCTCACGGTGGATTCTGGCATGCCATCATGCCCTCGATGTTCCTCTACGGAACCTAAAAATACATAAAATGACTGGCACACCCAGACTAGACTTGGATCACAGGTCTTGGCTTATTAGGGTGTCATGATTGTACAAATTTACTTTGCCTCCTGCCTCAGTACCTATAGCGTAATACACTATAGCTATAACTTTACCTGGTATTTCAGTTGACGCACTGGTTTTAATAGTTAACTATTTTGTAGCTGCAGCTTAAGCAGCAGAAAGAAATTTAACTTTCGTTGTGCGGAAGCCCGGAAACCACATTTAAAGGTAAAACGGAAACAAGTGTTTGCCCAGTTATCTTAGAAGAGGTCGTATCCAGGATGGTTAGAGGAATCTATTTAAATTTTAAAAAAACACACCATCATACAGTTTGACCTGGTAATAATTTTACAAACAGTCTTATTTGCTTATAATCTTTTCTCTTGTTTTATTCAAAACAAGGCAATAACAAATATTCATTGCCTAAAGTAAATGTCTTATATGTAGTGATTATATGAATTATTTCCTAGAATAATTTTAAACATACATGGCAGATAAATTATATGGGAGATAACTCTATGGAAATATTGCAGGTGATGTTCTTATTAAAATTTTAATCGAGTTTGTTTACTTATTAAATAAATGTTAATTCAGAAGATGTTGTTAATGTTAATATTTTGCTTCTGCATCCCGATATAAATTCTGCATATTATTGTCAGGTGAATGGTTAGATTAATTTTGTTAGTCATGGCTTTTAATGCCAGAAAAATTATTGAGATTTTAAATTTAAAATTTAAAAATAAGCTACCAACATTTTAATAATTTTATTTAAAAAACGATCAGCACTGTTTAGCTTTTCCAAAAGTTTTTTCTTTAAATATCTTTAAGTTTCATTTTCGACAAATCGGTTGTCGTCTGATCTTCATCCATTTCGAAAATTAGGTTGTTTTCGTTTCTTTCTGTCTCTCACAGAACTAAATCTTTTCCAAAGTAAGGATGACCCTTCCTGTAATATCCTGTCGCTCAGATATTTGTTGAGCACTAAGGGGAAATTTGATATGCGATTCTTCCCCCCTTTTTCTTCTTCTTCTTCTCCATCTTCTTTCCCTCTGTTTGGACATCGTCTGCGGAGCTCTCTCGCCCGTTTCGCGCCTGGTCGCTGCCGATGCCAAAGTCAATGCAGAGAGGCTGTCAAGGCATATTCGCGAACCCGACGACAAATTGAAATAAATTATTCGCTACATATGTATCCACGTATCCTGTGTTGACAGACGTTGTTACATTATAGATAAAGTATGTACTTAGCTCAAGCAAACATTTATACAAATGGCAGATTTGGCTTTGCAATAAGGAGCCCCCATCTACTTAAAGCGGGCTGACTCAGCGTTAATTTACTTCGAAATTCGGGTCGGCGCACGAACCGGCCTGCCGCGAAGTAATGGACTACACGATCACCCCTAAGCTGAACAGGAAACGAGGCCTTGCAGGAGCACTCTCATCTGCTGCAAAAAAAAAAATTATAAATGGATTTTTATTTTTTAATTGTATTCATTTTGTCGTGCGTCAAAAAATTAATATGTTTTCCCTTTAGATAAAAGTTTAGGGCAGACCGCATTCTTATGTCACTATTAACTATTTTTTTTCTCTCCCCCTTCTTACAAACCGAGCTGTAATTTTTCTCTTCTGCTTCGAATTGCATTAAGTGAAAGCAGGAGAAATCATTTGATTTTTTGACTTTCACAAACGCTTAAGCCACTCAGTTTGTTCGCCGATTTATCCAAAATGTCTGAATTAAACTGGAGATTTCTCTTTTTCTTGACAACTGATGAAGACCAGATGACAATTGCAAAAACTATTAAATTATAAATACATTTGCCATTTCTCCACAGTTTACTTTGGAAGATGAACAGTATTTAATTAGGAGAACATTTTAAAAAAAATTATATATATATATTAATAAGAATATATCACGTTTATTTCAAAAATGTTCAATTAAGGTCCCCATATGTAACTTTAAGTAAGCGTATTATTGGATTTGTCATCCCCCTTATCCCAGTTGCTTTAGGATGTAACATTTTTTTTTTAAATCTGTGATCAAGCTTCTTTAAGAATCTTATCTTCGATGCATTAAAAAGATCAATCATTCATACAGAAATAACTTTATTTTTCGAAACAGTAGCACTCTACTTTTTTCTACGCCTTAACTGTTGCTTTTAATCCTACAAATAAGATACTTATTACAAAGTTTATCTATTTACTGTCTTTTTCATGGGCGCGTGTTGCTTTAAGACAATGAATTATTCAATTCGTGATGGTGTACAACGGCTGCTTTACTATCTCATGCTGTCGCGGGCTTATGTCTCTAAAGAGAATACCACAGATTTAGGGCACATGGCATGTAAATGTTTGTAATTAATCATATCTATTCTACTAAATCTGCCATCCCTTTTGATGCATTCTTGGAAAACGTTAATTCTGTTCGTTTAGTGTAATCATTATCGAGAGCCTATCGATAAATAATTCATGGTGCTGAAGAATTTTTTTTAAGTATTCGTAGGGCATATTAAAAAGTTACTAAACAGACTATCAGGCAAAAAAATTACTGATATATATATAAAGTAATATCTTTTAAATTAATTCAAAGACTAAATAATAGAAGAAATCGAGAATGGATTTTCAGCGAATCTAGTGATGCCGGGATTAACGGAGAGTTTGACAAATGCGAAAGCCAGAGTTAATCCGTTTTGATCCTTCCAGCCATTTTGTGTAACAAAAGCAATATTACTGATGACACCGCGTTTTGAATAGTTTATAGAGACGATAACTTTATGATGGAAAATACTCAACAGTTCCAACTATCTTCCCAGCTGGCCCGAGAGAGTTAATTAGTGACATCGAACGCGGTTTAACAATGCCATTAAATTCGGTTCTATGTGTTAATTAAAGAAAGAAATCAAAGTTAAGTGAACAGTTGTCAATATTTCAGATGCGAAGTAACAATTTCTCCTGGATTAGTCTGTCTGCTCAGGCTGTAGCTATACGCTGTGTAGGTGATTGCATTCCTCTGCCTGAAGACTTTTTGTGAGAGTCGGAATTACTTAGCATAAATTTGTGTCTGTTGTTATATAATCTGCCCATTTATCTAACAGTGCATTTACTAATAAAAAAAGTGTTTTATTTCTTTTTTTTTAAATACACTTAATTTATTGAGGCTATAAGAATAAAATCTGCTTTAAAAAGTTTGCAATTAAAAGCGTTTTAAAGGGTGATATTTCCAACTTATCCCATTGATTACCGAGTCCAAGTTTTGGAAATCTCTCTTCGCTGCCATTACTTTTGGAGCGCTCGCACTCGACAACCCACGACCAGTGATGAGCGATAGATGGAAGACAGGCTGTCAACAACCCTGTGCTTCATAAAGTTTTGTCTCAGGACTAAACCGTGATGGTAGCAATGGAAAGATGTACGAGACAGTTATGTTACTACTAAGGTAATAAAGAGAAAAGCCTGAGCTGAGCCTTCTCGCTTATGTAAATGAGGCACGCTATAAACTGTTCATGTCTACCAGGAAAGGTACCACCAACACCAAAAACCTTGAAGTTTTTTTGTTCCTCACGGAAATAAATTCAACAAAACTGTAAATCACTGCCTTTTAATTTTTAAGCCTAAAAGCTTATTTCTGAAGCAAGCATGCTTTCGAGCCTTCATCTATCGTTTATTGCATCTCTATATGCTTTCGTTCCAGCAATAAAAAAAAAGAAAGAGAAAGGGCAATAGAGACTCGCCTGTGGAGTTGTCTGGAGAGACGGTTCACTTGTGACGCCGTGATTTTGTCCACACACCAAATTGTGACAATTTCCGGAACGAAAGCTTCTCGGTGTCGCTCCGTTTGTCGGCCCACAACGGAATTTTCCTGTTGACAGTTCACACGTCCGCCCGACGAGAAGGAGCATTTTCCCCCAACAAACCCCGCAGCTGGATCGCACGCGATTCCGTGATCAGAACAAACATTTTTCAATTTAGGGAATAAATAAGAAAAGAAAAATGTTCCCGGAAAGAATCGTGTTTCAGCTGTGGTTATTACGTGGCTATTGTTGGTTCTCTCAGAGCGCCACGAACGCTGTAATTTTGGCTAAATTTTAAATTAACATTTACAAAAATATTTTTAAACAGTCAGTACAGTTAATACGGTCGATGCGGCCGTTTTATAGTACAGCAAGAAATATGGAGTCTATCCACTCGTTTCCCTATGCAAACCCATTTACTATAATCTATATTTAATTTCGTGATTATCTGCAGCAGTTATCGTTCCTTTCAAATACTTTGCAACATCAGCAGGCGTATTTGGATTTAGATTAGTTATGTGAGTTCAACCGTTAGCTGTTCTGTCCTCGCGCCGTTTTACAATAACAGCATACTGTTTTACAGACAGAGCTTTTAATGACATTTAGTGGAACACTGCCTAATGTCGTTCTTTTAAATAATCACAAAAGAAATGGTCATGAATAAATTTTTAGAATTCTGATGAAATACGTTAGTAGTTAACATCATTAAAAAAATTTCTCAGGAAGATGAAACCCGCCACTGTTTTAACAGTTTTCTTAGTAAAATAAAACCAATTATTCTTTTAACAGTTTTCCTAATAATATAAAACACGTCATTGTTTTAACAGTTTTCCAAGTAAGATAAAACACGTCATTGTTTTAACAGTTTTACTAGTAAGATAAAAAACGTCATTGTTTTAACAGTTTTCCTAGTAAGATAAAAAACGTCATTGTTTTAGCAGTTTTCCAAGTAAGATAAAACACGTCATTGTTTTAACAGTTTTCCAAGTAAGATAAAACACGTCATTGTTTTAACAGTTTTACTAGTAAGATAAAAAACGTCATTGTTTTAACAGTTTTCCTAGTAAGATAAAAAACGTCATTGTTTTAACAGTTTTCCAAGTAAGATAAAACACGTCATTGTTTTAACAGTTTTACTAGTAAGATAAAAAAAAACGTCATTGTTTTAACAGTTTTCCTAGTAAGATAAAACCCGCCACTGTTTTAACAGTTTTCCTAGTAAGATAAAACCCGTTATTCTTTTAACAGTTTTCCTGGTAATATAAAACACGTCATTGTTTTAGCAGTTTTCCCAGTAAGATAAAAAACGTCATTATTTTAACATTTTTCAAAGTAGGACAATATACGTAATTGTTTAACAGTTTTTCAAGTAAGATTAAACACGACATTGTTTTAACAGTTTTTTTTCAAGATAAAAGCCATTATTGTTTAACATTTTCCACTTCATACTGATGTTCCTGATATTCCAATAGCACCTCATTACAGAGAATCGCATCGACAATTACCTCGAATATACGGCACTTTCTTAACGACGCCTTTTAAATCATTATTTCCTACACATGTAATTTCCCATCTGCCTATACCTTTCTAAAGCGAGCTGGAGTTCATCAAGGTCTGTCTCATTGCATCATATTTAAGGTATTCTTTTTGTTTGTTTCATTACGATGGCCGAAGTGGAATAGCCCTCAGCATCAGGAAAGATTGGTTATTCCACCATGATATCTGCCAGACTATTTAGAATTTTTCTTTGTTTGCCTTCGTGATATAGGATATCGTGGAAAATCTGAAGCATAAACATCTATCGGAAAATAGCAAACAGGGCTGTTACGCGAAGATGGGGAGTGACTTTAACGTACGCTGCTGCCTGACAAATGCAAGGTTCATTAAATCCCCGCATTGAAAGCTGACTGTACTAATATCTGAATCAAGTAGACACCCACAACTTGGATTGTTGTGGACGCGCTGTTTGTCTCGCTAAAAATCATGGCGAGATTTATTCGGTAAAAGACCGGAGGGCTATAGACCAGTCAGTCTTAGACCAGTTTCGCTGTGCTTAGTGCCAGGTTCACCCTTAATTACGACTACGAGGGCAGTAGATACGTGTAGAACGGAGGTAGCTTTAGTTCTATGGTATCTAGCTGTCTTCATGACGAAGCCAAGAGGCTAGGAAATAGAAAACGGAAGTGAATAAACCCACGGAATATTTTCGAAAGTAATGAAATAAGATTTTACAGCGTAAAGTAAAAAGAAAATGAAATAGTAAGCAAAAAAAAAAAAAAAGTTAAAATTTTTTTTTTAAAATAACGAAAGAAAATAAAAATGTGAGGAATTAAAGAAACAGATATAATATAGGAAATTTCAGCTCTTATATTATTAGATCCCATTAATTGTCAGATTTTTTTTAAAAAATGACAACGACAGCAGCAGAGGGCGCTGTTAAACAGCAGCCACGAAATCTGAATTTTATCTGTAATACTAAGAAAAATAAGACTCAAGGTTGGTTACTGTTTATCTTCTGCTACTTTTCTTCCAGTTTAAAATTTATGTAACTTTGTCTTATTGCCATCCAGTGAACTAGCAACTTTCATATGGCCAGAGACATGGAGTTACCTTTGTGTTAGTAATGGGCTAACGGTTCGCTTCTTACATTAACCTGACTCCACCATTAAGCCGATATATACGAAAATGCATTTACTTAAGTCAGTCGTTACCTGAAATAGAAACGTCGCACAGTTAGAAAGGGAAATAATCGTGTAAAGTAACGTCATATTATAGCGGGATCCGCCAGTTGTCGCTGCGTTGGGCGGGATCCAGTTCGAATGGCAGCCTGGTTCTATTGATGGACTTTTCACAATGTTAATATTTCATGGAGAACAGGCAGAAGTCGGCGCTGTTGGGGAAAATCGTTTCCGTTTTCAGTTCGTTGCAATTGCGGCTGGCAAGTAAATCGTTTGCGAAAGATCGGCCAAAGCAGTTTATACTCACCTGGCCAGTCATCGGGAGGAAATCGGTTGGTGGTGATTTGGTCGGGTCTTGGAACACGCAGAGCTCCAGAGAGGAATGGGACCGAGCTGATGCGGCGCCCAGATTTATACCTTTACTCCGCTAATCAGTCGTCGTCGTCGTACCAGGCGATCTTCAAGAACGGTATAAACTTTGTTGTTGTTGTTTTAGTTCCCAGGACGGATTCCATTTACGCCAAAGGCTTTATTTGCTAAAGCAAGAGTTTTGATAGCCAGTAATCTAGATACCCGAAAGCAGCACGTTTCCGCAGGTCCTCCAGCCGGCTGTCACCGGCCAATCAACCCTGAATAAGCGGTCGGAAGAAATCAAAACAAAGGATTTTCACTTCTGGCGACTCGTCGTCCGACGTCGGAACGGGTCTCGCGTTGTGGCGCGCGAACGGAAACCTTCCTCTATTAGGCTGAAGAACCGGAAACACGAGATTAAGCGAATCGCGGAGGTATGGGGAGAGGGCGTGGATCGGTGTGTGTGTGTGACCTCTCCAGTTCTTCCTCGTCCATCGCCATTAACCGCGCATTTGCTATTCGTTTCGAATCGGCGAGGCGATGGAAACTCTTATCTCGACCGCTTACTTCCTACGCAAGTAGCGGACTTATGAATATTCAGTTAAAACAAGTAAACATCCTCTAAAGAAAGACCCTGCTTTTTTTGCAGGGGTGTGTGTGGGGGAGGGAGAGTTACGCCAATTGCGATCACAGGAAGTTAAATAATTCGAGTGAACGTCGTCGTCCCTTGCGTACTTAACGGTGGAGTTCTTCATTTTTTCGGAAAATTAAACTTAAAATGTGAAAAAAATTTTTAAAAACCCATCTGAACTCGCACGCCGAGTAATTTGTTTCCGTACAGCAGGTGATGTTTCTACAATAACTTGAACTTTACGGTATTTGAACCGTGACGGGTACGCATTTAGAAGGGGAAGAAACCCACGCACAACGAGAGCAATAGCTGTGGGCGTGAACCTTTAGGAAATCTTACGTGATGCTTGTGATCGGAAACACCCCCCTTTTTTAAAAATATATATATATTGGAAATTCCAATAAACCACAAAAGGACAATCATAACCTAGGCTTCAGAATGATCCATTTTTTTTCCATCTATGAAGACGTCCGTGACTTTCTGAAGAGCGCAGCCAGCTAATTACATTTCAGAAGGTTCCTGTCAGAAGGACGGTACTTTATTTTTCCTATTTCTTAAAAAAAAAATAAACAAATTTCTTTGCGACAGTTTTAAACTCGTATCCGTAAACCGCTTTACGAGAGCGGCCCGGCGGTGGACTACCGGACAGCCATGTGGGGACGACGACGACGAGGAGTCTGCGTTCGAATCCAAGGCTCGGTTTGGCCTAACTTCCAAGCTGTTTTTTTCCCTCGCTCTTCTTCATCAGCCAGTACTGTCGGCGGTTTCCTCCCACGTCCAAAGATGAAGAGTTGTCTCGGAGTTTTCTCGGCACGTGTGGTGAGAGCTCTTTTGATCGGCACGCAGCTCGGCCACGGGGAAGGAGCCTCTCAGGTAACGCGCTTAGATGGAGACTACGATACCCCAGAACTCACCGCCACCACACACACCACACCCCCCCCAAATTCACTGCTGTAAAACAGGTCCTTAGACCCCCCGAAAGTCAGAGCAGAGGTTCGGCAAACTTGAATATTTCATAACAGTTTTCCTATAAATGCAATTATGTCTAAAACAAATTAACCATTTGGAATAATAAATGACTGACGGTATTGGCAGCACCGTGGTTCTAGGTGATGTTTATTTACCGGGAATAAAGAGAATTGCCGGTTTTCCTGTATGTGCGACTACTGCCATTTTGCTAGTCAACAGAGAATATCAAACAGAACGGCTTCCATTAAAAGACTTAACGTTTATTCCATTCCGGCTCAGGCAAGGGGCCCCCAGGAAGGCGAAATGGTCATTAATGGGATTCTTAAATTAATTAATACTGCTCCCATTAGCTCCGCTTACCGATGATTTATTCCATTCGTTAACAACTCTATTACTAAAGGAATATCTTCCGACATCTCACTGCGCCAGAACTTCGCCCTGATTTATAATTATGCCCCATAATGTTAGTAACTGTGGACATTTTGTAGGATTATACGAAAACCTGGCTTAAAACAAAACACCCTCCCCCCACCTACTAGATTCGAGTGAGTCAGTAATTGATGTATGGGTTCAGAAATAATCCGCTTTTACAGCATTCAACAGACCTCTATATTTCTTTCCTCTTTCTTTCCAACAGGCAAATAATTCTACATATTTTATCAAAAAGTTCAATTTCTGGAAGTCTCGTACGTACGAGATCTTATTGCATGTTTGCAGAGAATGGTTCGTCTTTGCCATAGGTAAAATGCCCGTTCTGTTCACTTTTCTTTTCTATAAAATAATATAGCGCAAAATTATTTCCGACCTATAGGGCGTGTACAGTTGGATAACGCCCCGCCCCTCCAGCCGCACCCACCCAGTTCATCAGTACAGCAACCTCCGTAGCAAATTCCCAGCATTATCCTCTGCGGAGCATCCCAAAGCCGATACAATAGAGCTTTCGTTGGCCCCCCAAAAAAAACAGACTACGCAGGAAAAAAGTACTCGTGGACTGGTAGGATGCCGTGATGCGAGAGGGCTCCAAACCGGTTCAGATCCAATCGTCCGTCCAAATCATCTATTCGTGGATGCGTTGAACAGCAAACAAAAATCAATCTGCAGAATGTTGCGCGCATTTACTGTCCTCTCAGTAAAACGAAAACGAAAATAAACCGCGGTATTGGAGTGGATTCGCGGTACTACTTGATGACACCGCCGTGCTTAACACATCGCATGTTTCACGACGTCTCTCCACGCCATAACTTTTTCTTCGCGAAGACTGAATTCTTTAAGTACTTTCCGGTTGGTATCTCTATTTCCTGGATTCAATTTAAATACCATAAATATAAATTTCAGTGTGATGCCGCGATTAAAACTTGGAAAGAAATGAAGAGACTTTTCAGAAAGGATTTTCTAAAAGATTTATAAATCAAAACTCGCTGCTCTTTTAGAAATATAAGCGCTCTCAGTTTACTTTTTCTACACGGCGCGAGATATCCTCCTTCCGCCCTCTAGCGGGGTTGCAACAATAACCTAATTATTGTTGTATAGGTGGGTTAAACTTTGGGCTTGGAATACTATATTTCCCAGAAGAATCAATTGAATATTTTCCACTGCAACCAGAGATCCGATTATAGGTTGTATATTTGGGTTGAATACAAATTCCGCCGGATTTGTCAGTGAGGGGTCTAGTCAAACGTCCGCCTTGAGGTAGGACCCTAGCAGCAGCACATGTCGGATGTTGGAGTCGGTTCGAGAGAGCGAGAGAAACACGATGCTGTACCGACCGTGGGCAGATAACCCAAGGAAAACTGGAGCGTGCCTCGTATTCATAGACAAATGGTTGTGCGCTGCCTCGTCGTTTACTCAGATATCCCTACCTCAGCAGTGGCTTAATTATTCAACTTGTATCAAACGTTAATGAAAGAGTTAACTGGAACTGTTAATAGTTTTTCAGATGAATTCTTTACTCCTTTTTTTTAAAAAAAAAATTTCCACTAAGTTTTATATTACTGGAAATTCGGTGGACACGGTCACGGTCACGCGACTGAAATCTACCTGAGTCCGAAAACTTACAGGTGTAATGTGAAAAAAGAAGTCTTTATTACCTAAAGGAACAAGAAAAATGTAATAATGATAATAATAATATAATAATACTAATAATAATAATAATAATAATATAATATAATAATAATAATACTAATAATAATAATAATATAATAATAATAATAATAATAATAATAATAATAATAATAATAATAATAATAATAATATAATAATAATAATAATAATAATAAAGGTATGGAATTGTATTATTAGTACAAAATTAATGCTGTTTAGAAATTGAAATGCGAATACTCTCGGGTTAATCCGTTAGCCTCACATTATTGAACGAGATTTATGCAGACTGGATGGTCACTTTATTTGCACTTACACCGAATAACAGCCACAAAACGACATGGCATAGAATCCAAAAGATACTGGAAGGAGTTCTGAGAGGTATGTTCTCATTCAGTCGTGAATATTGTAGCCACTGCATGCAGCGAAGTAGGAATCAAGTTTATCTCACGGATTCTTGAGATCCGGAGATCATGCCGACGACCATCGGAGACTCCTGAACTCTCCGTGATATTCTTCAATCTCTGACGCGCATTAAGGGCTTGTTGGATAGATGAATTGTTGTCTGAAAAGTAGCCGTCTCCATCGGTATACACATGAAGCATCAGTGGATGCACTTGGTAAAAAAAAAATGCAAAGGTAAACTTTGGCATTGTCTTTCAAACTGACCAGGGCGGACGCGGGTACGCGACTCTACCACCAGTTTGGGTCACGCAAGAAAGGTTTCCAAATTTGTCTTCTTCCAAATATGCAAAAAGAAAGGGGGGAAGACGAAACGTGACTCATCAGGTCGGATCACTTCTGGTGTCAGATGGGCTTGTCCAAGTCGTACATAGTGCTGCATAGACCATCTGTCACATCATCTAGTCGGATCCAAGTCTGACAGAAAAGATACAGAGAGAGAAGAGAGGAGAAGAGAGAGAGAGAGAGAGAGAGAGAGAGAGATGACACCAGTATACAAAGAGAGATGACGTCATGACGTTAGTACAGAGAGAGAAATGACATTAGTATACAAAGATAGATGACGTCATGACGTCAGTACAGAGAGAGAGAGAGATGACATCAGTATACAAAGAGAGATGCCGTCATGACGTCAGTACAGAGAGAGAGATGACATCAGTATACAAAGAGAGATGACGTCATGACGTCAGTACAGAGAGAGAAATGACATCAGTATACAAAGAGAGATGACGTCATGACGTCAGTACAGAGAGAGAAATGACATCGGTATACAAAGAGAGATGACGTCATGACGTCAGTACAGAGAGAGAGAGAGAGAGAGAGAGAGAGAGAGAGAGAGAGAAGGGAGATTATTTTTATACGCAAGCTTTGAAAACTTTGCATTGCTAAAGCGTCAGAGTGTATGAATTCTACGTGCCAAACAAAATACCTTTTTCGTTATCACTTGCCTTTCTGGCCACATCTGGAACTTCTTACGTTTGGAGTCACATTGTAATTTTACGGTGTAAAATCTCTCTGCGCACATAACTTCCCCGTAATAAGCGGTGCACACCCCATTTATTGCGCGCCAGAGAACTATCACTTTCACTTAGGCAGATCTAAAGTGAAGAGGGGGCTGCAGAAAGCTGACGTAAATCAAAGGAAATGCTATACCGTCGCAGCAATGGCGACGTTAAATTCTCTCTGTTTTCCTACAAGAAGCAAGCGGGAAGACAATGGAATCGTTTTCTCATCTCTTAGCACCGTTATTTTCTGACCATTATTTAAATTTTCAAAAAAAATAAAAAGAGTAATAAATAAATGTTTTGCTATCTACCGCTTCCCCCCCTTTTCTTCTTTTGAGCGCATCTCTACAAATGACGAAGTCGTGTTACCTGTCGGTTTTTACCGAGAGCTCCACAAATTTATGGACGTAGTCTTTTATGGTGAAACAGATGCTTCGTCATTTTTCCTTTTCTCTTTCTTTTAAAAAAAAAATGCACGCCGAATGAGTTTCTTTTAAATACCAGACGGTTCTCTCCGCTAAATAACACTGTAAACGGGGGAAAACAACAATTTACATTATACATAATTAAACGAGAAACTTCCTTCTGAGCGCCCGTTTAATTTCCATCCATAAATCTGTTTTAATGAGACGCCGGGGACAGATAACTCCTCGCTCACGCGACTAATTTGTCATCAAATATTTAAACGCTTTCCTTTTTTTCCCTTCTGAGGCCCGGGAGGGGTAAGAAATTAAAGAACAAACACAAAAGGCAAAAGAGCCCTCATAAGCTGTAGTTTCCCAGAAATAAGGGTCTGCTACAGTTTATCGTGGCGCACCTAAAACAGGCCGCTTCTCAGAGCCCCTAAACCTGACACGGAAGAGATCTTCGAATCGTGGGTTATTTAGTTAGTTGTATTACCACTGATCAAGGGAACCGAAAACCGCGAACTAACTAGGGCTTACACAGAGATATCGATACAGACCTAACCTGGTGAAGATCAGTAAGCGAGAGGATTTCCATTTAAGGAAACTCCGGAGTCCTGAAATTTTGGATAAAGGAGAAGTTTGAAAATCTGTAAGTTACTGATGTTTTCCACAGACCTTTGTTGTCGGTTAGCTTTGCGGCAAAGTGTACGTCGGGTCTTCCGTGGGAGGAGGGAGGGGGGCCTTCTCTCTGGCTACACACAGGGCCGCCAGAAGAGCCGGACCAGATGACATTACTGTCTTTATTAACCGTATCCTACGTACGGAGATATGATGGACACCTGAGTTTGAAAGAACGCCCGTTCATTCTGCTGCTATAGAGATCGCCGCCAAATTGTCAGTGGGGAGGATGTGTTGTTGTTTTGTTCGGCAGCCGAAAGTGTCGCGCTCTACCTCACAGTCGAAACTCTCCCTTTTCCTTGGCTGCGGGCCTCCTGGCACAGGAACAAGCGTCTTGATTACAGTCATCGACAGCGAAGTATTCAGCGCCTTTGAGATTCCCTGCTGCTTGCTGCCAACCGTCCGATTGCCCAACTCGAGCTTTTTCTTTCAAAGCCCATCAATTGGCGTGGCGTGGCTGTTTGTAGACTGAGGCCTTTTCTGGCCACCACTGGCTTTTATACCTCGCAGTCATGTGATTATCACGTGGCCAGAGTAGTCTGGATGTGTCTGTTTACCGACGCCGTCTCTTCAAAATTTATAGGCTTTTTTTCCCAAATATTTTGTTACCCCGCCCATCATTTATAACTGTCAGAGGAAAACTGTTTATTTGGTTCTCCTCGAGCCTTGGAAATAGGTTTTGGCTACCGATCTAATGGAATTTGTAATTAGCATTTTCTGCTCTACTTATTCCAGCAGACATGATATAGAATGTTGGTCTAAAATGACAGCCATATTTTAAATTTTTTTCGATAAATCCTTAAATAGGCTCAGCATCTACCTTTAAGAGGCCACTTCATGATGTCCATGCTTTTTATTTTATCCTTACGCTTAAAATAGCTTAGTTCACACTGTGTTCGGTATTGTCCCTGCGCCGAAATTTAAAATCGTAGCCTCTGACCATCGGAATACCTTACATCAATTCGCAGTCTGAGCGATTAGGGGTTTTTTTCCTGGCAGCAAGTTGGGGCTCAGGCCCTGTACTGTTTACCCTAAATATTTCTGTTTCAGGTAAATCTTCGTTTGTGCGGCTCAGCGATCCATCGCCACGAACCTCTATTGAATGCCAAAAAAGATGTCGGTGTTCCGGTTCGCGTAGCGATACACGAGCACGACGGCACTGGATAAGCGGCCGGAGATCTCTGAGCTTGTGTCTGCACTCACTGTAAGAAACGGTAAATAGTCAGCCATCGTACGTCACCTTCGACGTTTTTACCGCCTGAACAGATGTGCGGATAAACGTATCGAAATCTTAGCGGCGATAATACGAGGCTGTTTCATCGAAGAAGCTAAAACGAACAACAGAGGTCTTAGACGGATGAGATCAAGTTATGTGTGATGTTTTCTTTCTTGTCTCCAGGTATGGAAGGACCGTTAATGGCATCGCCGACAATACGATTAATACGACCGGCGTAGACGGCTTTCTTTACAGGAAGTTTTTACAACGCCATACGTTTACTTCTCCGCCCAAGGCCTTTGGCTTAGAGAACCAATAAGGGATTACTGGACGGGGCCAGTCAACTCGGCCCATTCGGTAATTTCACATTATGATCGATTTTATGTTAGACTTGAAGCCTTTACTCTGGATGCACAAAAATTGCCCAACAATAAAAAATTTTTTCTTTCTTCATACAATAAACAAAATCAACACCAAATACGTGGGAAAAAAAAATAAAATATTGGCATCAACAAGAACATTCCGGAATTTTTCATTACATTCTAAGCGATTCCTGATCTTTCTGCCGTTTTCAGAAAACTTTCAGAACTTTTTCTTTTAATCTAGAAAGTTCTAGAGATTTCTAAGAATTTCTCATAACTTTTTTTCCATGCATAAAAAGGAACTACCCATACACCAACATCCATATCCGGTGTTGAGTTTTCCAGCCAAAAATATCGATCCTGGATTGTGAGAACATGGAACAGAAGGTGCGCGAGTTGTCGGGGTAAGCAGTGAATTGCTACAAACGTCGACGTGGGCCGGACAAGTTCAGAAGTTTATGGAAACTTTGTTCTTATAGAAAAATACTATCGGCAGAATTATTGGAATGGTTAAGAAAGAGAGAGTGGGGGGGGTTAACAAAAAAAATTGTCGTCAAAAATATAATGGATCTTGGCGAGGTTTCGAGAGACGGTTAGATTTGCCCTTACGTGATACATTAGCTAGAGAACTGAAGCAAATATTGCCAAGGAAACGCTGAATAGATCTGCTAGAAGATATTTGTTGAGAGTAGGCTTCTAAACACATATCTCAGCTAGAATTCAGGGCACGAAATTGGCAAATAAAAGATTGATGCAAAGTGATATTTGCAGATGAAAGTTCACTTAATCTTTTTTGGTCATCCTGGCGCTTTGAATGTCAAAAGAAAAATCGGACGAAAGATTTAAATCAAACTACATTTTGCCAAACCAGAAGCATCCAAAAAAAGTTCACATCTGGCCAGTTTCTCTGGTAATTTCAAAAAGGAACATGAATAAATGTTCTATTTGAATCTTTTAAAAAATATGTTTGTATGATCTGCTACAAAACTTCATCTTGATAGCAACTTTTGGTTTCTGCAAGATAAAGCACCATGTCATAGCAAAAAAGTCTTCTTTCTCAGAACAATAAAATTCATTATTTTGAATATTAACCTGGGAATTTTCTTGATTTAAATTCAGCTGTAATCCTATGGGCAACGATGGGGTAATACTTTGCAAAAACACATCAAATAATGAAAAAAAAATGGCAATAGTCATTAAGTTAACTCGGGTATTCCAAGTAGAATGAAGGCAACTGTTGAAAGCAAAGGTGAAAATTTAACAAAAACAGTCTCTAGTTTAAATTCATTCTTGTTGTTATAGTTTCAGATTATTTTTTGGTAATTTTTCTTTATCACGTTTGCTGATAAATACTTAATAAAATCAAAGTACCTGGCTTCAAACTTTCTCATTAAAAATGGTTGGAACATTTAAAACTACTGACTTAGTCGAACTGTCTGGCCTGACTGTAACGAACATGCTTACTTGAATTCAGCAACTAGGTCTGTGTACAGATTTACACAGAAATATGGCTAAAACCCTATCTGCCCCTTATAGCGTCAGATTACGGGAACTTATGTAAGAATCTGGTCCGAACCAACCAAGTAACGAAGCACAATTTCCACCAAAGGAATTATGCCGTATTTGGCAAGTATCCCGTAAGAACTACGCTCCTGAGTTCTATGCAAACAAAGAGGCCATAAGCAAAAATCTTTGAAACAAACAAAGGTTAAAGGTTTTGGCGAGGTGGATGAGGTAATTTACAGTCGTCTTGCTGTGAATAAATTAATTCCTGTCTGTTTTCTCTCGAGAACAGATTAATTCTTACAGTTGTGTATCAGTGGACGAAAAGACTTTCTTCTCTTGCTGTTCCATGACTACATTACATTAAGAACAAACCGAGACCATCGCGAGTCATGTAAACGCCACGTGGTTCTTTACCCCAGTCATTAAAGAGGACGAAATAAAGCTGAATTTCTGTAGTATGTTTGCGTAAACAGTGAACCAAGTCACGTGGCAGTCGGCTGAAAACCGGAATAAAACGGTGACAAGGTCAAGGTGAACCGCCAGAGAAACGGCAATAGAAACATGAAGAAATGTGAAACAGATACTCGTAAATGCACGGTGTTGACGTATACTATCGTACAAATACAGACAGCGGGACACATCGCGGTATTAG
This sequence comes from Nautilus pompilius, assembly GCA_018389105.1. Classification (NCBI taxonomy): domain Eukaryota; kingdom Metazoa; phylum Mollusca; class Cephalopoda; order Nautilida; family Nautilidae; genus Nautilus; species Nautilus pompilius. Next base: position 41,160 of record JACATO010001120.1, read on the forward strand.
AGGCGGAAAATAGTGAAAACTGAAATTCTCCTCTTTTTTTTCTTTTTGTCGTTGTTCTAATACAATTTCTGAAAGAAAAGATATTTAACTCGTTCACATTAGTTCGTAGCGTGTTGTTGTTTGTGTGTGTGTTTTTTAATTCCCTGAAGTAAAGGCAGTTTTATAATTATTTTATCTGTTTTTAGTTCCGCCATGACTGATGGTCAATGTTCGCCCATCTCACGATGTCCCTTCTCTCGGTTCTACCATTAACCCGACCCTGCCCACTATTGGTCGCCACACACATCTGTGTCAGACATTCCTGCACAGTACAGAATGCAGTCGTTGCGGAAGAGTATACCTATTTGTGCGTGCGTAAGAGCTAGGATAAATACATAGTATGACAAAGGCCCATTATTGGGTAGATGGCAGCACGCTATGAGAGGTGGCATCGCTTGTCATCTATGCGTTCCTGTTGTTTGTTTTCTTCTCTAGCAGAAATATTGATTACCTAATGAATTAGAAGACGGCTAACCAACATAATCCTCTGTTTCTTTTTAAAATTTTAGTCAGCGGAATCTGGAGATTTTGAAGCACGCTAATATATTTAATAACTAATTGGGTTTATCGTCTCTGTCTCTGGGTTTCTGAGATACCGGCTATTGTTGTGAGAGGTCGGGTCGGTATATGATGTATTCCAGGTAAACAACCAACAGAAGAAAGTCACGTTAGGCGCACAGTAGTTATGTCTTTATGAAAATAAAAGGAGCAGATAGAAACCATGGTGATATTTTAAAGTTGCCAATCAATCGTACATCTTGACTATACACAGTTTTGGACACGGAACCTGGTCGTTCGTATGCCTTACTTGCTAACTCGACAACTTTCAGTGCCGAGCAGCTTCACAAAGACTGAATATAGGAGAGAGAAAAAAACTGTGGATATACAAGGAATACGGGAGTTTATACAGCAGCAGTTTCGTGCAACAGAACAGCGGAGCACAGAACTCTTTTCCAAGGCATCTGGGAAAACCGATCATAGTGCTTTCTAACGAAAGAATCTTGTAGATCTTTGAGAACAAATGTCAAGAGACATCACCATCGCTGAGTGAAGAACCGATGGTAACGATATTCACTTCTCTCGACTCTTCTGGTTCCACCATCTTTTGTGTTTGGAAAGTAACCTTCAAATACACCTTTTAAAAGTGGTGGTAGCATCGCTGGGTGGGCCAATCGTAAGCAGATTCGAGCACTTTCTCAAATTTTCCAATTCTGCCGAAATCAGCGTCGAGTCGGTTAAACCCCTCTAAAATATGAAAATTATTTATTCGAAAGACTGATGAAGTTTAATTATAATTAAACATTAACCCTGTGCATGTGGCTGAGCAGTGACTCAATATGAGCGTACGAAGGGAAGCAATCTTTCTTTCTTTGCCGATCGGCTGTACCGCCTTTCGCCAAACCTTGCTCGCCATAAAGTACTTTCGACAGACAGTTGTTCCGTGTGTTGTTAAAGTTCATCCACTAGGATTTCCGTCTCTCGATAGACAAAACCAAAACGACGTTCTTGGCCGTGGTGCGCCGGGAATGACGGAGGCTCGCGGAGAGCGGACGGATCCGATGAGGCCGTCCCTCATTGGTGCGCCGGGGCGCCGTGCTGCGACCGGTCCAGGAACGAAGGTCGATAATCTCCCCTTCAAACAGAAAACGCGATCGGAACCCCCGTGAGAAGCGCAGCTCGCCGGGGCGAGCATCTGCGAAAATTAGCGGCGAAAGTGTGGATGCGGCCAGGCGACAAGAGCCCTTGACGCATGGACGAGATCACTTCATCCGCCGCGCGTGAGACCCCGGCCAGGTGCGAGGGCCCAAGAAGCGTCGGATGCCCAGTAAACCGTGAAAAGCACTTCCGCATCGGTTGTCGCGTCTTACGAACGATATTTCCAAAACTAAAGAATGGAATTCCTAATATTGTTTAAAGTTTTAATAGACCGAACCCGGTTTTTTTTTTTTTACTCCTCAGCTGTTAGAAGTTCTCTCCGCTCAGTAATCCGTCGCTCTTCTCTCGTCCTAACTCACGCGAGATTCCACTTACGGCCTCCCAGCAAGCCCCATTCGTCTTCTAACCCGACTTTCCCAGCGCCGACCAACCGCTTCTCCATCAACCCAAACTGACCGGTCACCGCATCTCTCGTCGGTATGGTAGCCGAAGTTGTGCTGTGAAGCTGGCAACGCCCTTCACCCCTCGGGACTGTTCTAGTAAGTTCCACCCTCCCATTATAAAAAATCTGTTGAGGGAAATTGGTAAACTGTTAGTTGAAAACCGAGGATAATGAAGAAGAAGTCTGTGTTAATAAATACTGCATTTATTTACTCTTATTTAGGCACAAAAGAACAGAAGCAACCGCGACAATTATAATAATAATAATAATAATAATAATAAAATAATAATAATAATAATAATAATAATAATAATAATAATATAAAATAATAATAATAAATAATAATAATAATAATAATAATAATAATAATATAATAATAATAATAATAATAATAATAATATAATAATAATAATAATAATAATAATAATAATAATAATAATAATAATAATACGGGATTGATTCTCAAAAGTAGATCCGACGCCACGGCCTCGACCTTATGAAGGCCGTGTAAAGATTCTTTTATAGCCATTGTCAAAATTGGCTAAATCGTTACTTATCTTTATTTGAAAAACGCAATGCAGCATTTTCAAATTTAAGTACAAAAAGAAAATAAAAGGGAAAAAATGTCCAAATATGTTTTGATGCTCTATTTTTCTTTTTAAAGTTTTTCTTTTTCAGAATTTTTTTTTTTTAAAAATAAATAAGTGCAGTCGTCAGCGCCTGGCAGGAAATGGGTTAATAAAATCTTACGTATATATAGAAACATTTTGTTCTGCGAACTTCTATCTGATTTCTTCTATCCGAATTTTAATGTTTTAAAGTGTCCAATCGATTCTGTATTATTATTATTATTATTATTATTATTATTATTATTATTATTATTATTATTATTATTAAAGCATCTCTGCCCGAGGTGTTTTTCTCTTTCCAGTGGTGATTTATCTTGCAGTCATCGTCACAAAGAGTAAAAGGCCGGCCTTTCAGTTCAGCTGTACCAGCCGGGGCCCTTCCGGATGCACGGGGACAGCTCAAACGATGAACACTTCCTAAAACCGACCCGAGCATCGGCGTTAAAGGTGCTGAAGATCGAGTTCTGGAGTGACTTCGCCCTCGCAGGTACTTCGCGGAAATTGAATAGTGGCATTGTGCGGAGTATAATGCGATGTAGCGCCTCGTGCCGGAAGTCCGCACTTTAGGTCCGCCAACAGGGGAGGATGGGTGGAGGGGAAACGATTTCGGAAAGTAGCTGCCCGTCAAATCATCGGGTTGATCTTGCTCGCCGATAATTTAAACGAGAACGTTCTCCTTACAAAATGTCAGCGAAAGCCGACAGTCTCTTGAGTAATAATGGCGGCGTGACGAAGAAAATGGAAATCCACGAGTTGTAGCAGCTTCGCCCACCCACCTTTTTTTTTTAAAAAAAAAGAAAAAGTAGTTTGCAAACTATTTAATCGAATGTCAAAACTGCCATTTTAATTACGAGCCATTTAACGTACTGGTAATTCTCGTAGTCTCAAAAGGAGTTCAGGGTTTTAGCTGGTTCTTCTTCCGCAGCCATCACTGTCTACAAAGGCGGGTACACCTGGTGTGGGGCGGGGGTCGCATATGCCCCTCGAATACCGTCGACAAGCGTCGGGTTCTCCAGACTCGTGGAGCCTGTCCCCTCTTCCGTTTGAAGAAAATGGAAATTCCCACTATAACTGATGCGGTTTAGTTGTGGGAAGAAATCTGGGTGGAAGCAAGTAAGTAAGGAACCACACTGTGGGAGATCTATCAAACCGAGCCGGTCCCAGACATGGACCGAACTCGGGCTCTCGGCTGCGGCAGATCAATTCCACAAAGAGCAATCGAAATATTTTGGGTTATCTCGACACGCATGAATTAATCCTCCTGGTCAGTTGAGCATTCATCGGCTCGCATCACTAACTGGATGCGAGGTTTTCCGCTGTTTTATTCGAAGATCAAAGAGTTCAAAGTTACTTCCACGAACCCAAGATGACCCCTTTGCAAGTTTCAGGTTCTACACGTTTATTTTAAAATTCACATCACCGCTCCAAGTATCTAACTTCATTTGTCCTTATCTTAGATCGCCTGCTTCAGCTCCATCCTTTTCTTTAAACAATTTTTTTGTTAGAATTCTAAAAAAAAAAAAACACATGTTTGTCAGAGTTTATATGGGGGACACACGTCATTTGCCAAACCGTGTAGTATCCGCCTTTACTTTGCAAACGGGATCGGAAGTGACGTCACAAGCGGATACGCCACTATGTTGAAACGGACGTTGTAAAAGAACGTCAGGCCAAAGCCGAAACAATGGATGAATAAAGAACTCTTTGACAAACGCCGCCAGGAACAAGTTACCGATCACTCCGCGCTACGTGTCCACTGTTTAAATTCAAGGTAAAATGAAGCGTAAATAAATTTTAATTAACCGTACAGCGGAATCAGTTGTAAACCTTATTACCGACAAAGTTTAACCTAATTTCCAAGAACTCCATAGTTTATTGGGTTTGCTCAGGTATCGCTAATAATATACAGTTCTTTTATCCACACCAAGTGAAAACTGAAATATGTAATTTTGAAGAAGAAAAGAAAAAAAAAAAGAGAAGATTTTAAAGTATTCTCTCCACTACTACTGATTCAATTCTTGATCAAAGAAAAATCCAGCGAAAAACAGCTGCGTAAAGCAGAGAAATTGGTTTAGACAAGAAAGGTTTTTCATTTAGCGGTACGGCATGTCTGTTAAAAGTGTCGTAAAACGACATTAGCTGGCCCCGCGGAAGCAATTCTGAAGGCAGTGATAGACTCGGCCAAAGAAGATGTGTAAATTTAAATTAACGGTTGATTACTGTAGATAACAAGCGCAATAAACCCGGCTTTCTAACACGGGACTGGTACGACAGTATAACCCCATCGTAGATGCGGCGAAATATCGGCACCAAAGAATTCCAGGCACAGATCTATCTATACAAGACGGCTAGGAGTAATGGCGGTACGGACCCAGGCCCTGTCTTCAGAGGCGTAAAAGTCCAGTTTCGGTGGCCAATAAATGCATTATCTGACAATATTCGTAAAAATACAGAAAAATAAAAAGCAGATCGTCCACTTTCATATTTCTGTCCACTAGGCCAGAGCCCTGCAATCTTGCTAAGTTGATCAATAGCTGACAAAAATGGCTTCCACTTCAGAAAAAAGAAAAGAAGTACTAGATGAAACGTGTTCCGAATACGAGTTTGAAGGTGTTATTGTCTACTTAGTTCACTAACTTCACTCTTTTCTTAACATTTAATATAATGTTTTATTATTACTCTATGCGGTGAGTGTTATGCCAGTTTATCGCAATATATTTGTTTTATATTTGTATTTATTTTAAAAACTTATATAACTTTGCGTTTCTGGTGCTAAATGCTTTAAAACCATTTATCCTGTCTTCAAAACGCAAAGACCCCCTTTTTTTACCGTGGTAAAAGTCCCGCCTCGACTTCTCAAACGATTTTCTGGCCAATTCACCATTCACTGGACCGTGGAATTTGACGTGGTTTCACTCCCTGTAGATACCTGACGAGGAAACCGAAATTCCAGTAAAACTTGGCAAGAAGATTCTTTTGAGACAAGTGGTCGTTTGGAAAATCGGTGCGCATGACAATAAGTTTGCCAATTTGTACCTTAGTTCAGTGGGAAGGTCTTTACCGCCGTGTAGCGTCATCAATTAAAGCTGACACACACACACACACCCCCAATCTGAGTGCCAAAAACTGGTCACGGTTTGGTTTGGGGGGGGAAGAAGAAAAACTGTGCCAATTTAACTCTTGGCTATTACAATTATCGCCCTATTCTTTTCCATTAAAAAGGAAAGGAAATAAAAAAAGATGTTTTAGATTTTGAATAGGGCTGCTTTTATGCAGACATTATAAAGGTGTGAGAAAAGTAGAGATAAAACTATTTAAAAATTCTTCTTCTTCTTCTTCTTATTATTATTATTATTATTATTTTATTATTAGTAGTAGTAGTAGTAGTAGTAGTAGTAGTAGTAGTATTTATACTCCAAACTTAGGTCGTGAAATCAATATTATTTTATTATTTATGCTGATTTATAAATTACGTTTTCAAAAATACAAATCCCACACGTCTTCCACACCGAAGCTGTTTATGGCTAATTTTGGAGAATCGCGTAATAACTGAGTTATTCTATTTTGTCTTTAAACATTTTTTCCAACTTCAACGTGAAAAGAAAAACAACGAAAACGATGGCTTTATGCGCCGTAAGATTCGCTGATCGAAGGCGGCCCGCCCAAACTGTGACGTCACTTCTAGACCCGATGGTAAGTGGGCGCTGTTTACCTGTCTTATGGAATTATCTCTAATAACAACATAAAGAAATCGTCGCTTTGGTTTTTCGCATTACGTTATTTTGAAAAAAAAAAAACAAGACGGAATTCTACGTTAAATTTTAATTTTTGATTGTTCTGAATAAATTCTTCATGTAACATCTGGAAGGTAGGAATAACTAGCAAACTGGTGATGTGTTGTTACTCTGTTGTATCCAGGGGGTGATTTTTAAAGTTTGTAATCGTTCTTCGTGCAACGTTACAGTAAATTAAACCATGCGGATCCGTAATCTTACTTTAAGCAAAATCGTGCTGTCACCTGTCGTTCAGGTGGCTATACAAGGACCGACTAGCATATGAATGATGCTGTTCATGCACCGCAAGTATCAGCACAGAGAAATTAGCAGTAAAAGAAAAGTCCCTCGGAAAATTGTGCAGAGTTATTTTAAAGACCTTTTTTTTGTTTTCCTTCTCTTTTTTTTATCTAACAAACTAATGAATTAAAAAGCTTGGCAAGGATATTTCTGTTGCTATTGTGGTTGAAGTAGAAGGTGAAAACGTCTAACTTATAGCAAATAGTTAAACAAACATTACCTGTTCTTTTATTTACCTGGTCAACACAATCAATCATCTGAATGCTTTTCTCTCCTGGTCAGTCGAGTAATTAATGTCAGGGGACACTTGTAGGCCGTCGTTCTGTACACTGGGTAGGGGAAACCCGGCCACTTTACGTACATAGCGAATGCTTGTGTTTTTTTTAAAAATCTATGCAACAAGTGGTCTGTTTAGTCAGGCGTTTTCAACGATCCGAGGTTTCCAATCATCTAAAGATTAAGCCTTTGTTTGTCGTGGATTGGAACGAGACTAATTGCACCCCAACCAGCAAAATAACTTCCAGTACTTGATATACAGTGGACAGGGCGAGAGGAGACAGAGATGCTATAAGGAAATTCGGCCTTAAAGGCAAAGCAGAAGCACAATTGTTGTATGCGGTTTCCACCGTCAGGATTAGTATCTCCTACTTGCTTGAAACAATGTTAGAGATAAAGTGAGTTCTTGGTCCGACTGCTGGAAAACACGTGACCGGTAGTATTTAAAGCAGTTTCTTATTCGTTGTTCTAAACCGTAAAACCACAATCCCAGAGCGAGATTTTGATATCATTGGTATACGACCATTTGAATACATTCGCGCCATCATACAAGTACATATAGTTCCTGAGAGCCGTGGTGGATGATGTTGATTCTCTGTTAGGCGAAGTATTTTACTGCTGCTCATTAAAAAATTGATCACGTGTCTTTTTAATTTTTAAGTACAGTAGTTAGTTGTACGTTCACCTGAAGACGTCAGGGGAGAGAGGGAGGGGACGGTTTACCCAATTGTAAGACTGCTTCACCAATACGCTCTCAAATAAATATTGGTGAGACTTCTAATCGTGCTCCAGTGGATATTAACCATTCAAAAACACACCATTCCAATGCGAGTAAATGAAGCGCGACGGATGGACTTCAGTTACGTTTACTAAATGCGTTATTTGGCCCAACGTGACTAAGATAGGGGCCTTTAGGGCCGAGACGGACCTAGGCTGACGCGGTAGCACGTCACACACACACACCCCCACCCACCGACGGGATAATATAGGGTTTCGTGTCTACTTGTTTCTCGCTTACGTCATAACTAGGTAATCGCCTCTGCTACGAAGTCGATCCACAGACTTCTCTGTGGTAACCCTAGGTCTGACAACGCTTGTAATCGCTATGCAGCCGGCCTTCAGTTTCCCTTTATTATTTTGTTTAGTTCTTTATAAAGAATGTACCCCGTGAAACCGGCTTCTTTTCTAATTGACGCCTTTCCCATTTCTGCCAAGAAAGACTGCCGCTGTTTCTGACCGTACAGTACATAAACAGAGGCCGAATACAAAAAAAAAAAAATTCCTCATGCTCCAGTTTATTTCTGTAATTTCCTCCTCGCCTGGACTTTCAGATTAGTAAACCTGTAGACAAAGCTTTGAAAAAAAAATAAATAAATATTCAAAACAACCTCATCAGGTTAGTATAATTATCTTTTAAATTCGTCAGAGCAAAGCTGGCTCCAAGTCGAAACACGTATCCAGTCTTTAGAAGCGTTCCAGAGCAGGTGCTGTCTGGATTATCTAAATAAATCTAAATCCGCTTTGTCTTTTCTTTTTTTTTAAATTAAAATATACCTTAATAACAATCGCCTGACTTCGTTAATTACTCCAAGAGAATATCAGATTGGGAAAAAAAAACAACAACAACAGAAAGATCAGTACTCAATTAGCAAAAAATTTCTTTTCCATATTGGTATAAATGGGGTCTGTGATTAGGAACAAAGTTGGAACCTTTGAGGATAGACTGCATAAAAGGGCCAGTGGGATAATGACACCTGCTCATTGTTGTCCAGATGTTTAGGCTCCGGGTCCCTCTCCCTCCCCGTCCCGCCTATGTAGACGGCAGGTTCTCGGAAACTGGAGTCTGACACAAGTCTTAGCTTCCCGCTGCTGGTCGAGAACCGGTGGAGTACAGCCCAAACCCGGTCGTCCCGCCATAGGAGCCGCGAACCGACCGGTTTTATTTCTAGGTGTCGGTTTGTCAGGTCCCTTTACCGGTCCCAGCCGTGTTTCTGGTGATTTGCGAAGAATCTACCAAGGAAAAGACCGAAGCGACGTTCACCGGGAAAAAAAAAAACAAAACACGACGTTGCTGCAGTAAACGGCCGATGACGTCAGGGTTGCCAGTGGTTCCCGCTGCGAGACTACATTGCAGTGATGGAGGTGATCGTTCGTACAGCTGCTGTCGTTGTCGCCATGGTAACGCAAAAAAAAAAACAACAAAAAAAACAAACAAACATTTTTTTTTTCTTTTTGTAGTAAACTTAGAAATACAATACTTTACACGGTCTGTGTTCGTTGTAGTCTTCCTCCTTCCATCAGGTTAACAAATACGGGTACAGGAAGCTACTTCCGGTTCCGACTCTTGCCTGTACGACAGCTGCCGGTGAGAGTCGGAGTGACTTCCGGCTGAAAGCTATGGCGGTGTGTTGGGATGACGGTAACGGAGGCGCTTGCTGGTAAAGTTAGAGGGTTTGTCAGGGCTTACAGAAAAGGGGATCCCCGGTAAAGAGAAGGAGCCACCACTACGATCCTTTACTTCGCTCGTTGACAATTCTGTTAGAGGAAATACTGCCTGGTCTCGAGACGTGTTGGAATCCTGGCTATGACTCCACAAGGTCAGTAACTGCGAATGGCCGGTCACAGATGTTAATACTTCCCTGTCCAGTGGTCAGGAACTCCTAGTCATTCCGATAGTCTCCTTTAACCCTCCTCTTCCTAAACGTCTAAAATCCAGACTTAGAAGATTTAATATCTTTGATCGTCTAACGTATTTTGAATGCTTAGGACATGGAAATATTCCAGGATACTACATTTTTCTAAAAATTATGCGAGTGATCATATTTCTTTAAAATGCATTGTCTTTACAGACAAAATGTTACAGCACCTTTACTTTCTCACCATATCGAATTATTATTATTATTATTATTATTATTATTTTATTATTATTATTATTATTATTTTATTATTATTATTATTATAGTTGTCGTTGTTGTTGCTAATTACGTTGTTTTAAATTTTATGCCTTAACCGATAATAAAACTATACAATTGGTGTATTTATTTTTGAGCTTCTTATCGTTCTTCGATTGTAAATAGTTTATAGACAGCGCCGGGTAAGTTCTCAGATCAGACAACAGAGGGCGGATTAATCAGGTTGGAGTGTTTTTTTTATATTTTTCTTCTATAATTTCCACTTCCTTGTACGCTTAAAGAATTTTTTTTTTTTTTTTTTTTTACAAAGCTCTCAATACCATAACCGTTCCTTTACCATGCTTCACGATTGGCCCTCGAACACCATTTTCCCGGTCACCGCCCGACCGGTCTTCGAGAGCTGCGGCCCTATTTCCGCCTGGCTTATCTCTAGAGCTACCGCAAGTTTCCAAGATCTGATTCTTCCGACTCGTCGCTGGTCTGTAGAGGTCTGACTGAGAGAAGTGATGTTCTTCTAGTCTCCGTCTCTCGAGAAACCTGTCAGTCAGACAAGGGTAAAGCTCAACACACCCAATATACCACTGCTTTTGTATGTACGTTTCTTTCAGATGGTAAAATTCAATAGCAGATTTGTCGTCTCAGCATGCATGTTCAGTTATTTAAAAAAATGTCTTTCTTTCCAAGTCTAAGGGTTAATTCTTCAATCGAAAACAAAAACCTGAAGTCATTTGATTTTTTTCAAAATATCTTGGGCCTTTTCCGAAACGATTTCATGGAAGACCCTTTAGCGCTAAAAATAATAGTAATTTTTTATATAAAAAAATTTCCATGAAGAAAGAAGCACTTAAAGATGACTCCATCATTATTTTCGCAATAAGTCTATTAATTAAAAGGCCGGGCAAGACTTTATTAAAAAAAATCCCGTAGGTCCTGTTCACACGTTAACAGAGGCCATACTGCGGCGCTAATACGTAATTTCTCATCCCATGCGGTCGATTATCTGCACCCATAATGAGTTCAGCCAGGTCGCTTGTTTTAGATGTGCCGCAATCGTTTGTCAGAGATAAGCCAAATTATCCATTATCATCAGCTAATATTGCAGCGGCACTGATGGCAACTGCGTGTCGTGCTCTCTAAGCTTCCCTCTGGCCATTAGTACTGAAACATAACACGGAGTTCGCTGTATCGCCCCCCCCAAAAAAACACGTAAATGATGACGTAAAACACCCCAGCTAATTTAACGTTTTGAAAAAAAGGGGGGGGGGAAAGAAAATTTTTTTTTTCTTGATAAAATTCTAACCATCTTTACCTTCTTCTTTCGTGCTGTCACACACACACGAATCAGAATGTCGAAATTGGGCGTCGCCAAATCCGTTTTTGAAGCCTGGTTCTTCTGGATGTTTTTTTCCGGTTCCTGTCTCGCTCTTTAAAATCGTGGCGCAAGAACCAAGAGCTGGACGCGTAGATTTACGCAGTTTCCAAGGAAAGCAGGTTCATGCTTAATTAGCATTCAGAGTTAAGTAAATCTACAAGGTAAGCATTTAACGGCGATGGGATGCTGGCTCATTCTGTAGGCTCAGTACCTCGCCATTTTCTAACGTTTTTCTCATCTTCCGTCCGCCTGCGTGGTCTCCGCCCGGTTTCTGTTACACATTCCCCCGGAGACTGTGTCGCCCCCTAATGGCCTTCATTGTTTTAGGGGTGGGAACGTCGGTAGGAGGGGAAATGGGCGAGTCCTAGGGTGCAAAAAAAAAAAGAACTCTCATTACAGGGAATGGGCGTCTTGCAGAGCCGCCACTGAACGTAAAGTCATCTTTAACAAATGTCTTTTAAAAAAGCCCGAAAATTCTCTCTTTACGTGGTATTTACACGACAGTAAACACAAAAGACATTAATTGCGTAAACACTGCTTTAAAATGGTTTCTTCATCAATCATGCAAAATACTTTCTCTCTCGGTGTATAAAATCTCTTTTAATCTAAAATCGTCAATTCGCCTGTCATTTTTTAAAAATTTTTTACTCTTTTAAAGTGCAAAGCGATTACTTGTTTGGCTTCTCGAGGTTCTCGTCCTTACCGGCGGAGATCTGAGCGCCCTCTACCCTCTCGCGCTTTCCAGGGTGTCAGGGGGTTTCGGGCTCTTCTTTAATTATTCAGAGTGATGCACTAGAAAGCAGGAATATATATATATATATATTTTTTTTTTTTTTTTTTCAGGGAGATCCGTAATTGATTACGATCTCAATGGAAGAACCGTGTTGTCTGACTGGGTTGATCTCCGCCTAGAGTCAGACACAAGTTTCAAATTAGCGGGGGATACTTCTGACTTCTGCTCAGAAGAAGGGATCGCGTACAGTGGTATCGATCAGACACTGCAGCCATCGACTCTCCCCCTCTCTCTCTTCCTCTCTGCATTTTAAAATAATTCATACATTTTGCGAAGGATTTTTTTCCCTTAATTTCCCAAGGGTGATTTTTTTTATTTTAAAGTCTAATTTTCTGCAAACGTTTACACTTGTTCGCACACAAACCTCTGGCGCAATCTCCGTCTTCTGTCGCGCCGTAGGTCGGGAAAAGAACAATTAAATTTTTCTTTCTTTTTTTAAAAAGATACTCTCTCTCTCGTACTGACGTCACCTCTTTCTACTGACGTCATCTCTCTCTTCATCTCTCTCTACTAACGCCATCTCTCTTTCGTACTGACGTCATCTCTCTCTCTCGTACTGACGTCACCTCTTTTACTGACGTCATCTCTCTCTCTCGTACTGACGTCACCTCTTCTACTGACGTCATCTCTCTCTCTTCATCTCTCTCTACTAACGCCATCTCTCTCTCTCGTACTGACGTCATCTCTCTCTCTCTTCATCTGTCTCTACTAACGTCATCTCTCTCGTACTGACGTCATCTCTCTCGTACTGACGTCATCTCTCTCTCTCGTACTGACGTCACCTCTTTCTACTGACGTCATCTCTCTTCGTACTGACGTCACCTCTTTCTACTAACGCCATCTCTCTCTCTCTCCCATCTCTCTCTCGTACTGACGTCACCTCTTTCTACTGACGTCATCTCTCTCTCTTATCTCTCTCTACTAACGCCATCTCTCTCTCTCGTACTGACGTCACCTCTTTTACTGACGTCATCTCTCTCTCTCGTACTGACGTCACCTCTTTCTACTGACGTCATCTCTCTCTCGTACTGACGTCACCTCTTTCTACTAACGCCATCTCTCTCTCTCTCTCATCTTCTCTTACTAACGCCATCTCTCTCTCTCGTACTGACGTCACCTCTTTCTACTGACGTCATCTCTCTCTCTCGTACTGACGTCACCTCTTTCTACTGACGTCATCTCTCTCTCTTCATCTCTCTCTACTAACGCCATCTCTCTCTCTCGTACTGACGTCATCTCTCTCTCTCTTCATCTGTCTCTACTAACGTCATCTCTCTCGTACTGACGTCATCTCTCTCGTACTGACGTCATCTCTCTCTCTCGTACTGACGTCACCTCTTTCTACTGACGTCATCTCTCTCTCGTACTGACGTCACCTCTTTCTACTAACGCCATCTCTCTCTCTCTCTCCATCTCTCTCTCGTACTAACGACGTCACTCTTCTACTGACGTCATCTCTCTCTCTTCATCTCTCTCTACTAACGCCATCTCTCTCTCTCGTACTGACGTCACCTCTTTCTACTGACGTCATCTCTCTCTCTCGTACTGACGTCACCTCTTTCTACTGACGTCATCTCTCTCTCGTACTGACGTCACCTCTTTCTACTAACGCCATCTCTCTCTCTCTCTCCATCTCTCTCTACTAACGCCATCTCTCTCTCTCGTACTGACGTCACCTCTTTATACTGACGTCATCTCTCTCTCTCGTACTGACGTCACCTCTTTCTACTGACGTCATCTCTCTCTCGTACTGACGTCACCTCTTTCTACTAACGCCATCTCTCTCTCTCTCTCCATCTCTCTCTCGTACTGACGTCACCTCTTTCTACTGACGTCATCTCTCTCTCTTCATCTCTCTCTACTAACGCCATCTCTCTCTCTCGTACTGACGTCACCTCTTTCTACTGACGTCATCTCTCTCTCTCGTACTGACGTCACCTCTTTCTACTGACGTCATCTCTCTCTCGTACTGACGTCACCTCTTTCTACTAACGCCATCTCTCTCTCTCTCTCGTATTGACGTCATCTCTCTCTCTCTTCATCTGTCTCTACTAACGTCATCTCTCTCGTACTGACGTCATCTCTCTCGTACTGACGTCATCTCTCTCGTACTGACGTCATCTCTCTCTCTTCATCTGTCTCTACTAACGTCATCTCTCTCTCTCTCGTACTGACGTCATCTCTCTCTCTCTTCATCTGTCTCTACTAACGTCATCTCTCTCTGGTACTGACGTCATCTCTCTCTACTAAGGCCATCTCTCTCTCTTCATCTGTCTCTACTAACGTCATCTCTCTCTCTCGTACTAACGTCATCTCTCTCTCTACTGACGTCATCTCTCTCTCGCTCTCTGCTTCCACCCACCCAGCTACAGTCTATAAAAAACACAGCCCCGTGGGTGTCACAGAACACCGGTGCAGTTAGATGTGTTCCGGAACACAGTCGTGCATGCGTGGCAGATCCGAAATGAATCCCCACTGTGATATACCTGAAGAATTTATTTAAACAAAAAGTTCCCCGAAAAGATAGTAAAAAACAACAAAAAGAAAATTTTGAAAAAAATTAAGGTAAAAAGCTTCCATAAGTTGAAAATCTGCCGATCTTTTTGTCTGCTCAGTGGTGGAGATAGTAGGAAGAGGAGTAAAAATTACCGAAAACAAAAAACTAATTACAAGGGGAAATAACCCTGAACACCATGTCATATGTTTTTCGTAGCATTTTCATTTTTGGTTGGGTGTCTTCATTAATACCAATTTTTTCGAGCTGCTAGCATTTTTAATACCCACATTATTAAAATAGTGATATTGTATAAGTATAATATCTCTAGTGAATATGCAAATATCATTATTACGCTTTCTAAATAAAACCAATAAGACGCAGAAGCGGCAGAAATATCTGTAGCTGCGAGTCATCGGGATGATGAAGAACCAAAGAGAAAAGGAATTGAAACAGAACAACTTAATAATTCTGATTCTACATCAGTATGCCAGTACCTCTATTTCAAGACGAAAAGGTTAAATGTTGGACAGATTTTCAGGCTATATGTTTTCAGAGCGAATACCCATGGCTGGTTTGAAAATATGGCAAAATGGGATGCTCAGCATGCAATTCTGTAGGTAGCTCCACCTTCGTGACGTCAAAATGGCAAAAGAATGGACAGATGTTCTTGCTTCATCTTTAGCCCCTATAAAAGAAAAGCAAAGCAGAGCAGTCGGAAAAAACGATATGGGAGCGTACACGAACGTACTCGAGCTTGTAAAATTCAACAGAAGTCAGCAGCAGGTGTTCTCGAAAAGGTTTTGGACAAAATAAATGAAAAGCACATTACTAACGCCAGTGATTTATTCCAAAATGGTTATTTATACGGGCAGAGTTTTGCGATCTCTGGCGTCAGCATATGTGAGTTTTTACTAGGAACGAAATGGAGGGGTTCCAGAAAATATTGTAAAAAATGATCTAAAAATTGGAATCCAGTAGATGAATGCATTGCCATGAGTTATTTGCCCGTTTCAATTGTTCGCAGTAGACCTCGCTTTGGCCATTTTGCAGATACAAGAACAAAAACGTTTCTTTTTTTAGATCCCATCGGACTGGGTGGGACAATTCGACAAGCGGTTTAACAGATGCCATTTTGCAATGGCCACTGAAAGATTTTCCAGAGGAATTTCGAAGTCAAACGTTTATATCTTTCACATCAGGTGGCGCTTCAGTTATGACGGGCCGTATTTCCGGTGCAGAAAGGCGACCGGAAGATAAGACAAAAAACACCCTATTATAGCCAATGAATGTAGTTAGCTGTGGGAGGTACAACAAAGAGAGTATCAGGTGTGAATAACTTTAAAGCCTTTTGTGATGAGCAGTATTCTCTGTATCATACTTCACCTAAAAATGCATGCAAATTTAGGAAATGTGCAGTTTGGATAGTGGTTAATCATACAACAATTGGACGTGTACCGGGAACAAGACGGGTTGACTCAAGTGAACGTACAGTGTTAGCAAAATGGAGCCTGTTTCCTGCCTCGGCGGCACATTTCGATTATGTTGCAAAAGATGCATCTCGAGAGGGTAAAGAAAAAGCTACTTATTTTATGATGAGCTTCATTTAAGATTGACTATCATTGCAATCGTTAAAATATCTAGTCCTGATGAAAACTTCTTTGTCGGAAATAAGTCGGCCGGCTTCTCTTTGCATTTACAAAGTGAATCAATGACTCTGCCAAAAGCTCACAGTTTACTCGAAGTTTTGGTTCTTCGGCCGGTGGTAATGAAGATGAGCACTACGGGGCTCCACCAACAGCTGAAGTACAGTTATGTTCCAATGGTATATCTCTACATCCAACGGGAAAGAAAAAGGGCAATGTTGAAATCAACAGGAAGCAGTATTTCCGTAGTCTAAGTAACAACCGAATGTCGGGACTTGTTGGCACTGGTGACGGGGGGGGTAATAAAATGTTCAAAGACTGGCCTGACAACATTAATATTCTATATGCCGACTGCAAGGTGTAATATCGCTGAGGAGGAAACTGTACACGCTTCTAGGGGGGTGCAAGGATGGAGGAGGAAAGGAAATAGTCAGAGTGACGAAAGATCTCAATATCAGTATCACAGCTGAATGTGAGATTGGGTTTAGTAGTGTGTACGCGATACTTAAATCCACTCGAAAATGCCGTCGAATTCTTAGGGTCACTAGTCGACCTTTTGACTAGAAATGGACCAGCTGTGCACGTGATCGACCCCCGACTCGGTGCGAAGAACAATGGCTGAAACGAAGTCATAGAAGTGCATATCAAACCAGAAAATCCAAACAAACGTCGTTCATGGAAGCTTATACGAGCATTTTCAATTTAATTTAAGTTAATCCTTTATCCATACCCACCCCCTCCGACCCAAAGCTCAGTACAGGTAGGCGCTACAGTAAATATACTCACTCCCACCACTACGTCTGATTAAAGGATGTAACGCCCTCTTTTCTCTCAAGATTTATTTTGCCAAAATGCAGAATATCCTAATACTTAAATAATAATTACACTCGGAAGATGTATTTTCGAAGGTGGCCTGCCGTCTGTCTAAAAACTATCTGAAAAAAAGACATAAACGATTCAATCCGACCGAAAGTCCTTTGCATTTGGGCAAATTGTCTCCAAATGCGTGGTATGGCGACGCGAAACCGATCGAAGAATTTTGGCGCGGGCATCCGCTATAAAGGTTGAAAAACTTGTCAAAGTAAACAAAAGCATGTTGTATCTATCTGCAGGTTCTTCGGGTTTGTAAAGAAGGTTTGCATTATTTTGACATTCCAAAACGTAGAATGACGGACGTTACATCTTTAAGCCATATTAATACTGTACCTACTGTATAGAATATTATGGTTTTCTGGTGCGTTAATGACGAAGATAATAGGCGACATTGTAATTTCGCCGTCAGATAATAACGCTTCCAACTCAGCATCTGAGAAGTAAGGTAAGGTTTCTTCCTGCCATTATACGAGTAAATGAATATACAGAAAACGGCTTTTATAACTTCTTTTTGCTTCGTTTTGTCATAAAAGAAAGTAATGGGTCTGAAGTGGTTTCTCTCGTAGGGTTAGATAATAAAAAGAAAAGAAGAAGACAGCAAAGTTTCTATGAGTTCCCCAACCGTAAATCAACTATAAGTGCTTTAAATGAGAGATAGTTATTTAATGACGAGTAATTGTTAAAGAAAGATGCTGGGGGGAGGGGGAAGTTTCCCTTCATAGCAGAAGGCGATCTGTTCCTGCTCCGGGTAATGGGGACGATACACTACATTGTGCCACAGGTGGAGCGATAAACACCAGTTAATCTCTCGGGTGGCGGAGCTATCATGAAAAATGCAACAGAGAAATCGTCAAGCGAATATTGAATTTTCGCTCTCTCTAATTTGATAATACGTAGACTCGCCCCGCCCCCCCGGGCTCGGGTTCTAGCGGCAGAACACGAGATTTCTTGGCAGATCTGTATATTATTAACCCGGCTAAGACACCCAGCTAAGCAGTAGTAGTAGTAATTAGCGACAGACGCCCTCTCTTCTCCCTCTCTATTTTATAGCGTGTTTCGTTCGATCCGCGATCGAGGTTGATGCCGTCATTTGTCAAGATCCGCGGAACGAAAGTCGACCTTTACTCGTCCTTTAACGACTGTATTAAGAACCCAAGGGCCATCTATACACGACGTCAAGATGGTGTCGGGTTCTCCATCGAACGATGCAGAACAAGTAAAAGTGACTTTTCGTTCTTTACTACAAATGCCACTTTCTTTCTTTCTTGGATTGCAATATTTAATTATAAGGTGAGTTCGGTGTAGGGTCAGTCAGAAGGGGGAAGTCAAGCATAGTTATTTAAAGTAAACTTTAGTTTGTCAGATATTAGATGTCGATTTATACATTTGCTTTGTTAACCAACAGGGTTTACATAACATTTATTAAGAGTGAACGTTTGTGGTCTTCATATGTCATAAGTACTGTATATAAGAATATAACTTTCGTCTCTCGCAAGATGAGAAGAGTTAAAGATGCGTGATCTTTTAAAAGATCTATTTTGACGGAGTAATTACACTTTTCCCTCAAATGTAACAAGCGTTACGAGTGGCTAATACCGACTCGGTGTAAGCCAATCAGAAGTAAGCATCGTCAATATTGCTTATATGCGGCGGCCAGTGAGGCATACGACACGTGACAGTCGCGTTAAAGTATAGTTTTGGAAGGAGAGGGAGGCCATTTTAGGCGGAAAAGGGGGACAAAAATGGACCCTCTGCTGTGGAAGTCCTTCTTAATACGTTCGAGAAAACCGTTATGGTGAATAATGGAAAGGACCGTGGATTAAGCAAGAGTGATAGTAACTTCATCAAGGGAGAGACGACATATGAGGAAAATCCGCTAATGGGAGCTGGGCGGGTTTGGAGAAGACTGGAAGGGACTGATCTTCGTGGGCGAGTAGCCGCTTGAAACTATTCTTATGAAGAATACAAACAGGCTGAGAAATGAGATAAAGATGAAATACTTATGAAAACTGGAAAGCCTTTTATTTTTTTTAAATAGATGAATCAGAGTTGGAATTATCTTTAAACCGCCGCCGGCAATGTGTTTGGAAAGCAGACGAATGGTGTGACAATTAATTGGAGCAAAACTGTAAAACATGGTGGCGTAGTTTCGAAATGCTAAGGATTTAGAGAGAGACTCGATTACAGCCCAGAGTGACCTCCCTGTTGACAAATACGGATTGACGGATATCCAATGCATCGAGAAGTATCTTAACCGTGGACAGCGAGTTCATACAGACTAATTACTCTCATGGCCCTTTTGCAAGAGATGCTCATTCAAACTTAATAACTGACCGTATTGTTGATTTAATATTTTTTGAAAAACATTTCAGTAGTGATGGGAACACGGCTTCCCCAACACATGTTTTTGTAGACATTTTCTGGGATAACGTTCGAAAGTTTCAGCCACGTTGCAATTAAGTCATGCCGTTAACCACTCTTATCCTTAAGCACGGGGGTTATTAGGGAATGGATGACTAGTATATAGACAGCTAATCTGTACCCACAGATCTCTGAATAACTTGTGGAAATCTTCTTGCGCATCTTTCGATTCTAATTTCTTTGAATTAAGATATGTTGTTTTCAGACTTAACTCTACACACGTAGCGCGGGGGGGGGTGTTAAAAACGATGGCAGAATAAGCATAAATTGGCACGTAAAATATGTAAAAACAAATTCCACCCTTGGCATTACAATGATAGAAAAGCGATTTCTTGTTCTTTCATACATTAGCGTGGTTGATAGTAGATATTCTGCATAGTGTCGCTTTTCTCGCGTTATGACAGAATTACGTGGCGACGACGTGTTATGCCGTGAACTGATCCCGAGTTATGCCCCCCTTTTTTTTAAACATTCTACAATGGGTATAAAACAGTTTAAGTCCAACGAAACGCGCTCGGGTCGTAGAGTTTCACAAAGGGAAACTCATGTTCCGAGATCGCCAAGCGGGGCGAGTGCAGTGCGGATTGATATCTATCCTAGAAGCCGGACAGACAAAGGGGCGGCTACATAAAACGCCAAAGAAGTGGCAGACTCCGAAAAAGTGAAGCTCGAACCAGTCGGAAAATCAAGCGTTTGTTTTAAAAAGTGGACCAGAACAAGACATCGGTTGAAAATTTAAAGGATTTGAAGGATCTAACGATCTCTACGAGAACTTTCCAAAGACATCTTTGTAATTTCAAATTTGTTTGGCGTGTTGCCAGGAAGAAACTTTTTGTTTCCTTGAAGAATCGAAGAATCCGGCTTCATTTCGCCAAGGATAATTTCCATGAGACTCCTAAAATATGGGCCAAGGTGCTCTTGTCTGAAGAATCACAGCTTTAGGGGTTTTGATCAGATGGACGGACTTGTATGCAGCGAAGATTTGTTGAAGCATAAGTGTACCAAACCAATGGTTCAAAAGTAAGGGAAGGTCCATTTTTGGATAGGATTGTTTATTCATCGATTCCAGTGAATAATGGATCAGTTTGTTTACCTGGATATTCTGACCAATATACTAGGACCATATTTTGAAGTCTTCTCTCTCAGCTAGTTCTTCCAAAACGATAAAGATCCCAAACATTCAGCCGCAACCATCATAAAGTATCTCACAGATCAGAAAATTGCAGTTCCAAGGTGGCTGATTCAGAGCTCTATGTTGAATACAATAGAGAAATCATAGATCTATATAAATAAAGTTATTAAGATGATAAAGCCCAGAAATTTGGGTCAAACATTCCGAATCATTCAGTCGACTTGGGCCGATACTTGCATTGACAATATATTCGTCTTGTGCACTGCATGCAGAAGCACCTGTCAGGCTGTAATTGATTTTCACGGCTGTGCGACCAAATACTAATAGTTCCTTGATTTGTTTATCTCATGTAATCTCTAGAAGTTTGCGATTTTGTAACAGAGTTTCGAATATGTTCAATTCGTTCTTAAACTCGTGTCATCATGAAATTCCTTCACAATTGAGGAAAAGTGAGCGTATTGCAGGATATTTACTATTGATCGTGTTGATGTGTATGTCAGTCAAAAGAACATGATGTTACTTTTCTATCAGTGTTATGACCGTGCTGTAATGTGTATTTTCACATCCTTTCTTTTACGTATCATTTTGTGTTTGTTCTTGAACTTTTTTCTTTCACTGTATGTATTTAATTTTTCGGTTGACACATGGTTTCCGTGCTCGAAAAATCAATATTTGCTTGACTCGAAGATAATTTAGCGGCAGCTTTGGCACTTTGGTCAGCATTTTCATAGCCTGGTAGGCCAACATGTCCAAGTATGTATCTATTATAACATAAATGGGTAAACGCTCTCAGATATGTATCTCTGTGAGCATATGGTGTATCTGTTAACCCTGTAACACCATACCAGTTTTTCCTTGATTTTTAGAGGTTACCAAAGACTTTCTGTTCGTCGCATTAGTCTTGTAGACTGTCTGAAGGCATCTTCTATCAACACCCAAGGAAACGTTTCATCCCGAGTAATTCCAAAACGTTATTGTTGTATTCCAAACCTGAGCTGAGTGTCCATTGTTCCTCTGGTTACCTTGTCATAAAAAAATAAGACTGTTGTTAAATATCTAACGCCTGTATCTTGTTCTTGGAACGTGATAATAGCCCAAAGATTACTGTCAAAATGGTAGACCGTTACCTGGGTGGAAATTAGAAGAAAGAAACAGGTATAGAAAACAAATTTATTCAGGTACATTTGTTGTTGCTGTTGTAGAGACATAGCGCCCGAGAGTATCCTTAAAGGTGATTGTCTGACTGGGTGCATTGGTCCCCATTGTCTGGGTTGTCGGGATCGCCACGTAGAGGCTGCGTCCTTGATCCACAGGTACATTTGATGCTTTCATAAATTAATTCCTTTACTTTTTTATGTCCTTTTCTCTCCCCCCCCCCAAGCAGGCACTTTTAAGTCGCATATAAATACAAACACGTTTCATGAAAAAGTAACTGGAGTTTCTGTCTACTGAACTTGAATTTCGGATTATCTCCCCTAAACACTTGGTCGAAAGTGACCTATCTGGCGCTCTGTTTTGGCGCGGAATCACACACGAGTAATTCGGTCGGATCAGGAAACTAATTTTGTCGAGGAAGCGCTACCGGAGTCGTCGTCGGTGCTCATGGCAGGAACAAGTAGGCGAACTCGCTGGCCTTTCTCCTTCTTCGATCTGTTTCTCTGCCAGATCCTTTTACCTTTTAACATTTTTCCAGCTTAGCGGGCCTGTCCCTACACGCAACCATAGCAACAGAAGACGTCAGAGGCGTGGAAGTAGCCGAGTAATGTATTATTACTACACTTTGTTCGGTGCGTGTGACGTGTGCGGCGGGTCACCGGTGAGGGGCTGCACCCCCCCCAACAATCACCATGAAGGCCGACCTCCCCATGGCAGGACAGCTGAGAAAAGGTACATTTCACTTCTCCAGATCCACGCCTAAGAAATTCTTTAAAGCGAAAGAGATCCTCCATTGTTATTAAACTTAGAATATACACTGCCGGAAGTTACTATTAGACGGAGGAGCACCGCAGGAACGCCACGAGACAGGTACATGGTTCAGGGGTATTTTGTGTTAAATTTGGCGCAGTTCATAAAGTTCTAATTTTCCTGGCTGTAAATAGTTTTTTTCCTGCTGGTTAAAGGGAACCTTACCACAGAAATGTCGCTACAAATCCAGGAATTTCTGAGGAAAAAAAGAGAAAAGGTTACACTACATGTAGTTACCTCCCATGTTCTAGTTTTCTGTGTCAAAAGAAAAAAAGGGGGGGGTGGTTATGCAGTCCATGGGAGATAACTCATATTAGTTACATTGCAAACTTTTTCTTGGAAAAGTGGTTTTGAGTTATGCAGTCAGATAAAGGCGAGATT
This sequence comes from Nautilus pompilius, assembly GCA_018389105.1. Lineage (NCBI taxonomy): Eukaryota > Metazoa > Mollusca > Cephalopoda > Nautilida > Nautilidae > Nautilus > Nautilus pompilius. Next base: position 64,264 of record JACATO010001120.1, read on the forward strand.
GTGTATTAATTTTGTCCTCCTTAAATAGATGTTAATACAAGACAAATCTTAAAATTCACATATGGATAAAACAACAAAATTATATATATATATATAAAACTGTTTGTTGATCGCCAATTTTGAAAAATGAAGATAGAAAAAAATTAGATCCAACTAGGAAACGTCTGTGTAGTTAATCCATACTCCCTCTGGTGCTTCATTAATTATCCGTCTCAATACTGCTACATTCTTGAGACTGTCGCTACTGACTATGCTATTGTGTTTCATTTTACAAAATACGAGCAAATATTGAGTTATCTCCCCACATATTAAATAATTGAAATTCTCGTGGCAGTATTTTTCATCTTACACCGCAGGAACATTTAGAAAAAAAAATATATTTCTGTCTTTAATATCGGCACATAGAACCAGAAGACCGCCGACACCCGGTATCTTTCTTGACCTTTTTACTATTTTTACAGTAAATATTGTCTATAAGGCAGGTATGTGGCTAACCTCTGCCTGGTTTATGAAACTAAAACCGGGAAGGGGTCACCTTTGGCGGAACGTTTGGGCGCAGTTTCTTCGTCTATAGCCCTCCCTCCTTTAACAAAAAAGGGTACAGACGGTTACCCTATTAAACAAAAGCAACAGCTCGCAATGAACAGTTTCTCTGGCATCGATATAATTTGTTACACGTAAGAAAACACCGTACGTTATGGAGAAAACCGAGCTTTCGCTGAATTCGTATCCAGCTCCTTTTTTTCTCATGTAGAAGATTATGCCAGTATAATGCCACAGCGAGAAAGTCAAGAACCTATTAGTTAGTTCGGTAGTTAAAATTTCTATTAAAAAAATAAACCATATTAAAATAATAAAGAGTTATCTCCCCACATAAAAGGTAATTGTTCCTCTTTGTTCGGTAATCTTTCGTCATGTTGATCCCTTAGCTCTGGTCTTTTTAGGAAGGAAGAAAGGACGTCAGCACTTTCTGACCAACTCTGGACTCGGCTTTAAGCAAAGGCACCAATTTATTGAGTTAGCTGACCGGATGAATTACGAAATAATGCCGTGATCAAGGAATAATTTTGGTGAAAGAGGAAATAGATAACAGGTAGATGATATTTTAGATTAGTTATTATTTTACTCCTCTTCAGTCGCGAAAATTCGTCTTTAAGTCCGTTTTTCTCTTGCTGCCTTATCCGAGAAACGTTCTGCGATGAGGCTTTGGCTTAGCGGTTCGAATCCCGTCACAAATGTTCCACTGCGAGTATTCTGCGCTTCGACGGCGACTTACCGGTAGGGGGAGCTGTGGGTCGAAAGTCTACGGACAAACGTGGCTGCGCTGAACTTGGTGTAACGCAAGAGCTATCAGCCAACTTTGGTAGAGGTGCCGACAGACCGGCTCAGTCCACGAAAGAGGTGTATGGGACAACAACACTGGCGGGTCATATTTCGGCACCTTCCACCCAGAGCGAATTGTGGCAGGTCCGTGGGACCCGTATCCCCGAGCAGACTGCACAGAAACTCTCCCCATCAGCAGACTTTCTTCTCCGATAATAAGTAGAGAATAAATTCACCCTCTCCACTTCATTTATTGCGTGGTGGCGGTGGTGGGAAACCACGCCCTGACTAAAGGTGATTGTCTGTCTGGGATGCTCTTGCGAGACTAGAGGTCATGTGACTTCAGGGTTTGCGGTTAGCGACTGGTCGTCGCCATCACTAAATGAATCCCGTCCGCCTACTATGCAAAATGAGCTCCCAACGATTTATATTATTACAGTCGATATCCCCGTGTTGTTTTGATTACAGGCACGCAATGAAAACTAATATAATTTAAAATAACAACTATATTTTTCTACATTAAAAAATAAATACAAAACTGCGGACAGTTCTCGCGCAGAAACTCGAGAAATGGTTTTAATGGGAAATAACTCGTACAATTTTTTTTGTATAAAGATATTCATCTTGCAACCAAAACAAAAAAAAAAAAATTGTACATGTATTATTTACTTAGATCAAGTAATTTATATTCCCAATATCATTACTAACTGCAATTTCGAAAAGTCATTTCCTATTTTCGCTAACGCAAACAATATTAACTGATTGGTTACATATTATTTAAGGGAGACAACTCTAATTATTTAGGTCTAGGAAACTCCTTGAAAGTGGTACAATTCATTAAAAAGTAGAAAAATAAGAAACTGAAGAAAGCTATGAAGCCACAACTAACTTACTGTAAATTACTAAATATCTGATTACCTTATCTACAGAATTATTGGGTCCACAGGCCAGCTCATAATTAAACCAAACCTTCCTGTCAGGAGGATCCTTCATTCTCTGTTACAGCTCTCAGCTGGTGACAACTTCCTATCCAGAAGACCTACAGTATTATTCTATTTGATGTGAACTTGTAAAAGCTTCTGCTGCATAATTTAAATTCTAGAAATGAAAAGAAACAGTTTCTTCAATTACCCAATTTCTCAAACCATGGGCCAGTTGTCATGGTATTAAAATTAATTTTTTTTCAAATCTATAAAATATTGAAAAAATGTAATTAGATTAATGGATACTTGTGAAAAAAAGTTAGTAAATTATTTGTCTAACATTAATGAATTAATGACAGCTGAAAAATAAACTTTTTAAAAATGAATATACAGAATTAATAGCCATTAATTCAAATCAATGAAGAAATAAAGTAGAATAAAACAAAAATGAAACAATTCTAAAAGTCAATTAAAAGCGTAGTATATTTGCAAAAAAGTTAACCTTGGCTTCTCTGCTATAGCTTATGTATCAGAAAGCCATTAAAGATTCTGCTACACAAAGTTAAGGGAGCTTTAATTAAACAAACGACTACATTTGAACATCGATATTTAATTATATATAATAACCTTAAACATTTATGAAATTAGTTTTTAACACATTTAAGTATTTGGTGATATACAAAAAATTTTCCTCAAAAATGTGCTACTGGAGTAATTGCTGGAATAAAAAATGCATTAATAGTTCATCTAAACTGATAGATGGATAAGTTTATCATCGATTGACTTGTTGCACTAAATAAAGTGCTCTTGCACTAAGAAAAATTGTTTTGTGTAGATATATATTACTCATTCCCTTGAAATTAACCATTTGAGAAATCATTGCAGTAAAACAAAGCATAACATATTGCTCTACATCTCATAAACAACTGGAATATGGAAAATAGACAAAAACGATAATCATATTTTATAAGCAATTTGTTTTTCTATGAAATATTTGTAATAGGAGTTGACTAGAACGATTATTTTCACATTTAGTATTAATGGGAGAAATGACCCTTTTAAACCAGTTATGATCAAATTGTGTTTTTCAAAGTGATACCGTTTTCACCATATCAACAGGACTGTCTGCAGAGACAGAGTCAGGGGACCTTCTGTGAAACCACTAACATTTTACACGGTCAAAGTCTACAGCTACATTTCTGTAAGCATTTTTTTCGGTAATATAGTGATGGATGCTTAAAATGGTCTGCTGGATTGTAGTGGATTCTGTGCAGCTGTGTGTAAAAAGAGAGAATTACAGAGGATTCCTCTCCCTCTCTCTGCGCACAACTAAAGAAAATACATTTTTGTAATAATATGGACTGGCAAGGCAGCCACACCGAGGTTTTCTCAAGATACAAACCTCAAAACCCACACAATGTTCTCTTGCCTCCTCTATTGTAGATTATGTGAGATACATAATTAGAATTTTATCAAATTTTTTAAATATTTCATTTTGATAAATTGCATAATATTGGTATATCTTATCCACCTACCTGGATTTAGTTATTTTTGCATAGTACACTGAATGTATTTAGAAGTAAATAATCTGTTAGTGTCTCTCATTGAATAAGAACTTTTCCTTCAGTGATGAAAGGTAGAATCTGTAAACACTGGCTTAACCGTTCTTTTTTAGGTAATTTTAGAATACTTGTAAACAACAATCATTTCTATTATGTAGGATTTACTCTTGAATAATCAATTAGTGTAGATTTTTCTCAAAATTGCAGACAATGAACTTTGGAGCAAAGCAGTGCTTGACAAAAACTTATATCAGTGTGCCTCTTCCATTTTTAAATGGCTAAATTCAAAGACAAATCTCTCTTCCTTAATTTAAAACACACAGATCTGGTACGCTCTGCTGATTTTTAATTATCATGGTATAAGAAAATAAGTTAATGGTGATTCTGGCAGCAGTAATACAATTAGAAACTCCCCATCAATCTGTCCCTGACCAACACTCTTATTTCATTACCAGCAGTACATTAATTAAATAGCACAGAAAAGCTAATATTTGCATTTAGCGCATAAACAAAAGAAAGAAAAAAATCAATAACACTAATTTCCTTTACTTTCATCTCATAATCTCAACAAGAAGAAAACTTCAGTCAACTTGACAAGTCAGCTGAATGATGTAAAATAAAAACAAATAGAATGTGAGATGTGTTCTGGCTCTACTTGTTGAAAACAAAGAACTCAAGCTATTAATATTAATTGATAGCTAACAGCACGAGTGTTGATTAGAAGTACTCTAGATATAATTTTCTTGCCGCCGGAAAACAGCAATAATGTTGCATTGTACTCCGAGACAGTAAGATAGCATAATCCCTGAAATAAGAGAAATTTTGAGATGAATCCCACATTATTTCAACTCTCATTTATCCAAAAACTAAATAATTCCCAGCTCCAGGTATTGATATAGTTTCCCCCAACTATTAGAAAACAATGCATTTTGTGACATTGCTGTACACGTGCAACAATTATAGGCACCTGCTAAGATTTTTTAAAATAAAAACTGTATTAGCATAAACTATTTGTTATTACATCATGTTTATTAATAATCCCTCATTTAGAGAAGCCCTAGTGGTATCATGAAATGCCAAGTTGTAGCACTAACACTAGGTGGCATCACAGAGCATATGGTCATCAACTCCCATTCGTGGCAATTTTAGTATCTTTCTCAGTCTGTGATGTAGCCTATATCAATCATCTGCGAACACACGATTATTTTCTCCAGATAAACAATTTGCACTCCTGAGAAGTTACGCAAAAGCGTTTGTTTTATGCAGTAACTGAAGCCATGCATTCTGACAATGTGAGTTTCTTAGTTCATAAAATTATCTTAGGAAACATTTAAAACTGTCACCAAAGTTTTGGCAAAGCAAATCAAATTAACACCACCCCTTTGTTGTTTTTGGTCTTTTAAGGAAACTAGTAATTTCCATGACATGCAGTAACAGTAGAAAATGGATTCACTTATTAAAGAATAATCGTCAGTGTTGCAGGGTAGGTGGATTAATAATAGGATACATGCTAGAGACGTGTGTTCAAATAAAGCCTGGCTGGAAGGATGGCATTACAGCGACATTATTTCAGCTGGATTTTATTTTGATGCCGATGATTTTATATTTAAAAAAAACAACGGAGTCAGTCTGTAGTCCTGTGTTTGCATCTGCTTGTGGCTGTTTCGCTGAACTTCTCTCAGCATCTCGCCAAATCGCAAGAGCTGGACTGTTTCTTGAATTTTAGAATTGGTGAATCCGTTTTCAGTTTTGTTTTCTAGAACGCTGACGGAAAGAAAGGAAAAAAAAACACAAGAGTTCCTGAATGAATTCAATCGGTTCCCACCTCGACTAGAGTGAGATGGTTAGTTTTTTAGCATTTTCAGGAAAACTAAGTGCTGAAGCATTGAGAATCACGATGGTTCGTGATGCTGTGTTAACATATCCTAGAACGTTTTCCAGCTCTCTCTCTCAAATGTTCCACAATTTATACCTAGTTTCAGTTCAAGATTAAAAGAAAGCTGTAAATTAAGCCTTTTAAAATAACTACAAATTCTAGTCTGTCTTTATAAATAGTCAGCATAAGTATACTGCCATATGGAAGAAAAAACAACCAGAAAATCTAATTCGTAACCTCGTCAATGTTAAGTCAGGGGTAGTAAATGTGATCCAGCAGTTATCCCTGCAGCATGGCAGGTACATAAAAATAATCCAGACGTTCAAGATGCTGCTCCATTTTAAAATATCTAACTGATGGACTCTGTAGTTTAAAAGATAAAATAATAATCTCACCCACCCATCCTTATTTCATATTATATTCATATTTATTCTGCAAGAGTTTATGCTAGCATTTATCTACAAAACCTCCTCCTTTTATCGTGCGTGTTTGAGAAAATAATTTAAATCTAGAAAACTAATGGTTTTGTATAAATGCAAAGTGGACAGGGTAACGAATGGTTGGTTTCCTAAATTTGTCCATCTATTGTAGTTCTATTGAACAAAAAGACATATTTATGAATCTAAACAGAACTCAGGGGGCAGAGCAGCGTTTGACATAAGCTGTTGTATTGGTGTGCCTGCCTCTCCTTAAACTAAACTAAAAACCTAATCTCTCCCCTTTATTTTAAAACGAACAGATCTGACACACTCCGCTGACTTTTAGTTATCCAGGTAATAAGAAAATACCCTTACAGTGATTCTGGCAGCAGTAATACAACTAGAAACTTCCATCTACTGTCTTCCCCCTTCCATCTTAAATTAAAAGCATTATTATCCACGTTTCTTAATAAACACTTCTGTTTCTTTTAAAGGGTTTTCTAAAAAATAGCTGAGCTAATTAATTCTTCCTTAAACCACTGTTGTCCCTAATCCTCTTATAATCCACTGCAGTTAGGATCACACTAATGAGAAAGCCAATATTGTTGTTACCCACCTGGAGAAAATGACTAATTTTCCAAAAAAAAAGAAAAAGAAAGGCAATGTAACGGTTGCTAATTATTATTATTATTATTATTATTATTATTATTATTATATATTATTATTATTAAAATAGCATTGGGGTCTGAAGTTCTAGATTTTTAAGACAACTAATAAATCATTCATTCTACTCCTATCTGTACAAGCATTCATAAAAGAGTCTTAAACAATAGAAAGGGAGAGAATTTATAATAAGCTGGCAATTTCGCCTTTAGTGGATAGATCACTGTGTTTGTAAAAAACAAAATGAAAACAGTATCCTTGATGCTAGTCATGTGCAAAAGTTGTGAGGGATTGTGATAATACTCAAACAGAAAATGCCGTCAAATGTTACAAACCCAATCTCCCCAAACAACAAGAAAAAATAAAATGCAATAATGGACAGACCTTTTGAAGGAACTCTCTCTTCAGATTCCTGCAATTACTAAACACAAGAGATGAGATTACTTGCCTGACTGTGCTTATCTTTCTGCAAAGTAAAGATTTCTTCCCTTAAACCTTAAGGATGACAATTCAGATCCTTTGACAAACTGTAAATCATTTATAGCACTGAAGGAAGATATTTCATTTGATTTTTTTAAAAATATTCTGGAGCAGCAGGTAGAGATGCTGAAAGGGAGACAGAGGCCACACACGTGTGGAGAGCTGGGAGGGGGGGGGAGGTGCAGTTAAGTTAGGTCAAAACATCTCCACTTAAATGAATTCACTAAGCAGATGCTAATATCGCAAGTGAGGAAACAGCAGCAGCAGTCGCCGGCCCGGTGGGGCAGGTGGTAGCGGGTTAGCTCCGTAAGGGGACTGTTGCTCCTGTACCGGGTTCGATCCCAGGCTGGGGTCGGAGGAGAGTTGTCACTGATGATCGCCATAGCGTGAAACAGCTGTAAGACATCTCCTTGGTGTCCGACGTGAGAGAGACCTCCCGGGTCCTTGGGGCCCACGGTGTCGGGGGACCGGGCCGTTTGTCGGCTCGACGAACATCTCTCAGTAACGAGGAGGATTCGACAGAGAACAGCAGCAGCAGCCATCTTTAAATATGATGCAGCAACCAACCATCATCGCGGTTTGTGTAACTTCCATTAATCATACAGAAACTATCAAAATAAAAACTGTTGGATGCTGCACTAAAAATATGCAAACACCATCACAATAACCACTTGAGCTTATTGTGAATGACCAACAGTTATGACATTTCTAAAATCCACATTAATATTTAATTCTATTGGGTGAACAAATCTGTCCATGGTCAAATTCCTCTCACTTACGTTTTTTTTAACTCTTGTTTATTTAACAAGATATTACATTTTTACTACTATCTTCCTTCATGCCTGCTGCCCCACCCAAATATGACGAAATCTAGGAGTCAGAAATTCCAGATACAGTGCAAGGGAGGGAACAAAATATTTAATAAGTAAAGTCTTTTCTCGAGAAAGTTAAATTCAGTTAATGTAGACAAAACAAACAGGTTTAGTGGTACGTTCCGTCACAGAAAGTGATCAGTGTCCAAAGAGGAGAAAGGAAAAGTGGAAGGAGACATGAGCCATCTGGTAGAAATTTAATGGTTTATGCTAAAAAAAAAACAAAAAAGTGGGAGGCTTGCCGGTTAATTATAAAAATGATGCATATTAATTAAAGTTGCAAAAATACAATTAAATAATAAATTTGCCTTTGAGTTTTTAATAGGAACTAATTTTCACCTGTAACCAGATCTTTGCATTATTCATGATTACATTTAGAGAATAATTTAAATATCAATTCCCGCTACAGCTGAAAATAAATTTCCCTATTTAAAAATCAAAAGATTTATTAATCATAACTCATGAATAATATACAAATTATTTCCTTTTGTAGTTTTTTCCTTTTTATGCCAGCAAACCTTCAACAAAGTGAATTATAAATATTAGCTCCTCCTTATGTGGACTGTATATAAATCTTCGAAGATCTTAAATACTTAGAATAAAAGATGCCGTTTTCTGAACTCATCAGTCTAAATAGCTTCAAATCTATGCAAGATATTCTCAAATTAAAGAGACAGCATCCTCATATTTCCAGCGTTTACTGTTAAGCAACAAGTTCTACTGTACTTTTCTCTTTTGCAGTTACTAGTATTCAGCTTATTACTGCTATCTCTCTTAGTGCGTAGCCTAGTGGATTTTTTTAAAAAAGGCAAAATTAAAACTTGAAACTTTGTGCAATCCTTCCTCAAAGATCCTTTTTCAAAAGTCTAGTTTCAGTGAAGCCTGGACGCTTGTGATGTGGTAAAACCAAATTTCTGACATGACCTGATAGTCATTAGAAGTTACTTAACATTAGCATCTTTAGTGGCTTCTGGAACTGCATTAGTCTTTTTTATAAGGAATATTATTCCATCCAATATTGTCAGGGCATGTAATTTGTGTGCAGAATATTACCTTTATTTATTTATTATTTAGTTATGTTTATGCATGCATTTTTAGTACTTTCTATCTAGAGTCACGAGCTTTGTGTGTTCACTAATAAGACTACAAACATAGGACTGGAATCTGAAATGCTAACCAGATAAGTAAAGAAAATATAGCACAAAATGGGGGGGGCTGGCATGAAAATGCTGAAGACTTGTGGATCTTGGCTACCTTAAGGGAAGCCTCTAACACCAAGCAAAGTGCTATCCTTAGTTCATCAATAATGATTGAAATAGACCATCTTTTTGTATTTATATGACATTAAATATTAATGCTAGTAAATGTTGGTTCTTTGTTAGTTGTTATTGGCATACACTGACATCCACAAGTTAGATAACCCTGGTTAAAAATAGTAGTGTTGTGGATGCCCAGTAAGAAGTATTGTCATTATTGTACCACATAGGGCCTGAGTACATCAAACTTCTGCAGGGTGCTCTACTAGAGCTCTTCAATTGTAGATGGAGGAGGAAATCAGAGGGTCTGGAAGAAACTTGCATGGGTAGCTTGGGAAAAAAAGAGCAAGATGAAACCATAAACCATGCCAGGGAGGCTTATTAAACTGAGCTGGCCCTATAGAAAGAAAACTCAGACCCATGACTAAAGCATTTAAATAATCTAACCAATGGACTACCGTGTCATCCTTTATGAGTCATTAAAATAAAGGTGAATTTTCCTCTAGTAGTGTAAAACTTGACAAAGTGATTGCCTGGAAAAAAAAGGCCACACAAAATAGAGAGGTAGAGAAGAATGTGGGAACCAGCATAAATAGTCTGGAGCCAGAGAAAACTAAAATACAAAACCCACCATGACAAATTAGCAAGCTACCTGCTGTCAAATGCTGAACAATACTCACATAATCCATTGATCTGCATTTGTATAATGTCTGTCCAAAAAGAAACTGAACTTTTAAAAAGCAGCCAACCAGCCGGCGCAGCGTGCTCACAACTGCACTGCTGTGTATCGGTGACCTTGACCTTCAGTCTAATAATAGCCGCAAGTTGAACAACGAAGGATCTTGAAGAGCAACATGTTTGTGTGAAATTCTGTTTCAAATTGGGAAAAACTTTTACGGAGGATTGTTTGAGCCGTGTGCAATGTCACAAGTAGTACCAGCATTTCAAATTGGGAAGAACATCCACCGAAGACAATCCCAAATCTGGACAACCTTCCACGAAATTGAGAAAGTGCGTGCTGTGATCTGTGGAAATCGTCGCCTGACTGTCCGTGAAGTTTCTAAGAAGTAGGCATCTGTAAAAATTCATGCCACATGATTTGTGCCGCATCTGCTGACAGATGAACAAAAAGAGAACTGAGTCACAGTCAGTCAGGAGCTCTTTGATCGTTCGAATGCTGATGAAAGCTTTCTGAAAAGTGTCATAACAGGTGACGAAACGCAGGTGTACGGCTACAACGTCGAAACAAAAAGGCAGTCGTCGCAGTGGGTTGGATCATTGTCGCTGCCACCAAAAAAAAAGCACATCAGAGTCGTTCAAATGAGAAGGTGATGTTGATCGTCTTCTTTGATTGGAAGGGTGTCATTCATCATGAGTTTGTTCCACGTGGTCAGACGATCAATAAAAAATTTTACTTGGATGTCCAGAGGCGGTTGAGAGAGGCAGTGCGAAGGAGGTGTCCTGAGGCATGGAAAAACAAGACCTGGATGCCGCACCACGACAACGCACCTGCTCACGCATCACTCCTTATCCGTGACTTTTTGGCAAAGCACGAGACAACTCTCGTCCCCCAGATGCCCTGCTCCGGATTTGCTTTTCAGAAAGCTTTCATCAGCATTCAAACGATCAAAGAGCTCTTGAATGACTGTTACTTGGTTCTCTTTTTGTTCATCTGACAGCAGACTCGGCACAAATTTTGCAGCTACATGATGCATGTTCAATTTTCCTTTTAAAATCACGTGGCATGAACCTTTACAGATGCCTACTTCTTCAGAAACTTCATGGACGGTCAGACGACGATTTACACAGATCACAGCACGCACTTTCTCAATGTGATCGTTGTCCTTTGTCATGGAAGGTCGTCCAGATTTGGGACTGTCTTCGGTGGATGTTCTTCCCGATTTGAAACACTGGTACCACTTGTGCCATTGCGTATGGCTCAGACAATCCTCCCCATAGGCCTGTTGTAACATTAGAAAAGTCTTCATAAAAGTTTTTCCCAATTTGAAACAGAATTTCACACAGACACGTTGCTCTTCAAGATCCTTCATTGTTCAACTTGCGACAAATCGCCAAATGCACTAAACATACATACACTCTAGCACATGTAGATCGATGACTAACTGACATCGCATGATGCGGATATTATTAGGCTGAAGGACAAGGTCACCAATACACAGCACTGCAGTGGCGAGCTCGCTGCACTTTTTAAAAGTTAGGTTTCTTTTTGGACAGACCTCGTACATATCGATAAGCTAGCAAAAAAATGGTAAATACTAGAATTATTTTTTTAAAAGTAAAACCTGTAATTTTTTGTGACTAAGAAAATGTAATGCGGTTTTTTTTTGGAAAATAGCACAGATAAAAACAATTTCTTATTTAAGTATTGCCTAGGTTCTATGGTGTTGGTGGGTGAGTTAATCTGGTAAAGAGGTAAAAGAAATGTCGTCAAATTTGGCAACTAGGTTTTAGTCAAACATTTAACTCGACAAGAAACCCATTACTAATGTTACATGAAACCACGTTTCTTGGAGCAAATCCTTATAAATGCAGCTTAAAGTAATTATTGTTTAATAAAACTAAATTAAGTTTCTAAAAAAACGGGAAAACATGCACTTGCAAGTGTAGTAATAGTTAATAAAATTGCAAAACAACTTAAAAATGCAACAAAGTTAAGAATTGATGGATTCTACTGCTGGTTTATTGTAAAGTTCAGAAAATTAGCATAAACTTTCAGTTTTAATCAGTTTTATTTTCTTGTGGAGGTCAAATTTATTAACTTTACTTACAAGTTAAATAATTTTTAAAAAAAATGTTGCTAATAAAAGATTAAAAAAACAAACAAAAACAAGTATTGCACAACTGACAAAATCCATTACATGTAAATTTAAAAAAAAAAAATCAGTTATCTCTTCATTTTTACAAATTTGCATGTGATTCTCTCCACAAAATGCCAGACAACAAAAAAAATAACAAAAAACATGGATGAACATTTTGCACACTCTACCTCAAACCAAACAACTGTGGTGGCTAATGGAATCCTAACAAAGCAAAGGCGGAAAGAAATTAAACTGCTGATTCATAAGAGTAGGTCCGGCAATAATAGGGCTGGACGTGTGACGACAATCCAAAACTTGGTGAAATAGGCGAAGACGGTGTTGTGGGTTCCGAGTCTGTCACTGAATGGGGTCGCTTAGCTGTCACCTTTTTAGGGGCAAATGGCAATGAGAAAGGCACTGATGAAATAGGTGAAGACGGGTTTGATGATGTATATTTCAGTTTTGAAAAAAACTTCCTAGGACTGGACTTTTTGGAATTAGGGGACACTGGTGACAAGGGTGATGATGAGGATGAATCAATAGTAGGAGACAATAGGTTGGAGCTGGATGGTCCATTTAACATTGTAATTTTTTCAGGATTTTCTTTGCTGTCTTCAGTTTCACCTGCAATACCAACCTCATAAGCCACTATAGAGGCGTGGTCCAGTTTGCCAGGTGCTTTAGACATTTGTTCAACAATTTGGGAATCCCTTCTCTTCCGTTCTTTGGATGTCATTTTTCTTTTAACATACAATGTTGGATTTTCTAAGATCTTTCTTTTTGAATCGGTGAGCATCAGAACATGCTGGACTAATGCACCGCAGAGTTCCTGAGCAGAACATGCTTCTTCTGTAAGCAACTCATACTCGTGTATTACCCGTTCCATTTCCTTTAATGCATAGATGTGCCTTTCTCGTGGCTCCATCTCAGGTTTCGAGCAATCTGCATTGATAGGAGATGTTGGCGATGATTCATTTGAGTTGTTATCACTGACTTTTTTGGGTAATGCTATCTTGGTAACAACGGGGTCAAAATTATCAGAAATTCCGTCAGTTGTTAGAAATACCACATCCCCTGAACTGACAAATGTCAGTGAACAGGTAAGGTTCTGAAGTTCAGGGTTGTCTCCATCCACAGGTCCAATGGCTCCTCCAGCATCTCTGATGTCACGTTCACAAGCGACATCATGGGAACCGACAGTTATTTCTCGAATGCCATTGTTTTTGCTGAATATGTAACCAAAACTGTCACCTACATTGACACAGCAAACAGCAAACTCAGCAGAATTGAAAACTGGACAAATGAGACAAGCACACAATGTGGTGAGCCCTCCTTCCTTCTTCAAAATGGTATGGTGAGCTTCATCAACAGAAACTCGCAGCAGATCAAGGGCTTCCTATAAAACAAAAACATGCCAAAAAAATCAAGACTTTACTATAAATATTATTAATATTTTCATATCTGAATGAACCAACAAGAATTTACATGAAATGAAGAGATGATGATATAGCATCTAACAACATCTACTCTGAGCTTTGATACAGCTAAATTTAAATGACACTGATTTTTAATTTTTGGTAAAGAGAATTGTTATATATAAATTAAATATCTCTGACAAGTGCTTCATGAACTCTACTTTAAATCTTTGCAGATTTACATTTTGTTCACTGAAATCCATTTTACATCTAACCTAGTATACACCTGACTACCCTTCAAATATGTATTACTCAGCATAAGCTGATCAATAGTGTCCATGATTTATAGTACCTTCCTCAATAATATAATCCTTTGTGGCAACTAAACTGTATATTACTTCAAAACATGTTTTGCATTATGAGTGTGCTGACTAAATATACAGACAGTTCAACGCAAATACCAACTGGCCAGGTAAAACAAGGTAAAAAATGATGTGAAATATGAAGGGTTAAGCAAATTACAGATTAAAAACAAAGAACAGCTTATTAGTTAGAAATGTTGCTAGGCCCAGTTTTCTTTTATTGCTTGTTGTATTCTTCAAAATTTACAGTACAGTTTTCAGCAATAAACAGCCAGTGTCTAATATTATTAATAAGATCTTCATTATCCATGAGATTTAGAATGTTGTCTGTCTATCTCACACACACACACACACATGCACGCATGCATGCAAATGTATATATAAATAGATATAGATAGATACCTGCGTATTAGTAGGTTGTGTTTTCTCTTTAAAAAGTTTTTGGTTGATAAATTGCATACTTCCATACAAGGCACACCTGGCTGCTAGCCGAGACTTTTCACCCCAATTTACCCCATCTGCTATTAGCATCACTGTGTTGTTCTTACGACAACAGATTGCAAAAGCATCAGCTATTGGGTCACCTGCAAAGAAAAAAAAAACTTTTTTTTTAATGTGCAAAATATGATGGCTGCAGCAGAATATTATTTAAATAAATTTTAAAAATCTGTAAAATTTTCCAATTTGTTTTTTAATCAATTACTAAGATTAAAACTATGTATGTATTCAGTACCATCAGTTATGATACACATTTAAAAGGTAACAATGTTATAATAAGATTAACTAAAAGAATTTTGCTAATCTCTTTCGTTTCACTACCATTAGACGCTGGCAGGTTGGCTTTATGAGTAAATACTTTCAGCACTGTTAGTTACTAATCTTAACCTTAATCGAGCTGAATTAAATGTTTTGTAAACTTACAAACAATTTAATTAGAATTTTTATTGTTTTTCATTAACATCATGGTACTTTCCAGCTTAAGGTGAAAGAATTATTCCTGAAAATATAGCTCATGGATGGAAAGAACCAGTCAGTCAGATAAATGAAAATAATATCATGTGGGGGGGGGCTGATGTGCGACTAGGATTAATCTGAATGTACTGGCTGCTTTCAAATCCAAAAGTTAGGTTTCATGTTAATAAACATCTGTTCTGTACACAAGGCCAACTACAATTTAAATTCTTTAATACCATACATGAAAATGGCAACAACAAAAAAATACTTCAAAATTTAGTGGTAGTTCTTTTAAATCCATTATTTTATTACTTGTTTGCTGCTGTTCACAAAGATACCAACCCCTGGCTGGTAAAGCAAACCCTCCCTTAGAAATGTTGAAACAGTGACAATAAAATCATTATTCAGAGAGGACATCAGCTCTTATTCTGCCCTGTGACAAAGCCAGAATACACAAGTTCTTCTGGTAATGAATTTTCCACATCACCAACAGAATATTAACGTATAAAGCAATATGAAGATCCGCAGGCAACAAAGAGACAGAGATTTAATACACGCATACAAATAGCAGACAGCACAAAGAATAATGAGTTTTGTTGTTATTACTGTGACTTAAAGGGAGAAAAAATTAAACATTTTTAAAAAAGTCAAGTAAAGAAAGAAATTTTTTGTTCACATGAGATTAAAAAAAAAAAACCAAACAAATGAATAAGTTTTTTTAGAAATCATAATAGACTTTGGTAACAAATTCAAAGATTTAATGAAACCCACTAATTTACTCTTTAATAAATCATGTGTCTCTCCACTTTCTGTCCAGATTGTTGCTGAATACCAGCCTCTTTTGAGGATCATACTATGAACTTAAAATTCAATCATTTTTGTGCCTGATAATGGGAGAAAATGATACAAGCTACTGCTATGAAAAGCAGCAATGCTGTAGTAATTATAGGTCATTTCTATCACCCTTTTAAAGTTAGATACACACCTTCCTCTGTCACACATGGTTTGACCGGATATGTTGGCAAACAAACTCATAGTGGACATACCAGGTGACTATAAGGATACTTCCCACAAGTCAAAGGAAGTGTATATATACACAAGTATCATGAGGAATGCACGAATTTTTCATTCTAAAAAAGCTGTCAAAGAAACTGTGGCCAGATAGACTATCTCCAGCATAAAGAAAAATAAAGGATAAATAAGTGCTAATCTCCAAAATATTTTTAAAATTTGCCATTTGTATTTTGCTCGCCAGTTTTTTTTTTTTTTTTTTTGATTTTGCATATTGGGAAAATTGATGCTATTAGCTGTTAAAATTTAATGACCTCGATTTTGACTTTTAATAAATATTGGTTAAAATTTCATGTCACATTTTAAATTTAACCACTTCAAATGTTATCAGCAACAAGAAAAAAACATTTCGTTTTAAAGGTTCAAGAAATTTTCCATGTGACTAGAGAGCGGAGAATGACAGGACCTCTCAGGTTTGTATTTCGGTTCTGAAATATGATTTCATAAAGAACTTTTTAAAATTCCCACTAAAAGGTATCTTTGAACAAATTTTGTTTGAAATAAGTCATGAAAACAGTGCTTCACTTACATTCTGGGTTCAAGCAAAAACAAAATATCTTAATTTTTTTTTTTTTTTTTTTGATTTAAGGATAAGCCATCATCAAATACCAGTGTGGACCCTTTAGCTGAGAGTTGTGCATTGACAGGAAGTTGTTTTTTGCAGCCTCACGCGTAACTTGTTAATGGTCTGCTCATGTGAATCAATAACTAATAACTTTAAAGCATTGCAAACAGTTACAGATGGCTGAGTGCATATCATACTGGGCCTGAGGGACTGACTTGGTCTGGTGCCCTCCTCCCCAAGCATGAATTCTTCTCCCTCTCTACCATTCTGCCCATGTGGGTTTTTTTCCTCCCCAGAGCTGAACAGTAGAGATGAAAAGTTTCCATTTAAGGATGCTATAAGGTCAGCTAACAAAGGGTTATTGCACTAGCACCACACAGAAGACTGGCCACCTGTGACTAAAATAAGCCCAACTACAGCACTCATCGAAAAAGGTGTCTGCAAAATCAATTCAAGCACAAGTTTTTCAGAGGGGCAGGAGGAAAGAAAGCAATGAAAGATAAAACCCTTCTTTATTTCATTTTTTGCGAGTTATTTAAAAGTCCAAGTGATACAGCCAACTTACTTACATACATACATACATACATACACACACAAGCAGCTGTGTAAATATACTGGGTAAGCAGGAAAGTCCTTTAGGATTCTTCTGATACTATACTGAAGAGACTGCAAACTTGAGAATTACGTTAAAAGTTGTTTCTTTTTAAATAACAAAATTATAAAGAAAAAAAAATTAAAATCCATGTAACAAAATTATATTGGCATCAAGACAAGACAATTATTAGTCCTGCAAAATTACTAAGTATGGACTTTGAAGCCAACATTTCCAAAAGTGCTTAAAGAGATGGAAGGCAGGTGGAATCTAAAACTTCTATGCTAGCAGACACTTTTCTGAACTCTTATCTTCATTAAATGGACATAGGTTATTTTCAACTATGCAGATCTGAGAAAATCATTGATAAAAGATGATGGATAACAGAAAAATATTCCAAATTTGTAATATAACAAAGTCTAAAATTATTCCTAATTTTAACAACTGAGGAATCATCCTAATGCTTCAGATACAAACTTTAAAGACAAATTTTAATGGTCTATTATTTTCTGATATTCAGAATATTGAAATGAAAGAACTAGAATGGAACAGCAGAAGTAATTTGCTAAATCTTAAAACAGTGTTTTTGGTCAGTTTTTGAATAAAATAAAACAGTGATCCTTTCTCTGTATCTAAAAAGAAAAACGTTTAGGGTAAACCAACACAAAATTGTTTCTGATACAGATGTTTCAAGAGCTGTATGGATGCCTGTTAACTTAGATGTTAATTTGCTAAATGACTATGTTTTGATAAAAGCAGCACAAATCACTACAATGGTTTAGATTAATCATGTACAGAATTATAAGAGCAGTTTAGTTTACATCTTAAGAAATAAAAATAAGTCTCTAGTTATCCATTTATGTAAATTAAATCAACACTAGTTGTGCTACAAATGGACATAAGTTTAAACTAATGGTGGACACTGCAGTCCAGATACAGCTATTCTTATAATTACTGTATAATTTCAGCAGATCTCAATGTTGCCCCAGTTTCTGCAAGACATCAATCAAAATAAGCAGAACCTATGCAATAGACTTTTTTTTTTTCCAAGAATAATTAAGGATTTTGTGCTAAGATAGTTGAAATGAGCAGAATTTATTTCCAGATATAGTCTGATGGACCAAGCCAGGCTAGCAGTCTGGTTCCACTCGAGCTGAAATCAACCAAGTCTCTGTCCTTTTAAACCAGCCCTTGCCTAATCAAAGAACTTTTCATTGCTGAGCTACAGTCAGAGAGTACAAGGTCTGTCAAAAAAGTATCTGACCTTTGGCTGGGAAAAAAAAATTACGTACTTGGTGGGGTTCAATTGCTAATCCCCTTCGAAGTAGGCCCCTTGTGCCTCCACACACTTAGCCCAGCGATTCTTCCACTGTTTGAAGCATGTCCAGAATGCTTCTTCCGGAATAGCTCTCAGCTCCACCGTCGGATTCCGCATGATGTCCTCTCGGCTCTGAAAGCGGGAGGCTTTCAGTGGCATCTTCATTTTTGGGAACAACCAAAAGTCAGAAGGAGCCATGTCTAGAGAATAGAGGGCCTGGCGAATGAGCAAAATGTATTTCTTTGCCAAGAAACCTTGGATCAGCTGCGACGAATGAGCCGGGGTGTTGTCATGATGCAGCTGCCAGTTTTTCGAGGCCCATAGATCCAATCTCTTGCACCAAACTGCATCACAAAGACATTGGAGGACTTCCTGATAGTACTCCTTTGTAACTGTTTGTCCTTCTAGTGTGTATTTGTGATGCACAATGCCTCAGTACTCAAGGAGAATGATCAGCATCACCTTGATTTTGCTCCAGACCTGACGTGCTTTTTTGGGCCTTGGCGACGTTGGATGCTTCCACTGTGACAACTGAGCTTTGGTTTCCGGGTCGTACCCGTACACCAACATCTAATCTCCAGTTATCACGGTATCCTGGAACTCAGGATCCCTGTTGGCAGTATCAACACGCAACCTCAAGACGAACTGTTGTTGTTCCTGAGAAAGCAGCTTGGGCACAAATTTCACTGCCACTCTGCGCAAGCCCAAATCCTCCTTTAAAATTGCATGTGCAGAAACTTTACTGATCCCAACCTCATCACCAATTTCCTGCAGTGTCAAACGATGATCCTCCATTATCAAGGTCCACACTTTCTCGATAACAACTGCATTGTGGCTTGTTGACGGCCTCCCAGAACGCTGGTCATTTTCCACTGATATGCGGCCATCTTTGAACCTGTTGTACCATTCTTTTATTTTGGTAACACCCATGACATTGTCACCAAAAGCCTGTTGAATTTTGCGAATTGTTTCCGCTTGGTTATCTCCAAGCTTTTGGCAAAACTTGATGCAAGATCGTCACTCCACACATTCTGTCATCACGGGTGAAATGAAAATGTGACGAGTAAGTAGTACAGCACCTCACACGCTGACTGCCTGACAGCGACTGACACATCCAGCAAGCCCGCCAAAAACCACGCATGCGCATGAAGGCATGCGCCTCCACTATGCACACTTTTGCCTCCCCAACGTCATTACTTCCCTTGGGAAAAAATAAAGTTGGATACTTTTTCAACAGATCATGTAGAGTACAGATGCCAACATGTTTTAACATCATCACTACTTTGCATCATTCAACTCATTAAAAATGAAATCTAAAGCGAGAAGAAAGGCTAAGAATGGTTTGAATGGTTTCCTCTCACTTCAGTTCATTTGGAAATGTTCTGCCTTCACAACATTTCTGTACTTCCAGTAATACATTAATATTTGAATTTCAAACATTTTAATAACTTCTTGCATTGAAGCTACAGATTCTGATCAAAATTATCTTAACATCATGTTAAGTGCACTTTTGCATGACTAAAATTTGACTAATGTGCTCCATTAGTATTATGAAGATTGTTTCCTACTTCTCTATTTACTTTTGATAAAAAAGAATCAAATAAACCTATGGCTGCATTTATATAATTAATTGCATCATCACATTTGTATAGTTTAACATAATGCAACAAATATAATAAAAAAATAGTTTGTTAATAATATGAAAATTAACAGCAGTTACCAAGGTATCCAAAGAAATAACATGTAAACCAATTGCTTCATTTGTGCAAATTTACAGAAATGGTTTTTAAAACAGAATCATGAAAGATGACTAACTTGATCTGAGTTTTAAAAGTAGTAGTACACTTATTTAGTCATGAGACTATATAGTCTTACGACCTGTGTAGTTTTAAGAACTACAAGATAAAATTGTGTGATGTTGCATAACCTGACAAAGGTGCTAAGTCAGGGTAAAAGCAATGGCAACTTACCAGACATTTTTCCATTAACTGGATGTTGTTCATAGAGAGAAATGCATAAACCATATGCTTGTTGCTCCTTGCGGCTCCACCCAGGAGCGCCAGCAATTTGAGAAACTGTTGAGCCATTATCATCTGAAAAACAGCAAAATATTAAATAAAAGAAACCAGATAAGAATCCATGTCAACATCATCAGGGTTTAGGGTTGAGAAGACTGCTTTCGTAAGCAAAGATGCTAATTTGCAGTACATATTTGTAGAAAGTCTTGAACACATTACCTATTTGTTGCACTCGATTGTCCAATTAGATAGTACTTTTTTGGGAGGGATAATCTAAATCTCCCATTCAGTTAGTAAAGGTATCAAATTCTGCTGACCTCAACACTAGGTTTTCTCATTGTATTTGGTTCCAGAGCCATGTGGATCACCACTTTTACTTTCCTATTATAGTAATGCTACAATGAATGCATTCGACAAGGTGATGGCAACAGCAAAAAATCATTACATAGTGGTGGTAAATGCACAAACTAAACATCTAATTTCTAGAAGTAATAACACCAATAACTTTACATTCTCAACTTAATAATTTGTGGTTATTCCATTATCTCAAACTAAAGTGCATATTAGCAAAAGTACCCATCTGATCTTAATTTGATGTAAATCCAGCATCATCATCTCCAACAGTTCTCAGATTAAATCACAAATTAGTAATTAAATATATAAGATAGCACTGGCCTCAAAAAATTCTTTAAATATTACAGGCAACAAAAACGATCACTCAGCAAGAAAATAACATCTTTAAAACAATAAATTAACCATTTGAATGGCATCAATGATTACATAAGAATCACACAAGTCTGCAACAGTGGCTTTGAAAGAGTAATCAAGCAGACGAAACTCAGGTTATAGTGTGTCTAAATTTTCTATTTCATTCTGGAAATCATTGCTTAACACTAAACACTAGTAACAAAAAGAAAAGTAATAAATCTCAGTGACCATCCTTTGACATAGCATCTTTTCAGGCCTAGAGCATAAACTTTGTAAATATCTTACATAAAGATGCAGATGCTCTAGTGGCATTTAAAAAAAAAACAAAAAAACAAAAAACACACACAGACACAGACAGACGGACAACAGACAGACGGACACACAGACAGAGACAGACAGAGTTGGCAATAAAGAGGTTGTGAGTTCTAAAACAACTCAAGCCACTTGTACTACTTACAGAAAAAGAAACAATAATAAAAGTCCTTCAAAAGACTAAAGCCAAATGGTGACAGAGAAAGATCACTGAAATGTAGATTCCTCTGGGGCAGTTCTACTAACAAAGTTGTAAAAAATGTGCAAACTAGCCATCTACCTTTCTTAAATAACATATCACCAAAAAACTTTCAATTCTCTTACTAACTATGTAGAATTATATTAATTGAAAGCATATCTATTTTTAGGGAGTAGACGGCAAGCCAAGAATGCAAAAAATAAATTGCATGAAGTTTCTTTGGTGATTTATTCCACAATGATTGGATGTGTCTAATAAAGTGGGGAAAGAAAGGCAGCCAGCCAGACAGGCGGGCCAAATTCAAAATGACAAATTAAATACGCTCTATGGTAATGTCATTGTCTCATTTTGGACTAAGTAAAGGAAAAGGGGGAAACCGAGACTGAGAAGCTGGCTGTCATGGCAAATGGCCACCCTTATGAAGAAATTAATGGCCACGGATTCTTTCCCAGGACAAATCCTCAATTAGTTAAATGGATCTGAGAATAACAAATAGCAATGCCACTGGGCCAGTTGAATCATCAAATGTGGAAACCCTCATTTCTTCAGAGAAATATTCTCTAGAAATTTCAGCTCCATTGCCAACCGTTATAGTTGTTAGGATGTTTGCTGTAAGCGGAAATGAGCCATGAAAATAAAACCAACAAAATTAAAATTATCAATGACACACAAAGAGCATTTAATTTATTCATGCTAAGGAAAAAGAATCCTACCTTTTATTTTTTTTTATTTATTTTGCTAGATTTATATGAGAAAAAATAAGAATAAAAAAACAAACAAACAAATAAGAGGTAATGCAATTCTCTATCTTCCGGCCGGAGAGGAGGTTGTCTGTTTTTAATGGTTGATTTGAGATTTTAGTGAGAATAGCATTAATCTTGAACAGAACAGTCGGCATGATGAGTCACATACATAGGAATACAAACAGTCTACTGAGGTAAATCTATGTCAACAAAATCAATAAAGATGATGTGATTATATATATATATATATCACGTGTATATGGTCAGTATTACAATTTATCCACAGAGTCTATGGCATACTTTGCTGTCAGCCTAGCTTAGCTAAAGCATATCAAATGTACTTAGTTACTTGATAATCACAACCACATTTTCATGCAAGGGAAGCAGTACATTTACGGCAACTTTTATTAACTCTTTCCCAGCAAAAAAAACAAACTTGAAAGGTAATTGCAGTACCCATAGAATACCCTTACATTATAATGCTGTTGTAGTGATACCATTTGTACTTGGATAACTTTACTCACTCCAACAGAAAAAAAAGAGTGGCATAGAAAACATTTTGATGTCTTAACTCTTTTACTACCATTATTCCTGAGGAAAAATAACCTGCAAAATTTCTGAATTAGTTGATTTTAGTTCAGTAGTTACATAGAGGTTGGAGGCTGTTGCAAGGACCTCCCAGAGAGAAATAGCCATCAACACCATTCTTAAAATGATCATCATCATCATCATCAACTGCACTTCCTTATAAATTTTTCCATTCACTAACAATTCTCTTACTAAAAGGAAAATGTTCTGACATCTAGAAATGTTAGAACCTTAGCTAATTTGTAATTAAGACCCCCCTAGTAATTAGTAACTGTAAATAGCTGGAAATATTTGTACCACTCTACATGGTCTAAACCCCGGGTCTCCTCTTAAATATCCAAAATTCAAATTTGGTAAATGGAAAGCTCTGATCAATTAAAAATATTACAAGCACATATGATCTATAAACAACTGAGATCACAACAATAAAAGGCATTGTTGTTTTCTCCTCACTCCCTTGATTTGAAAACACTACTAGTTTAGTTTAGACACTAAAAGGTGGCAGAGAGCCATCATTTCATTTTTGAAAAACCTCAAAAAAGGAAATGCCTATCAATTTGATTTACATTGTCACTATTAACAGATGAACATTCAGTTAATTTAAAAGTCTATCATTAAAAATGTTTTCTGATATTGAGTTGTGTGCTGATACACAAATGTAAAGTTATAAACCTTATTTTTTTAACCTGTAGATAAACAAAAGAATTTTTCAATGGTTGCATACTCAAAAATTTCATTTGATAATATTAAAAACCTTTAGCGGGTAATCCTAAAACTTGCACAAAACTAATCTTTCACTTTTGATAAAAATGCCTCTGCATGCCTTCTACAAACTCACTTTAGTAGTGGTAATAAACTAACTAATAAACCAATGTTTCAGTCTTCCTCTTGTGTCATCATCAGGGTTGATGTTAATTTGCAGCAAATCTTTGTTGTTGTTTTTTTTTGGAAACCTAGATAAATATTACAACAAACATTTCATTTTCTCAGAAATATTCTTAAAATCTATATTTACACACCTGGATAATATTTTTTACAAAATGTAGTTCTCTCAACAGCAACTAAAAACAACAATTTGTCTCTTTGCAAAACTTTACTCCATCTTAGAATACACAAAAGTCTATTATAGTTCATTATGTTTTTACAACAACGGTCAAAATAACAACACAAAAACACGTGAAGATTTGGATTATACTGATAATCTTGCGTATTACTCGGTAAAAGAATAATTAATTATATCTTGAGTTTTATCACTAGTCTTTGAAAAGAAATCAAGAATGTGACACCCTGCATTCTTAAAAAGTAAAAGTCTGAAAAAAGTGAAGGGAATTTCCTTGGCTCTTTGAAGCTGCAAAAAACCAAAGTGATAGCAACCGTAAAAAAAAAAAAAAAATTCCACGCCACTTACTGGGCTTGTCAATAGATGCCAAACCAAGGTCAGGACCAGAATAGCTGGCAAAGATGTCTTCTTGGAACTCATCCAGACGCACCAGTGGTACTTCGCTTGCTGTACGACCATGCCAAATCTCCGTGTCAAATTTTGTGCTATACTGCCTGATTTAAAAAAAAAAAAAAAATATATATATATATATATATACACACACACACACATAAAACCAGAAATAAAGTAACTCTCATCAGCCAGGTATGCATGCTTTAATTAAAAGTTAACTTGCATTTGTAGTGATATCACAAACTGAAATTTAAATAATCTTGTCATAAAAGAACTGCTCTTTACAGATCTCTTAAATTGTTTGGTAGTATATTTTAAGGTGATATTAATTATTAACTATGATGATGTACAATTCTCAAAATTAATATAAAATAAAATGGCATTTCTATGTTGGAAAATATTTTTAACAGAATAATTATTACATAACTAAAATAGGTGTCATTTAAAGAAAAGAACCATAGCTCTCTTAAAAAGAAAACTTCAATATAGATTATTCATGACAAAAAGGGCTATTCAAATATTTGTGCTTTTAATCAAATAAATTTAGAAGCTATATTAACAAAGCACAAAAGAAACTTTATAGAGATACAACTTTGTTGTAATAAAACTAAAATTAACAGTGAATCACGATGGCAATAGGGGCAAATCTTGAGAAGTTACTGACTGTTAATGAGCTTTTCTTCTTTTTTTTTAAGAAATCTTCATTAATAATATATGACAGAATGATTTTTAAAAGTTAATTTCAAATTGCTTTTGTTTTTTAGTCTACCAGATATTCCAGTTTACACCACGGTTAACTAGGAACTTTTAAAAATTCTTCTTTGTCAAATTTTTCTTTACAAACAATTTTTTTTTAAAACACTTAAACAAATTCATGTTGTCAATGCTGAGTACAAGCCTTTTCTAACTTTAAACTGTGCCATTAGTGCATAGTTTGTCATGTCTCAGCAGTGACAGGGTTAATTTCTGTTTCATTTTCATTAATCAAACTTGGGGTTGGGAAAAAAATAACCTATGTGAACATGGCATCAATCTCGGGGCCTGACTGACTAATAAATGTGAAATAAGTCCAGATGATAGATGAACTTAATTTATAATTTGATAAAATGACAATATTAAAAGCTAAACAGAATCTGTACTACTTATAATACTGCATTTATTTACTGAGACAATATTTATCAACAATAAGGTAACGCTGGAATGAGAGATTTACTGTTGATTTACCGATAGGAGAGCGGAATTAAATGAGATTTGATTGAGTTTAAAAAAAAAAGTAACTGGCTTAAGATTCCAAACGGCATTTCAAGTTACACCTTTAACTTGGATGTTCATTAACTTTTTTTTCTTGTCGTTTAATTGGCTGGTCTGATGCTTATGAGAATGATTTTTGTGACTGGATTTGGAAATTATTTCGACAGACAACTTGCACTTATCAATTAAAATAAAAATATCCTGTAATAAGTTTATCAGTAGCAAGAAAATGTGCACACTAGAATGCAAATTTCAGAAGACTTTTGAAATCTATAAGAAATAATGGAATCTTATCATTACTGGTTTATTTAAGTGTAAAACAAGAGTTATTGCCCTTTGCTATATTATACAAAATTGTGAGAGCATAGAAAAACAATAAATAATTTACTGCATATTTTTATGCTGGGAGAAAGACAAAATATTTCATACCATAAACTTATTTGGCAGTTTATCCATCCTCCGCCAAATAATTAATTTTTTTTATTTATATATTTTTTAAAATATCATCTCTTTGCTGGTAATAAATTAACCAACCACATTCTCCCATTTTTTCCCAAACTGGCTAACTTCTTAAGTAGAAACTCCTCCATCCCCTGTCCGATTACGCTCTCCTATTCTTTAAAGGCCCTTTTGTTCATTATTCAGGGTCATCCAAGATCTGGGAGTTCAGAGTTATATCTTTTAATGCCTAACCATATTAGTGCGTTTCTTCTATGCAATATAAGTTAATCCTTTAAATAAGAAGTAAAAACCTTTAGAAATAGAACAAACCCAATGTATTAAGAGCCCTTTTCACCTCAAGGTTAGTCTTTTAAAAAACTAGGGGATTTAGACTAACCACTTTAAATAAAACTGATATACATTCAAACACTTATTGTAGCCTAAATTCAACATGAGGATAGGTAATGCAAGATGACGACAAACCATACAAAAGGAAACAGACAACTGACCTGTGTGGTATTTGCTTCATGTTTGGTGATCTGTTACTGAAAGACTATTCCTAAATCAACTGCTTGTATTTAAACTCTAACAGTGCCTGGCTGGCCAGAGCAAATATGATATTATCAAGCACAAACACTAAAAACATGTCAGGAATGTACAGCATAAATAATCATAGTAAATCGGAACTGAATCACAGACCTATGATAAATACAAGCAAAATTTTGAATCATAACCAACAGTAATGTAACTGTGTGTGTGTGTGTGTGTGTGTGTGTGTGTTTGGTTCGAGTGAGCATTCAAGCATGCAACATGACCTAATATCAACTGTATACAAACAACTACAGGTTCTCTGGTAATAGGAAGAACTTATGACACATGAGTGGGAATCATTTGGGTGTTGTTTATAAAATTACTAGTACAGAAAGTTATCTACTTGGAAAACTAAAATCTGTTCGCTACAAATCATTCTGTTAACAGGTCAGCTTTCCTCATCAGTATTTGTGTGTTACTTTCATATACAATTTAATAACCACTGCAAGTCGGACACGAACACAGGACAGCTAAATGTACATTCCCACTAACTTTATATGCAATTTTTTCCTTATGAATATAAATTTTAGCTATTGTGAATTCCTAGCCTCATGATACCTTCACTTCATCAAAAAACAGTTCAAGTGAAAATTCTGAAGGTTCCTTTGTCTAGGAGTGGAAAAGTTGAAATATGAGATAAATAAATTGCTGCAGACATCTTAAACATTATTTTGGTATTAAATTCAAATCAGCCTCAGTCTTTCCTGCCCATCAGAAAGGATGAAGCATAACCCAAGATGCTGATTCCTTTAATCTTTTTAGAAGGTTAGATAAAAACATGTCCGATCAGCCCTAAAATAATTTAATAAGCCGATGGAAGTATTTGAAAACCAGTTTATTGGAAGGAATCAAATAATACCAGAAACCAAAAAGAGAGAAATAAAAGCTGGAATATTTCAAAGTTGACAAAACCTAATTTTCAACCAAAACTTTATTTTGTCAACTAAAAGTATTTGTTTTCTTTGTAATTATTTGGTTTATTCTTCTTCTTTTGGAGGCATTTTTAAAAATTGATTATTATAATATTTTTTGTTTATTTTAAAGTTATATTTGTACATTTTTTTTAGTTACAGTAAACGTCAGTATAGCACTGATCAGTTTTCTAATTTCATTAAACTATTTTTTTCTCTTGTTCTGACAAGGTCCCAACTTTCTGAGCGCATATGTTGGCTGATAGGTTAATTTTTATCAAAATATCATCATCTGTCATTGTTTAAACGTGTGGGTTTTTTAATCTTAGCTAGAAAAGAGATAGATGGGTGGACAAATTTCTCTGCATTATGAGGAAATTAAAAAGCCACCATGCAAGGCCATTAAGAAAGAGAAGTGTCTAGTAATATGATTTAAAATAGATTTATGCGTAATTTTAAAAAAAAAATTTTTTTTCTGTTGTCCCACATATTCAAAATCCTTAACTATATTAAAAATTACTATCAGATCTCTTATATGTCTGAAATCCAAACTAGGTTACAAAATTAATTTAAAACAATAAAAAAGTGAGTAATTTGCTTTATTCAAAATTTTTAAAGCCTGGAAATATTGTTTGGGAGAGGTCCACAGGAATGCAGTAATATTCTTGAATTTCTTTTCATATTCTTGTTGGTATTCAATATGGGTAGTCTTGGAACTGATTATATGCATTAAATTTTTAAATAAAACACTCCTGCCAGCTACCAGGCCAAATATCTGAATATTATGAAGAACAATAACAATATTGTATTGATAAAAAATGAACTAAGAAAAAGCCTAGCAAAATGTTTCATCCAAGAGAAAATATGCAACAAAGAAAGCCAAAAAGATTTAAACAAAGTGAATAATTAAAACTCATCAGTTGTTTGTGCTGCATTGTATACAAGCTCGTTAGTTATTTGCAGAAATACCCATTGGCTTTTATAGGTGGTGTTCTGGCAGCGCAGAAGCCTTTTCTGCTAATGTTTCAGCCAATCGCTGCTAACCTCTCTTCTGTAATTGTGCCAAGCGAGATGAAGAGATCACTTGATTCAAGTTCACTATATCTAGGTTATCAAACAAAAATATAAAACATCTGTTTTTGGAGCAACAGTAACTTGAAGGCCTCATATATCTAAGAGACAGGCAAATAAACTATATCTGGTAGCACTAAACACAACCAGTAATGATCTGTTCACATGATAAAGCAATAATATACAAAATCGTTTATTTGAAAAACTCTCTCTCTCTCTCTCTCCCCCTCCACTAAGCTTTTTGGTTTAGTCACAAAGAGAAAATTTGTTTATTCATAAAGATTCCTTCTCCAGGTGTTATATGGTTAAATTCAAAACTGTGTGTCAGTCTTTATCTAGCACCTGTTTAATTGGTTAGCAATAAAGTAAAAACACATGACTGTTTACATTATCTTTGATGTGTAGGTATATTGCTGAATGCTTTTCATCAGACGTCAAGCCATTTTCTGACTCAATGTATGCATGGCTAGTCACACAGGTGTGATATAATATATGTCAGAACCTTTTTTCAAACATCTGTACCTGGAAAATTACTCATTTGAATGAAATTCTTTTTCACCCCATCCAAAGCTGTTTCAATTGATTCACTTACTATAGCAACTGAATAAAATTCACTACTAGATACTTACTGAATTTGCTGCCCAATTAAGTCTATATTTCATATATGAATGACCCTGTACTAACCATTCAAGTCTGACCTAGCCAGACTAAAGCTTCTGCACAATACACATATTTCCCTCAAACAGGTTTAAATTTCCTGTAAGACAGCATTCAGATAATAATCAAACAGGGTTGAAAAACTCATAACACTTTAATTACAAAACATTTTGCCTTTCTGCAGATATTTTTTTCCTTATTAAATTCCAAAGAATAATAGCTTTGTTTACCACTATAATAATATACCTAATTACCATAACTTGAGAGGTTCAGAATTTTGAATTTTTTTCTGGGAAGATTCTAGATCCAATAATACAATCATTCATCAAGCACAGAAGAGAATATTTTAAAGAAAAGTATTTTGTAAGACTTAGAAAATCTGTATATTTAAAATTAAGCTTATTTCTAACATTCATATGGTTATGCACTGGAGACATTCAAGTGAAACCTAGCTGGATACCATGATGACAACGCTATATCAGATGGGCTTTAATGTCCCTAGAACACATAACCATATGCACTATTACACTGATTATATATAATAAATACGCTTTATGCTGCGTTCATGAAACTGAATAGTTCTCAGTCAAAAACACCACACTCCTGCATATTGCAGAGTTCTTCCCTAAAGTGTCATAATGTGACTCTCTGCCATGTTACTTTGCCAGTGTCATGCTGGGTTTTCAGAAAGCAATTTACATATCCACCTGATAGCATTTTCTATTTTTTTTGTCCCAAAAAAGGCAGCTTTCCACTGAGAATAAGTCATTTAAATTTAAGTTGCACAGCCTACGGTAACAACCATCTTCCATTTTTAATTGACCTCATAAAGGCAGTGGAAATATCACTGCAATGTGTTGCTATATCCATCCAATCAATGATTGGTTTGTATGACAGCATGAGTAAGAGCTTATTCATTTATTTACACACGTGAACATTCACAATGCCTTTAAAATAGAAATCATCATTATTCAATTTTGAAAAGAAACATGTTTGTATAACATGAAGTGATTTATTATCAAGGACTGAATTTGATCCAATTGGAGGCAAATGAGTAGATTCAAAGTACAAACATCAAAGTACAAACACAGACACTCAAAGTACTGAGAAAAATTTATATACATTTTTGTTAATAAGTATAACATGCAAATTTGGGAACATTTTCTAGAGAAAATTCTGTATGGCATCTTTAGCAACTTATTAAGACAATTTTATTCATACGGCATCTAAAAAAAAAAAAAGAAACAAGCATCGATAATTGTTGATTCATCAATGAAATATCCAGTATTTCACATACAAGGATTGAAATGGAAGAATAAAATAAGCCTAATAATTTCAAGAATAAACACTATCTAAATTTATGATTTTATTCACAAAAATATAATACCTCAGGAAAATACCAAAAGAAATAGAGCAATTTTCCATATTATTATCCTTGTTTCTGGGCAAACCTTTCCTCGTTGGTCCACCCCAATCAAAAAAATTGTTCATCACACATTCAGATCGAATGTCATTGACGCTTAACTGTAGCTCGACTCAAACATTCAGCATTTGTGAGTGAATATTTTTTAAGGAGTTACACTCAATTATGTGAGAAATTCTAGTTTTAGCACACTATTCATGGTATTCCCCATTTAATGGATACTGTGCAAAGTAACGATATGGTTGATGTTAATGAGCTCAAGCTACATAATTATGAGTAAGTGAATAAAATCATGTTTATCTGAGTAATAGGTTGTCTGTAATTAATTGGGGCTCATTACTTTTATAATAGCTCTCATTTAATCCTTTTATTAAGGCATATAGTTATGCATTTTTTATCAAATGACTTTTAAAGCAAAATTTACTGCAATAAGTTTATTGGAAATTTGAAAAGCCTCTTTTGCTGTAAAATATCTCCCTTTCCATTTGCATTGGAGAGTTCACAATTATGACCAGCAGTAAGCATAACAGAACAATAATTTTCTCATTATGTCACAGATTTTTGCAGCTGATAACTCACAAACTTGGTTTTTCCTAATTTGGTCAATTGGTGCATGCTAAAGCTAATGTACTTGCTGATCCAGCTGATATTTACTTTGGTCCATTCAATGATTGTTCTCTTCATGACATTTGTCTCTGTTGGTAATACTGCTATAGACAGAGAAGACATTTAATGACATTTTCCTTGTTATTGATAATGCATGTTTGTACTTCACTCCAGTGTCAGCTGAATATTATTACAAGGCTGCACTTTCCAGTATCACTTAAACAGAGCTACTTGTCAAGAACATCACACACACCTGTTAGAAATTCTACATTAAACTACTGGTCAGAAAAAGATTGTATAATGATCCAGAACAAATATCCACCATATCAATATCATTTGTATCTGATATAAATTTTGTATTTAAAACTAACCCACTAATTTTTATTTCAGTGAATAATTAAAGTTGAGATATTCTAAAAGTTTTTTTAAAAAATTAGTTAATCAAGACTGTTTTCTTATAGATAAATTTCAACATTAGCTTTCTAAAATCAAGGATGAAATCAATAAAAAATTTTCAATGATAACATTAAAGTATCAAATTCAAAATGCACCCAAGGAAGGTTATAATAGCATTAAAAAGTATATTTATAGTTTGCTCCGTGGCAACATTATATTTATTAATAGGCTTAACAGTTTTATGCCATTTATGTTTCCATGGCATCAGTAAAAAGACTAAGCGATGATGGTGGAGAAATCTAACATATTTTCAAGAGTTTGTGCATTTGTTTGTTACTCTTTCATGTTTGAACTGTAGCACCTGGTGATCACAAATTTAGGGTGTAGGTACTTCAGAATCTGGGCAAAATTTTAAGCTACCGCATGTTAGCATTGAAGGTCATTTTGAGGCCACTGAAGGCTGCTTTTAAAAGTCCTTATAGATTAAACTTAATTCACAGCACTCATTCAAAACAGGCGACCTAGCAGCCTCAAAGTATAATGAAGGTACCTGAGGATCAAAGGCAGGATTCAAGGGTACCAGAGTCTTGGTTCAGAGTTACTACAGCTTCACAATACTCATTCAACTCAGAAGTGACTGCAGATTTCGATTTTTCAACAGTCGCTCCTGAAGGCTATTCGAAAGCCATCAACAGCAGGTTTTGAAATAATACACGATATAACTTTCAAAACTAAGAATAAAAATGCATTTAGTAGTTTGCTACAGGTTTGCCACCATCTTATAAGCTAGCCCCCTATTGGTCAGGTACTTTTTCAGATTCCTAAATAAGTCAGCTGAAACAGAACCATTATGCTATTTTGAAAATCTTTTTAATTCAAGAGAATCCAGCTCCCTATAAAACTCAGCTTTGCTACAAAGGGCCAATCAATGAAAGTTGGTAACCTCAATTTGAATAGCCCACGCTGGATGCTCAAGAGTCAGCCAAAGCGAAAAATCTGTTTTGCTTTTCACAAAACAAGGAAAAACTAAAAACATTGTCTATAAAGAAGCTTATCATTAGCAACAATTCAATGTTCATTCAAAGATTCTATGTTTAAACAAATAAAATTTGTTTTACACGTTGTTATAAAACCATTTTTATAAAAGACATTTTTTTCCAATGCAGTGCAGGGTACCCCAGCCTGTATGTTATATAAATAACTAGTTTCCGCTTGAAAAAGAAGGAAAAAAAACTTTTCATTCTCTTGTGCTGTTCAAATAGCTGCAGGATATTCAGCACTGAATTTAGCAGTTTTGCTAAACTTAAAATTTATGGTAAAAACAGACTCTCTTTCTGGATGCAGCAATGACAATATGGCTATCATTAAAATGTAACATTTTTGGTAGGCTCTCTCTTTTTTTCCCTGTAACATACATGCAAGTTCAACTTAATCAAATGTTTATTATTCAGGGCTTATCAAGTCTTTTCTACTTTTGATGAGCAGCAATGTGTGGTGAGCACACAAACAATTTTAAAAGAAACAACAAACTTCTAGCCCTTCTGAGATTGTTTTTATATCCCTTTTCTAACAATAACTCTCTATCCCATATTCATGGAATCATTAAACTTTTTAATCAGAAAGGGAATTCTGAAAACCAAAAAGCTACAAAATCTTTTATTAAGGTAAGTTACACATTGTCTTTTCTTTTACATGTAAACAATGCCATTGTTCATAATATAAGCAGCACAATACATCACCTACATGAAAAATTCAAGTTTACTTTCTGCAAGGTTCTATGATTTTCACATAATCTTAATTCCACTATCAAAACTAATATTCTGGAAACAGCAAAATCTGACTTTGTTCTTAAACAAAAATCTACTTATAAAGTATTATCATTAATCTATTAAAAGCATAAAGTCTACTTTTCCTGTTACAGAATAATAGATGTCAATTTTCTGGTTTTGTACATGTTTCTCAGATGTATTGAATTTTCATTTCAAAAGCTAAACATCACAACTAATTTTAAAGAAATCAAGAAACTCTTTTAACCCTCTGTATACACTCCGCTACCCTTCAATCTGCTGTATTACTCAGCTCAGGTTGAGCCAGTTGGGCCATGTCACAGCAGTACTTTCTCATTAATATAACCCTTTGTAGTGACAAATCTGTGTATCTCTCCAACCTAAAGTGTGTGGACTAAATCTGCAGCAAGTTCAACACAGTTACTTGTGCTTCTATGCTATGGTGCTAATGCACCCCAGGTGGTATAAGGGTAAAAACCAATGGTACAAAGGTAAATACCATTTCCCTGCATACATATTTGTATGCTGATATATTTATATTAATGGAATACACCTGCTTGTGTATTTTCATCGCTTAAAAACATCAGCAGAGTAATAGTTCCAAAGTAATACCCAATTAATATGTATATTCCTATAAATCTGAAGATACTTTCCCCCGTAAATATATTTAGTTCATTAGTATTTACTTTTCTCTTAAAATTTACTGTGCCTACTCCTTTAGTAAACATTCATTAATGATTTATTTACTTCCTTGCACAAAATAACCTGGTTGAACTTACCTATATATTTTTATACACTGGTCTACATTTCTTTTTTTAATCTTAGATTTATTTAAAAAATTATTTACATTTTCTAAATCCTCATCAAAACACATCTGTACAGCAAAGATGTTTAACCTCAAAACAAAACAAAAAAAAAAAAGGTTTACTCATACTTCCAAAAATGAAACTCTCTTCAAATATTACTCCCACATCGATTTTAAGGCAATAAATGACTTAAATTAAATCTTTAGAAAGCCGAAAATACTCACCGATTTTTAGGCGATGTCAAACATGCAGAGAGTCCTTGAAAAATGTTGCATTTAGTGATCCGCCCCATGGTGAAACCAGCTACTAAGATAAAATATGACCGGGCTAAGATGTTTACCTCGGGACAAAGTGATGGTAGCTGCTAGCTACTGGATTACACAGTTTGCAAAAAGTGACCACAAGAGTCAGTTTGGTTGTCAGGCTGGTGAATATGACAGAGCAGAGAGACCGAATTCAACTTTGGTACCACTGAACTATGAGCAGTCTTTATCTCTTTGCTGCTACATTTTATATCTGGGCCCTCAGAAGCTACAGCTAAGTCCACTTCACAAAGAAAGATGACAAGTGACATTTAAATTTTTGCACAGGTGCCTGACAGGAGAGGTATTAACCTGAATGCTAAAAAAAGTGTGGTCACGAAACAATGGGTGGTGGTGTGGAAAGTTTCCAATAGATTACAATCAATCAAGCTACTAGATTATATATATATATATATGGGTGCAGCAGAAAACAGTGTGACATTATTACAGGCAGCCAAACAAGGAAATAATCTCATTTTGAATAATCACCATGGGTCTCCAGAGAGGAAGAAAAGGAAAAGTTATGCAGACCACAGGATAGAGAGAAATTCCAATATAAAACTAATCCTGCATAACTTTAAAGAATATCCAGCAGGATAATTGAATTTTTAAAGTCAGCTAAAACGCAAAGGGAAGTCACGATATATATATATATATATATAGAGAAATCAATTCTTGTATTGAAAATTCTAAAATTGTAAAAATGCTTCATAACTGAATTTTTAAAGATAACAGACATCAGAGGAGAAAAAAGGAAATAAAATAAAAGTTTAAAAAGTCAATTCTATTTTTAAAAGTTCATTTACTTTAAATGTTTGAATGTATAACTAAATGATTAAAGGCAAATGAGACACAATGTGATTAGAGAGAATTTCAGTGCATGAAAGGTAAATAAAAATGAAATACTCCACCTTTCACGATGTATCTAATTCAATATAAACAATATATTACATGTAAACTTCAAAGATTAAAGAAAAGGTTTTCTACTGAAACAATCCACTCCTACATGTTGTTGTAATCAATGAATATTATGTTATGAATATTTAAAGTCTCTGTCCTATTACATTACATCTATATATTCTTATAGATTATTTATTTATGATCTAAGTAAAATCTGCTATTACATTGTAAGTGATCTTTTAATCTAGCAAAAAGATTTATGAGTTTCTGCACGATGTCTATGAGGTGGCCATTCACTTGTATGAAAGAATGAAGTGCAGGACTGCTGTGTTGTGTTCCATTTAGCAAATTTTGCTGGCACAGTAAACCATGAGGGCCTATGGGTGAATAAACGCATTATCACATAACTAAACAGGTAAGCAATGACCTGGATTTACTACTTAAAGAGAATAGAGCGAATGACTGAAGATTCTTTTAGTAAAAGAAATGTGGCCTTTAAGGTAGTCAGGCTATATTCATAACATGATTGATGGACCCAGAAAAGACTTAAGTACTTCTGATATAAAAGGTCTGTCTTCAGAGAACACCTGCTCTGTTTACACAGACTGTTTGCTTTGTGTTTTACAATCTCATTTTAATCTCACTAAGATATTTAAAGATAGGATTCTTCTACTGTCATGAAATACATTTACCCAAAAAATATGATAAAGTTGCCTATGACAAATATATTTGGTCTGTTTTATTTTCATCCTTAGCTCAATTTTTGGCTGCATGAAATAGTAACTGGAAACGCAAAGAATCTGCTAATGTTTGGTTCTATTGTCCACATGAAATACAAAGAACAATCACAAAATTAGATTATAAGCAATAACTAAATTACCCCCCCCCCCATTCTTGCTCTCTCTAAAAGCAAACAAATTTATTCATATAAAATCCTTTGGTGACATGTTACCTAAGTAAATGATAAAAGAACTTATTTTAAAAATTTCCCATCACATTTTATTAGTAAAAGGACCAGCTAATAGACTTGTGTTTTGGTGATCATACTGTTTACCATACTGTTTCCATAATCAACATTAGGCCCGAGATAGACATAGAGACAAATATAGAAAGAGATAAAGATAGAGATGGAAATAGGTAAGCTTAAAAGATAGACAAATATAATAGATAGACAGAGATAAATATAGAAAGAGATAGATAAACTCAAAAAATAAAAGAAGAAATGTTAAGTTCACAAATTCACTTGACTGACTGTCGAACCATTCTAACATTAAAACCATATATGTCTCTATGCATATACTTAAAATCTATTATTAGATAGTCGAGTTATTCTTAGAATAAATACAGTACAATATGAAAATTGTTTTATAAGACTGCACAAAAACCAAGACCATATTTTCAGGAGTTGGCAAAATTGCACAAACTACTTCTATTTACTGAAAATTGATTGCATCTCTTTGTCCGCTGCCTCATGAAGACTAGTCAAATAAGAATTTTAAGCCCAAATTTGACTACAAACAAAGTTATGAAAATAATAAAAAATAATTTTATATAGCTCATGTATTAAAGCAAGAGTTCAGGATTCTTCCCAACGTGCTGTAATGTGGCACTATGCCATAGTGGGATTTTGAAAGATCAATTTAGTTATCAGGTGGAGGTTTCTTATTACAGTCCAAAAATACAGCTTCCCAATAAAAATGAATCATTTAAACTATAATCACAAAGTCTATAGTAATAACTGTCCTCCATTTTGAATCATCCCATAATGTAATGCCACTGCATCATGCTACTAAGTTCTATCCAATCAGAATGATTGATATGTATGGCTACACATAGCTGAGAGACTTCACACTCATTCAACTATTTATGACGTTCATGTGTGATTATTCATTTATCTTTAAAACTAAAATGAATCAATACTCTATTCTGCAAGGAAGGAGCCCATAATAGAATGAAAACAATATCTCACTATTAGCCCAACATCAATTAATTCATTGTCAACATCTGACTCCAACTAGACCAAATTCAAAGTACAAACATGGCTACTTAAAATACTGTGGAAAATGTATGCAAATTTGTTAATAAGTAGCATATTTATTAAGCAAGTTTGGAAAACATTTTCTGGAAAGAACTCTGGAGTTATGTCTCATTGACAAATCACTCTACCCACAAATTGTTTGATAAGCAAAAGATTTATTATGTAGTTGTGATTGATCCAATTTTGAAAAAAAAAGCTAATAAATAGAATTTTCCTCCATAAATGAAATAATATGAAAAGAGTAAATCCCAGTAATGGAGAATCTAAACAATAATCAAGTAGAAGGTTGGTGAAATAACTGTTTACTTGTTCCACACAACATCTGAATTCATCATTGGTATGAATGAATGCTTTTTTTTTTTTTTATTTGCTAAATTGGTCTGGAGTTTACTGCCAAGAGATAAAGGCATACTATTGATACAAAGATTCTAATAACTTCCTCCTGAAATTTCAGAAAAGAGAATATTTTTAGGGATGGTCCAAAACAGATGAACTACAGTAGGAGAGAGGGATAGGCTTAATTTCAGATGCTTTCAATGTTAGCCACACAGTGGGAAAGTTGGATGAAAGGTTAATTTACATATATATTTTTTGATTTAGTATTTTGGTGTGTAAAATAAACATTTTAAAAGAAATCTGGTTTTGACAAGTATAGCAGATGTTTGATTAATCTACTGTTCAGGTACAGTTCATTTTTCAGGGATTTATGAAATAAAACTATTGTTTTTCCCCAGCTTATATCATTCAGACAGAGATTCTATACCTAAATATGAAAAAAAATAAGAGAACTATCATAGCATAAACAAATATAAACTGTATAAGAAAAATGGTGTGAAAAAATGGTGGTGAGGACATTTTCCAGCTTGTCTTTACTGTCAAAGAAGTAATAATTAATGGCAATAACATAGGCAAGTTAATAAAAACAAAACTGTGTGCATTAGGGTGAATCAAACGCCCCTTCTGTCCCCACTCTAAAGTTTTCCATTAGTGAAAAAAAACAAACACTAACAGTAAAATCTTAGGCAATTTGAAGCTGGTTTAGGTGGGCCACCATGTGTTTGAGAATTTTGACTGCAAGATTGTTGAATTCGGCAGACTTAAAAGGTAATATGCAAATCCATACTATAAAAGTCAATTAAAAGTTACTGAATTGTCAAACTATGATTTCTACATCTGATATCGATAGTCCTAATTAAAACAAATATGATCATTCAAAACAATATTTTTACAGAAAAATGACTAAAATTCCAGATGTATATCATTGAATACTGTGTTGTTGCCAAACTGATGTCCGATAATATTACATTGTTGTTGCATTCCTACATAATTTTAATATACAACTTGCCATTTATAATAATAAGACTCAAATGAAACAATCTTACAAGTGAATTCTCCTTTTTGGTTTTGTGTTTTCCATTAACAGAGCATCAAAACATCTTTACACAGTCCTATAAATACTAAGGAGAAATCTTTAGAAATTGGGATTTCTTATTGCCATTAAGGTCAATACAAACCTTACTAAGATTAGAGCCTATTGTGCAACATACATGCAATCTAAAGAAGTGGGAATTTCCATTGCATAATTATGTTGCTAAAATTAGTCCATGATCAAGGCTGGTTGCCAACTGGTATATTTATATACCAAAAATAAAAAATTTGGTATATTTTCAAAGTGTTTGGTAGGCCATTTTTTTGATTTGGTATATTTGAAAAAACTGGTATACTTTAACTTAGGTTTCAATTTATAATATTTACATTCGTGTTTTTTACTTGATCTCAACCATGGCTGATAAAGCAGAACCTGGACCTTCATCAACTCCAGAGTCAGACACCACAATCAACTCCTGGGACACGTAAAGCAAAAACCATATTTGGGCTTGGAAAAGGCATTACTGATGATGATTCACAAATAACTGGTTCACAACTCCCAACATGCTGACAAGTACTATGCTGTATGATGTACCATCTTCAAAAGGGTGCATCGAAGAACCAAACAAAGTGGGAGTGTGCAAAAATTGTGCTTCTCAAAGTTGTGCCATTCTATGGGAAAGCCAATATTCCCATGATCACAGAGCGCAAGGCATGTGAAAAAATAATAAAGCTTGTGGATGATAATAACAAACTCAGAAGCATACCTGTTAATCGTCATTCTTCACCAGCTACCCGCTCTAAATTAGAACAATTTGAAACCAAACTTGATCAAACTTTTCAGCTGTGGCCAGCTAATGCAGAGAAACTGATAAAAAATCCTGAAGACTTGCCTGCTACATTTCAACCCAGTGATAAGGTGTTGGCTCAAAGAATTCAACGGAGTGAAGAACGTGCTAAAGCAGAATTAAGGAGACATGAGAAAAATTACTATGC
The DNA here is from genome assembly GCA_018389105.1 of Nautilus pompilius. Taxonomy (NCBI): domain Eukaryota; kingdom Metazoa; phylum Mollusca; class Cephalopoda; order Nautilida; family Nautilidae; genus Nautilus; species Nautilus pompilius. Next base: position 104,299 of record JACATO010001120.1, read on the forward strand.
TGAGCAGGAAGGGAAGTTAAGTTCTGATTTTCTCTCTGCATCAAGTGAGGATCACTACCTAAATGTTCTTCAAGTTGTGGAAGAAGACAGATGGTCTCTTCCAAATCTGTGAAAACGAAAGGCAAAGACTAACAGCTAAATAAACAATCTGAACATTCTAAATAAGCAGAACAGAACTTTTCCACATGGATTATTTATGCATATCTGTAGAACTGACAACATTGACATTGTCTTTATGTACAGTGTACCGTACATGTAAGTTGATGTAATGTTATGTAATATAGATGAAAATTGCATAAAAATGTTGGTAAAGTAGTAAAAAATCATGTTGGGCTAAAATATTGCCATTTGTTGTTTATTTACTTCCTTTTGTTGATTTTATAAGTGTTATTTTAAAAAAAAAGCCTGGCAAGCAGCTATGAAACATTTAAATATTTAAAAATTGGGTCTCTGAACCTGCCAAATTCGACAACTTTGCAGCTCAGATTTTCAAATGTCAGGTGGCCCACACATAAACATATGTGAATTTTGCTGAAATATTGCAGGAGTTATTTTTTTTACATAATGGAAAGAAAAATTAATCTAGGGACAAGTAAAAAACAAACACTTTTAAAAATCATGAGGCATTTGATGCACCTTACTGTGCATGCATGCAAAACTCATTCACATTTCAATATAACATTATTAAAGTCCTGGAACTATCGAATGCCATACAAACATAAACAACATAACATGGCCCATCACAAACCTTAGTCAAAACTAATTTACGTGGAAAGAAAACATTAAGTTGCATCCTGATAAGATAATATGCAAGCTAAGATGTTTAAAGAACACTTTAATATCTTTGTGTGCTAAGCAGCAGCTGACAAACTAAGTTCAACCAATGGCCTAAAATAGATATAAGGGATTTTCAAATGGTACCTGGCTGAATAATGTCACAATGATCCATTCCAGCTAGCTTCCATTTGAAGTTTCCTAGCATTGTTTTTTATATGAATGATGATATTACTCCTAAAACTAACAAAATAAATAATTTATATGAACTGCCTAAATTGGAAACACTTAAAATTGAAAATTCAACTATAATTTTTCTTTCTTATTTTCTGAAATGCATTACAGAAACAGTAACTGAATAAATCATTTTTTTATAAAGTCTAAAATTATTGAAGTCCCTGCAAATTTAAAATAAAAATATCTAGTCATCGAGAACATATTACTAGTAAATATCAGTTGTCAAGACAACTATAGTAAGTGCATTATGAATAAATTAATTATCATAACAGTAATCTAAACTGGAAAAAAATAGACATTCAAATGAAACTGGATTGAAATTAACACCGTCAAATTTGGCTGGGTTTCATCTGAACATCTAATACAGTATAAATATTCATGATCACCACTCCAAGAACAAACATCAATAAAGTATGCATTATTATATTATCTACTGCAGTAATTTACAAAAAAAATGCTAAATGAGAAGTAAAAAAATATTATTTTTAATTTCATTTTCTCTGGATAATAATTAAAAAAACAAGCAATTTTGCTTTTCACTGCAACAGATAGGTACTTGTAAACTATTTGGAATTATAATATTATCAATATAGAACTGCAATAGCCTTATATTCCATAACAACAAGAAAACAATTGGCATAATTTCAGAACAAAGATTAAAACAATTTTTTAATTATAAGTTTAATATCAATAGCTTGGATAATATTGTACCCTAATAGACAGAGTTAGAAATAAATATGAAAACGAGAAAAACTATAGAATTGCATCTCATGTGTAAAATATAAATACTCCATAGTAGAGTCATGTTTTGATATAGTACTCTGATTATTCGTCATGCAAGCAATCAGAAGGTGCCACATCTGCAGAAAGATCACAAAAGTATAGTCAGTGACATCACTTTAGTGTGGTGAATTTTTTATGAATACTGTGGCTAACGGAAAAGAGATATTACGTGACAAGCACGCAGAAATCAAAGTCTTAAGTAGTAAAGGCTGCTCCATGCAACAGAATGTAGCTTAACCCCATGTTTCAGAAGCTGTATGCAAAACTGATACTGTTGACAATAGATATGGTTAAGGGAGAAAACCCAAAGTATCCAAAAGATGTCAAGTACCTGAAAGTATGTTCATTATGTGATCGACGACGAGCCAGTAGAGATCTTATGAATAATTTAGCCACAAGCACGGGTGTTAACATTTCTTCAGAAAGCAGTAAGATACACATAGTGCAAAGTGATCTCAGTGGATATGTAGCTGCCAACCTTTGCTGAAAAAGAGGAAACCAAAGGGCAAGACTTAAATGTGCAACAGAAAATAAACAATGAGATGGCCAAACCTAGAAGAATGTGCTCTTTCCAGATAGGTTAAAGTTTGAATTGTTTGGCATTAATCAACAGCAGATTGTTTGAAGATGAACTGAGCAGCAGCATAATAGTCAGTATCCAACAGCTACAGCGAAGTGTGGGAGTGGATCAATGCAAGTGTGAGCCTGCATATCAACAAAGAGTGTAATAAATTTGCATAAAATCAAAAGTATACTGAGTGCCAACAGGTACAGGCAGTTCTCATCTATCATGGCATTTCATCAGAAAGACATCTCATTAGGCAAAGATTCATCGTCCAACATCACAGTGACTCCGATGGCCCCGAGTAGACAGCCAGTGTGGTGAAAAAATATCTGGGACATAAAGAGGCTGATGGAACACTCACAAAGATGCCTTGGCCTGCACAAAGTCTTGATATGAACAGTATGAATGCTGTATAGGGTTATATGACTACTGAAAAAGTCAAACAGAAACCACATACCTTGGATGAATTGTGGAAAGTGTTAAAAGATACTTGGAACAACATAGATTGATAGCCTGTATGGGAGCATGGAAACAAGGTGTCATGGTCTATATAAAGCAAAGGATTAGCATACGAAAAACTAATGCACTGTACAATGTATTTCATTTTGCTTTTGTACATTTTCTGTAATGATGGATAGTGAGGTCTCTCAGTTCCAAGTACTCATTATTTGTGTATATCCAATGTACGTTTTCATAATTATTTCCAATACTGCATACATCATATATTAATGAACTTCGATCAAACTCCGTGACTAAGCATGAAACTAAGGAAAACCACCACTATCTTTAGTAAAATGATACAATTATGGGTGATATCTGTTAGGTTTATCTTTATCTGTACTGATGATGAATATGTTCATTATCTTTGCACAGAAATTCAAATTCATACCACACAATTGTACTTGTAGACTTATCAGATGTTTGATCAAATTCATTTCCCAAAAATAAGCAGACAGAGTCTTGCTTATTACACCTTAGCTCAAGCTGACTCTAGTGGTGTAATATGATGATGGCTCATTCTGTAGCCGCAAGTTTTAAGGTAAAAAAAAAAATCAGATAACAGAAGCTGGCTGTATGCCAATGGCTGCTATTTCTCCATTTTTCAATCTATTTAATTTATTTTTTGCTGATACTGCAATTAGTTATTCCCCCAAAAAGTGATTTCAAAAGCTATCATTATTTCTAATTAAATAAGCCATTGCCAATGATACAGCTTTTATCTAATGTCTATACATTTGCGAGTAGCTAGATTACTGACATAATGCTAACTTTGCTTTACTGCAAATGGGAAAAGAAAAAGAAATTCAGCAAATACTTCATGTCTTAACATACACCAAGGTTTGATTTTTAAAAGTCTGATACGTTAGACCTAAATAGTGCGGTTAAAAACTGGTATTGTTAAGGCCGTTTCCAAAGTTATTCTTTCTCCCAACCTACATGCTTGCTGGCAGATACCAACTTTGGAACCTGAACCCACAACTCATTAACCAGGGTTGTGGTCATTACAGAGAGGTCGCAGAAACCAGATTCAGTTGAATTCTCACGAAGGAAAAAGAAATTAATTTTTTTTAATTTTGGGGGTAAAACTGATGTTCTATCCCTTAAACCTTACCGCCTCTCAGCTAGAGCTAAGGTCAATAATACACAACCATATAACAAACAATGCACGGTGTTTTTTAGTGTAAAACTGACTTTCAAACAAGTTCAGATGCAATTAACATTTTAAAAATATTAATATGGCTTCAAAGAATATAAACATGTCAAATAACAGAAGGTAACATATTCAGAAACAAAATTACCCAAATGTTTTGAAGTTTGTTTGTTTTTTTTTTAAATATTTTACTTTTGTTAACCTCCATTTTTGTATTCTTGTTTTCCTTAAAATTTCAATTGTATGCTACCAAGTCTTCAGTTTTAAAATAAAAGAAACCACAGACCAAAATGATTTGTGGTGACTTCAAAGATTTTTTAAAATAACATTTAAAAAAGGAATTGCTAAACCGGTGAAATAACCGATGTTATTTTCTAACTGTTGGCCCCATATAATAAATGCCCCTTAGACTTAATCAAACAGGAAGCAGATGGGTGAGTACACAGCACTCCTCCTGCCTATTGTGGCTAAAGGCCTGACTGAGTCTGCCAAACCAAAATGGTCTCCAATGGCAATTAAACCTCCTGCAGACAGTTTCTTCTTGCTCTTCTGTACCAGTCCCAGCTAAACAAGAAATCTATGCATTGCCACACTGTCTCATTTCCCAACAAGCTAGTGTTCCAGACATAGCCTAAACAGGTGGGCGAAAGAGGAAACAACAGTCAACCTGATCAAGATCACACACAAATTATTTCTAAGAAAATTCTTTAAACAAATTGGGGTTAGTTAGTGGGTAGGTAATTTTCTTTTTATTTAATGTCTTATATGAATGTGATTCCTATTATTTATGATTTGTGTGTTCTGTGCATTAGATAAATATCTCAAGTAAGATTACAAAATGATTTAGACCATTTTGGAAACAGAGGAAAGTTTTACATCCTGAGGTAAACATATTTATGAGTGCATCAAAAAGGACTGAAATATTTATTTGATGTCTCTTATCTGTCATTTTTTATTATTTACAAATTTATTGTGTCCATAAATTCTGTAATAATTTTGATTACACTAGTAAAACATCATTATAATCAAATAACAAGTAATTATAGATGTAGAAAAATAATTAAATTAAAATATAACTTTCCATTTTTTTTAAGTTAACATCTTATGTCCTCTTTAAAAAATATCAAAACTATATTAGGATTGGCACTTAAAAACAACATTTAAAAAATCCCTCTTTTTGTCTCTGGAAATATTAAAGTAAATTTATTTAAACTAAATTAAGTGCATTTAATAACTAAATTGCACAATGTTAATGTGGTTTATTATAGAAACTAGCAGTTGTTAGATAAGACAGATTTGTAGTTCAAACCAGAGCAAAATAATGAATAAAACGATACAAATAAAAATTTTACACATGCTAAAAAAAATGAAAATAGAAGCTATTTTAGGTTTCTGAATTGCTTAAAGAGCAGTTCCTGCTTAAATTAGCCAGTCCCTAAACAGAACAATACTGAGAATGATCTAGTCTTCTTATAAGATAGTGACATGCTTCGTTCAACAGTCAATGTGATTAACTGAGATTGGAAAATAAACTGAAGCATTCAGTAGCTTAGCTGCAGAATTCCTCTTACTTGTAGTTGATGACTTTTACAAGAAAAAATATTTGAAAAAAAAACAACAAACATTGAAGTTTCTGATGTATTAATGACTTTTAGAAAATAATTCCCAATACTGCTATTCACTTAGAAATAATTACAAATACTTATAACAAAATTGATGAGGACTACTGAATAAACCAGTTAATGAAAGTTTAGAGCGACAGCCATCTTGGGATCTAAGTCTTTTTTCAATAACTGCAGTCACCAGCACACTAAATGTTCTTGAGAACTAAGTACAACTTCATTAAAACAAAAAGGAATACTAAAGAAAAATTAAGAAATGTACTCCACCACAACAAAGTAAACTATGGCAAATGAGAAATTAATTTCCAAGCTCAATATGCTTTTTCTATGAAAATCCAAAAATAACAACAGACTATAGCCAAAATTTAGTAGACATGCTGATTCCAGAGAATGGAATCTCTGCAAACCTAATTCTGAATTTAATGTTTTGAACACTCATCTATAGTAATATAACATCATAATCTAGTTTTGCTATGGCAAAGAAAGAAATTCAGACCTTCTGTTATTAACTGCAAAACAGATTTTGGCTAAACTAAAAAATAATTAGTGAACTGACCTCTCTGGATTTTGGATTGCTTTCCAGTATTAATTGTGCATCTTAGTCCACACTGTTTCACAACAGCATATCAATATAAATAAATAACCAAAATACAAAAGCTGAAAAACTATGTTAAATATTTTGCTTGTTTTAAAAATTAATTTGTACATTTAAAAGAAAGAAAAGTTGTGTATTTCCAATAAAAACAAATTGTAAACATTTCTATTGTTAATTTTGAAACAAAATGTGAACAGGCTTTGAAATTAACTCTGAACTCGTGAAGATAGGGACATTTTTTAGACTCTTATTGGAAATTGTAGTTATTCATTAATCTTAGAAATTCTAACATTAAAACATGTACCCAGACTTCCCTTCAACATTGTAGTATTAAAAATTAGAAAATCTAACTAGTTTTTCTTCATCTAAATAAAATTCTTATAAACTATCATTCAAACAATCATAAGGCAATTTCTCTCTTCCCTGCAGGAATAATTAGATTGAGAATTCCTCATTAGTGCTAGGCATCTGGAGTTTAGTCATGCATTAGAGTTAAAATTTTTTTTTCTAAATCCATTTCCATGGCCAACCTGACTTTCTTCAAGTTCCAACAATTTTATTTAAACTAGAAATCTGATTGCTTGCAGTCTTCAATTCATTCTCCAAACTTTTTTTTTGGAAACATCTGATAGAAACATTTGCATTCGTTTTCAGCTCTACATGTGCTTTTCATTTGCATATGATGGATATAAATGTTTATCTGCATTTGACATAGGTGTTTTAGCATTAACAGATGTCCTTGAACTAATGAATTATCATGTCAGGTGAGGTGACATTAAGCACCATCATAATCAGGCCAGTTACAAATTTCTAATATGAAGCATTTTTCAATTTGGCTTAAAATAAATTAAAAAAAATTTTGATCTTTCCTTGGCAACGTAAAGTTAATGAACAACTTGATCAGAAGTCTTTAATTATTTTTGGTGTCACATAATAAAGATATACATTTTAAATAAAACAAGCAAACAAGGTAATTTTTAAAAAAAAAATCTAAGCATATCTGATCTCTGGTGTTAATAACCAGATAGACAGGACCTGAAATACTGAAGTGACATGTCACTAGCGCTTACAGATAAATGATCTCCATATGTCACCCTCTGCAGTAGTCAATAATACATTTTAAAAATCAGATTAATATAGTAATTTTTTTAAATTGTGATACAGTAAGAGTAGCAGAATTTCAGATAGCTGTCTGTTACATTGGCAGTATTCACACCAGAGATTTATTTAAAGAACATTTTTTTTATGACAATACTCAAAACCTAATGTATTGCTGGAATTTCAGCTATTTCACCAATGCAGTTTTTATGTACACTACTTATTTTACAAATAATTTTTATTGCTAAAAGTTTTTATATTCAAGTATATTACACAAACACTGAAAAGAAAAAGTTGTGGGTACGTATCATCCATTTTTTTTGTTTATTTATGAATCACATGATTCTGAAAGCCAATATATATATATATATTTGGTAATTTCCCCACATCAAAGGAAGACATTAAATTCATAAGTAATGCCTGTGCATTTTTATTAACATTTCATTTATAACTTCACAGAAGTCAGTCTGCAAACACCTGCTAAAACTAGAGAGAGAGAGAGAGAATAAAAATAGAATTTGCCAAACATCAACATATTACTATATCCTGGAGATTCGGGTTACATTAAGACATTCCATAGTGAATTATCTTAACTGTTGTGTGGTTAGATTGCTATGTAATTTCTCTGAAGTCCCAGATGGAAAACCAGCCCCCTTCCCTCCTCTCACACACTGCTTCTCCTTTTCTTGAATTGTTTTCTTATGAATAAATGGATATCTGTGCATTATCACAGACATTCATCTTGCACATATTTGAGTAATTGATTTATTTCCATGCAACTAGAACCAACTAATTTTAGTGCTACCTCATATAAACACTCTGGTACTTAAAAGAATTCAGCAAACTTCAGACATTTCTCATTCTACTTGTTATATCACTAAAGGAGTCTCATAGCCAAAAGTCACAAGGATAGATTTCATGTAGTATTTGCAATAAATTTAGATAAAATGAATCCTCAAGATGCTGTCAAAACAAATTCTAATGAAAATAATTTTCAATATCATTCAGAATCAGTGATCAATTAAAATCATTTACAGACAAATATTACTATTAAAAACCCTGTATAAAATCAGGAACGCAGGAACAATACTGATATTATTAAGGATAAAATATGCAAGAAGTTTTTTCTTTGAGATCTTTAGTCAAGACGAGCCAATTTTAGAAATGGCATTCAATGTTAGACACCATCTTTCTTTCATGTGACACAAGCCACAGTTGCAATTCTTAAAATTGTTTGTTTGATAATTGTTTTAAAATAATATTTTCAAGTTACCTCGACTGATTTGAAGATCAATGAAAGAATCCTAAAAGCCACATGGTATTTTATCAAAGACAGCCGGTGCAGTGTGCTCACGACTGCAGTGCTGTGTATTGGTGACCTTGGCCTTCAGTATAGTAATAGCCGCATCACCCCACGTCAGTTAGTCATTGATCTACACGCGCTAGAGAGAACGTATGTATAGTGCATTTGACGATTTGTCGCAAGTTGGACAATGAAGGATCTTGAAGAGCAATGTGTTTGTGTGAAATTCTGATTCAAATTGGGAAAAACTTTTATGGAGACTTTTCTGATGTTGCAACAGGCCTATGGGGAGGATTGTCTGAGCCATACACGTCACAAGTGGTACCAACATTTAAAATCGGGAAGAACATCCACCGAAGACAATCCCAAATCTGGACGACCTTCCACGACAATGGACAATGATCACATTGAGAAAGTGCGTGCTGTGATCTGTGGAAATTGTCGCCTGACTGTCCGTGAAGTTTCTGAAGTAGGCATCTGTAAAAGTTTGTGCCACATGATTTTAAAAGGAAAATCGGACATGCATCATGTAACCGCAAAATTTGTGCCGCATCCGTTGACAGATGAACAAAAAGAGAACAGAGTCACAGACAGTCAGGAGCTCTTTGATCGTTTGAATGCTGATGAAATATCCTTAATTGTTCAACTTGCAACAAATCGTCAAGTGCACTAAACATAAGTTCACTCTAGCGCATGTAGATCGATGACTGACTGACGTGGCATGATGCAGCTATTACTAAACTAAAGGTCAAGGTCACTGATACACAGCACTGTAGTCATGAGCACGCTGTTTTAAACGTTCGGTTTCTTTTTGGACAAACCTCATATACTTTTGTTCCAAATGTGATGTAGGACTCTGTGTAACTCCTTAAATGCAACAATGTCACAGCAAATGACTTAATTATACACCAGTGTGTGAAGTGAGTAAACAAATATGTTAACAATTTTATATTTTTCATGGACTTTGGTAAAGACACTTTTACAGTGATGACTTAACTAAATATGTGATGCATATAATGCAACTTATTTGAAGAACATCAAACAAGCTTCATAATTTTTATTTCTGTGACCTTACCCATCAAACTAAGTGATATCACTGGGGGAAAACTTGGGCATGGGCTGCCCCAGCTAACTGCCCTAATTTGTGCTCAAACGGGTTAAGTGAAGTAACCTGCTTAGTTATTTGTCTCTCTTTACTAAGATTTTTATTTTCAGCATTTGAATACAATTAAGCAGCAATCTCAAGATGGTATCAGTTTGCAGCGCTGAAAAAAAAAAAGAAAAACAACTTACTTTTCTTCCTAAACAGCCATGACCAGGATCTAGGATTTGCTTTGTACTTAACCTGCATACGCAACATTTCCTTTTATACTGGTAAACTTGTTATAGACTGATGTATGCATGGAACAATCTTGACAAAAGTAGAAATCAGCATGATATTGATACTTTGATTATGTCCTATTTTGAATTACCATATGTACTTTGTTAAGTGAGTACCTATTAATTTTTTCTAAGTGTTCCTTTCTATAAGCTGTATATTTAAACTAAAAAAAAAAAGCTGGACTTTAGAATGAAAACTATGGTAAATTTATAAAATCTTTTTCAAAAAGAAAATGACAATACTGCAAAAAAATAAAAATATTCTCAAGTTCATTTGCATATCAGTAGTGATAGTATAACAATAGATTTTTTTGGTTTTTTTTCCTTCTCAATCTTTATAGATCATTTCAATTACATTACACAAAAGCAACACCAATCATAAAAGTAAACAAAGGCTCTGAAATAGACCACATGAAGTATATACTGTGTGTAGGAACCCTTTATTTTATAAACTAATTTTCATTTATACCAAACTTTACTCTTTGCTACAATTCAGTGCGTAACCATAATATGACAGAATCCTGATGGCCAACATTAATTATTAAAGTATACTCTCTTTATGGATCATTCCACGAGTGAACCTTATTTTGTGACACGCTAACCATAAGTTAAATATGCTATATAGGTAAATCACAATTTCTCCCACTGTCATATGGCTATGGGTCTAAATAAACAAAATACATTTGGGAATACATATTTATTTCCTCATATTCATTTCAATCTATGAAAGAATTTTCTCTGGTTAGTGCACATAACAGAGGTTGCCAATGCCACATTTAAATTCTAACATTCTCTCTAAGAATAACTGTATAGATAAGTAATAATTCTACCATTAGACAAAACTGTCTTGGACAATTAAGCTAGTGATTTACAACATTATAATTCCTAATTTTGAAAGACTTAGCCCCCAGTTTTTAATGTAACATTAAGGACAGTGAGCTAAAGTCCAAACTTAAATACAAGATGGACACAGACCTTTGCTAAATTATTAAGAAATCAAACTTTATTTCCAATATTTATCTACCTGGTACAGTATCAAAGACTGCATAATGTTTCACACCTTTTTTTTAAAACCAATGATATGCTGTTAAAACTCAGATATGGATTTCCTGACAGGGTTAATCCAAAAGATCATTAACCTATTCGTTGTTTTTATTCTTTATTAATGCACCTACCACCCTTTAACTAGGGTACGAACCATGAAGAAATGAAAGTAGAGGCATGCAGCTTTACTTTTCAATTTCTCATTTGCAAAGAAGCAATAATAATTTCAGCTAATAGCCATCACCAGCACCCTGAGCTGCCATCTAAGTGCGTATTAACATTCCCAAATGAATGTTTGTTCACACTGAGCCATCAAATAATGCACACACAAGATCTTAATTAGCAACTATTTTCATTTTCTCAGCATATAATCTCAAGCAGAGAATTACAACAAGCTACATTTCCACGCACTTATCACTGAACTGCTGGTGATAGAAATTAGGTTTACTGGCAGTTATCCACAGGATAACTTACTGCAGTCTCCATTTATGGGGTCAAAATCTGGTTTACCTAGCAACATCAAATTGGTAAGTTGCTAAGCACTGAAGTGCCTGATGCTTGGTTTAGCAAGGCTAGCAGGGCAGTTGTAAAGAGACTAAAACATATTTCAGCCAGAAAAATTGATGTGACCATGAAGTCCAAACTGCCCTCAGCAATGTAGCAATAATACTTGCTGAGCCCTAATTATCTAGTATCAGACCTGCAGATAAGCTAGATAATCAACGAGAGAGAAAATAGTTTTTTTGATTAAGTGTGCTAAGACTAAAAAAAAAACAAGAATGTGATGGAAAAGACAATGCTTGCTGCAAACAAGAAAACGAAATAGTTAATTACTAATATTGAGGATTAAACTTCAATTTAAACACCATAAAAGACACAATATTGGAGGTAAAGGAAAAAACAACAACAAAGGAATGGGAATTTTTGAACGACATCTTTAATACAAAAATCTCAACTAAAAGAAAAAAAGAAAAAGGAAAAAGGAAAGGAAAATATGTGACTAACCAAACTAGCTACTTTATTAGTACTTGCACCTAATAATGGATTGGGGCACCTCTTTTCCAAATAATAGCCATGACACAGCATGAAATAGAATCTACAAGGTAATATATCTAATGCGTCAAGAGGGATATTCCACCATTCTGTCATTAACATTGTGTACAATATATGAAACGAGGTGAGCAGAATCAAAACAGCAAATGCATCTTTCAAGTTCATCCCACAAATGAAATGGATTAAGAGCCAGAGACTGTGCTGGCTGTGGGAGATGCCTAAAATTTCTATCATGTTCCTCAAACCATGAGCATAAAATGAGAGCAAGATGGTTGAGAGCATTTGTCTTAGAAGTAACCATTCCCATTAGGGTACACACAAGCATCAGTGGATGCATTTGAATGTTTAGTTAAGCTCTAGTATTCATTCTGCCTTCTAAATGGAACAGGGTGGACCAAGGTATGCTAGCAAAACAGGCCGCAAATGATGACTCCACCACCAGAGGTTGAGATAGCTAGGACCACACAAGAGGGACTGAGTTACTCAAATGATTTGTGTGGTCTTTTCCATCTTTAAGCAATGACTGCTTGGCACTCCTTACACACAAAGCTTTTTTCATGCTGGAAATTAATCAGTGGTTTATGGAATGGCCTCCTATTGCCATTGTATAATCCATTTGTTGAAGCATTTGTCATAAGGCATAGTTGAAGATAAAGAAATTCAATGCTGAGTGATCTAGGCCCACTGTTTGACGGTTGGACTTTGCTATCCTGGCCAACCACTTTTTTACCTGTCACTACTGGCTTGCAGCCACAACTTTCCCCTACAGCAATTTCTTTTCACCTTGCACCATTAGTGATAAACGTGAACAATTGGTGTCCAGGAGCAGCCTGCCAATAAAACTGCCATGACCACTATGGCACCTGCTAGACATACACCCACTGTTCCTCCTCTTTCAAATACAGAAATGGCTTTGACTTTCTTAGTATCTGTTACGCTTGTAATAAGTCTGTTTGTCCAAATTAGCACTGCAAGGAACACCATGTCTTCAACCTAATTTGCATCTTAGCTCAGGTCAGATCCAAGTCTGAAAAGGTACATGGATCCTAATATAGTGGTCAGCCTACATATATCTGTATATCTAAGGATACCATTTCATCCCTGGCATAAACCTACAATACCCAAACACTGATTTTTTCATGTTTTATTCAAACAAATGTCATCACTATAATTTAGCTTGATTTTCATTGAGTCCAGTGGTTTAAATTATCAGGATACTTGAGGTACCATAAAATTCAACTGGGGCACTTCATATAACTCATAAAATAATCAAATAAAACTGCATACACAGGTTTTAAAATGCCAAAATGTATGTTGAACAAACAAACAAACCAAGGAATAACCATGGAGAAAAAAAAAGAAATTTTTCATTATAAATTAGTTTAAATTTCAATCTTTTTTCCATTTCTGATAAATTTAGTTTCCAGAATCTAGCAGTTTAATCTTTTACTTTCAGCTATTCAATTACAAAAGCAAATCTAATCTTTTTAAAGAAAAAATAATTTAGTTGTCTTTTCAATTATGAAGTGGTTCCTTGCTATGCCAAGAATGGCTCCATATTTAAAATTTAATTTCTACCCATAGAATTTCAAAATGGTTTTACAAAATAAATTAGAGCTCTTTGGTTTGAGAAATATTCAGATTGGAGTATGTTTTTTTGTAGTGAATTTATTTTAAATCATATTCTTAAAAACCTAAAAAACAAATAAAAAAGCATAAAGTAATCAAAATCAGGCTTTCCATCTCTAATAAAAAGCAAACTAAATGAAGCTAAATTATGATAAATTCCAAACTGTTGTCTACCTTAGTGCAGCAACAATAAAGATGTAACTGCATCTTGATTATCAGGGTATACTTTAAAACACATCTTAGCTGTGAAACCAAATTACTACTCTAAACACATGACACACGTTTTTGTCAATTCTTGTTTGCAAAATATAACTTATGTTATCAATGAATTAGTAAGTTTCAAAACTAGCACAACAAATTCTAATAACTAGAAGAAATGAAACTATTCAATCATCCTTCATTTTAAATGTTTTTTTGTAGGTTTTACTTTACAAATGGCATCACAACTTTAACTTATTGCAGGCACCCTGAAAATACTGTAGAGAATATATACTATATCTACAACTTGAAAATTTGATATGTATGTTGTAGTAAAGCAACTAATTGCTTGTGGCCATTATTCAGGCCTAAGAATATTAGCACACGCATTTTAAAAATAAGTTTTTATAGATGAATATCAATTTGAGAAATCTTTAACAAGAAATATTTTTGTAAATATATAAATCTGCAATTCATCTCTGTATATGTAAAATGCTTATATAAAATTAAAAGGTCTCATTGCTGTTTAATATATATCTAAGTTTACTGGCAGAATTCACATTTACTTCACAATAGTTATATACAACCACTTTAGCTTATTTTGCAGTTATTTTCAAATTTAAAATGGGGGAAATAACTTGAGAAACAGGAAACAAGTAGAAAATTTAAACATGAATAGAGATGCAGATAAGAATTTCATAACTTGCTTGTATGTTATAAAAAAACAAAGCAAACCAGCCTTCATTTAAAACACAAATCAATCAATCAGCAATAGACCTGACACCAAATTCTGACATCCAAACAAAACTTTTGACCTGTACACATAATATGATTAAGGCAAAATCCACATCCTGAAAAATAGTTTGCAAATCACTTGTAAATACATTAGATCATTTTCCCATTGTATACAGAACTGCAGTTGCAACATTTAATTTCAACACAACATGCAATTTGTCAGAATGGAAGTTTGCCTTCAGCCCATTGCCATAGTAAAACAGGAACTAGTTTATCTTCATAAGGTAATAGCAGCTTTCTGCAATTTTCTCATTATACTATACTAGCAGCCAAGTTTTAAAAATTGTCCTTGTTCATTGTTAATAATAATTTACATTGTAACATATAAAGCCATTATTTTGATACTAATGAGGACAGTCATCAGAAAATAATGCTTATTTTCCCTGCATTTTAGGAACAATTAAGATTAGAAAAATTTAGGATGATACAATTTTGGCCACCACTGTACCATGCAGGTTATACCAACCACAAATATTCTAGTATTAATTCTATAATTTGGCATCCCAGAGTTCTGCTAAAGCAATCCTTTTATTAGATCATCAAAATAAAAGGTTAGCATCATGCATGTTATTATACAGTTGCAGCATTGTATTTGAGCATGTATCTGTTGAGGAATTAAGTTTCAGGCATTAAAAATAGCATTCATAAGCTTTGAATCTTGAACAAAATAAACCAGAGAACCAGAAAATCTTTGATAAACCTCATGCTATGTAGCAGAAAAATTTAGAAACCTAAAAATACATTTAAAATTATATTAAAGCATAATAATTTGCATGCATAAATTATTTACATTAGAAGTTTAAAAATAACAATTAAGAAGCAGCTTTATTAAGCTGGATGTAAAAGGGAATAATTATGGTAATTCCAACATAATTGTTTTAGTGATAGAAATTGGTACAAATGTTTACCTCTGATAACCAGTTTTAAAGCAGAGCTGTGTAAACAAGGATACAAATGACCAGACATGCTGGAGATAGACATGTGATTAGTTGTTTTCTTGATATTAATCCTTAACACCATGTAGTGCATAAACTTAAGATAAAACAACATTAACAGCAATGAATCTGATCAAATTCATACCTTGCATACCACTTCTTCATTTTCTGTCCTTGCTGCTACTAAATCCCGGTGAGGAGCTTATAATATTTCTAGAAAACATGCAAACACATTTCATTTAAAACTATTTTTTTTTCTTTTTAAATACATACTGGCTGGAGCTAAGTATTATGACATCTCAAGAGAGGTTAACTGGCAACATTTTCATAGGAAACAGATACCACCATGACATTTACCAAGCAGCCTCCCTCCTCCTCCTGACCAACCAGGGAGCCAGAAAGCAATATCACCACAACACTAGATAGCTGCCACAATATTGACAGCAATTGCTGCTGCTGTCTGCCTCAGCATCTCCTTATCCTAGCTTGTCCAGCTAGGCAGATTTTGCCTATTCTCCTAAGAACCACAAAAAACAAAACAAACAATCTGGAATTCAAATCAACTTCACTTATTAACACTTTGATTTTTTTTTTTTTTTTTTGTTCCTTTTCTTTATCCTGCCTCAAATTAATATCTTCAAGTTTTGGTATTCTGTACCAGCTATGAGTGTGTAGCAAGAAAGTAATAAACAAACACTATAAAAATTTTAATAATACTTCAGTCAGAACATATTCAAGAAACTACACTTCCTCACTGTTGTGAACATGTATATGCATCCATTGGTGGTAGTATAAATATACTTACCAAAGAAATATCCCATATTTAATACAAATCAATTTGTTAGGGCAAGTACTTACAACCATATAGGCATGACTTAGCAAATAAACATTCCACAAAGTTTACTTCTGAAACTTCTGTCAGACTTTAAAATATTCTACTTATGCTTAATAAATTCTAGTTCACAGTTATCCACAAGAGTACGTAAAAGAAAACAAGCTCAAAAGTACTAGGACCTTCAGGTGAAGCCTGGCTGGTTTTAGTTGTGTATCCCTAGCAATTACAACAAGTTTGAGACCAGCTCAGGCCACTCGTATGATAAAAGAAAAATGCCTACCACATATTAACATCACTGTATACAAAACTATCCTTCTTTAGACTAAACCCAATGCTGATGATAGGAAAAAAGAAACAGGAAAAACAGCAAAATGTCAATTCATTAGTTAGTTCAAATACACTTAGTAGGCTAATAAAAAATGCCTCAACTAGGTACTTCTGCCAGTAACACCCCCCCCCAATAACTTTCCATTCTTAACAGTGTAAGTCTTTAAAATTTTACAGGAAATAGATGCATTGAGACAATCTTTTTAACAGTGGCACTAGAGCATAGAAGATACACAAAAATGATGTTCTCAAACATTAGGTTTATTTTTTTGTTTTAACTGTACAGTATCTAGCTTAGGATGATTTTTAAAACCACAGAAGTTGTGCTTTTTTTTAAAATTGGGGGCTAGATGCACACTTTTCAGTGATGGAAGCTGTTCTTTAAAACTTTCTGCTCAGACTCTTTTAAACGTATGAACTGACGCAAATCATTAATATCTTAAAATTAATTTTTCCATTAAGAAACTGTTTAATCACAAATTCTCCAGTTTGAACTAATGACTAGAGCATCTTACACCTAACAATCTTTATGGTCACTGATTTATCAACCAACATCAGTCTGGACCACTGATTACCTAAACTATAGTTGTTGCCATCGATCTGTCAAGTGCCACCAGCCACCCACCACATTCACAGATTTAGAAAATGTCCATTTACTTATGAGAGAGAAAAAAACACAGACTTTTAAATCCTTTAATTTTCACATGAATCAACACGCGCTCATCAAACAGAAATAATTCTAACGTAGCCGATTGTGCGAGTACCTATTCATATCCACTATGCTGAAACTGACATTAAAATATGACAATACACATTCTTCATTTAATCACATGGCACGGACCATATATTCACTTCCAAATAAAATTCCCACAGGTTTGATATTTTTATATAGCATCCAAATATATATATATATTATCAGTATTCAACTCACTTTGCCCATCTTAAAGAAAATCTACATTTTGTAAAGGTATACAATAGTAGTATTGTAATACAACCCAACTCGGACATGTAAAATTGCAATAAATGAAATTATACTACATAAAAATGCAAACAGAAAAATTATGAGTTGCACAATAGAGAAAAAAACAGTGATAAAAAAATCAACATTATAGGGTTTCATTCATTGATATAATACATTCAGTTGTGGTTTGCTAGAATAATTGAGTATTTCCTGCTTTAAAGCAACTCGAGCAAGGAAATTTGTAACATTTATGTCTCCTTAAACTGTATGCAGTGAGTACACTCAAGTTTGCTTCCATTGCAAAAATAGAACACCTGACCATCCACCTGCCTGTTCTTATATCCCTCTATCTTCAATGATGATTGTCCATTTTCATTAAAAGGCTCTTACTTGTGCCCTTCTCGATCAGTTCTAGTCTTCCTTTATCTATTTTATCTCTACTTACATTGGATGCAATAAACCAAAAAGTAAAAGTTTCTATTCATTAATGAATCTGAATTGTACTAAACCCACCAAAGAAATTAACTTGGATTCTCTTTCTGTTGAGAAAATTTAATGTTTTTTTGGGGGGGAGGTGGTGATTCTGAGTTTATTATTCAAAGAATAACCAAAAATGAGATTAATTACACTAAGGCATTATTGATTTACTTCCATTACGATAGTATATCTTTGTCTCAACTAGAAGTAAATACCAAGAAAACCGTAACTAATTAAATAAATACAATTACAGTAAACAATGCAGTATAGTTTTATATTACTTGCAGGGTCTATGTCAAATCTGCATCCTAAGTTTGGTTCGTTGAATGTTTTAGATTTAAATTCTTACCAATAATGTAGCTAGTTCCATTATCATTTGTAATCTAATGAAGTCTTATTCATACATAGCACAAGACTGTACAAATACTAACTTCCCTGGATGTTCTTTTGGGTTACAAAGACATGCTGACAATTTTATCTAGTTTATTTCTTCAAGAAATAATCAAGAATCTGTTTCCTCCTAGAACCATTCAAAAAAGGTACAGTCTTAATGTCACTGACTTCTTTTAATGCACATCTCTCAAATAACAAACCATATGCCCTTAAATGTGGTGCATAACACAGCACAGCCTGGGCCACAGACGCTTTGCCTTCTCATTACCATAATCCTTTATAATAAAAAAATTCATAATGCTCCAACGCTGTTTTTTTCCATTTCATGCTGACTAAATATGCAGCCAGTTCAGCACAAGTACTAACTAGTGCTTCTAGGCTAAGGTGCAGACACAGTAAGGTAGGTAAAAATAGCCACGATATGTAAGGTGTGAGATATAAACATTGTGAAAAGTAGTAAAGATAATTTTGATTTTTTTTAAAATGTAAACATGTATAATTAACCAAGCAATGGCCACCAATTTTTTTTAAGTTAAAAAATATCTACAGAATTTGATAAACAATTAGCATAATCTATACAACTATAAGCACTTTTCAGTTTTGTTTTAGATTATTAAAACTTAACATCACAATAACATTAAGGGGTACCATACTTATTCTTAATTAATGCTGCTCTTCCTCCCCCCTTTTTTTTAGAGTCCTGTAGCCAAAAACAAATGAATTCTCCTTTTAAGAATTAACTTATCAGTGGGAAAAAAGACAAAAGCACTCACATCTGAGATTTTTTCATAACCAAGTATCCAGACCATCCTTTATTCATTAACAAAAAAGTTTTAATTTCTAGAGCTAAAAAATGAAGTCAAATAAAAGGCATAACCAATAATAAATAGATGGCAAGAATTTATTAAAGATTATATTGGTATTACTGCAATTATACTTCTTCGTGCATGCCATTGCTAAATACAAATTTCTATGCATTCTTCAAATGATATGATAAAGCAAAAGCACATTAAGTATATAATTCATAAATACGCACATACATAATTGCAAGGAAATGAATAGTTTATTTTTAATATAGCTTTCTGTCCATAAAGCACAAAGATAAACACAGGGAAAATGGAAGTTCTCCCTGAATTATCATATTTACTACCACTTTTTCTGAAAAGATCTGGTATTTTGTATTGATTATTCTGTAACGCTTTCACTCTCACATGCTCAAACTAACTTATTATCCTGTACTGCACTTAACTATGATGTAAAATTGAATGTGTCACCAAAAACTTGATTTAGTAAATAGTTAAGAAATTGTGGCAGGAAGCCATGGCTTATGCAACAGCTCTGCAGAAAAATGTCTGATTAACACTATCACTTTTACTTGCTGGTAATCTATTCCACTGATTAACAATTCATTTATTTACAAAATATTCTGTTATTTAACCATGATAAAAATCTTACTTTTTTTTTAAAATTATGACTTTGCTAGTATTAATAACCATAGATAAGTGTGGATGGAAACTCATTTTAAAAATGAAAATCTTGAATTATTTATACCATCTCTGTCTGGTATCTTCTTAAATATCTAAAACTCAAACTTGGTAGATCTAATATTTTTAATCATTCTTCTTATACAAAATTTTTAAGACCTGGAAACATTCAGGTAAATCTAAGCTGGCCTCTTTAATAAATCAATATTCTTTACTGAACAGACTCCATGTGTGTAGCTAAAGGTATAGATAAACCAAGACTTAGAACTAAAACATCTTAAATTTCATGTTTGATACTCTAATTATTTTATTTGCTCTGCTTTACTCTACTTTATCTATAGACACTTTGTTAAAGATTCAGCATTAACAGTTAAACAGATGAAAAAAATCTAAATGCATCAAGTGGCTACAACAATTCACCTACTTTTTAATGCATATTAACCATTAATAAAGTAGCATTATGTAAAGAGAGAAGCAATGATGAAATAGTCAATTTAGATTTTACTTATAGGATTCCAAACCACTGTTTCTCAATATAGATGCCTACTAGTACAGCAGATGAATAATAGTACAATTTAATTTAAACAATTATCCATTTTAGTTAGAGATCAACTTGCTAGCATAATTTTTTTTAATTAAAAAGCTATTTATATCAATATTTCTTAGATATATTTCTGCATATAAGTCACGTTTATAGAAAACCTGGCTCATTCAGAACATTGAAGCCTTCATGAAGAGCTGATGTAATTAAATCTGTCAATGTCTATTTTTATTCTTTCATCTGGCAAGGCTAAGAATCTTTAATTCAGTCACTGTAAACTTTAAAAGCATTTGATTAGTCCATCATGTAATAAAAACATGAAATCAGATAAATTTGGTCATCTTCTAAATAAGATTAAATATATAAAGCGAGACACCTAGCTGATACTCCTAGCCTAACTGTTGTTCATTGATGAGGTTCTGTCAACATACACTACATTGGCTTTAAGCGCTGATAACAAATCCACTGAAGTCAAATGTTCAAGGCTTGGCACAGTAAGGAATTTCCAAATATTTAGAGTGAAGACCAGGAGGTCTAAGTTGTAGTTTCAAACTATTTAATATCAAATTAAGATTACAATTTAACACACTAGCTAAGATGTAGCATCCAAGCAATATTTTAATAAAGACGGATTTCACTTTCAAAAGTTTTTTTTAAAAATTTTTAATAAAGCTAAAATTAACCAAAATCATACATGGAATATATTTATAAAAGCTACTGGGTTAGTTTGGACTTCCCCCATAACACCTTGTTAAAAGTAAAAGCGCACACGTTTATTAATAATAACCCATCTGAGTCCAAAGTTCACGGCAGTTAAAGGGATTAGTTTGAAGCTTTTCCCTGTTCATCATCACATCTGGGTTGAGTCCTCAAGGTGAAAGTTATTCCGGCAATGGATGAGATGCTGCTGTTTTTGGAAGTATAGCACACTAGAGCATTGGTCAAATTATGTTACCCAGGAAAAAGACTGGAAATGGATCTTAGTTTTTTTCAATCCTATTTCAATAACTGATACTCTGTTACAGTATAGCCACATCTATTTATCATGCTAATGTTTAGACTGGCAGAGAAAATGCCATGGATATGATGATTTAGTAAATACATTTCACCATTTGTGGGGATAGCAATGTTAAACTCTATAAGCACATCATTAAAACTAAAATGTGAAATACAAATTCTCAGATACAGCAGCCTTCAACTTGTAGTAGTACACAAAGCATTTGGTGCCACGTGACAAACATGCCCAAAGGAACTCCAGCTATGGTGGAAAATGACATAAGGTAAAACCACTCCAGCCTAACCAGAAACTGGCAGGTCAGGGGACTGAAAACCACTTTTTGGTCATTTCTGACAATAACACCGACTGAACGTTATCCAGTGCTCACTAGTAAATAGATAGCTAGTACATCATGTTGTCAGTTTTGTTTTATACATTATAGTTTACTTCTGGCTGATAACCACATGTGCTTCAGGAGTACTTTTTACAAGCAAACAGATCATATTAAATGTTTACCATTCCTTTTCTATATCAATAGCAACATTTGGCAGTTTGCTAAGGTAAAGACAGAATGCAATTACCTTGCATGCTCCAACTGATATTAACTATTAACAGCCAGGTGTTAGTTGGTATGATGAAACATTTTTGAATGTTTGCTGAGAATGCAATCATTTTCAAATTTTAACAATCCAATATCATTTCTGTACTTACACAAAAGGTGTAACAGTTCACCAAGTCCATAGTTTAGTTCATAGTGCAGTCCACAATGTTACATGCACAAAATGTTGAAGAAAAAAAACAACAAAAAACAGAGGACACTGGAAGAATGAAATAGTTTTACTTTATTATGCAAAACATTTCAACAATTAAAGCAAGACAGCCATAACCTGCCTGGCTCCAAAACCTGGACATAAGTCTTTGAAGTTGTGAATCTAACTTCTCGCAGGACAGGAATAAAATTAGGCCTAAAACAACAAATTTAAGCTAGTCTGTATTGCCTTTTCCTAATGCAACAACTAAAATTATTAAATGGCTGGTCCATTTAAATTCCCTCAGAATTTTATTTACATGTCCAACATGTCTGTATTTGTGTAATCTGGTACAACATTTGAAAATAAGTGAAAAACTTTGAAATAAAATTAAAAAGCAAAAACAATAGATCTGTTGGTATTTCAGTTTAATCTCAGATTCTTTTTCATAAAAATCAGGATATCCACAATATCTGCTAAGAGAGTAGCTCTTTGAACACTCACAATGCCCCATATAGTTGAAAACATCTCACTGGGGATACATTTTTCAGGAACCCTAAAATACCTTTATGGGGACATGTATCCATTAGCTTCCAACCAATTCAGGGGATAAGCATCCAGTGTGCATTCCTGTCTTGTTGATCTATGTTTTTTTGGAACAAGCTGATGTTCTTGGTTGCTCTACATCTGTGGATCTAGCAGTTGCAGTAGTGTCATGGCCGGTCTCAACTGAAGCCTGAGCCTAACAATAAAGTGCGTACAAAAGCAAAGCTATATTTGTTATATCAATACAAAAATGTATTAAGGTTAATAACACAATAAAACATGTCATGCATTTATACCATATATATGTATCAGCAATACAAGATACAATAAGGTCAACTCTTAAACTAAAAATAGCATTTAATATGCGAGTCAAAGTATAAAATATTATTAATTCAGTTTGTGTTTAAAATGGTTTGTACAAGGTTAATTGTGTTATTATTATACAGTTAATTTTTTTAGTGAGTTATGTAACTGTGATTGCAATGTAATAAAAAGCAAGTACCTGTAAAGGACTTTCAGATTCCAGTCAAATCAATGTATGTCTGCAAACAAAAAGCATCATCCAAGTAAGAAAACAACTTGAATCTTTGGTCCAGCACTGTGTTCTCATGCAGGAAATGCTGAAGGTTGGGATCAGAGTATCTGTTTTCCATGGGCAGATTTTGCGACCTTCACAATTTTGAATATGTTTCACTGACAGTCAGAGATTTTATGATCATCTCATTCAGAGGAATAATCATGGAGACTGTTGACATCTATTCAGAGCTTAACAAAGAAGTCAGGGTTTTCAGTGGCTTGAATATCTGAATTGCTTAATCCACAACTGTCACATCCTGATGAGAGAAAGTTACTAGGTCTTTTACATTCCTCCTGATGGCCTTTTCTGTTAGTACTACAAAAATAGCTGCTTGTTGTTCCAGTTATCGATCAAGCATATCATAACTAATCCCATCGATGGGAACATCCTGGGTTAGTTTGCTCCTGTCTGGCTTTTATAACTGCAGAAGCATTACATTGCAGTAGAAAACTCACTGCTTTCCCGACTCTTCCTAAGAGGCAAGACACCTGGTTGACTTCCATCCCCTTCTGTGCTATCAAGTTTACAGTGTGAGCAAAGCATCCAATATGTGGATACAATCTAGCTTCTGAAAGCATTCACAATGTTCCTTGCATTATCTTGTGACAGGAATTGTTCAATGGAATCTTTCTAGTTTCCATTCAGGTACTGCTTCATGCAGTACTTCTGACAGGTGCACAATTATACAAGTTTCATAGAGGGGCCAAGTCTGGAGCACTGGGTTTTCAATTTTCCAACCTTGAGAAATTTAGTGGACAGTTATAGTAATGAAGCTCTCTGCAGCCCTGAAAGTCTATCTATCAGTAGTTAAGATGATAAAGTTGGCATTTCTCAATTCTTTAAAAACCTGCGACTTTCTTTGTTTATACATTCCAAGAACACATTTCTACTTCTTGCTTTTTTGCATGGCTCAACTGATACTGATATTGACAGATATGCGTGATCGTATTTGATTCATTTCCTGTTGTGTGTGAGATTTGCATTAAACGTAGCCTTTTTTCATTTTTGTACCATCAAATTAATCACCGGTGTACCATCATGGTATAGTCTAGGGTTGCCTGAAAAACGTTGGGGGGAGAGGGTAAGTTTGGGTCGAGGGCTTGGTGAGCTCACTCAAAGTACTTACATTTTTTTTAAACTTTGCATGTAAAATAGTGCACAAAATAGGTAAATGTAAAATAAAATGTTCTGATTGGCATTAACAGTGAAAATAAAAAATTTCTCTATGACTCTGGTATGTTCACGCACTGTAATATTTTAATCGACAATCTTTGTGTCATTTTTAAAAGTCTCTGGAAAGCTGAAGTGCTCCATACCAGAAGTTCATATGAAGCCAACAGATTCTCTGATGCTGGAGCATCATTCTCTTCGTCTGCCATGATCAATACTTGATCAGCCTGCTTTCTGATTTGTGCGTATAAATTTAACCAAATGCACAACCAACAGATGCTTGATCCGCTGTATAGGGTGGACAAATTGGCCTGGTTGTCTTATTTATTAACTAAGTGATAATTAACAAGATGGTGAGTAAAACACTAGAAATTAAGTTTATGTTTTTTTTACCACAATTTCTTTGTTTTGCTTAATTATTCTGATTATTTTCCATTTATTAAGTACCATATTTTTTGGCACATAAGTTGATACTTTTTCCAAGTCTGGGCTTTGGTATACTTATCTTGGAAAAAGTAATTGAAATTGCTTTAATCACAAAATTTGAAAATTACTGTGTTGTTTTTTTGAAATAAACTGTACAATTGTTCACTTGAAAAAAAAAAATTACAGAAATTATTGCCCAGAACATTTGCCAGTTGGATGAGCAATTCACTATTAATGCACTAACTAAAGCAAGTGAAATTATCCAATCAAATACCAAACACACACTCACCAATTACATTCTATTTATCCTTTTCAATCCTAATTATATATATAAATACCGCAACAAGTCCTCTACTTCATTTCAAATTGCCTCTCATAAATTCACACAAGTCGACAGAGCTTTTAAGCTGGAAGTTAAGTTTGCTGAAGAAAATGACATTAATATGGCAGTGCACAGGAAATTCAGTGTCAGCAAAAGGTGTGTTAGGAGTGATGCAGAGCAAGAGATATATTACAAACTACAAAAAGATCCAAGAAGAAAGTTAAATTGCAGCTGCAAAGGTAGGTGGATTAATATTGAGGATATGTGCTAATCCCATGTACCTCGTGACATGGACTTAATACTGTAAAGCTGAGACTAAAGGCCAAACAAATCAGAACTGATAATTACTGTCTTTACATTTCTTTATATTTCTTTTACTGGTGTACAGTATTTACCATGGCAGTTTCCCAGAGGTATGTACCATAATATCCAATCAGAGAACAGCTGGCCTTGCTGACCTTTGTGTTGACCCAGTTGAGAACCTCAAATGTCAGAAAACTTGAAATATTGACTTGTGTTACCAAAAATGGAATTGTGAGCTGAATTTCTGGATTTGAGTAGGATATAATATCTTAAAATCAAATAAAAGTGACAGAGACAGATAAAATTGACCTGAGATTACCTGATAATCACTGATGTCATGCAGTGACAAAAAAAAAAAAAAAATACAGGGCTTTCTACACCAGAACTGATAACAACATTTGCAGTTTGTTTCACATAAATCTCCGTAATAACAAACATGTTAAAAAAAAACTATTTCAACACCCCATTTATCCAAAAAAATTATCCCAAAAAGTAGTTAAACAGCATGCGCAAACAGCTCATTAATATTCATAAATCAGGAAGTAGCGTAGATAGAAAGCAATGTGACAGTGTTATGAAGTTGACATTGCCCTGAAGAAAAATGGGAAAATTAGCTAATTCGTCTTAACTGTTACAACCCTAGCTCACACTAATCCGGCTAAATAAAGATATCACAGGTAATTTCATATCTATAATACTATCCCAGATTAAAAAAGCATTACTTAAGAAAATGTATTAGCTATCTTTAGAAATAGCAGTAACATGCACATAAAGACTACAGTATTTGTAATCACTGCCTTTGATTTATGAATTCACTATTTTTGACATGTAATGTTTTCATTAATTTCTTTTAAAAAATTCAGCAGCAGAAACAACAGGGTTTTGCAAAGTTCTATTTTGTATAGAAATTAGTAGCACACACATTCTCCAGATATAAAGAATTAGCAGTACAATAGTAAGTATGGGCCAACATCCAAAAACTCTTGGCTACAATGGTTGTTTTACTGAAGAGTCTACAAAAAAATTTTGGCTGGAAGCCATCAGATAAGGTCAAACATAGGCCATTCTTCTAACCATGGTAAATATGTGGAATAAAAATACAAAAACTAAACAATCTGTTGGTCTTAATGTGACCTTATTGCCAAGCTATTCTAAAAATCCTCTCAAAATTTTTAATTATTCAACTAATTTTTCTTTACTCACTGATGTTATAAGATTTTGTAAGTTGGATGGTAATGTTAAATAGAAGAAAAATTGGTATCTTTGTAAATAAGCAGTGTATTCTTCAATAAAAATTCTATTGCTAACATTTAAAACATGTTCCGCTGTTTTTACGTCTGTAGAATTACCAATGCTGAAGTAACACTAACGACTGCTTAATTATTTTAGATAAAACTTTGCTTTTTTTGTATTTTCACCAGCTAATTACTCCATGCATTAGACTAGGTTTTCAAGTGATAGTAAATTTTCCACCAGAAGAGGGACAGAATTAAAAATTCAGCATTAAAGTTGCACAGTTAAAGTTGTTTTAGTTATGCAAAACACAGGGTTCTCAATCCATAGTCAAGGCAGGGAGTACAGAGACTCCTGACTTAAAAACAGGGGTCCATTTCAAAATGTGGAGTCCTACATACCAGGATTTTTTCCAAGTTACGTAAATGCACTCTACTGAATGACTGTACTTCCCAATCTGTTGCAAATGTATCTTCTTCTTTGCATCACAGCACTGGGTACGTTTAACAAGAATCTAATTGTCAAATTCACGCTTATCTAGCCATGAAAACAATCTCAACCAGTCATTGTGAAATAATCATACTTTTGGAATGATCTTAGAGCCCATCAAATGAATAAAAGTTCATATTTTCTTTGTGACTTTGTCTAATTGTGGGAGAGATGCTGCATTTGTCAAGGTTTTATCAACCCCTCAGGTCCTCCTAAAAAAATTAAAATTTACACTAGACATCATTGTATATAAAAGAAGAGTTTAGGAAAAGATTTTGTACATCTTTATACCAATTTTTGTTTACAAGCTTTAACGACGGAACAAAAAATACCACATTTTCCAATCTAATTTGCATAGGTAGCTGTTAACGTATGCAATAAATACACCAACTAGGTATGATATTGAAACAGAAGGAAATAATTTATACTCGATGATAATTAGATGCATTTTTAAAATTGATTTTAAAGTTAAATTGACCGTTGATTATTATTTCTTGATGCTCAATGGGTAAACAAGGAAATCACTTCTTCATACCTGTTGCGATTATTAGACTTAATATTTACATGGGGTTTGGTAGAATTAAAATTAAAGCACAACAAGTGATGTAAAATAATTTTACACACTACAACTCATAAAAATTAACAAGAGTCTGTGGGACTTGTGGCAATGTACACTAATGTGTCCAAATCAGATTTACTGCATCATGGAACCCAAAACCTTGAGATCTCTGGAAACATTTTCAATAATTAAAAAAAAACAAAAAAGCAAACTGGGTTTGTACTGCATAAAACTGTTCTTAATTTGTCGGCCTTATATATAGTAATTCATGATCATCATAAAATGACAAACAGAACTAATTTATATATATTTTTTTAAAATTTCTTGGCAATTTTATTATCACATAAGAAAAACGTTTCTAAAGCATAAACTGTAGAAAAGTAATCAATAGCAGAACCGGTCCTTATAATAAAACTTGTTGCTTTTTTCCTCCCGCTCACTCATCTTCGTAGAAATCACCCAGAGGGAGTGGAAGTAAGACCCTAGGAGCCATGGTGGGCTGTATTGATTGAAGCCCAGCTAATATTCAGCTTGACCGGATAAACTCCGGATGACTCCATGCACATGCACAATCAGCATTTCTTTGATTAAGATCTTCAGAATAAAGAAAATACCAATTCTAAGCAAACAAATTTTTTTTTTATGGCTAGGATGGATACTTATTCAATTATGAGAAAAGAAAATATATAGGCATGCCACTGACTTTACATTTTCTTCCCTAGAGTGTACAGAGCAGGAAACTTCATCAGAATTTCTATTCTAGTTACCCATCGACCACTCAGGTATATGAGTTTTGTAATTTGTGCAAATAAACCACTTTGCAAGTTTTGCTTCTTTTTTTTTCAGTTGTTATAACAGGATAACTAAAATCTTGCAGCACACAAAGACTCTTGGTAATGCAATTTTTATTTTCTTTTAATTATCTTCATTTGAAAATTTTCTAAAGGAAAAAAAAAAAGAAAGTAATGATAGACTTTCTTTTTGTTCCTGAAGATATAATTTATTACTAGAGCTAGAATAAACCTCGAGCAACCCCAGTGTTTCATAATGAAGGTAAAATCACTAATATTTAAAACCTAGAATGGATGCAAAAAATTTGATCAAGAGATATAATGTACTGCAAACTCAGTTTGTCAAATGTTTTGATGGTTTTTTTCTTTAACATGCTGCCATTTTGGATTACTTAGTCAGTGTGGAAAATTTTAAAAAAGCTTATGTTGTATTTAAAAGAATCAGGGTTAATGTATCATAAAGCATCATATTTTAAACATTCAGATTTGCTAAATGACCTGAAAACATTTTATAAAAACGTAAGTATGTTGATAAATAATAGTATACATCTAAAACCTGTTAATCAGAGCTAAAAATATAGCACAGGCATTTATTTCCATCTGAGTAAAGACTAAATATACAACATGCTTACTGACTCAGCCTACCCTGGATTTCTGTTCCCACCACCCTAGTTCTCTTATCAGGTGGCAAGTGTGTAGCATGTTTACTGGTGATGGCAGCCTCAGTTGTCTCTTGTGGGTCCAGATTTCAAGAAAACATGCTAATTTTATAATTTTGGGTTAGTTTTCCTCTCCCTTCTAATGAGGTTTTAGTACATTTTTTCAAAAATAAATAATGTTTGAACATCATCTTTCAAACCATAGATACCCTTTTACCACCGGCTAGTTTTCCAGGCCCAAAGCTAAAATAATACGGAGAGATGCAACCAAACAGGGCATATAGATGTACACACATTTTCACCATTTTGAACAACAACAACAACAAAAGATATTGCCATGAAGGAGAAATTTATTCCAAAAAAACTTTCACAGAAACTAAACAGTAGAAAATGCTAGAATTACCTTTTTAGAATTAAAGAACTTAGTTTCTGTGATCTTTTTTATTGCCGCTATAAGGGTGCAGTCTTGAAGAGGACTATTTATGTACCATGTTATAATAATTTGCAATAGGCATCTCTTTTTTTTGATAATACAAGTGTTTAATTAGACTTTAATCCACAACTGTTTGTTGTCTAGACCAATGCTTTAGCTCATTGTACCATTAAGTTAAAGAAAAATGTCTGCTGCAAATTCATATTTAAAAAGTCTTCTAAAAGTAGGTGCACACATTTTAATAGTCTTCAAAAAGAAAAAAAAAATCAGTGGGCTATATATTTCATGCTTACTTCATTACCTGATTTCCACAAATTTTACATTTATGTTTAATTATTTATAAGAAAATGTAATCTTTAAAAACACCAAATATGCCCAATGTCTTAAACTATTTTTTTTTTTTTAAAGATTTCAACGGTGCCCATCTTAAATGTTAATTAGAGCAGTGAAAATAGTGTTGTTTTTGTTTTTGCAAGCTAAATAGAAATGTGTTTCCTTAGCACACGTTTACACATTTCACCTCATGCAGGCAGACAGGGTATTCTCTAAAATGCAGTACTTTGATGCCTTCTGGATAAAGTAGACCTGGCTATTTGTATAGAGTACACTCCCATGTATAAAACTAACCTTGTTTTTATAGAAAGAAACTCCAGACAAACATGACCTTTCTTTTGAGTTCTGCACAGGAAAAGCGGACAAAGCTGGTTAGCAAAAAAAAAAAAAAGAAGATTAAAATGAAGAAAAGTCTGAGAAATTTCGTAATAACTGTATCAATATCTTCTGTTATTTAAAACAAGATAGAATAATTTGCAAAACTAGATACAGGGACATTGGTGATGGATGAAACTGACAAAATATTCCATCTTCATGATTACTGTGTAGAAAATGGTAACTACCATATAGGATTAAAACTAGTTTTCCAAAACCACCAGTACATGTAAACTTGTTTCAAAAACTATTTAGTTTTGTTTTTGCAATCTTGTAATGCTATTATAGGACTTTTTTGTGAATATAAACTTGATAAAGGATTTAATTTTATACAACTCTTTCTTTTTTGGTTTTTTTAACAACAGATAAGTTTAATACAAAGCAAAATTTACAAGCCATGAAACAAGATACTTTTGAACTTGGTATATGGCAGCGCTAGCTTAAACACCCACCATTCCAAGGTGTTAACACCAATTTTTACATATATCCTAACAAGTGAAGTATGAAACCTATGTCCCGTAAGTCCCAAATAAAGGTCTGGTGAGAAGAAACCAAAGAAGCAGAGAAAATTCTGTCGTCCCTCAAGATAAAAAATAAAAAGAGGATTGGTCTCACCTGACAGAAAATCCAAATATCCATACTACCACTACTAGCGAACTAACTCACAGTCCCGGTTCTATCATCAAGAGTCTGCCTAACTGGGTACAACTGCTTTAGTTAAAAATTTGCTTAAAAAAAAAAAAAAGATTAAATATTACATTTAGATGTATTGAATGGGAGTCCAAAAATTCTTTAAACAAACAGCTAAGTTAATAAGCAAATTCTCTCAAGAAACTATATCAAATGTAGAAATTCTAGTATGGCTTAGAGCAGGCTTGTTTTAGCCAGGTAATAAACTAAAGTTAAGTACAAATGTAGTCATCATCATCACCTATCAATCAATTTGGAAGAAAAAAAATGGCAAATATTAGTACTGAAGATTAAAAAAAAAAAGGAAAAGAAGAGTAGATATTTTTCTGTCACTTGAAAGGCGATATGTTTTTCTGACTGGGTACGTAATGGAATTATGTTTGGCATTTGTCAAGCAGAGTTGTGCAAATTCAACAAGTCAATCAATTCAATTTATTTCAAATATGTTCTCACAGTCTCATTTCTGTTCCGTAAATCGTGGACAATGACCGATTATAGGGATACAGAACTCTTCATTGGCTATATCAGATTCACTGATCCTTTAAAGGAAAAGGGATAACAGGACTAGAATATGGTGGATTGTCAAAAAAAATGGTTTTAAGGCTGTGGTGAATAACAAATTGTGATTTGCAAATTTTTTGGAAAAAAAATTGCCTAAAATAATAAAACAAGTGGAAAATAAGCAAAATCTCTCTGACTACATTTGAGTTGTATCTTCAAATTTAAGAAGTTACTCACTTCTGATAAGTAGTTAAGACAGTATTAAGAGTGCTTTAACATGGCAACCATTCAAATAAGTTAAACCTTATACCTTGAAGTGAATATCAAGTATATCGTAACTTTTTTTCTTAGTTGCTTTGAAATATCAGATTTAAGTGTTTCCTAGAAGGCACCTTATGGATTCTTGTTTTGAAGTTCACTAACTTGTAGAACATCAAGAAGTGTTTAAATAGAAGCCCAGTAATGCAACTAGATCCTCCCAAAATGTTTCTATATATTTCATTTCAATTGAGTACTGTAGCTACTCAGAGCTATCAATGATAGTGATAAACACTTTCTACATACTACTTTTTCAAAGTAAACGCCAGTAAAACAGAACTTACACTTTGTTATGTAAACAGAAATGTTCCATTAAAAAAACAAATTATCCTTGGCTCTTGCAAAAAAAACAAATGAGTATAGAAAATGAAGCTATGCAGCAGGAGCCATTACAAACTTAATTTTGGGGGATAAACGATAAATCTTAAATTGTACCTTCATTAAAACATTATTTTCTAAGTAAAATAAACTCTGAAGATTATGGAAAAATACTTATGATTGTTTTTTTTTTTTTTAAGTTTAAGGGGAATTCCAACTTCCCCATCATTATAGTAGTAGCACAACTTATAAATGGCAGCCTGTCATCAGAAATCTTTTGCATATGTTAAATTACAACATCTGAAAATCTTAACCAACAGGTCACTAGTTCAAGATCAGCTCAAACCACTCTTCCGCAAACAGTTCTCAGGACTAAACCCTGATGGTTTTGATGGGGAAAGATCCCTAAAACAGGCTCAAGGTGATCAGAGAAGGGCCTGAACTATAACTTCTGCTAATAAACAAATAATAAACTGAAGTATTATGATGAGACTGAAAAGCACCAGAACAAGGTTTAATTTTAAGATAATGCTAACAAAAAACCTAAAAGCATTTTCTTGTTTATAAAAGTACATTACATCTGAAAAATTTTTCATTTATAATATCTCAAACTAATCAACTGTCACTATATAATACAAAATAAACCAGCTATCTCAACATCTTTTTCTCACAGATCCATTCCTGGTAGCCACTTAAAAAGCAGTGGCTGACTCCACTAACTACAAATGAGTCAAGTTACAAACACAGATTGCACAAACCAAACAAATATTTGACAGTAAACTTTTATTCAATATATATTCAAAAGAACTTTTTTCTGTTGTTGCAGAATATTATTTAAGTTAGCATCTTTTATGAGCCTACATAAGTTTATGCTTATTATACTCCATTTGACAAAAGAAATTCATACAAACACTTCAGAAGCTTTTCAAGACTGAAGGTTTCAGATATATAATTTGAACAACTCTACAATTTGTCTTAGAAGATATAAAATCTACATTAAAAATTTTGAGTACATACAACTAAGTAATCCAACTTTAAACAACTGGTAAATTTTGTAATGACATTCTCAAATTAAAGAATTTGGGAAGATAGAGATAAAATGGAATGTGTGATGTATCATAGGACGGAATACATTTTAAAATTGGCATTCCTTGGGAAAAGTGGAGGCCTAACCAAAAACCTCTATGGTTTCAACCTGCCTGCATTATGGCAATGGTATTTATTATGTGCTACTACAGAAGCACCTGTACATTATATAAAGCTCTTGAGATTTATTTATTGGTTTCATGTTTGTACAAGAATACCAATGCAAATTTAATTTTTGTCAAATGCTATATTTGGCATTTTAAAGGATCATCTTTGATTCTTACTACATCTTTCTATGAACAATCCCATTTTAAAGAATCATAAATCCTCAAATAAAAGCAACACATAATGTAAAGCCAAATTTTAAAGATTTAAACCTTCGTAACAGATTTATTAAGCATTTTGACTAAAACATTGATGTAAATGGTTTGAAAACACAAAAGTTTCATTTGGTGTAGACTCATCCATTCTGAAGATCTAAGTTTGGCATCAACTGAATCATTTTCTTACCGACTAATGACCAACTCAGAGTTGCAATACTGAACGTTCTTAAGTTCAGAGAGTTTGGAGTAAAGTTCTTTGAAGTTGCATCTGTTGACTTTGCAAAACAAAGTCAGTTTCATTTTGGAATTTTTTTTTTGTAATAATTAAATCTAAATCAGCATTTGAAAAACTGCTTAAGAAGTTTTGTTAATGAGCTAAATGTTTTCTAATCATAAAGTGGCAGATTAAGTTAGTAGCCAAGAAAAGCTAAACTCATGGAGTTCAGTAATTTATTGGATTAAGATTTTCCTTTAATTGTTAGCATAGAAAATTTACTATGTTAAGAATAACATTTCTCTGGTATTAAAAATTAAACAAATATTAGCATAAATGCAAAATAATGATTAATACTTCTGCATGAAAATTTTCTCACTTAATGTATTATGAAATTCAAATGTGACAAAGTATGAAAATCTCAGATGTCAGGTAGACCAAAATTAGTTAGGCAATGAAGGTAGCTTAAAATAATATTACGCATTTGTACTGAGATTTGTATTCAAGGTGGGTTTCATCAAAAAGACTGCTGGATTAGAACAAAGAAGTTTTCCTTTGTAATACAAGCATAATATAATTCTAAATTTAGATAAATCATTCATTGTGTGTTTTGGTGTGTTATACAAACACTGATTTGAACTCAGCATCATCATGAGTTTCACATGGCATCCAGGATTACCCAACCACAATTCATGTTGACTAATGAAATCATTTCAGAAAATCTATTAAGTTTGTAATAGATTGAGCTTTATTCATATTATAAACATACTGAATATATTAATCTGTTCAAAAATGAAACAATTCACATAAAACACTTGATATAGGAATATAAATTATAAACTAGTACATAAATGCAACATGTACTCCAAAGTTTTTATTCCTAGATCAGGTTATTATTTGGTTAATAGTTTGTTTTCAGATGGAAACCTAAGTTACTTGCCAGTTATGAGCGAGCAAGAATACAAATCCAATGTAGCTTGAGCTATACAGACGACTGAATTAGAGCCAAAGGAGTAAATAAAATACACTAATTCTAGTTTAGTTACTAACTAAAGGCAAGATGCCATTACAGCTTCTACAAGATCATTTATCATGGTTCGTCTCTTCTGGATAAACACAGCCTCTGACTGTGAAGTGTCAGCAAGAACGACTCTAGCATCTCAATATTATTTACAAGTAATTTCCATGTAGAACATGATGAAACAAATACAACAAATTTCCCATTCTAATAATTTAAGTAATCAGTGTTACAACATCCATCATATATTTGATAATGAAAAGAAATCAATACCCTATCCAGAAAAAAACTGAACCATCACTGTTTAATATTGGAAGTCTTATAAATTGATGTGTAGGTTAGTATGTTTGTTAAATACCACTTTATAAGAATGAAAAACAAACTATTAAAAATAAACCATAAGATGACTATTAGACTATTATATTCTACTTCTAACAGTTAAATGAACAATGCATTGACA
This sequence comes from Nautilus pompilius, assembly GCA_018389105.1. Classification (NCBI taxonomy): domain Eukaryota; kingdom Metazoa; phylum Mollusca; class Cephalopoda; order Nautilida; family Nautilidae; genus Nautilus; species Nautilus pompilius. The sequence goes on from JACATO010001120.1 coordinate 139,869, forward strand.
ATTTTTTTTCAATAAATTAGTGCTGCTAGAATCAAGAAATTTAAAAATTGTACCCTAAAATCTTTAAAGACTATGGTAATCTCCTGTGATACGGTAATTCGGGAAATGGCCCGGAAATTCACCCTTAAAGAAATTGAGAAAATTTTCAACCGTTTTAAAAAAAAAAATATAACATTTTACGCATTTGCCAGAAAGCTTGGACATACGTGTAGCACTATGGCATTCATCCACCATCATCGTGTTTTCTTCTGGCTGGAGTCTGTATGCATGTTTGTGGTTGCATTATGCAATAAAATAAATGGCCAGAATTTTGAAGATGCGGGGTTGTGAATTAAAGAGTATAAATATACTACTGATAGTTTTACATCGTGGTCAGTGCTGTGATCCGGACTATAAAAGTGGTTATAAGAATGTTTGCTGGTTTGCTCGTGTGTGCGTCTGTTCATATCAGATAATACACAATTACGCACTTCTATGTTTTTAATTTATAAATTAAAATAATTTATCATTAACTACTCATGTGTAATTAATGACCAAAAATTGTTGTGGATTTTCAAAGGCAACAACAGTTATTAAAAAGTAAGATATTCTAGTCAGTATCACTTCACTCACCAATCAACATAATTTTTCATAAGTTAAATTCATTTCTTTTGTGTAATATTATGTTATATCACAAAAGAATCAATTATCTATTGTGTGTTTTAAAAGGTCTATTTTCATTTTTAAGAATGCTTCTATTACTTCTTTTGGTAAAAGATGTTTCCATAGGAATACATCTCCAAATATATAAAAAAAAAAAATGTCAATAGGAGGATTAGGTTCTCATTACGGAAAACTTTTCAGGAAAGCACCCCTTCCATATTGCAGGAGATTACTGTATTTGTATAATACCTAAATGATTACTAATCTATAAACATCTAAAAACTGCTCCTTGATTAATAATGGGAGATGGGAAATAAAAGTAATAAAATTTGCACAGCTACAAGAATATCTTTATTAACGGTGTTCTGGAATAATTCATAATTAGCCGAAAGAACAGTTATATTCGATGATTGATAACAATTAGTTACAACAACACTATATTATCTTATATAACTGAAAGCATGGGTTTTGTTTTCTAGTTGTACTCATGGTTTTGTCACCTCTGTTATGACATCTACATGTCTGCAAACTTTTCCTGTTGCCATTCTCAAGATAGCCCTAATATTGGGCCTTTGTGAGAATAATTTTCCTTAACCTTGACTTTGTTGTTGATATCCCCAGTGCTACTTAGAAAGCATGATTTTTCTTTTTTGTCAAACTGGAGATGAATAATGGTTGCTAGTCAAACTATAGCCACTGGTCCAGTATCAAGACCATTGATCAAGTTAAACTTAATGGTAGTTATCCTCGTGAAACTCAGTTCTTACCAGAACAATGCTCAAGATCATAATAGATAACATTGTTCTCCAAAACAATGATAGTTTTATAAAAAGTCTGATAAAAATCTTCAAATGCATGTTAAATAACTTAGTTCCATCCACCAACATTCTCTACAACTAAAGTAAAATCAGAATAAAACTTAAGTGTAACCTAATGGTATGGCATTAAAGATTCACAGAAATCTAAAGTTAACTATGTATATTTCTAATTTTCCATGGAACCCCTACTCTAAAGTCTGCATGCATTCTATCTTTTACTCTTTAAAATAAATCTGAAAAAAAGGAACCAACTATAATTAATTGATATAAAACAATTCATCTTTAAATCACAACATTTCCCAACACTAAACCATAATCCAAGCATTGTTATATGGGTGAGAAATGAACTCCCATAATTATTTTGATGAATTTTTGAGGACAATGTTCAAATTTCAGAGCAGAAATTAACCATTGTATATAATTATACCCAAACATCTATATTAGAATACAGCAGCAAACACTGTCTACTGCTTCTGAAGACCACAGTATGCTGAAAAGCTAAAGGTATTGGGCCACCTTTGGTAGGGGTTAGTGAGCAAAGTCCATGCAATTCTACTTCCAAAATAGAGACCAAAATCAATCGAATAAGAATATGTACAATAAATTAAAATATACATATTTATTTTTTACATAAAATAACAGAAGCATCAAATTGCAATGATGGAATTAGCAAGCAAATCCACCAGAAAATAGAATTAATAGAAAAGGTTCATTTGTAGTTAAAACCACAAAAAAAGCATCTATTTCAGTAATAGTGATTATATTTTATAAAGTACGGAACATGTCTGACTTCACTGGTGGTCGTGGTAGGCATTCTAAAAACAAACAGTGCATAAGTGCAACTGAGTGTCGGTGATGGTATGATCTTTTGTTCCTTTTAATTTAAGCAATAATGCAAACTACAGAAGGAATTGTCACTATACTGTAGCAGGGTGAAACCGCAATTTTAAATATGTGAAACATATCAGATACAACGAGGTAGGGAAGGTCTACTACGTGCTTGGCATTCAGAATCCAGTAAATAACAGTGAGCAGATGAGGAATTTGATAAACATCAGGATAAAGACAGTTAGTCTTGCCACTTCCTGTTCTAGTGACAGTGTAAAAACTCAGATTTAATACTGCAATTTGGTGACCTGAATTGTTAGATTACTGGACCTGATAACGGTCGAACAGGAAGTCAGAAATTTATTACACTGTTATTGTTTGCTGAATACAATTACTCCTTTCTTCTGTTGATTCAATCCCTATCTATGCATTTAGTATAATAAAAAAAAACAACAGATTTTTGGCTTAAACTGAAAAATCCCATGACAACAAAACTTACGCATTTTTTTTCTACCAGAGTAAGAGAGAAAATATTTAGTTCATTTTCTGAAGACAGAGTTCTACATCTTTACCAGCTAGCTAAAATATAAAATTTGCTTTCATCAGCAAGAGCCACTTTTATGAAAACATTTTGAAAAAAAATTAATGCAAAGTTAGAATACTATGTAAAAGTTAAAACAACTGACAGATTAATAACCAAGTATGCTTCATACACAATGCGTTTTTTTTATTGCCATATTTATTAGATTCCACAGATTTCCCTATTAAATTTTATCCAGATGCAGATAAAATCATCCAACACTGCTTCAAGGTACCTAACATTAAGGTCTTCATAAATAACTAACTTCAGATATGTAAGCAGCAGGATACATCATCGGACTTGCACAAATGTTACTAGCATAACAAAGGATTTATTGGCGCCAACACGGTTTTGCTAAGCAACCATCCTAGACAAAAGAGAGAGAGAGTCTCTGCAGCTGTACATCAAAATCAAAAACCCCTAAATTAGTAAGTAAGATCTCCTGGAGACTCTCTGGACTTTTATTGGTCTAATCAATCATTGTTCATTCTGTGCGGGGACACTCCAAGCCAAGATAGAATAACGCAGCTCAGAAAAAAAAAGAGAAAATCAATCAAATATGCAAAAAAAACAAATATGCAAATCAGTTTAGACTGTTTTTTATTTTATTTTAAATAAAGTCTTCATTAGTGCATGTACATTTATCACATTATAATAGCAATCACTGCATAACATTTAAAACTAATTTCATATCATGCCTCATGTCCTTTGATCCCCATTAATCTTACCTTAGATCTATTTTTGTATCAAACATCACAGCTGTTCTTTGGATAGCCCATTATCAAAACTTTGTATTAATATAGATGACATTTTCACAAGATTTCCATACAGATCCATTTTGATGATTTCTGGTTAAATAGTAATTGTACAAGAATGCATGTTTTTATACACTAACTGATATAAGTATATTTTAAAAGAAAGAGGCTATATTCTTTCTCCATGTAAGCGAGGGATCATGAGCATACTGTAGCACTAATGGATTTTCATTCATTGGCCGACTCTTGCCAGAGATAGTCTCATTCAGTAAAAAGAGTAGCAATCTTTTCTTGCCAAAGTTATGAATCCATGGTCAGTTTTCCCCACACTTATGTAAGTAAATTTACTAGCATAGTGCGTACAAACAGTAGATAAGGAAACGGACTACTTTATGTGGTATATGAACACTACTATCAGAACTTGCATACCACTAAGATTTACTACCCTAATACATTTCTCAATAAGTTTGACTCTTGATAAATGAAATCCTTAATTCCCACGTTAGAATACAATATCTGTAACTGCAATTTAGTACAATGGCACATCTTTAAACTTGTTCAAGTCATTCCAACAACAACTGTTATCTACAGAGTATTTAATGCTCTCTAATCCAGTATGACCAGCTTTACAAACATTTAATTGTTGGTTTTGATCAGTAACAGGAAGAACTATCTAGTATGATAGTAAATTACTGGCAGATGAAATATTATAATTTGAAAAAGGGCGTACACATTCAATGAATAATTAAAATGGTATAATTTAATAACTGCACCTAAAAATAGATAGTTCCTTAGACTTAGCAAATGTTTTTGGAAAACTCCTTAAATTAGGATAAGTAAATGGTTCTTTCTTCTTGTCCTTTTGCATAATGTTAGTCTTTCTTTATACCTCATGTGAATACATCTTACCATTAATTGTCTTAAAAGCAAGCTGAGAATAATTGTATAATCTTTTTGCATACAAACCAGCAATGCCTGCTGGAAGAGTATTCTGATATTTATTGTTATACCTACCTACAGTTGATGTGGTTTGCTTAATCTACTCAATGTATATTATAACTCATATTATTCAAATTTAATCAATAATTTTAAAAATAAGACTATCTTTGAAAGGGATATTTAAATTTTAAAGACATCTTGTTTACAGAATATAGCTCTTTATCAAGTGTACTCAAATTAGCTGAGAAAAACTGATTTAATCTTCAAAAGTGTCAAAGTGAATATGACAGGTTTCTTTTTCTGACTGACACAATCACATACTGATAATATACTGTTATTTTTGCATAAAAAAGTTAACATATGGGCCAGAGACCAGAATTTAAAGTTTGCACTTTGACAAAAAAAATGGATTCAGTGAACAACAAACAGCTAAAAAGACTGGTGTACCTGCAAAATGTATTCATTATACCCGTCAACATTATCTGAAACAGGCAAATTCTACAACAGATAGACATGGACTCAAAAGGATTGTCTTAGGAGGAAGATAACTTTTGTGGTGGTGTGTGCAGATTTCTCTAACTTAACAGCATATATGATCATGGCAACCTTTAGTAGCTTCAAATATAAGTCAGTGCCCCTTATACTGTTTGATTACATTTAAGAAAAATAGAAGTTAAAATGACCCTGTGGCTAGCCAAAATCCAATATATAAAAAAGATAAAATAGGCCTAAGAAGCTCAGTTTCATTTTTGACTAGAAAATAAGTTCCATCAACAGATTAATCTTCATTTTAAATGTTTAGCTCCAAACAAAGGATATGTTTAGCTAAATGATTCAGAGAATGTGGACAACTTTTACTGTGGAATTTGCAACCGGTTTAAACAATTCATTCTCAAAAGGAAGCTTCATTTAGAGACCAAAATGTTATTAGGTGGTTATGCCAATTATTCTCAAAATCCCAACATGGTTCTGTGTCAAAGAAGTGTGATGCTGTTTCAGATAAAATACAGTTGTGTCAATACCTTCAACTGGAAGTGGACTGAACAGATAGTGAAACCTCTGAAGACTGCCTACATGTATTAAAGCAGTTACTAAAGCAAAGAGGAACTATTCTGATGAGCTTTTTCTCTAACCCATTCAGCTCTGAGCTAAGACAAACAGATTTGAGGGCAATGGAAGATTCCCAATGTAATCATTGATTACGGTGTCCAATGAACAATTGTTTTACAATCATATGAAACAGACTACAGTAAGGATCTAATGTCAATTAGAGTTGTAAACACCATGCATAGTCAAGAATGCACTTCATTTAATCACTATGGGAGAGTAAGACCAGATGAGATAAAGTAGAGTATCAAACCATGTTATGACATTTTCTGAACTAGATGACATACAATTCAGTCTGTGACCACCACTACTGTTAAGCAATGTGTCAACAAACAAAATAATCCAATCAATATTGTGGCAAATAGTAAATCACTGATTTTTTACAAAACAGCACCAAGGAAACAAAATCACTTTTCCTTTGAATATACTGTTGCAGAAAAATCACCATAATGTCTTCTAGAATCTTTGAGTCTTTCATTAACCTGAAAGGTCTTCCAAACAAGCAAGCAAACTGTGAACAGTCAGTCATGCCTTTAATCAGTTAAATCCAGCTTCAATGGATTATTTTCTACCACTCTGGTTCAGACAGAAAGTGGCTTGAACTAGTTCACAATTCTGTTAGGCTCCCAGAGTTAAAGGTTTTAGAAATACTACCCTTTATATCGGAACCAAATGTTATATTGTTTAAAAGGAACAATTTATGATATTTAATAATATTGAAAGAAACTAAAGATAAAAGTTGCTCTCCCATGCAACATGCAGTATATCTGTTATGACCCAAATGTGAAATTGTCCATCTTATTATTTAAACATGCATAGTTCAACTACATTTAACGGCCTGAATGAAAAGTAGAAATATTTCTTTTCTACATATTTACAATGAAAATGCATTGTAGCATCTAAAAAAGATGTATGTAGCACAAACTAACTAATGAATGTAAATATACAAAGAACATAAAAATTACAAGTGGTAGAAAAGTTTCTTCAGAAAAAGAAAACTAACTTGAAGGTAACCCATGATCAAAAGGTTTTCCAAAAGAAACTTGCACATACTTTATAATGTCGGTAAATTTGGGTTCTTTGCACTATCCCTTTCTAAGATTACAGCTAATCTTTTTCTTTAGGAAACAATGACTATTACAGTGCTCAAAGTTTTTAAAAAATCATATTCATAGATCAAGGGAAAAATGTTGTGAACTTATTTTAGTGCAATTCTGCCATTGACCAAACTTTCTGCTAACAATGTGGCAGTCTAACTATCAGAAAGCCATTTTGTCTGGCATCTGTGAATTATAAACATTTTCCTTCCCCTTTTCAAAAGCTGAACAGTAGTCCAAAGGTGATCAGTTTACTGGACTTCTGAGGTCTAGAGCCAGAGTTTTATTCCCACAAACACTAGTTCAGTTTGTATACCTAACTCTCTGACACAGTTTATTTTTACTCTTCTTCCCCAGCTGGCCGTGGGTTTTCTCCCACATGTAAAAATGAAGAATTCCAGTAGGGATTTTCAATAGGTTCATTAGGGTGCAGGCCCAATGAGAGGGGGGGTGGGGAGAGAGAAGCCATTTGGCTTGAGCCACAGGCTTAGAGAGAGCCTCAAAATTGTCATTTGTTTATCTTATGTTGTATGTGTTTATATTAAACGTATTAAATAACTTCATTTTATTTTGTTTATTTGCAGAGTACATGAAAGTCAGACCACTTTTTAATATTTTAAATTATCAAATAAACCCTATGGAGATTTGAAAGTGGAGCAGCAGGAGATGGCCAAAACAATTAATGTAAGCCGAGCGTCATTTCCCATTGTAAATATGTATCTGCCTAAATTAAAACAAGTAATAAATTAGTTTAGACAAATACCTAAGCAAACAAAAATTATAACTAAACTGACAAAAGGGCCTCAGTTACCCTCAGAGGGCCGGTTAGGGTGACCAAAGTCAAAGCACGCTCTGGAACTTTCCTACTGGCCTTAGTTTCCAGTCTCAGATAACCTTCCTCTATGCTCAGCTAGTATTTCAGGTCCTGGGTTACATTAATGGTTGAATGAAACAAAGGGTACCTAATAGTATCCATTATCTGTAACTCCCAAGCAGTTAAATTGTACTGATGATTTTCTAAAGCCAATACTTATACATATACCAGTCTTAAAGTGCATTTCAGATATCTTCTAAAAGAAAACTTTTTTTTTTCTTTTTAACAAATTTCTGCAAAAAACTTGAAACTAAGAATTATGTCTATGTAGCACTTCCAAGTCATATACAACCTTGGCCAGTCAATAATTCTCCATTTTGTTTACATTTCTTTTCAAAAGCCAGGTAAAAAATTTTAATGTTTCTATCAAGTATTTCAAAAAATTATTTTGTAATCTGATCTTACAACAAAAAAAGAGTGAAAATAGAACTATTACGTCTTTTTGACAATACAGTCAAACCTCCCATTACTGAACATCTTTGGGACCGACCAAAAATGTTCACTAATTGGAGGTGTTCACTAATCAGAAATTATGTTGAAAGATGATAAAACATCAAAATATGTATGAAATTAATCACGATTTATTTGTTAAGGATGCATGAAAGGGACCAGGTGCTGGAGGTGAAAAATATCTTTTTGTTAAATTACAAATAGAGGGCTGTGGTTTCTTATTGTGTGATATGGCTGTAGTGATATGGCTGAGTGAACAAAATGTATGTTCACTAAATAGAATGTCATTTGTATTAAAATTTGATATTTGGGACCAAGAAAAATGTTCACTGTTCACAGTAGAGAGTGGTTCACTAATCAGAAAAAAGCCTAAAATTTGCAATGTTAAAAGATAGGCGAAATTTGGGACCACGAAAAAACGTTCACTAACTGGAGGTATTCATTATTCGGAGGTGTTCACTAACGGAGGTTTGACTGTATTTACTTTAGCTTCTTTAATGACCGCTTTTATTCTTCCTGAAATTCTTTCAACTAATGTCCTGTATGACAATATTTACTTTAGCTTCTTTAATGACCTTTGCCAATTCTTCTCTATTCCTAGGATGATATTTTTAAATATAATGCCCTATTACTGCCTATTTGCTCTCAACTAAAATCTGTAATCAATTGTCATTTTTAGTAAGAGCATTAAATTGTCTTTACCTCTAACAGAGAAACAGGCCCAAATGTGGGCACTTTCTGAATTCTTCTCAGTTAGTAAAATACAGTATTATCTAAATTTTTCACTTGATATTCTTCTGACTCTCCAAGCGCCATAATAACTAAAAAGATCCAGTAAACTTGCATCTGCAATTAGCATCTTGCTCCAATCTTCTACTTTCCAATGTTGGAATTTCTTACAAAACTGAAGTCTTAGTTTGGATGTGTGATTTGAAACCTACTTTTTACCAAATATCTAACTGATCTATCCAATGCCTCCTTGGCAGTACTTTTGTTGAATTCTCTAGTTAATGGACCACCACAAAAAGCAAACCTATCCAATTCTTGAAGCCTTACCAAAATCCATTATTCTTTGGGCGACAGGTATTTTTTTTTCTTTTTGTTAACTCACCTCTTATTTTTTAATCATTTCAATAATCCTGCCAATGGTTCTAACTGGACAACAAAGGTTTCCAACAATTTCTGAACATGTCAGGCCCATGTCAAACATAAGCAATCTGTTGTCTATCACAATCACTCACAATTTCCATGCATATTTTTTTACATTTTGGGGGTTAAGACTTTTTAGCTGGAAAATTACTTCAAAAGCATAGATGTCTATCCTACGCACAGAAAAGTTACATTCATAAAATTCTCTAGACTGAAAGGAAAGTTCTGTTTCCAAGCAACAAGGACCACAAATCTAGAATACATTGGGAAATTCCAGAATATTCTGGATGATACAAGTTTTTAATTGTTGTTCATTTCCAAACTGTCACATCCTATGTTCTTAACTTTTTATAATGAAATCTCTAAAACTAACGCTGCTGCCGTTGTTGTTGTTGAAGAATCATGCATCTGGAATGAAGGCTTTGTCTAACAAAAGCAAGCATTTAAGGTTAATGAGTGAGCCAAGTTTACTAGCCAAGGCCAAAATGTGAAAATAGTTTAGCTTACACAGTTAACAGAAACAAAACAAGAAATACAGTTCGGGACTGAAATAACCCGTGGATATGAATCACTTGCAAGGTCAACGGTGTGTGTTATGATGTCATGATCATAAAGATCAAGCTTATTACTTAATTAAAGGTGCGCTGAAAGGGAGAAAGAAGCCAAGTTTTCCCCAGTACTTTATAAACAGTTTGGTTTAGGCATTTCAGAACTTAAAACGACGCGTGTACATGCAGGTTACTGAATGAATTACACATCGTGTCTCTGTGTAAACACAGCTCCCTCCCCCCCCCACACACACACCGAGCCTGGGGTTAGGGGGCGCGCGGTCTATATCAGCCCCCACACCTCTCCCACCCAAGGAGCAACACACACTCACAGAAGTAAACAGTTGCATTTTTCTGCCTTCTTTGCCCTGCTTCATGATCACCCCCAGATCCTTACTGATGACAGGGAGGGGGGGGGGGGGAGAGAGAGACACAGTATTACTATCTGCCTCTCCCTAGGGAGGCGTTTATTCATCGAGATCCCTCCCTGACAACTCTCTCTCCGGCTAAAGTGACGGGATTTAGCGAACTCGGGGGCTTCGTAATTAAATTATCTGTTTTTTTTGCTTAACTGGAACTGATTTAAAAAAGCAATTAGAACGGTTAGGGCTCCGATCGGTCGTGGAAGACAGACAGACAGGGAGACAACGTTCGATACACAAACCGGCTCCATAGTTGTTGTTGTGTTCCTCTGCGGCCCTCCGGTAGCCGTGCACCTCGTCTAAAAAGGTGAAGGAAAGCGAATAAAACCGACAGGATCCGTGGGGGTGGGGGAGAGAGAGAGAGAGAGAGAAGAAGGTGAGGTGAGCCACCTACCTGTTTTCCATGGCTGTCCGCAAACAAAGGCTACCTACCGGCCGGCGGCTGGAGGGGAGGGGAGGGGAGGGGGTTCGTCTGGGCGCCACAAGAGCTTTGTCAGATGGCGGTATGATGTTCGCAGATAACACGAGGAAACTCCAGGATGATGGAACCACGGCCGTGGTGCGCTCGAGATGTGTGTGTACCGGGGGGTGGCTGCTGCTGTCCTTCGTTCTCCCGACTCAGAACCGACCGTTCTGGCGACGAGCGGCGAAGAGGTGCGTGAGGCTAATCACGGGTCTCCCCTCCGCAGTCCTGCAGATCTCCGATTGTCTAAAAAGCCTTGAACCTGCGGAGACTTTCTGAGTCATAACTGGATGAGTAAAATTTGCCTTATTATGCTAATTATATCACAAACCGTTCCGCTCTGGCATTACCTAGACGCCATCATCAAGCGTTCGATTGTGCTGAACTACAGAAGAGTTCCGCGTTGCCAATAAAACTTTTTTTCCTCGCGTAGTTATCTCCCTTTTCTCATTTCATGTTCAATTAAACTTCAGAGTCTGGTTCATCTTCAGTATCCGTGCTCAGGTGAAACTTTCTTACCTGCATACCTTACCCGCACGTAGGTGCGTCCCAAAAAGAAAAGGTCAGGCTGATACTTCCAAAACGATTTACTGCTATTGTATTCACTACTTACTTAAAAAGAATTAATAATAATAATAATAATAATAATAATAATAATAATAATAATAATAATAATAATAATAATATAATGTTTAGTATAAATTAGTCAGATACATCATTCAGCTAATTTTTTTTAATATATGCAAGCCGTTATGATAACCAGTATTTTACCGGTGACACATTGATTGGTAATTCGACGCTCTGTTAATCTTATTTGTCTTATTATTATTATTTTTTTTTTTTTTAAGAAAACCATCTGTCGTCCATTGTGCCTACCTCGTTGCCAGAAGTAGCTCCGACACTTAATTCTGTTTTTCAGGGTGTTGCATTCAGAACTACTTGAACTCGTCAATAGCGAATTGACATTGACACGAATTTTTTTTTTAAAAGAATAGCTCTGATAAAGAAACAGATTTCGGAATGGTTTAACAGGCGAAAGTATAACCTCGTGCCAAAAAAAGAGGTAAAAACACAAATCCAAAATTTTCTGCATCTGTCTTCGATCAGATCGATCTCGGGAATAACTTTCAAAAGTACCGCAAGGCGGAAAAAAAATAAAGAAAAAAATATTTCCACTATATATAGTACACTGAGACAAAGCAACAACAGAGAATAGAGATTTGAAAATTTTGTTTTATAGTAAAAGAAAGAAAAATATTCCGTTGATGCTAGACAAATTCTAAGAGACCTGTTCGTTCAAAGGTGGATTATAAGATTCAGGAATGTGTAGTCTGAAGTCAGTGGAGAACCTAGCCAGATTCCTCACTTTATTTAGAGAATTTATATATAGAACTTGAAACCATATTCTAAAGAATGTAGAATTTTCGGCTTGAGTTTATTGTTAAGTTGTTAATGCAGAATGGGGTCCACTCTTCTATAATTCAATCATGTACACGTAATATTCTTTGTTTGCATACTGTACCCCACCAAAAAGCTTTGACTAAAGATGCATATAAATATACAATTTCATCTTGGATTTTCAAGCATTTGTACTTTAAGTTTATTTAGTACCATTTATAAAACGAAACATTTCTGTTTATTTCAAAATATATAAATAAATGCTTGATAAAATTAACATGAAAGCATTCGCAAGTCTGAGAAGAAACAATTCTAGGAAGATTCGGGTCAAGATACTTTAGAGGTATTGTTAAAATATATATATTGATAATTTGCATCCTGGTTTATCTGCAAAGTTGCTGCCGTCTTACATGAGGAATATTAGATAACCTGTTGATGCGTGTCTCTCGAGTTGTGTTCGCACAACAACAACAAAATTTAAAAGAAGAACCAGAATTCGTGCCAATAATCTGTTACCATTTCGCCCACCGTGAGATTCCCAAGTGCTGTCGACAATTCCTCATCAGGTACACTAATTAAGAATAAAAATAGTTCTTTTAAAATTTTAAGCTATATCTACTGTTTGTTTATTTAGTATTTGACTGGTAGTGTCGTCCACAAATCACACTTAATTTTAGAAAAACGAAAATGATTCTACTTTTATCTGATTTCAGAGAAAGAAATGAGGGTATTTTATCCCGTCTGGAACTAATCGCTCACGAAATTTTTTCAGACAACTGAGATTTCCGCGGAAGATATATCTCTGCTTGTCTGTCCAATGGGAAATTGGCGAAATCTAGTGCCAAAAAAAAAAAAAAAATCGAAAGAGAAAACCGTGTTGGCGTTATAAAGGTACGTGGGATACAACCAAGGTCTGCCATCTGGCGTTATAAAGGTACGTGGGGTACGACCAAGGCCTGTTACGCCATTTTGGCCATCTGGCGTTATAAAGGTACGTGGGGGTACAACCAAGGTCTGTCACGCCATTTTGGCCATCTGGCGTTATAAGGTACGTGGGATACATCCAAAGTCTGTTACGCCATTTTGGCCATCTGGCGTTATAAAGGTACGTGGGGGTACATCCAAAGTCTGTTACGCCATTTTGGCCATCTGGCGTTATAAAGGTACGTGGGGGTACAACCAAGGTCTGTCACGCCATTTTGGCCATCTGGCGTTATAAAGGTACGTGGGGGTACAACCAAGGTCTGTCACGCCATTTTGGCCATCTGGCGTTATAAAGGTACGTGGGGGTACAACCAAGATCTGTCACGCCATTTTGTCCATCTGGCGTTATAAAGGTACGTGGGATACATCCAAAGTCTGTTACGCCATTTTGGCCATCTGGCGTTATAAAGGTACGTGGGGGTACAACCAAGGTCTGTCACGCCATTTTGGCCATCTGGCGTTATAAAGGTACGTGGGGGTACAACCAAGGTCTGTCACGCCATTTTGGCCATCTGGCGTTAAAAGGTACGTGGGGTACAACCAAGGTCTGTCACGCCATTTTGTCCATCTGGCGTTATAAAGGTACGTGGGATACATCCAAAGTCTGTTACGCCATTTTGGCCATCTGGCGTTATAAAGGTACGTGGGGGTACAACCAAGGTCTGTCACGCCATTTTGGCCATCTGGCGTTATAAAGGTACGTGGGGTACAACCAAGGTTTTTTTATGGGATAGCCAACCACCTAAATCCTCCTTGAAGGCAAAAGAAATGCGATTTATTATTTAATCAATGCAGGAGAATAGTATATATGCACATGCGTATATCGTATTGACGTATCACTGTCGATCTGTTTATATTTAAAGCTTTGTGTCATTAACCTTAATGGAGCAGGACAATGTAAGACAATGAAATGCCACGCATAATTCAAGACACAAATAAATACAACTTAGTTAATAATTGTCTAAAAAATAAAATCAAAACCTTTATTGCAAAGTAATTAAGTACATTTATGCAATTTTCTAATTATTAAAGAAAAATTAGTATCATAAATTTTTATGGAATTCTGTTAATTCTTTCCCTTTGGCTGGGTTGTTCTGAAAATGCTCGAGTTGTACTTTGTCGGTTTACACGAAACCTCGATGGAAGCCTTTGGTATCCTGGAAGCGGGCAGTTTCAAGGCGTTGTTCCGCATGCCTCCATTCTCGTTGGTTTTGCCCAGCCAGGGAGTGACAGGCTCCTGGCTCAGCCCCTTGGTGCTCTTGACCGCGGTTCTGTAGGGCCGATCGCGCTGCAAGCTCTCCAGCCTCGAGTCGACGATACGCAGGAACAGGAGCTGGATGGGATGGACGAGGTAGTTGTAGATGACCAGCGACCCGTTCCATGAGGAGTCGGACAGCATGCACCAGGCCAGGAACAGGCAGCGGAACACCGACCACCTGGAGAACTCGTACGCGGACGTTACGGGGTTGATGAGATACAGCAGCGGCCAGAAAGTCAGCCATTTGGTCAGCTCTCTCGTGTTCTCCGGACTCCGCAGCGCTCTCAGCGACATCCAAGTCGGATAAACGAAGCAGGCGACGTTGAACAAGAAGCTGAAGCCGAACCTGAAATAAGTGAGCAGCAGGGCGACCAGTACCGTCAGTGCGGACAGCACTAGAACAATGCATACCTTGTTTGCACCGAGTTTGTTTTCCAGATCTTGAAGCAGCAACGCGGCCATTCCATCCTTATGAATTATCAACCTTAAGGGTTCCATAGGAAATGGAAACGTGTCCTGTTTTGCGAAAAACGAAACTGAAATGCTATTTTCGAAATTATAAAATCAAAATTTCACACATTAAATCTACATGTACAGTGCATTGTTTGTGATGTCACTCCATTTAATGACGTGTAAGGCATGAGACACTTTCCAAAATATTCACTTACCCATTTAAAGTTATTTTCGTTGTGGTTGTTGGAGTTCCGGACACATTAGCGGAAGTTTCTGGCATCTCTCGCGTGAGAGGAAATTTTGTCTGCCACGGATTCATCTCTGGACCGAACCAAAGACCGTTTCATAAGGGGAAGAAAAAATATATACAAAGTTAACCTTAACCCCTAACCAATGGGGAAATCCTAAAATGCTGAGTTACCATTACTCTGCTCGTCTGTGGTGTACAGATTCAGTTCACTACATATATACGGAAATCATATCAAATAATATTAATAACTCGAAGATGGATTCGGTTTTCCCTATTGCACAAGATTAATTTCTATCTATTTGCTAGTTATTTCTCCACACACGCGCGCACATTTTAATTCTGCACGCGAAAATATAATCGGTTTCGTGTCTACAAAATGTTTGCTGCACATTTCGCAAAAGTACCAAGAGGTTACACCTTCCGCAGGTGGGAAAACCTGGGGCCAGAATAGAGAACAGTGCACAGCTCAGTCGGGAAGATAAAGGAAGAACAAATTAAAGACGAAGCTGCTTTTCTTTTTTTAAAAGAAAACAAAAAGAAGAGAACATAAAAAAAAATTTTTTTTAAAACGTATACAAATGCTATACTACCTCATCATCATAACGAAATCCGACCAGAACCAAACTCGACTAATCTCTAATCACTTAGCAAGATTATTTATATCAGACTGACATTTTTTGCATCTTTTTTGTTGTTGTTGTTGTTGCTATTACGTCACCGGGAAATGACGTCACGAACGTCACTCCATGTTTTTGGTCTCCATTTGTAGCAGAGATGTGGAGAAAGTATTCAGAAAAATTAGTACCCTACCCCTGTAAACACTAATAAAACAGGTCGCGTATAATAAATCCCTTTTTTTTTGTTTTTCTTTTTGAACATCCCATCTTTCTGTATAGATTTTACAGGACAAATGATCGACTTTTTTCCGTTTAAATATTTTTCAGAGTTATCGCCCTTTGAATTTTTAAAAGGATTGCGAAAAATTCATTCTTGGCACTGTCCTGATTTTGCGTGATATGCTGCAAAATTATCCCCTAAGAGCAGTTATGCAACAGGGTATCAGAAATTAGTAAATATACTTTTGATAGTTGAATAGTCACGACATTTTATATAATGGATATTAGAAAAATATTTATTTATTTTTAAAAAAAAAAACAACATCATCTTTCCTCACTCGAAGTGTACCTGTGTTTCTTTGCTGCAGGTAACATTCCGAAAAATGACGGCAGATTTATTCTTTAAACAAATAATAATTTACTGAACTATTTAAGCAGAGATTTTATCTTCCATTAAACCTTTATCTCTGTACTCTGTGCATACAACTGAATTATTCAGCTGAAAATTTGTCAGCATAATAAACTAACTTAAAGCATTTTTAAAAACAACAAAAGACGAGGAACAAGGTAACTAGGCTTAATGTGACAGTCAGGAAAACTTTAAGATGACGCTCCTATGGCAAAAGTAATACATATCTATAAACAAGGATGATTTATTTCGCTCATTCAGACTTTCTTGGCGTTTCACTTTTCTTACTTTGTGTTTGCTTTAACTGAAAGGAAATATTTCATGGCTGTAATAATAATAATAATAATAATAATAATAATAATATAATAATAATAATAATAATAATATGCTGTTAATTCTTTCTGACGACACCGAAGTACGTTTGATATTCGTGTTCTTACGCTAACTTCCGCTTCCGACGAAAAAATAAATTTTGATTTGTCTCCCTTTGGATCTCAATTACTCAACAATTAGTCAGTCTTTCTCCTTATGCTTTTATCATCTCAAGAAAAAAAATTAATTTAGCCAATACAAACTTCTTAATAGGTTTCCTCAATTCGGTTTAGTTATACTGACCCTTTATCTTCCTGTGCAACTACTAATATTTAGTTTTTTTTTCCTTGTTGGCCAGAAGTTTGTCACCCTATAATTGTATTAGATTACTTGATAACGACTCTCTGCAGAAGTGCATACTGATTTGTGAATTTTCACATATTTAATAGAAAATGATAAAAACTGAAAAGTGTGACAATTTGAAATTTAAAATGCAAATCTATGATTTCTAAGAAGATCTTATGAAACATGAGGACACGTGGGGCTCATTTAGAGGTATTAAACACTTAAGTGGTTACCATGGGTACGAGTGGAGCTACAAGCATGATTTGAAAATAGATCTTGGTAATTTTCTTGTGTGATGCTGAACTTTTAGTCACGGCTGTAACCATTTGCACAGGAACAGAAGTTTTAGAGCTCATGTAAATCATCATCCTTGTTATCTCAAATTACCTTCCTAAGTCGTTTCGCTACATCTGACATATCGACTCTAGTATACTGCACAACCGCGCATTCACTATTTCTGTTGCTTTAAAAAATAGGAAAAAATTTTAATGCTTACGGAAATCCACCCGACTACAAAGAAAAACACAAAAGAAACGATGTCTAACTTTTCTTTGTCTTTTAAGATTTTAGAATCCTCTATTAGATCGTCATGCAATCTGTGGTATTTAATATGTGGTTTATATTTTGCTAAACGTTAAGAACCATCTTTTATTCCCCAAATCTCTTTAGCAAAACGTTTTTTGATCCTCTGCAATGAACCAGTTTTCTTCTTCTTTATCAGCATTCTTAATAAAAACGGCATTCAGAATATTGTAACGATTACTGTGGCCCATATGAATAAACTTAAACTTGAAAATGATAAAATTCATTGGCAACCTGATGGCCCAATCGGATAATATTCATTTTGGAGTCAATTAACCTCAGAGTTAGTATTAACTCTACTGAGCATACAGTTAATTAACTGCTACGATTTGAAACAGGCAGTCTTCTTGTCGACGCCTTGTTGACTTTAGATGCTCCATAGTTCGCGGTATTTCCGCCTTTCCTGTGTGGGGTTGGTTACATCCGGCTGCACTATTTGTAGCATCTTTCAGCTGAAATCAGCAGAAGCGAGCTGGAAGCAAGTACTGACTTATTGTCACTGAGTATTCAACGGTTTCACATAGAAAATAAATCATCTTGACTACAAAGCTTAAGTGCAATTCTTCGCGACTAATACATTATTTTAGTATTTATTTACTTATAATCTTTTTTTTAATCTATGATATTCTATAGAAGTTCCTTACCTGCGTCAGTTTCTCAAATATACTTCGTGTTCCTATAAATTATTATGTTTATATGCTACTTAGAAGGGTAAAATTGTCTGATAATAAGTAGCTTTTCCCGGACTATTCACTGTCATACATAAAATCTAAGAAATTCAATGAAATTCCAGAAATTAAAAAGTAATAATTGAGTAGACTATGTTAATTAGTTTTGCCTTATGTTTTATTGGAAAACCATGTATCTGTGTGGTTTATAATTTGATGGTGAGGTTAGATCAGTAACAACAGTTTCAGTTTCGGTCTGGAATGAAGACTCAATTTCACTTTTACTCTGCGATGCTGTATCTCTTGCAGTTTCGGTTCGGGTTTTTGTCGTCGTCTTATTTCCATCTTCTGAATCGGATTCATCTGACGAAAAAGTTTCTTTTCCCGAAAGATACTGCAAAAAAAAAAGTTTTGAAATTTCACATTAAAAACTGTTGAGTAACCCACCAACGATTACTTTCATCATGTAATTGAATTAATTAGGTAGAAGTCTGTAAAAACGTTTTTTCTTTTCTTTTCTTTTATGTATACGTATTTAGTTTTTGAATTAGCTACGTTTATTTGAGAAACAGAAAACTTTCGCAAACTACATTTTACGTACTCAGGCGCGATTTCATTAACAAACAGCTAAACCCCGCCATTTTTTTTTTAAAGAAGGGTCCTTTCTGTGCGACAAATAAACAGAATTCTCTTCTACAAAATGAAAGGGAAATTTCCTATTCGTTCCATCATAGAGAACGATATGATTTATCTTGAAGTAATTCGTTCTTGTGATGGATGTTAAAACAAAATTTCACTACTGTTACATAAATCATTAAAAAACTAACTATAATTTGAGCACAAGAGGTAGTTTTGTGATGTCATGCATTGTTGTTTTAAAGACACAGCCCCTAGTTTTTATATTAGAAGTAATGTCAAATAATTCAACATAATATAAAGCCATAGTATTAACTGTTTCTATATAAGAGCAAAAGAAAAGTTAATGCAGCTGATATTTCCGGATTGTTTACCTTCATTTTTGCAGTGTGTAGATGAATTACATTCCTATACCTGGCCATATCTCTCAACGTCAAAACAAACAAGAATAATAATAATAATAATAATTGAAATAAAAATTAGTTTTCTTGGACTTACATTTTGATATTCCAGTTTCCTGTTTCTGATTTTTCTTTCACTAAAAAATGTTTTTTATAAATTTATAAAGATTATTTATTGTCATTATTACCGAATCAGTGTTATGGGTAAGTTCCCTTTAAACAGATGCACTTAATCTTATCAGTGTTATGGGTAAGTTCCCTTTAAACAGTTGCACTTATATCTTATCAGTGTTATGGGTAAGTTCCCTTTAAACAGATGCACTTAATCTTAGCAGTGTTATGGGTAAGTTCCCTTTAAACAGATGCACTTATATCTTATTGACGTTTTACCAGCTGTTAATTCCAAGAGAAATTTTCGCACGCATCCGGAAAGATGGAGAAGGAAAACGGCGTTGGAAATCTTAGAATACAATTCCCAACTCTTAAAATTTTTACACGTTACTTCTGGCAGAAGTTTGCACACATTTTGTTTATTGTAAAAAAAAATTTCCTAATAAACCGCACCCAATAGCTGGGAGAACATTGGCTTATAATAATTAATCTGTGTTGTTCATATGCAAAGAAAGGCAATGTTAAAATTCGTTTTTACAGTCACCTGTCTCGGCGACTAAACATCATTCTGCCGCATCGGAGTCAATCAGTCGTGTCGTATTTTAAATACAACTTAACGCACGTGCTTCGTGTGCAAAATATAATTCGCCCTTTTAATCGCACTGTGAATCTTTTGCGCAAGATTAATGAATGCACTGTGGGGGGAGAGATGCACTTACTTTGCGGTCATCATGGTGATAAGGATTAGAAACAAGATGAAGGCGCCGCAAAGTCCTGTCATGGAAAACATCATTTTGTAGAAGGCCGCTTTGTCTGAAACTATTGAACCCAATTTAAAATTTGTTGAGATAGTTTTGATTTTTAATCGATTACTATTCAGTGAATTAGTTTCATAAGATTTATACCTTGTCAATGTTTGTTTTAACTTGCATACAACAGAGAGAAATGCAATCATTTGTGTTTTTTTTGGCCTCAGTTTTTGGAACATTTAAACAGAAATTTAGCACGTGCGAGTTGTCTCTCTTTGAGTTAATCATGTTTGAGGCACAGAAGAAGTTGCTTCCTTTGGTGTCATATCCAGTTCGCTGATGCTACTCAGAACATTCTTGTAGAATGATGTTTTAACGAAGGCTTATCGATAGCTAAGAATTCTTAACAACAACAACAAAAAAATAATTAATGTTTTGGTGGTATGATTTTTATATACAAGCGTAATTTGTTTCCTTGTTAGTCGTTTCTTCCAAGTTTGAAACAATTTGCTGCATAGTATTTATCTCTTTTTACTATAAAAAATTGGAAAGTAATTTTCCTTTAAGTTAGTATTCTTTATTGTGTCAACCACTGTTTCTAAGCTACGGTCAATAAACAATAATCAATTACTAGTATTATTAATAACAAATAATTATGATATCACGGTTTAGCTAGTTTTTACATACAACTGTTCTTTTCTGTTTAGAAACTTGCATGTGTTCTATTAGGTTCTAAGACAACTCTAGTTGATCAAAGAATAAATAAAATGTGGGGAAAATTCCGTGTAAACGAAACACGGTGGTTCGTTTGTATTTCTATGGTAAAGTCAGTTGTACTGACTAGATATCATGCAGAAATAATCCCTCTCTTTTATTTAGTAGAGGAAGCAGAATTTAAGGACAACACAGAGATGTACTTTTCGAGCACTGGAAATTAAGGATAATTGCTGCACTTCTTGTATTATTAGATGGATGTCCTTGTTGTTGTTGTTTTTTTTTTTTGGTTTTATATTCCCTTTACTAAAAATTATTCCATCAAAGAACAAAAGAAGAATCTGGAACACTTACAAAAATGTTTTTTCCTGTTAAATTCCTTAATGGCTAGAAAATACTGTTTTATTGATGGATGGGGATATGCGCCGTGACAGAGAAACAGAGCTTTAGTCTGTCTTGAACTCTTATACAGTCGAACGGCTAAGACAGTTTATTTCCGCCGTACTTAGAAGAAGGAAAAACCGATTTCAAGAACTAAAACTCTACTTATTTTTGGAAATCTTACTACGTTATTAAAATAGAGTTCTCTGAAACGTATAGAAACAGCTCCACAATACAACCTGCACCGTGCTATCACGTGTTTACCATATTACTGATGGAGTAGAAGATATTTTACTTACGAATGCGCAACGATGCTGCAGGAAACTTCACTGGTCCATTTGGTCCAAATAACGCGTCTGTACAAATGATAAAAGTATATGGTGATAACCGGAACTAATTGTTTCAGGGATGAGTTGCTATATCACTAGTAATTATTAATTATGAGAGCTATAAATGACGTCACATGCTTTGACTTTATGAAGTTAATTATGGATCATCTACAAGTTAAATTAAAAGTACGGATGCTACAGCAGCTTACTTATAAAACAAGTAGCCCCGATCTCCCTTCATATATATTCTCCATAAATATTTTGGCAGTTTCAATGATGCAAAAGTTGTTGTTGTTTTTTTTACAAAAGAAAAAAAAATTGGCGTGCAGGTGATCAGAAGACTATTTAATTTAAAATGTTTGTGCACAAATCTTTTGAACGGGCAAAAACTGCAGTTCTAGAGAGCACCCAAAAGGGAAACAACAAAATTTTACAGTTTGATCAAAGTTCACAATTTTTTTAAAAAAAAACTATTTTATTTTTCTGCCTTTATTTCTGTTTTTATTCTTCTTTTGCAGTTTATTAATTTTAGTATGTATTTAAATCTGCCTTCGGGCAATGAAATTTTATAAAGGATATTATTTACATTTTTCAAGTGTTTAACTATTTTCTTTTTAAAGATTTCAGTATTTATGTAAGAAAAGAAGAGCAAGACGAACTTGGATAAACCGCAGCATCTCAACAAAATGTTGTTTGTTTTTTTTTTAAAAAAACAAACAACCTGTAGCTTAACGTAAACATAAGAAAGCATCACTGATTATTTGTAGAATCCAAGGACACAAAAAATAACTGAAGGACGACATATTCGTGTAAATAAAGAAATGCGGGTGTAGAATGGATCCACCAGACATTGACAGTAACTCTCATGACGGCAGCTTCAAGACCTCGTGTGTAGAACGATTCCCTTTTATAACCAAACTCACCACCGCACTCCCCCTCAGTAGCATGTACCCTGCAGCTGGGATACAAGCTGCGCATCTTTTAACGTTTCCATTAGCTTTTGACTGAGTTGAGCGAAATCCAGAAATGCTATTCTTTGAAGCATTCTCAGATTGGCTTTTGCGGACTTTACGCTATTGCAAAAGGACGGTAAGTCACCAGGGCTTATACAAGGCTTCCAGAAAAACAGAATTGTATTTCCATCTAGTTTTTTTTTTCTTTTTAATAATCTAATTCATGCTGTTAACGCCGAGAATTTACTTCGTTCTTCATAACTACGATGCTAAAACCATCGTTGCTTTATAAAACTGATCGAGACGAACAACCTTCTAATTACGAAACACAACATTGGTAACATCCAGAAGGGTTTGTTTCTGCTGACATAACAGACACCTGTAGTTACTACAGTAAAGCCCCCGTTTGGCTCAATGAGAGAGAATGCCGTTTCTGAAGATACGGTTTTTATGCCGTACTAACAACAGTACATTAGCTACTCACCGGAATCATAGATTGCTACCATGCTGGTGCTGCCGCATCTGTGAGCTGGAGCCCAGCGACAAGTGACATCGCAGAAATGGTCGTCCCTTTTTGGAGAGCTGATATAAGAGTGTTCACAACCACAGGTCGCGCTGAAGTATTAATTCATAAAAAAAATAAAAATAAAAAAGCATCAACCTTTTAATTAGCATTCTGGAAACAATTTTAAAACTACTCTACTTCAGTATACCAGTGAAACCAAGTTCTTCTGTGTCGTTTTTTTTTTATATATATATAACTCAATCGAAGAATGGCGTTGGAAAGTCTCCCTGTTACCAAGCATTTATGACGACAGGTGTAAGCAATAAGCTGATATAAAAATTTAATGAAGCCCACTCATAGAATGCACAAATTTTTTTATTTGTAAATACGCGTTGTAAAATTTATTCTGACTGGAAGTCTATTTTTGCGTAAGACAAAATAAAATGCAAACACATCGTTATTGCTTAATTCATGCAGCTTAGCTATCATCTGAAAACGCATTGGCCCAGTGAGTCGCCTTCTAAAGTTCAGGTCCCGAGTTCGAATCCCGCTCGAGACCGACACGGTTTGGTGCACTTTGCTAAGCATGGTTGTTTTTGTTTTTTTCTCGCTTTTCTTCACCAGGTGGCCGCGTGAGTTTCCTCCCACAGCTTAAAGAATCAAGAGTTCTAGTAGAGACCTTTTGCGGTAGGTTTAAGAAACCGAAATCAGGTTTCCCCTGATGAATAAATAGCTGTTCCGAGTCGATACGCAGGCTCGGAGAATAACTATTATTTATCATCATTTTTTCAAAAGAATGTAAACTTTGGATGAGTTATCTATTATGAACTGCAATTTGTATATCTATAATTTTCGTCGTTTTGATGAAGCAATAGATTGAGAGATATCTTTGTGGCAGCATAATTTGTTTGTGTGTGCTGCAACTATTTTATGCTATCTGAAAAGAAATACAAATGGATTTCATTCGCTATTTCTCGCATTAAATGTTGCGGACAAATGCAGTTAACGCGAGTGAGGAAGGCGCAGATCTGAGTCAGTTGCCCACACGAACAGACTTTTCGGAAATCTTTATATTTAAAGAGTATTTCTAGAGCTTATCAATTCACCATCATCGTGTGCTACCCCAGAGCGAGAGTCGACATTCCTAATCACTTCCATAATCCAAGATAGAGTATGGTAATCGTGTGGTAGATTCCAGCAATCCTTCTACGCCACTCAGTAACGAGCCGATCAAAAATCCCTACCAGAACTCTTCATGTGGGAGGAGAAAAAGAAAGAGCCGGCGGATAAGCCCAGGAGGCGGCCGGCCGATGAAGAAGAGCGAGAAAGAGCCGTGACGGGCGGGGAGGCGCTCCAAACCGAGCCCGTCACCAGAGGTAATCGAACTCGTGGTCTAGCAGTCCAACTAATCACCGGACTACCACGCAGCCCTTTCCCCAATAAATTTACAAAAAAACACTTATATGAATTCGAACCAACACCGAGAAAGTTTGGAGAATTTATCACTAAAACTTTGCTAATTTTATTTTCCAAAAGAGTTTTTTTTTTTCTTTTGTGTAACTTACGTAAGAGAAAACCCAAAATATTTGCTTTCTTTGCAATGCACAGCGCAGTCCGATAGATACGTAAACGTTTTAGGGGTAAATTTTTCTTTAAAATCCCTTTGCAGCTGGAAGCAGCCTTGGTCATCTATAATAAATATCAGAAAAAACAGTATCTTTAATTAAATGTTTTGTGGGGGTGTTTTCTAGAATTGTATTGTAAGTATGCAGAGCGAGCTTGTGATAATTATTATGGACGAGTTTGGAAATCTTAATTTTCGCAAATAAAGGCCCCCTTAAACTTGGTTCGTGATCGCAGTGAAGACGGAAGGACTGAACCCTTTCGAACGTTCTTTTTCAACTGGAAAATCATCCGCGGCCAAGAAAAATCCCTCCAACTTTAGTGCACTTATAGATTTGAAGAGATTTAAAACTTACGACAAAAAGCTGTATCGACTAAGCGCTTGTCCGAAAATCAAATTTCCATTGAGAATCCGACAGTTAATTGCATTTCTTTGAGATGCTCGCTAAAATGTTTATTATAAAACAGTGAAAGAAATATATGCCCAGTTTCAGAAGGACTTGTTTTAGCCAGGTGAATGGTTTATACAGTCATAGATCTCGGACTACAACTAGCAAGTAACAATATAATACATTTGGTGAAATGGCTGTTAGTTTTCTGTATTTCATGTCGTATTTTTTGTTGTTTTTTTTAAGATTACAGCTGTATAAATTGGAATATCTTTTAAAATCCCATTCCTTTATTTGTGGCCTCCAAATATGTGCAAAAATACGTACGCATTTATTGCCCATCATTATCAAAATCTGATTAACAATTGAATTATTCTGCATTTATTTAACTTCCGGTGCATTTATAATGCATAATTGCATGTTCGGAACTGAGACCATTTTCTTAGTGAGTGCATTTATAATAATAAATTTTGCGGCTGTTTTCGAAAAAATGTTTTTTTTTTTTTTTAAAAATTAAGGATAATGTTACTTTTTTCTACAGAGTTGATTTATTGCGATTTTTTTCCTTCTGCGCGGCGATATTTTTAAAACTTCCTGACAGACATTTTCGTAAATAAACAAAATTTTTTCTTAAAAAAAAAAATCGCTATTTCTTACTGGCGCAGCCCAGATCTTCAGGCACCTTACAGAGCAAACCGATTCGGAAGGCGTGGACGACTCGCAGTTCTCTTACCTTGAGAAAGGAGTCAGGTGGGATATGAGGTATTCGGCCGCCCCGTCCCATCTCACAAGACGTTTCGGACGCTTTAGCTACTCCCTCCGACGGACGGACATCTAACTACACTCGCTCCCTTCCATACGCCAACAGTTAGAACTTTCTTGAAAAGTTTTTTAAAAAACTTGTCTGCAGGACTCCCACTGGGCTTCGACCGCCCCGGACTTTCCTCGTCCCCCACCCACCCACCGAAAAGAAGCCAGAATTTTTTTTACGTTTTGGCTTTTTTTATTTTTTCTCTTTTTTTTTGTCGTTGTCTTTTCTATTTTGTTTTAAGAAATCTGGACATTTTTATATTAGTTTGAATAATTAATTAGCCTTTTATACGAACACGTTGTCGGAACTTACCGTACAGACTTCTCTCATCTGTCGAATAGACTTCAAAACCTTCGCTGTCATGGCACCGCACGGTATTCTTCAGGGAATTTGCGCAAGCGCATAAGCTACAATGTAAAACAACAACAAAACAGAGCTGGGTAACGTATTTTAAAATCTACTTATCTTTACGATCACTCGGCGGTCCACACGCTCGTCCTTAATGCGGATGGTTCCCACTTAGGAAAACCTTTATCAATTTCTGTAACGAAGATGAACTCATCCGTATCCAGCTACAGAATCGATTTCTATCAAGCGCAGAAGGCTAGGTCTATTATCATCTTTTTTTGTCAATACCATCGTTGTGGGGGGGAAGAAGCTGACAAATCAGTTTTGCAACTGAGATGGAAAAAAAATAGTGCAATTTAATTTAATTGAGGTGGTTCCGGTTACGACATCATATGCGAATTAATATTTTTCTCTGTTTCAGTTTAATTGACTCATCTTTTTACGAGGTTTAGATTATGAGACGAGACCATGTGGAAATGTGTTTTTGCTATGGGGGGGGTCATTGTCGCTGTGTAATGCAAGAAGTTTTTAGAGGAGGTAGTTTCGTGTCTACTCTGGAAATCGCTTCAGACCGATTCGTTGTGTTAACCACAGTTCTCCGCCTGCGAGGAACTGGTAGGGGGGGGGACTTCGTCACGTCTATAACGTATTTATTTCGTCTGTGATGCCGGAAACTATTGGTGGGTTGTGGGGGGGGGAGAGAGAGAGAGAGAGAGAGGAGAAGCTAACAGCAATACGTTATACCGGTTGTGTCATAAATGTGCTGCGTAACAAATTAGTAAAAGAGTTAATCAAGGCGGGAGCCGGTTATGGGTTTACCTACCGGCGGAACTTTCACCTCATATAGCCGGAACTCCCTGCTAGAACTCTCCGTACTTAAAGGTAAGAGAAAACCTTAGACCAGGATTCTGACTCGTGCCTTCTAACCATCGGACGGACGCCCATGCTCAGCATATCTAAGCATTGGACTTCATTTTACAGCAAAACTGCTTTTCTAAATTATTATTATTATTATTTTATTATTATTATTATTATTATTATTATTATATTATTATTATTCTGATTATTATTATTATTTATTATTATTATTATTATTATTTATTATTATTATTATTATTATTATTATTATTATATTATTATTATTATTATTATTATTATTATTTTATTATTAATTTTATTATTATTATTATATTTTATTATTATTATTATTATTATTATTATTATTATATTATTTTATTATTATTATTATTATTATTATTATTATTATTATTATTATTATTATTATTATTATTATTATTCTTATTATTAAACCAGACGTATGCTGTCACAAATGTACTTCTCTGTGAATGGCATTTGTAATTGCATCATTATATATTTCTTCCATGAAGTTTCATTTCCGTGGGCATATCATCAAGAATGACGTCATGCGCACCAGTAGAGATGTCCAAAGATTAAATCTGGCGGGAAAATGTCAAGAAAATAGTTTTTACAGTAATTTTTTCCAATACTTATGGTTAATCTATTCCGAACTAGTAACATCTGTCTTCCAAACCTTATGATTTCTTCGGAGCAGCAGTCTAAGCGGACAGACGGAAGAGGTTCCATTAAAGCGGAAAGCAATCCAGAAAATTCGAAACACACCTCGCTTCTAATTATTTTTTTTTTTTAAAAAAAAAATAATATTCCAACTCCTCGCGTTTTAAAGCTGATTTCTTTAATCCTGATCTATGTCTTACAGTTCTGAAACTTTCTTTTGTCCAGAGAACTAAAAAAAAATCAATCAGTGCACGGTGAATCAAATTTCATCTGAACTTGTGAAGTCCTTTCATTTGGAATATAAAACTATTTTCAATTATAAAGCTGAAATGATAGAAATAAATTTTAAAAACTTCGTTGGAATTTAATACTTGTATGTTAAGTCATCTTTAACATGTCTTTGATGAGTGACGTAAAACCCCAAAAAGCCCATCTTTACACAGTGCTGATATGACTAAATGATTTTCAATTATAAAGCTGAAATGATAGAAATAAATTTTAAAAACTTCGTTGGAATTTAATACTTGTATCATCTTTAACATGTCTTTGATGAGTGACGTAAAACCCCAAAAAGCCCATCTTTACACAGTGCTGATATGACTAAATGTGAAAGATAGCAAATATCCCTGTGAGTACGAAGTAAAGATGGCTTTTTGTGTGTGTGTTTGCTGCTTTTTGCACAGTTTCTTTATAATTTACATAAGCGGCCTCGAGATGGTTTGTCGAGAGTCTGGCAGCTGACAGAGGCAACAGAGGTAGTTTCAGAACTTACTTTGTGATCTTACTGTAGGCGGCGTATTTGTATTCCTGACTTTTGCAATGTCGAACACAGAAGTAAAGAGGGTACGTTTCCATAAATGGTACAATGACGGGTCCTTTAAATACAATTAAATCCTTCGATTTTTCACGAAAGCAGCCAATACTCACTGAAACATAATAGTATACACGTGATTAGCTATAACTTAATACAATTTTTAAAAAAAAACAAAACTTAGTTCTTAAGGAGTTTCAAGGAACTCGGCCAACTTTGTTTATTTAGTCTCTAAGAAACCGACTTTACTGTCACCTGCCAGGTGAATTAGCGCCATTGCCTTTACAGGGCCATAGCCAAAGGATGAGGTCAGAAAGAAAAGAAAAAAATTTCCGGAACGTAGGTTCATTAATTTAGTCCCATCTAATCTCTGCCTCTCTGTGAATGATGCACCACCAATAAATTCCCGTTTCTATCGTAGTAAATTTTAATTTATTGTTGTTGTTTTTTTTTTCAATCATTAAAGATGAAGTATAGAGATAACTTTCTTGTTCGTTGTTGGAGACTGGCAAGGCAGCAAATATAATAATGTATAATACTATAAATAAATATTTATCTACTAATGATATTCATTTAATATAACAATGAAATTACCGATTCAGAATCCATGAATAATGATGTAAAGGGCTTTCATAGTTAACTGACCGATTGTTTCTCCAACCTTTGTGAGAGCTTCATTACTTTTACCTACGACCGGAAGCTAGGTTATCAGGTGTAAAAGCAAGCAAACAACTCCGGCTATTTAACCTCGAGAATCACCGTGGACGGTAAAACAAAATACATCATTTACATCGTATCTACCACCAAAGAGAACTGGGGGGGGTGAGGAAACAAAATACAAAACAAAGTGAATGTAGCAGAGTAATCACGAAGAGGAAGGGGCGACCATCACTCGCAGTGGCAAGGGCCGACACGTGTCTTCACGTTAAACAACCAGCAAAACGAAGGGACCGAAAACTTCGCTTCTCCTCAGCTTCCTCGGCCAGTTGGCGGGTTGAAATGCAGGTGTAAAATCTGTAACGCTCGTGGGAGAGCTACAGCGAGTCATTCTGTTTATCACTCTTTGCGTAGCGGAGATCGTAACGTCGACTCAGTCTTTACTATGAATGCATCCGCTAGGGTGTTGCTCAACTCTGGACGGTAGTGTATCCTCACAACTGCCAGCGAAAACAAGGATGCAGTTAAAGCCCTCGGTGCGGTAAAAATCTATCCCACATTTTTAGTAAACTGAGAAAATCGCATTTTTTTTTGTGTGTTCTATAAAACCCCATGTTTTTTTTTTTAGATTTCAATGAAAGAGATATTGCAAATTTGATTACCGGAGTCATTTTAAGAAAAAAATAACAAAAATGTAAACATGCTATTTAATTCTCTAATAAAAGGTCTTTGAAGTGTCAGTCAGCGTAGTCTTTAATGTCAACGCCAGCTTTTACCTCGTCTTCTTAGTATTGCTGCTGACATCACCCCAGTTTTCGTGGCAGGGTGGATCCCACCAAACTTCTCATACCTGCCTGGTTATCTTCGTTCTCATGCTGACAACTCTGGCTGGTCTCTTTTCACTGCGAGTGTACCTTATGCAGTATCTGAACAAGTCATCTGCTGACATTTCAAGAAGTCAACTGCGGGGAAACTGGATCGGAAGTTTGTCATCATCCAAATGTCTGCCGGGGTCATTATCCAAAACTAGTTTTGCGTTCACGAAGTCCTCCCGTTTCATCTCTATACCTTGTGAAGATTTTTCAGTCAGGGTGAGCGAGTATGTCAGTAAATCACTAGTGTTAGTTACGTGTAGAGACCAGACGGTTAGTTCGGGCACTCCACCACCCTGTTAGCAGGACTAATCAAAGAACCTACGTTTCGGGGATCTTTCCCCTGTCGCCATTATCAGGATAAGTCTGCCAACAACAAGTGCTTTGATGTGCAGCAATGTTAATTCGCAGGAAATCCTTACATCAGACCATTCGATTTTTAAAAAAATTTACTTGAAATAATATTTAGAATTATTTTAAAATTTAATTTTTTAGTTATTAAACTATTTCAGTAAATAAAAATCATTAGTTTAAATTTATCCTGTTATACTATTTATTGACAGTTTTGCTTGGTCGTTTGTCAAACATTAGTATTTTTTGTAGTGTACTTCATCTTTATCGACTGGAGTAAGAGAGCCAGACGACCATCTCCATCTTTATCGACTGGATTAAGAGAGCCAGACGACCATCTCCATCTTTATCGACTGGAGTAAGAGAGCCAGACGACCATCTCCATCTTTATCGACTGGAGTAAGAGAGCCTGACGACCATCTCCATCTTTATCGACTGGAGCAAGAGAGCCAGACGACCATCTCCATCTTTATCGACTGGAGCAAGAGAGCCAGACGACCATCTCCATCTTTATCGACTGGAGCAAGAGAGCCAGACGACCATCTCCATCTTTATCGACTGGAGTAAGAGAGCCAGACCACCATCTCCATCTTTATCGACTGGAGTAAGAGAGCCAGACGACCATCTCCATCTTTATCGACTGGAGTAAGAGAGCCAGACGACCATCTCCATCTTTATCGACTGGAGCAAGAGAGCCAGACGACCCTCTCCATCTTTATCGACTGGAGCAAGAGAGCCAGACGACCCTCTCCATCTTTATCGACTGGAGTAAGAGAGCCAGACGACCCTCTCCATCTTTATCGACTGGAGTAAGAGAGCCAGACGACCATCTCCATCTTTATCGACTGGAGCAAGAGAGCCAGACGACCATCTCCATCTTTATCGACTGGAGCAAGAGAGCCAGACGACCATCTCCATCTCCATCTTTATCGAGAGAGCAAGAGAGCCAGACGACCATCTCCATCTTTATCGACTGGAGCAAGAGAGCCAGACGACCATCCATCTCCATCTTTATCGACTGGAGTAAGAGAGCCAGACCACCATCTCCATCTTTATCGACTGGAGTAAGAGAGCCAGACGACCATCTCCATCTTTATCGACTGGAGTAAGAGAGCCAGACGACCCTCTCCCTCTTTATCGACTGGAGTAAGAGAGCCAGACGACCATCTCCATCTTTATCGACTGGAGCAAGAGAGCCAGACGACCATCTTTACATGGCTTTTGCGTGATAGTAAATGAAAGATAGAATCTATCTTGTAAACACTATGTAAAGATGAACTCGACTTTTTTTACGTCACTTATTAAAGATGGTTTTACGTCCGGTGTTGTAGCAGATAAACAGATATAACTGTTGGTTTGGGAAATGAGTTGTTATACAGAAATGCACGTTATTGCGTAATTACAACAGTCTTTAGTCTTTTTTTAAAAAAAAAAATATGAGTAGCGTAAAAAAGATCAATGAACCGATCAGGAGAAACGCGCGAAGTAAAATGGAAAGCGTATACTTGCCGTAAACTTGGCATGAAGGTTGGTGGAGTGACGCCCAGACAGTGTACGGAGACTTTCCTTGCTCTTTAAAGCAGAGCTCTGATAAAGTAAGGTCTGAAGTAAACGAGGAGTTAAATATAGCTAACTAAAACACCGATATAAGCCTTAGCTTAGTAAGCAACAGATGGGCGTAACATCAAAAGTGATGTCTGGCCTTAGTTACAAGCTATGAAGCATTTTTTAAAAAAATCTGTGTATTTAGAAAAAAAAAACACGACAATCAATTTACTTTGATTTGACAACAAAAAAAAACAAACTGTTCCTTTAAATAAATAAATAAATAAATAACAGAACCAGTCTTGAAATATCCGAAAGTAATAAGTAGAAAGTAATTTCTATAGCTAAGGTGTTTCTCATAAAGCCACAGACTTTCGTTTTTGACCGACTAATGATGATGGCGGTCGTCGTGATAGACTAACTATAACCTCCCTCGAGGTAATTATCTTCTTAGACAGGTGGTCTAAAAATCATTAAATACATTTATAATACTACATGGGAAGTCTTTTTTTACTTTATCGTATTAACTGACATAAAGAAAGTAAAAAGGTCACCTTTACTTGGTAGTTTTTGGCCAGCGTAAGACGCTGCTGATAAGAGGCAAAAGTTTTTCCCGTACTTACTAAGTTTTCTGTTACTGTTTGGGTGGAAAGCTGAAAGGGAAATACATTTTGAAGATTAAGCGATTCCCACATCATCTCTGCTGCTCTTAGTTCGTTCAGGACAAAGTATCTAGTGAAGTCTCCAGATTTTACTTCTAAATGCATTTAGCAGTTTGCTAATTAAATCCAACAAAGGTCTCATCTGGCTGCTGGTTTATCTCCCGTTCATCTTAACTCTTATCTGATAAACTACTGCTCCGATGTAGGCGGCCGGTGGCCCAGGGGTTAACCTCGGTTCAGGATGATTTCTAGTAGGTACTTCTCTGCCGAAGTCGGAGGTGCCGAGACTTGCAGCGCACGACAAACTACTATATCTCGCGCATAACTGCCTTCTTACCTGGACCGACTTCGGTGTAGAAAGGCTGGGCTATCTCCGCTGTTGAGATTGGTTAACGACGACTCATCAACAACATTATTGCTGTTATAGTAAAAGACGTCCCTACCACGTGTACGGCGGGCACTGTCGTAGCTGGTATCACTACTACTGCCCTTGAGATGGAATCGCTCTTAAAATATAATTACGACAATTTGGCTTAAGTTTTATTCGTTTGTTTACTTAGAGAGTTCTAGCTAACCCATGTCTACTCGGTAAGGGCTAGGTATAGGTTAAGTATCACCGTCTTAATGAAATAATTGCGACGTTAGTTTTAGTATTTAAGAAGAGAGAAGTTAACCTAGAAATTGTAGGGCACCTTTTTTTCTAACAAACAAATCGCTCAAATACAATAGATAGCATGTTCATCATCCCTGTGTCTCAAATCTTGAGAATGTTTGAAAGTGTCGTATGCAGATAATCGACTAATTATTTATTTAGACTCTGGGCAGTTTCGTACACTACACGAAAAAAAAGTTTATTATTTTTTTTTTAGGTATTATCTGTAAATTTAAATTATTGCTGAATAATATAAAAGAGTGCGAGATTGTTGGAATAAATTCCTCTGGATTAAGTACTGTTACCAACGAGGGTAACCTCAAGGATCTGTTCTTGCCCCCACTGGTTTTTCTAATTTATATAAACTGTATTGACGTAAGACTCGAAGATCTTCCGAAATTCGTAGATGATGTTCAATTATAGGCAAATATGACTGCTGCAAGATGAATTAAATTAAGTGGTCTTCAAGATGGCAGCATGTTGAAAAGTGTAAGTGTATACTATCATTTATTTTTCAAAGAATTTTTCTGCAAAAAAAAATTCAAAGATATTTTTATTTGGTATTTATGTGGCATTTAAATGTGAAAGGTAGTAAATACCATCCAAGGATAATCTTTTAGTTATTTATTTCGGTCATTTATAGCGATGGAAGGATTCATCTTTGCCTGGTGTTGCGGGTAATAGCGACACACCATAACAAGACAGTCAACTAATTCTTTCTTGCTTGAACTTTTAAAACATATCTGAGCATTATTTGAAAGGATATACTTGTAACGTCTTTTGTTTCGAATAGACAGTGTTAATTCCGTTAAAGAATTAATTTTTTTAAATGTACATGATTTATCGTGACTTCGGAACACGTACTGTAATGTACCTGGGAGAAGCGAGTAGTGGGCAAAAAAAGAGAGATAGAACCTGCGATGTAGATTCAGAAAAGAACGGTAGAGCTATACTTACGGTTCTTCAGTAGGCTAACTGCCATCGGCCCACCACAGTTGTGAAAAGGGTTGTCTTGGCATCGGAATGGGCACTGTGCGCTCTTCAGTCGGCCATTTGCTGGCACTGTGTCTGAGCAATGGCAAACACTCCTAAAGAAAATTAAAAGCTGCTGGGTACAGACGTTCAAATGGAACCCAGTTGAAATAGCATCGCCGTAACGGTACCCGGGCTTCCTTTGAACAAACAAAAAAACGAAAGCTATAATTTAACTATTTATTACATTCGGCCGAATATACCTGTGTGGACGTTTTTTCGAAGAAAAAAGGGCATATAGCAGATATTCATCTTCACTAATTTCCATATTACTCCGCACTGTTTAGTATTACTTGTGCTTTTATAATCAAACTACACTCTTTGTACATCCATGAATAGATAAGGACGCCTTTATGATATATCAAATGAAATATAGTAATAAGATTTGAATACTGCGGTTTAATCTTATGTTACAATCTACTGCCGCCATTATATTCCGGCCGGTGCCCCCACTGTAGTAATTCGGCAAGCTCTTTTAATGAATAGTACGTCGAAAGGTATGCATTTCAGGTGTGATGATGTGTATGCTAGGCTTCTAGGCCAGAGCCGAGGACAGACGGTCGTTGATCTCGTCATTTCTCGGAGATCTGTGGCTCCGTGATTACGGGGTTTCCGTTTCCATAGTTATCGATATTCAAAGAGGTACCTTTAGTACACGGTAATACGAGATCCGGTGTTAGTAACGCTTTTGCTTTTCACTGACTTAAGTTCGATGTATCGAGAAAATGGCGGGCAACGTTTACACAGTGGGATGGGGTTTGTCAATAAGCTTTACCTGAATATTATTCCAGAAAAGCGATGTTTCTTGCTGGCGCAGTGCTGCATGCAGCTTCCGACATTCCATTCGTTCATCACCCCGCCTTCCTTACGATAGACATTCAACTGTTCAATCTGACCCTTGTAACGATAGCAGCCGAGAAGACCTGCAGAGATACAGGGGTGCACGCTCACAGTTTGCTTAGACTTAAGCGCTTAACGAAGAACATTCCTTCCTTTTGAATAACCGACGTAGAAAATCTAAACACCTTATTTACATAATATTTTAAATCTCCCATATTTAGCGTACGGCTTACATCGGTCGCTAAAATAAATTCAAAATGGCTTCTTCAATGGAAATTCCAATTCGCTAGCATGCATTCCTGTGTGTGTGTGTGTTGTGTGGGAGGCACCGTAATTAGGTCCTGTGACAGACCAGTTCAGTGTGTGCAGGACCGAACGGATCCTAGTAAGTAGACAGCGTAGGATTTGAAGCAGTAAAAGATTTAATAAAACTAATTAAAATATCCTAAACTGGAGCACAGGTGCAAATGATACATCGGTCTTCAGCTCTCAGAGCCCGAGTAGACCGAAAACCAAATCGGGCTCAGTTTCCGTTTCGCCCGCCAGGTGGCTCACCCGGACGCTCGACCTTGACCGCGGTAAACCGGACTGCTGCCAAAACGGTGCAGCAACAAATCGCCACCAAAACACCTCCCCTTTTTCTTCTTAAATCTAGGGAGAAACTCACGCGGGCGGCTGAGGAAGAGTATAGAGAAGAATTTCGGTCGTGTTAGCCACGTTTGAAGACGATCGTTGTGCGAACTGTTTCGGGTGTCTTCAGACCTTGCGAGAGGAAGAGTTGCTAACCGGGTGGGTGGGTGGGGAAAAGCAGTGATACTTTCTAAACTTGTCTGAACACTTGTCCGTTGCTTTCTACAAAGATCCGCGTCTCGAGTTATCAGAAACAAATACACACCGCAGTTTTATCTGTAAAACGACGAACTTGCAGTAAAAAAAAACAAAAAAAAAAAACAAACAACAACAACAACAACAAATGATCGCTAGGAAAATCGTTCAAAGTTCGTGTTGTCTTCCGGTAATTTTCGGCTGGGAAAGAAGGGTTCTGCTTGTTCGGTAGTTTAAAATCACTAAAACAACAGGCAAGACAATAAGAGGGGGGGAAAATAATAATCCCTTCGGTAATGTTCGTGATGAAGTCGAGGCTGACCTTTGTCCTTCTGACCTTTGTCCTTTCCTACTTGTTTTCTCGCCTCGATTCCCGCGTGCCACGTCAAGATGGCTGCCATCGGCAGCAGCAGCACTCTGCGGAGTTTTGATTGCGTCTGAAATTCATGCGGAAGAATCCTTACTACTGCACTTATCTGTCCACAACCGATGAAAAACAATCTCAAGTGAAGAAAGGTAAACTGCCAAGACAAAGACAGTTCTAAAAACAATAATGTCCAACGTTAGTTTTCTTTTGTGAAGTACCAGGGGCGGTGTTCAAATAAAACCCGGCTAAAATTAAGTCGCCGTAACGGTATCCGGCCGGGGTTCATTTGAACACCGCCCCTGACATATCACGTGACTGTCTAGATATTAAAGACAAATCTTTGAAACGATTATCGCCAGAATTAACGTTATTTATGAATAAAGATTTAGTAATTCTCTCGACTTGTAGAACTACGACAGTGTCCCAACAAAATGCACTTTAAACTGGTCAGGATAGCAACATGGAATATTAATTACAACTAATGGAAATTGGGTTTAGCAGTGTTGATATAACAGACGTTCTGTGGGGTCTACCTCAGCCGTGTTGGAAGCCATTTTATTAAAGTGCTAGGAGACCATTAAAGGCTTGGCAGTTACTTAGAAATGCAGGCGATCTGAAGAATTGTCAGAAGTGATCGTGTATTTAATGCCATAGTAAACACGAACAGCATCTTTCAAGGTTTATTTGTAACTGAAGTCCGACGCCATCTTTAAAAAAAAAACTGCTAAGACTGCCTTTGTAATTTCAAGATTCGTTATGATTTGAATTATCCCTTAGCCCCATAAGATCTCATTACACAGGTTACTTAAAGTTAAGATTTTTAAAAAAATGCAGTTTACTACAAGTTGAAAAAAATGTCAGAGAAGAAGTTTTCGTTCCGTTTTTTATATTCTATTTCAACTGTAAATTCAGGATTTCTGAGTTTAGGAATATAAAAATCCTTTTTTAAAATAACAAGCCAGGCAACGAACTGAAACCGTACAAAATGTTCTCTCTCTTTCGCACGTGGAGGAACAAGGATTATCCATCAACTTCTCTTTAGTCCACTTTCATCTTTGCATCAAAGTTACGAGTTCGTGGCTTCAATCATTTCCCATAGCAACGGTCGGCCACTCTTCTCCCTCTATACTGCGTACTTACAAACCTACTGTCGCCAAGCCACTTTATCTAGTATTTTTGATTAGAAAGGGTTAATAAAACCTAAATGAAGGGGGGGTTTGAAAGATACCGCCGCACCCTTTAATTACCAGATGCTGCTGACCGACTTAACTATATTATTTTCAAACACATCTTCATAAATATCATTTAAATGTTAACAATTTTACAAAATTAATAACTACTTTAGGTTTTGCGCAAAGCTGTGAATATGTGTATGTGTATATATTCAACATTTTAATAGATATCTTACCGTTTGTCCACATTTCATTTTTCTTTTCTGCTTAAAGATGTGTCCCCCCTCCTCTGTAGGAAGGCCAAACTTTGTGTATTACAAACAATATTCCACTTCAGTGTTTATTTCAGTATCAAAATGTTATCTCACAGACGGCTATGTATAAAAATTAGACTTTTTAACCGTTTTTCCAGATGACGTCATCGAAAAACGTCCCTTTAAAAATATGATTATGGCAAACTAAAGACCGAAGATGCTGCTGATCGTTAGTTTATTTTCCGAAGAGAGACGGAAAACAAAGATAAAGAACGTTTTGTCACGTGGTCCTTAGAACGCAGCCTTCCCTCCCTTCCACTCGTACGTGGAGATACGGCGCAGGTCATAAAAAAAACAAAAAAGAAAAACGGAGTCAAAGGGAGGTTACTGTCTAAGCTTCTTTACTGTACCTCAGAGTCATTGAGGTGACCTAGTCGCTGGTAGGTTCTTCGGAACGATCAGCGGCCTACAAGTGACCCCCCCCCCAGGACAGTTATATAGAAGATTTCCAACAAAAGAATTACGTAAACGAGAAAATAAAAACAAACAAAAAAAAGAAAAAAAACAGATCATCATCGCATTCGTTAAGGTATAATTACACAAAAAATTTATTTCGGGTAGTCAAATAATTTTGCCCACTACCATATACATGTATATTTAAAAACTTCATCTTTTGCCTATACATTTAGGCGAGTGAATCGGACAATTCTTCCTTCAACTAGAAAAAGTGTCTTATAATGTCCTCAATATAGTGAATCTACTTCATCTATAATGGTTGACGTAAAAAAAAAAAACCATCTTTGCGTAGTTTTGACTTGTTAAATTTTAAAAAACAGCAACATATAAACTCCACTTAATGTTCTGTCTTCTGTTTATATCGGTCATTTAAAAAATTAAGGATATCTTTACGAGGTGAACACATTTTCAAAGACGCATTCCCAGGTTTTTATTTACATTAAAACAAAGTTGTCTCCCTTGGAAGAAGTCAGATGGCTTGGTGCAGTAGAGATAAACTGAACTATCAAACTACCGCTGGCCTTTCTGACGTTTGTATTCTAATCACAGTTCTGTTAATTTCAATATCTGAAGAAACGCTCAATGGATACAGGATATATATTATCGGATCTAAAACTTTAAATGAAAACTAAGATTTTCAGATTAATGTACAATAATATCTCTGAATCAGTTTGGTTACCGCCCTTTTCTCTGTTTGTTCTTGTTTTTGTCCTTGCAGTAAAACATTAAAAAGAAATATTATTTTAAAATTTCATATTTTTTTTTAAAGTTAAGTACGGAGTGAGGGTTAGGGTAAATAATAAATGATGCAATTCAGAATACAAAAACTTACCTTCTTCGCAAGACTTCAACGTTATTATTATTGTTGTTGTTGTTATTCACATTGTTTAAGATTGTTAAATTAACTGCGGACCTAATGCGCAGTTTTCCACAATCGAAAAACCATTTTGGATATCCTGAAAACGTTTACTATGGCCGGAAATCTAGGTAAATACATACATTTCATAAATCGTCGATTCTTTAGAAATCCTGCCGTTATCTGGCATTTTAATACTTCCCAGCTACCAGTCAGCTATGCTAATAGAAAATGTAAACAGTTTGTTTGTTTTAAAAAAAACAAAAGAAAAAAAATTACTGAAATATATAATTTGCAAGCTATAAAAACATTTCTTATATAATTCATAAAAATTAGTCAAGAAGAATTTTTCTTCTTATGTATGTTTTTAGAAAGTGGTTTTTCGTTTATTTCCTGCTTACAGTCAAAATTTTGTTATGTAAAATTTTTATGGCAAGTTACAGAAACGACTTTCAGACATGCACGAGCTGGGGACCCGAGCTCTCTGTGTCTGTGTGTGTGTGTGTGGTGTTAATCGGAGCGACGGGGGAAAAAATGAATATAATGAAATATAATGTATATTCTAATTATAATGGAAGTTTATATATATCAAAATTTGTATAAAAATATAAATTTCTTTCACTCCATTCTTAACTTTTCTACAAATCCATCTCATATTCATAACCATTGCGAAGTTAGTATAGTAGTAGTGATGACGATGATGATATCATCTGAAACTGTTCACTTTGGTCGTATTTAGTTCGATTCTGAGCGTCTCCTCGGTTCGGGCGATGTATCAACCAATCGGTGTTTCGCAGAGAATGTCCCCCATAGTTGTAAAGTTCCCGTTCTTTTCTTCTTCTTCTTCTTCTTCTTCTTCTTTTTTTTAAATTTCTTTTCAATTATCCGTCGCTTTCTGTTTGTTTGTTCGCTTGTTTTCAGTTTAACTTGTACGTTACGTGCAATTTCCACAAATGCACTAGAAAGTTCAGGCAGCTGGAGAGCGAGCTCGTTTCCTGTTAATGGAATGGCACATGCCTTTCCCTCATGTTACTACCTTCTGTTCTTCTACTGTGCTTCCTTCTGGGTGCGTGTCGGTGTGATTTCTGACAACGAAAAGAACAGAAAGAAACTCGTCTTAAAACGTAGTATTTTGTTTTATACATTAAAGGAATAAAAGGTCTAATGACTAGTTATTTTGGCTGGAAAAACACGAGTCACGAAAATACTTCCTAATTTAGCCCTACAGTCGTTTCCATAGAAACACAGTTGGATTTTTCGAAATTTGTTCCGGTGAGGAATGTATTCAGTTAAGTTTGTTTGTTGTTGTTGTTGTTTTTTTTCTTTAAAGTTTGTACCAGAAGTGCATCTATACCTAAAGAGAGCTGCAACACTCCACCAAATGAGACAGTAGAAACAGAGAGCATCAGTACTTTTAAGAACAGACCGGACGCTCGTTTTTCTACAACAGTCTTTACGTCATGAAACTTCCGGCCCTTCGCTACTGAACACGAGGCTGTTGTATTTGTTTATTAAATACGGTATAGATACGTCCTGCATCAGTAATTACCCTTGCATATAGCATAATTACGCCATTAGCTTTTGTCTTTAAAATTAGTTAATTTCGGGGGGGTAAAGAATAAGGCTTCATTTTGCAATTAGATGTGAGTTGTCTCCCATAAACTGCGGGAAATACATCTTGTTTCGCTCGAGAAACAACATGAGTTGTCTCCTATAAACTACATCTCGTTTTTACACAGAAGGCAACGACTGAAAACACTCCATCTACCAAGTATAAACTGTAGTCATTTAAGGAGAGACGGAACGGGGATTTTAAGAGGGACAAAGGGGAAGGTAGCTATTTTTAGTTGCTAATGTTAGGCGTTATAATGACAAAATGAGTTTACTCCGATTCACCTTGACTTAAGGACAGCTGATTGCATCTTTACTTTATAGATTTTTATCCCTTTTGTCCATATTGTATTAATTTTCTGTTTTGGGTTAGAAAAACAATTTTGGTTGGATTATACTTTTCACCTCACTCCAGTCAGAATGAAGGTATTATGACTCTACCTCGAGGCCAATGACCTAAAACTTACTAATAGCCAATGGGAATCACCATCGTCGTAATGACTCAAGAATGACTAACACGAGAGGGCATCAAAAACACGATATTTGGGGGTTGATCCTTACTTAGTTTCTCCAAGGCTTGCATTTATAATATTCTCTCTGTGTCTCTCTCCATAGATATTTCATTTTCATCAACCTATTTTCTTTGCATCCCAATACACCAATGTGACCTGTAATATTTTCTGATTTTTATTTTAAGAAAACTTTCCAGGATGGTTAGTTACCAGAAAATATTTCTTTTATTAACAGAATGTTAATGAGCAGAATACATTACCGATGAATGCAGTTAAGAGTGACGATAGTTATTAATTAATTAAAGAATCGTATCGGTGGTCATTTCTCTGTTCCCTGGAGAACTTTCCCATCTCCCCCTGTAATCACTAAAGTAAACTGTATGTTAGTTCGATGTGAAATCACGAGAAATGTATCATTAGCTTCTTCGCTGATATTGGGTACATTCACATAGATGTTGTTCTTGTTAATAATAATAATAATAATAATAATAATAATAATAATAATAATAATAATAATAATAATAATAATAATAATACAACGTACCGTATCCATTTTCTTTTTATTTCTCGAATCTTTCGAACAACTAGAAAAGAAAAGAAAAGGGAGACTACAGAAGCCATTCCACGGGTGGACTGCTCCATATGAAAAATAGTTTCTACGTATTTAGCTTCAACTAGAAAAGCTTCTTTAAATATTTTGCCAGAATTCTGCCCGTCTATGGTAAACAGGAAGCAGCCTTCGTTCTTGTTCCGGAACTGACCCCTCCTCCCTGGCAGCTGCGACTGCGGTCCGAACCCGGTTTCTGTTTTACCGATGATCTAGAAAACCTTCCCACAATGCAGCGCAAACCCGAGTAGAAGACAGAAAAAAATGTCTGCAAATTTTCACTTTTACCCTTTCTTTTTAAACCACAATTACAGTTTGTTTTTTTTTTTTTATTTTGTTTTCTTCGAACGTTTTCCTGTATCTGTCATACTGATTTGATTAATAGCCAAACGTTCGGAACCAGTCGGCGTGATTCAAAACTAATCGTGACGGGGGGAGGGTTGTTTGTTTTGTTTGTTTTTTTTGTGGCGTTGCATTGTGGGAAGGTTTTCTAAATCATCGGTAAATAGAAACCAGGCTCGGATCACGTGCCCGCCCGTGGTTTGGGGGAGGAAGGGCGCCTTTGAATGCCGTGTTTGTTTTGTACACCTGATTATTATTGATGTCAGGTAGGCGAAAACATTTGTCATTACACAGGAGAGACTCGAAACCAATCGAAACGTCAGCGTCACTTTTAATCTTTTCCCGAAATGCGAACAAAAAATAAATTTACATTTATCTCCCCTTGACTGTTGGATAGTTACCTCATTACCTTGACTTTTAAACACTTGAGAACAATTGGGTCTCTCTCTCTTTTTTTGTTGATTTTTTAAAATAACTAGAGTTTTTTCTTTACACTCGTCCGCAGAATCTCGGGGGTCCAGATATCGCAGTCACTAATACTAGGGGTTATATTTACAAATTAGCTAAGTCTCCGGCTCGGTTAGATATCCTTCCCTCCTAAATAGAGTTGTTATTGACCTGAATAAATTACAGGTAAAGTAAACAGTGACAGTACTAATCAGTGTAGGAACCACAT
Organism: Nautilus pompilius; assembly: GCA_018389105.1. Classification (NCBI taxonomy): domain Eukaryota; kingdom Metazoa; phylum Mollusca; class Cephalopoda; order Nautilida; family Nautilidae; genus Nautilus; species Nautilus pompilius. Next base: position 182,682 of record JACATO010001120.1, read on the forward strand.
TGATGGCGATACGGTTTCTCGTCTACTTTCTAGGATCGATCCACAAACGACCTGACCTAGTCCTGTCTACGATTTCTGTTAACAAAAGGAATCGCCAATTATGCACATCCTTTCGAAACTGCACCGTCTAAACCGTTTTGCGATACTTTTAGGAGACAACAGCAAATATGTGGCAGTTATTGAAATATCAGAATCCTGAAATAACGTAATTTTGAAATAGTTTTCAGAAAACTAACTCTAAAACAGGCAGTAATAGTACTTACTGTGCAACTCCGTACTTACCAGATTGTACATGAACAAATGCAAAGAAAGAGAATGGAACCTGATAAAATACCAGTGATTATCAATACCTTCTGGATCATTAGGCTGCCGATCGCCTTCGTTTTTTCCTTAACTTAAAAAGAAATCGGAAAAAGAATACGCATTTAAAGTAAATAACTTAATTAGATGCAAGCTAGAGTTATGTCCCTTTTCTGATATAAATTATTCGGGCTTATTTTTAATCAAAATGTGTAAAATTTATACGTGATTACTTTATTCGATAAACATTCGTAGTTAATAATAATTTTGCTTTTAAGGGCGTAAAACTGTAGCGAACTCAGAAGATATCTGGGGAATGAATATAAGTGAAATTCAAAAATTCTGACAATTTTCGATTGCTACTCAAAGCGCAGCGTCAGGTGTGTAATGGCGTGAGAGCTCCAGGTGTTAGGGGTATGTCTCAGCACGTAGCTATTCTCGTTCACCTCTGATGGTACTCTATGGCATCCTTTTTTTGTACAAACAGGTAGAAACGAAAAGATCTTTCCGGTGTAATATATATATATATTTTTAGTTAAATAAATGCCGGTGGGCTAAAAGTTATTCTTTCCTACTTTGTAGACAGTTTCCATGGGAACGACACCTGAGCGTGTGTCAGGAGACAAAGCAAACAGGTTCTCGCGATTTCAGGAACTTGAAAACACGGAGGACTCCAGCAAACTTACTACCAAGAGAATCCCTTCTCGAACCCGAATCCTGGCAACGGTGACGAGGAAAGATGGGGTTCGTCGCATAGATAAAACGCGACGAGAAACTGAAAATCTTCCCAATTTCGACGCAAACGGAACCCATTATAAGACGATTCGTTTACCGTCGTCAATACCTCCACTTTTCTTCGCTGCGAGTCCCTACTCTATCTCTCTCTGCATCTCTCATATCTCTCTCTCTCTCCATCTCTCGCGCTCTCTCTCTCGATCTCGCTCTCTCTAGATCTCTCTCTATCGCTCTCTCCATCTCTCTCTCTCTCTGCTCTCTCTCTCTCTCTCTCTCTCTCTCTCTCTCATCTCTCTCTCTCGCTCTCTCTCTCGCTCTCTCCCATCTATCTCTCTCTCTCTCTCTCTCTCTCTCGTCTCTCTCTCTCTCGCATCTCTCTCTCATCTCTCTCTCTCTCTATCGCTCTCTCTCTCTCTCTCTCTCTCTCTCTCTCTCTCACTCTCTCTCACTCTCTCTCTCTCTCTCTCTCTCTCTCTCGCTCTCTCTCGCTCTCTCTCTCTCTCTCTCTCTCTCTGCATCTCTCATATCTCTCTCTCTCCTCCCCCCACCCCTTTTTTTTGTTTATTTTTTCGATCGAAGTTGGTCACCTTACCTGTCTTGTAAATAGCGACCGAGCTGACTGTCCCACACCTGTGCGGTGACGACCACTTGCAGTACACGTCACAGTGGTCGTCTTTGACGCGAGCTCTGGTTTTCGTAAACTTGTTGTTGCAAAAGCAACTCGCCCTGCGGAATATATAGAGGGAAAGTGCCGTGCATAAGACTTATTATACACGGAACGAGTTCACCGTGAGTGTACTGGGAGCTAGTTAGCGGCTACACTTATCCTCGACTCCTGAATAAGAAAACAGCTAGACAGTGCCGCGTATACTATAAGGGAATCAAACTATTATAAGTAAACACGCGCATAAAAGGTATTAAAAGCAAACAATGAGTAATGCGTCGACTATGGACGTTTGAAGAGAGACCATTTTCCATGGATTTTCTTTTTTATTTAAAAATATCATTTTAAAATATTTATCTTTTCAAAGGTTACTTCGAGAAATATTTGCAAGGTTTAGCGATCACTATTTTGTAATGAGACACTTTTTTTTTAAATGATGAAAACGACAACTTGTTTAGTGTTTTAGAAAAAGTCGTTCCTGCAATAAAGACATAACCTCTATTTATTTATTTATTTATTTATTTATTTTTTAATGTTCGTTTCGACGTTTATGTCCCCCTCGCGGCGATTTTTTCCTCGCACAACGTGAAATGAACACGACGACGCCATTAATGTGTAACTCGTCCGGGTCGTTAACCCAGTTGTCCCCCCCTTTTTTTTTTTTTTTTTTTGGAAAAACAACAAAGTGGTCGGCGAAGGCCCCGGATCGGGGGCACTTTTAATTATCCGTTTGTTGTTTTTCGCTATTAATCCCGCGATAGGACCCTCTCTTCAAACGTCTCTACTGTTTTTTTTTTTGTTTTTTTTTTTTTTACCTGAGAGACATGCCGAAGTACTTCGTACCTATGCACTTCATCCCGCAGCTGGACAGGGTCACGTACTGGGTCCTGTACGACGTTTTTATGTAACTCTCCTGGTACCGAAAACAGCCCTGGGTTTCTGAAAGTTTCAGAAATAAACCACACGAGAGTTTCGCATCGAAAAACGGCCCGGAAGCCCTAACCATTACCACCGACAGGATTAACTCCGTGCGTTTAACTTGTAGCTCGTGTTGCCCCTTAATTCCGCCTTCAGCTACTTTTGTCCGGTGCTCTACGGTGAACCATCTCTGGGTTCTCTCCCCCTTTTTTTTTCCTTCTGCGACCATTACCACCATCACCACCATCACCCCAAAATCTAGCTACAACTATGCTTTCGGCGCGGAGTCAGTCCCAGGGTCTCGTGGATTTTCCGTTTTCCTCCCACATCTAGAAATTACAGTAGAGATCTCCTCGCCAGAGTCGGAAGTGCCACATTCCCTTATCAGGGTTCTTGTCTCCAATGTAGAATAAACAAAAAAAATCAATCAGTAGGAGAGAGCGCATCAAACGCTTACCGGTCAATTCTGCCACTAGAGACGATGTGAATCATTAATCGAATCTAATGCCTTCTAATCTATAGACTATCTTCATTGGCATGTAAGTTATAAAATAAATTAAAGACTGCTTTTAATTATGAAACTGCTAGTAAAAATCTCATGTTTTCTGTTGGAGTGACAGAACCATGTAGCAGAATATTATTATTATTATTATTATTATTATTATTATTATTATTATTATTATTATGATTATTATATTATTATTATTATTAGTTTATTATTATTATTATTATTATTATTATTATTATTATATTATCATTATTATCATTATTATCATTATTATTATTATTATTATTATTATTATTATTATTTATTATTATTATTATTATTATTCTTATTCTTATTATTCTGATAGCAAAATATGCAGAAAACAGAACGATGGAGCATGACAAGTAGAAAGACTTTCTGCCTATCCCTGTAGCACCAGAAACGTTTCTGCGGAACTGACATATCCTAGAGGAAGTGAGACACTTTACAAGATAAAACTGCTTTCCGTAGCAATCCGCCGGAAATCTACAGAAAACGAGGGACGAGGTACTACTTTGCTATCACGTCTGATAATTAAAAACGTTCCCATAATACCATGAAAACCGGCGAACTGCTCGCCAATCAGTTCAGTCGGGTGTCTCAGCACTTGATGGTCTCAACGTGGCTTTTCTTCAGTCACCCCAATTCACACCTTTACAAACTGATGCCAGACTCACGAAACGTCTTGCAGTCGGCCAAGAATGTTTCAGGTGTTCACTCTCCTTCCTGAGGATCTCTATCACAGGTCGCACTAATCATGGTAGACTCCGCTAGCAGCCACCACCTGACTTAGTCTAGAATTAAAAGTACTCATATATAGTGTTTAAGTACTGTATAGATAACAGCGCTTTATTCTGTAATATCGTGGGTGCGGGCGACTTGTATATCATTGCACTGAGACTGAAGCGGCCTAGCGTCTTATATATAGCGAGAAAGCCTCAAAGAAAAATGCCAAGGCAGATAACGATAAATGTCATAACGTACTATACACACGCTTTTCGTTTGTCTTGAAAACAGAAACTCTGCCGGCTTTTAAACAGGGGACTGTTTTGCTTTGCGAACGGCTGCAGCCACATAACCTGTAAAGCAAATAAAATAATATCCGCATTAGAGAACTCTTATTCGTTTATTTCTTTAGGTTGTTTTTTTTGTACTAAAGTAAAACTGAAAGCACGAATAGATGTTAACGTTTGCCCGACAACTAAAACCGTTGTATTAAAAATATCCCTCTTGCATCGTTTCATCTTCAGAGAACTTTCAATAAATTTAGAATTTTGGTAGATGTATTGCGATGGGAAGTTGTTACCTTTTTCTGTCGAGATTACATCTTCGTGGGATCATACTATGACGTCCTGATATCACTACTATTTCTGCTCTCAGTTTTAAAAGAGTTAAAACGAACACAAGATGCCAGTTCCGGAAGTAGGCATACGAAAAGAATATATTGATTATTTCTCATATAAATTTGTTAATTTGAGGTTTAGAATTTTAGCAATTTAATCAAATCGAAAAGTTTTGTCGGTTTGTTTTTTTAACCGCAACAATGAGACTTCATACCGTCGCTGAACGTGAGGTTTATTAATCAAAGTCAGCTCCATTACAATCGGTACACTTCTGCCAACGAGTTACAAGCGCATTTGTACCATTTTGAAAAAAAATATAGATTTCTGTAGTCGATGAACTGTTGGAAGGCAGTTTCAATTGCTGCTTGGTTGGAGAAGGATTTCATACGGAGGAAGCTGTCGAGATTTTTGAAAAGGTGGTAGTCTGTGGGAGAAAGGTCAGGTGAATGGCTGGGTGAGGGAGAACTTCGTACCCAAACGTGTTCAGTTTCTGAAGAGTCACTTTTGCAATAAGGACGACCATTGTCTTGGAGCAGGATCGGGCCTCTTCCATTCACCAATGACGGCTGTCATTGTTGGGAGAGTTTCTGATGAACGACGTTTAATTCACGACAGTACCTTTCAGCTGTGATGGTTTCGCCAGGTTGCAAGAAGTTATAGCGGATGACACCAGTTGCAGTCCACCAGACAGTGACCATGACCTTCTTTGGGTGGAGGCTTTGAAATGTGGTTAGGCGCCTTATCTCTGTCGAGCCGCTGTGCTGAACGTTTGCGATTGTCGTAAAGGATCCATTTTTCATCACACGTAATGATTCGATCAAGAAATGGGTCGATTTTGTTTCTTATGAGAAGCGAAGAGCAGATCTTCAATCGATGTTTTTGTTGCTGTTCATTCAACTCGTGAGGCACCCATCACCTGGCCGATTGCGTCAAGATGCCGGGAAACAGTTACAATGCTTAGTTCAAGCTTTCTAGCAATTTCTCGCAGCCTTTCTTGGATCGGCTTCAGCTGAGGCCTTCAGACGGTCGTCCGCTACGATCCTTATCTTCGAGGCTCTCATCTCCTGATCGAAACGTTCCAAACCATCGCTGTACTGTTCGCTCATCTCCTCTGTCTCGCCCCCTGCTCGCTTAACGTTACCAGTTGCCTCGTTCGCTTTGTGGCCTGGTTTGAGCTCATAAAGCAAAATGGCACGAAAAACATTTCTATCCACGCTTCACTCAGAACCCTGAAACAAATATCCATTTTATGATTTTTAAAAAGGTAGGTTTTGCATAATGTACGCCAAAGCTCACGCTACAAAACGATACATAACTTACCTGCATACAGCTTCACACGCAGGCAAGAGATGAACCCCAAACTAACGTAATTTAAAAACCAACAAAACTTTTGTAACGACCTAAGGATAGCATTTCGAAGAACGAGGTTAACAATAAACAAATATCATCATTACGTAGTATTCATATACCATTAAACTTTAAAGAAAATAAAAGGAAATACCAATATAAAAATGATCTTTTGTTTTCTGTAGGCAAATAGAGAAGAGAAATAAATACCCCAAAATCACCAGCCGTATATATTCACAGTCTAACCAGCAGTCAAATATTTGCAAATATTTACAAATCTTCCTGCCATGGTTTCTTCTCGGTTCTCTTCCCCGGCCATCCACGTAGTTTTACTCCCACATCTAAAAATGAAAAGTTCTACTTGGGACTTTCCCCCTCTGCTTTAGAAGTCTCAGGCTCCACGTGACCCAGAATTAACAGATCCCTCATCAGGTTTGTCTCCGTAACCACGTGACCCAGAATTAACAGATCCCTCATCAGGTTTGTCTCCGTAACCACGTGACCCAGAATTAACAGATCCCTCATCAGGGTTGTCTCCGTAACCACGTGACCCAGAATTAACAGATCCCTCATCAAGGTTGTCTCCGTAACCACGTGACCCAGAATTAACAGATCCCTCATCAGGGTTGTCTCCGTTGTACAAGCATTAACGTAGGAAACAGCAATGATAACATATCGACTATTTTCTATGGTATCCGTGTAGTTTCATTCGTTTTCTTCCTTCTTCCTTCTCATATAAATAAATACCCTACGCAATTTTCAATTTAAACAGGTTTATTAGCTTTTTATGCAAATGTTTTAGTTAACAAAAAAGGAAAACAAGAAAAAACTTTTAAAACGATACAAAAAATGTTGTTTGTAATAACAAAGAGCAGAACAACTGCATAACTTGGTGTGAATCCTCATTTATAATGCGTTTTGTTTCTCTTTATCCTTATATGTTATTACTCGTGTGGGCTTCTTTCTATAAACGTTCCCAGTTGACCGCCCTAACAATGAAAGGCATTTACAGAAGGTATAACCGGAACATGACGTCACAAACTGTAAACTGTCAAGGGAAGTAATACAATTATTTTTTGCGTCATTATGACGTATAAAGAGGATCCGGATTTTTTTTTTTAAAGTTTTTAAGTCAAATCTATCACTGTCCGTAGCTGTTGTACGTTGAACAGTTCCACTGTTTGGTGAGGAAAAATGCTAGCTAGCCCTGTACATCAGCGTCCGCTGACTGTCACTGTACTAGCAGAACGGAGCCGTTGTTCGCCAGATTCACAACCAACATTTCCTTTCAGCTGATGCAAGCATCAACGTCACTGTGCAGCGCCACCTGCATGGAATTTCGTATACTGCAAGGTTTCCCGACTGGCAGATTTGAATAAAAACTGTCCGTTTCCCTAGTACGCAGAGCATATCGGTGATCTGTGCTTTTTCCTAGACAAGCCGAACTTTCGCGAATTCACATTCTCTTGATGCTCAGATTCTGCAGTTACATATCCAACCTTCAGAATATCCTCCTTCCACCGCTTGATTGAAAAATCGTCGACGGCAATCACCATTTCCTTTAGAAGGAAGAGAAATATGTCTTATATCCAGGAGCACTGCAGCTTCGAAAGAAATACCGAGAGACGATTAACGGCCAAAAGCTTAAAGCAGCAATTGAAGGCATATTTAAAAACTTGATAGAAAAGCGTGTACCCTTCCGACACCGATAAGCTGGTAGGTTCTATACCTGGCGTTTAAATATTTCTTTACATTGCAAGAAATTTCCCTACCAACCCTGGCGGCGACTTTTCAAACTGTTGTCAACGCGTTACGAGGTAAGTCCGCGTGAATGGGAAAAGCTACAACTTCCGGATTTTTACGTCAGGGTTTGTACACTGGAAGTAAACAGTAGCCTTCAAAATAATTAGGGTTTTTGAGCACGTGGACAGGGTCATATGTTTAAGCTCTTTGCAGTCACCAACATTAGGGGTTATAAATGGAGATTAGTTAAGATTCTAGCGGGGTTAGATATCGGGTTTTATAGTTTTAATAGAATTGTTATAGAAGCAAGAATTGTATTGGTGACTATTTCCCTTCCAGGTGGGGCCCTCGTAGAAGCCACGAGGACTCCCTTCCTTTTGGTAACTACTGTATTTTAAAAGTTGCATCTTTGTATTTCTAATCAACGTCTCTTTAAGTGAAGTATGCGACATTTTTTTTAACGTATTACGAGACTGGACTTACCCTCTTCTTTTGTCGAAGCCAGCATAATGGAATCCTTTGAGTTTACAGTGTCGGATACAGAAGTAGAGTTTACTGGATTCGATTGTGGAAACTTTGATGCTGTGTTTGGTGAACGTGCTTCTGTGTGTCGCTCGTTCGCATCCAACGAAATCTTCCGGAAAACATAAAAAGGAAACGGAACTGACTGGCGGAACTTTTGAGAACGATAAACTTACGGAGAAACTGTCGAAGAGGAGAGAGTCGGAATAAAATGATACGAATTAGAAGGCAGGTTCTTTGCAAACGAAATAAAGGGACTTCCAGACCTACCAAAGTTCGTCTGGCAAGGGCTTTTCTGTAACACTATGAAGGCGTCTGCCGGAGATCTCAGGATCATTGGACACAACTTCTTAACGAACATCTCTATGGAGATAAACCAAAGCAGTCAGCGGCAGGAAGAAATAATTGTAGATGATGATTTAATAACTTGGCCAAAAAAATGGAAGAAAAATTGGTAAAATTTATAAAAATTTAAATAAATATTTTTTAAAAAAGAAAAGATACGTAGATGACCACTTGAAACATTGCCAAAAATAGAACAGAAGATCACAGTTATTTTAAAATGAAAAGGCAAATTCTTGGAATTTATAGGTAAAACTCGACTTTTTGTTAAAAAAGAGATGACAGAAAAAATAGCACAGCATTTATACTTTGAAATATTATTTTACATAAAGTTTAATTTGACTGAAATTAGTAACCGGAATCGGAACAGATTTTAAATCCAGTATTGTTCCGGTTTCGATTCTATTTTCATGAAATCTATTATTATTATTATTATATAATCATGGTATATCATCGAATTACCCATGTGTAAATCTGATTGCTAATATAAATAACACCATTATAATCTGTTCTACTAAAATATATTCATGTTAATAAGTTTTAGTTTCTCTCGTTTCTAAATAATTTGATTTCTAAAAATATAGCCGTACTTACGTATTCGTGACAGACTTGCGTTGTTGGCAAATGCTAGAATTAAGAAGAAAGGAAAAAAATGTTGAAAACTTGTCAGTCATTATAGCTTTTTTTCAATTTCTGTTTGGTTGGTATCAGAGGAAAAATGAATGCTTACGCGACAAATCCAATATTTGTGTTATTTTTTAAAGTTAAATTTGAACTACAAATGTAGAATTTTTTTAAAAAAAAAAACAGATTTCCCAGTTCAAGCTAAAAGACTTTCTCTCTCGCCCATAAAATAAAACAGATTTCTCTGCATTAGAAAAAAATCACATCTAAATCATTTTAGAGCGATCTGGTTACTAAGGGTTTATGAGTTCATTGTATAGGCACAGAATTAATGTAACACCAACCTGGCCTTTCTTGAACTCCTGTCAATAATTCCGTTGTACGACCACAAACCGACCAGCCATTAAATCTTAAGACAACCACACGCAAACCGACCAATTCTGATGTTTTAATGAAGCATTTGGCAATCGAACAGAATTGCATTCAACAAATATAGTTGTCGAGGAAACCATTTCGCGCGTATACAACTAAAACCATCCTCCAGACTTTCTTCACCAAGTCATCGATTGAACCACGTATGTCAGAATTAGTATCGAGTTGGGTTTGTTTTTTGCTTGTTTTGTGAGTTATAGAACTTTTATCCAAAAATATTGGGCGTATAGCAAAGTGTGCTTTTCGAATTTTCTTGGTATCGTCTCGTATTTAACAGATCCAAGCATTACAACAACCCCAAATCATACCGACCGACCCTCCACCACATGCGGAAGCTTCTGGACACTCAGCCAACTAATATAGTACAACAGGAGCCAGCTTTTGTCACAGTATAGGTTCTGCCTCGTATATCCTCAAATCTCTCTCTCTCTCCTCTCTCTCTCTCTCTCTTCTCTCTCTCTCTCTCTCCTCTCTCTCTCTCTCTCTGTCTCTCTCTCTCTCTCTTCTCCATCTCTCTCTCTCTCCATATCTCTCCAATCTCTCTCTCTCCATATCTCTCTCTCTCTCTCTCTCTCTCTCTCTCTCTTTCTCTCTCTCTCTCCTCTCTCTCTCTCTCTCTCTCTCTCTCTCTCTCTGCCTCGTTAGCTCAAAAAACGATATCGGTGTTTGTGGCGCTCATTTATTCGTAGACATCGTACGGGTGGCTGAACACGATTTCAACGGTTCTTTTGATCGCCCAGGGGTGTCTAAGGTCAGTTGTAGAAAAAGGATCGCCTTCACATACCTCTCAATGGGGCCCTGCCATTCTGTAAGCTGATATTATCGAAACACTCGGATTGAGGGAGATTGAAAGTAGCATTGGTCATATTTTGTTTAGACTAAACGCGGGTGGTGACGTGATTGAGGTCTAGATGACAGACAGTATCTGGACTGCAGAGTCAGGGCAATCATCAGCCATCTCTGCGCTTCGTCAAAGCACCTTCTAGCTATAATTCGATATACGCATCAAGTTCTCTGTTGTTTCTGCATATTTTAGCTGGCAAAGAAAAATTAAATTGGTGCTAAAACACCTGAAAGGGACAACTTCGTGCCCGTGAGACATCTTTACAGCCACATGATTTTTAAGTCGTTCCTCTCAAATATCTTTCAGGATTACCGAACGAATGTATTAGCACACAAATTCTTTTCCCACATGTTGGTACAGCACGCTATCAATAACTCGAAGTTGCAGCGACACCCCAGAATACTTCGAGTTACCTGGAGTTCCATTTATCAGAAGTTGGCTTTTCAACCTACCGCTGCCAAGTTGTCGCTGTACCAAGGGAGCCGGGCATCTTTTTATTTTAAAAACTAATAATAAACTGCGGTTTCTTATTTCTTTTGATCGTATATCAAACGCTCGCAGCTCGCAAAAGTGCAACAATAAGCGATATCTGACAATAAATTATGAACTAATCGAAGCCACTGATGACCAATGACTTATAAAAAGGAATTACCGTTTCTTGAAAAACGCTCGGCTAACAACAGTCAGTCGTCCGATTTCAGCTGACAAACTTGGAGTTACAAAGAAAAGTTAACATGTAATTGTACCCCAGAGGACTTTACAAATGCTTGGACTTATCCGACTTTTCGTCAGAGCAAGGTCGAGTTATCCACAACTGCTATAGCAGGACAGATAATCATTTTCCCGGGAGCTCTGCGTCACTTCGATCAAGCAGAATATTCGAGATATCGAGGGTTTAATTATTGCTTTTTGCCGTTCTACTGTTCCAAAGAGTTCACTATCGGCGCTGGCGCTCCAGCGGTTCTTTCCCCGCTCGCGGATATCTACAGACATGGATGAGCTTCAGATAAGACGTGTACTTATATCATCAAGAGAACCACAGAAATCAAGCTACACGGACTATCTGTCTAATTTAAAAACTCATCATGTGATCAGAAGCACGTGATAGAGAAGTATACAACGGGTGTGTCTAATAATTTTGCAATTAAAAAAAGTGCTATTTTGTAAAGAGGGAAAAAGAGAATACCGAACCCTTGCTCGAGCAGCGATCTCCAGGGAATGAAAGGGTTCCGCGCAAAAACAGAAAGAAAATAGAAAGTGCGCTTCTGAATTCTGGTCTGGGGTTCTTACGGTTGAGCATCAGACGAACTGCCTCCACGCCCCCGCAGTCGTGGTAAGGATTGTCCTCGCAGCGAAACTTGCAGTTGGGGTCGTCCGCTTCTATGAAATCCGGCACCTCGGTAATGCAGGAGCAAACGGCGCTAGCGTACAACGACAAAATAGAGAAGACAACGGTGTTTTAAATGGAGTACAGCTCGAGAAACACAATAGGAGACAGCCACACTTGCCTCATCGCTCTTCTTTTGTGCAAGGGAGTATAGTTAGTGCTGTTTAACAGGAATCTGTCAAAGGTTTGGACACCTCACATCGACGTTTACTTTAGAAAAATCGATAATGGTGCCATTAAAATTAATAGGATTCTTATTTCTTTTATTATAATTGTTTATTAAATAGGAAAACTATTCTCCGCTTACATGGTGCTTCGTCTTCGCTAAAATTATTGCAATGGAGTAAGCCTGGGCCGTGTTCTGAGACCCCCTCTTATTTTAAAATTAAATAAATGGCGGCGATAATACATCAGTTACTAAATTTAAAGAGCTTACTTCAATGCTGAGTAGTATAACGAAGCTCCTTTTCATCAAGACAGTGTGTCAATGGTTAATCAAATGGTCCACAAAGTGTCAAACTTTAAGTTTTCTAGGTGTAAATTCATTTATATTGAGCTATAGTAGTTCTCGAGTAGTCTATGAAATTTCGTCTTTTCAATAATTTATTTATAATTCATTTTAAATATACATTTTCTAAACTATAAGTTTCTTAGTAATATAAGAGCGATAAGTCTGTATCGCGTACACCAGTTGAAGTCCGTCCTAATCTTTGAACAATGAAACGAGATTGTCTATAGTGTTGTTTTTCATTCTAACAGGCTGGGTAATGGGTAAACCCACAACGCACCTGTTTATATAACTATATGTACCGTGCTTTCTGCTGGAGATCTGCTTTAGCAACTTACCTAAAACGCATGGCTGCGAATGAATAGTTGGCATCCAGACAGTGACTTTTGCAGCTCGACGCATCCCAACTCTTCAAAGCTTTCCTGTGGTGCCATTTTCCGATCCTCCTCTTGTAGCAACCCATGTACCCTGGACGGTATACAGACACGTTAAAACGCTAGCTTTTTTTTTTTTTCTTCCTCTTCTTTTACTTAGAAAAAATTCCCCTGTGAATCTATGAAGGGAAGGAGACAACATTAAAATAATTAAGTATTCTTTCTTTTTAAAGCTGTTTTCTTGTTTGTTTGTTTGTTGTATTTCGGCCTTCTTAAAGTGAGAGGTAGCAGAATTTACCACTGAGTCGACACCAATTAGAACATGTCCTTGTTCATAGTAAAGTAGCTTCCTGTTATATAATAAAATGTTTCTTTCGAGAAAACAAAAAATCCGATTGTCTTATCTTACAATGCACAGAAGAGTGACTCCATCGTTGCAGTGACAAAGGGGCTGACTGGCGTATTTTTCGACACCACACTGCGCAACGGCTAAAGCAACTCTTAAGCAATGGAACATCTTTAATGGCCGACATAAAGAACCGGGTATGATAAGCACTCTCTCTCTCTTTTTCTTTTTCGTTCTTTATGACAGTCATTAATTAACAGGGAGGCAGGCTGTCCACAGTACCAGGGACGTGACTCAGAGGGAAGCTCGATTTTCGCAGGAATTATTTCTGATAAAGCATCGTCTTCTCAATGAAAAGGTGTAAGTAAAGGGGAAGTAAGTCTGCCGATCGCACAGAGTGTTGTGTCGTTTCTGTTTATGGCGGTGTGGCTTACATGACGAAATAATGCACCTTCTTTTCTGTAAGTAGTTTGTTTTGTTTTTTATGACTGATAAATTTGCAGTCGACGAGTAGTGGGAGGGGGGGCTCTCTTGTCCGCCGGTGGTCGGACATTTTACCGTATGACGTTGGCTACTTTTGCGTTCAGCCTCGTTTACCCGCTGTCCATTCTTCCGGTTGCTATCTCTCCTTTCTTGTCCTCCGAAAGATGCTACCACACCCAATCATTGTTCATGCAACCGGCGACATGCGCATAATGATCCTCGCTCTCAAGGCTTCAGGGGTTTCCACGTAAGCAGTCGGTGCTTCTGACACCAAACAAACGATGAAAGCACCAGCCTATGTCTAGAGGGAAACTTTTTTTAGCGCACCTACCAGAAATATCTAACGTCGCTATTACTTTTTGTTGAGCATAAAGTAGCGAGAACCGGGCTAATTATACAAGAGTTAAGTTGTCACAGCACCTCACTAGTAAGTCTTAATTAAAGGTATAGACGAGGCTATAATCGTCGTCAAATTCCTTAACTTTCGATCATGTGACATCGATTTATAGCCTCATCTATACGTCATATGACGTCGATTTATAGCCTCATCTATACGTCATATGACGTCGATTTATAGCCTCATCTATACTTCATATGACGTCGATTACAACTTCATCTATACTTTTAATTGGGAATTACTGGCGCTGGAACAACTTAACCCTGTAGCAACAAGTAGCCTCGGTTGTCTACTTTATCTTTTTTTTTTTCTTAATGCTGTTTCTTTGCTTTAGATCTGTTCATATCTTTTTAACCAAATGCATATTGCTGATTAAGGATAAACTCCTTTCTTAATTGCAGCAATCACCGAACGAAATACCATCTTTAATTGCATCCTTAAGGAACCAGAAGGCCACCTTTACTTGGTGTTTACTTCAAATTAACGATGACTGCTCGCTGCGTTACTTTGAAAATGGCGGTAGAAAACAAAAAAATACATTCGAGTAACGAAAACTAGATAGGCTAGAATTATGGCAGGGGGGGGGTCGTAAGTAAACCGTTTTACAGGTTTCAGACGAGGTGAGGGAGCATTCCTTTGCTGGAAATAATTGAAACTTGTCTTTTGTACATTTTAAGGTGAATGCCAGCGGTTGAAAGTGTACTGTCTGCTGCTAGATGCGAGCTTTTCGGGTCGTATAATTTTCTTGAGGTTATCTAGGGCCACCATCTATGTGCACGAGGATTGTGCTGAATACCTACCTGAGATCTGATTTAGATTCACTGGGTCGGCCCGCTTCAAACACAGCTATTAGACAGCAAAACAGAAGGTAGCTAAAACACGTGGAGTAAGTCCATGGTAAACCTGAATACATAATAATAATAATACTAATAATAATAATAATAATAATAATAATAATAATAATAATAATAATAATAATATAATAATAATAATAATAATATTAATAATAATAATAATATTAATAATAATAATCGTATTAATATTAATAAAATAATATTATAATTATTATTAATAATAATAATAATAATAATCGGCGTCAACTTATTGTTCTCGTTTATAAATAATCATATTTTCAAATAAATATTTTTTTTTTACTATTGGAAGGTGACAAAGACTTATGAAACAAAACTTTGGATATACAGGTTTCTTTTATTTGTGGAAATGGTATAATTTTGATAAGTTTTGAAACAAAGGCGTGAGTCTACTTAATTTTTTTTTTTAAACGCGAAATTATTGATATCTACTTTGTACTATTTTGGAGTAGAAGGGAAAGAAGAAATGCATTATCTCCCGGGTAGGCCAAATCACTGATGCCAAGTGTTGCGAACAGATTTATATTCTTTTTAAAAATGGTATCTGCTAGTGCTGGGAAGCAGTTGTCCATATATCTGTGGCGGAATGGACGAGTCCAAAACCTGAGAATTTCGGGTGTTGATAAGTTATCCAACGTCTTTCCGCAGGTAAATGTTTGTCTCTTTCTTATACTGTTAGTAAATTCTCCAGAAAGATCAGTGAGCATGTTTACCTCTATCACATAATTTCTGGGAGCTTTTGGAGAAGTGCAGACTCGCAACAAGAAAGCATGGACAAAAAGCTGGCTAGCCATTCCTCTCAAATCGTATTTGTCACTACGATCGATTAGTGTCCCCGAATTCTGCTCTTTGTAATAAATTTTAAAACCGCCAAACGAAAAAAAATTGCTAGTTCACAATTATTAGCCAATTTGTCATATCAAGAAGATAAACAAGCTGAACTCTCTGTTTGTTTTTCTCTCCGAGATAACGAAAGAAATTACTTTAAAATATGTGATCCTGTATGTTAAACTTTCGATTAACCGATTTTTTAAAAAAATTTTTTAAAATTACATTTTTAAAGTATTTTTATTATTATTTTGTTTTCTAAAGTATCTCAGGTAGGTAGTTCTGCCTCTTGTCTCTTAACTGCACTTTTTCTATCTATTAAGACTCTGTACTTACAAACACAAAACTCGTCTTCACCTACCTTTCCATTTCCCCGTGAGAAGACGCCATTTCATGTTGTTGCCTAAAGAGACCCATTTAGCTAGCTAGAGCTTCTTCTTTTCATAACATCTATGTTTAATTCTCCAGACTTCTCCTGACTCGATGATTTTAGTATACCTTTTTAAATTCTGAAATAGGAGAAACCATTTTAGAATAGCAAGCGTTCGACTACGTCATTTCCGGTACGCAACAGAATGACGTCATAAGATTGCATCAGACGTCACTTGCAGAAGAATTGTTTTGCCTCTAAAAAACAAGAATAAGGTAGATGACGGAAATGTAATTAAAGATGAAAGGTTTTCAGATGAGTAAGATTTTCTTACCCTCTCTTGGCTGTTGAAGTTCTTGGGTCACAAAATCGGTCTAGGAACGCATTTGAACTGATAATAAACAAACCTCTTTTACTCTTCACTTTAAAAAAAATGTTAAGCTGCCAGTGCTGTATGTAAGATGTGAGTTTGCATCATAGTTATTCAAGATGGCGTTCGTATAAGTTCCAACTTCTCTTATTTTTCTTCCGATTTTTTTTTTCAAAAAGTTGTTGTCCACAAACTATCGATACGAGAATATTTAATTAATTATTTCCTCTAGGCATTTGATAATCTGTGGTGTGTAATTTAATTTTAACAATAACGTCAAATCATAAAGAGCAATGACGCCTTTAAAGAACCTATTTACATAACGGACAACTTGTTTTTTTTTTTTTTTAGAATGAAAAATCACCGGTGCTAGTTGTTACAGAACCAGCAATTTCCAATTTAACATATAGATGAGGCAATAATCGACGTCATACGTTTAATTAGTTAGGAATTACCGGTGCTGTAACAACTTATCTCTGTAACAGTCAGTCCCGGTCTTCTCTATGTTCACCTGAGAATTTTGTAATTACTGTCAGAAACTAAATTTACCTTATTTAGTATTCTAAAGTGATAATAAATAAAATAACAAAAAATTATTAATTTTTGTTGTAATTACATTTGGTGTTCTTTAATAGCGATTTTTTTATAAAAAAAGAATTGTTGCAACGATTTTTAGGTTAATAAGATTATTACGTATTTACACAACGTTTGGTTTGACTGATGTAAAATTTTTAGATTCAATAGTTAAACCAGTAGAATTGTTCTTTAGCAGTTGAAAATTCAGATATTCTTTGAGAGAACAATTTATTACTAAGAAGGTAAAATAACAAATGGTTTTCAATACAGTGTATATAAAAATATATTTACGGTGTGTGGGGTGTGTGTGTGTGCAGTTATGCGACTTTGCGTGTGAAGATAATGGTATTATCCAGGCGTTTAAGATCTTATCACGGAATAAAAAGTTCTTGAAGATTATCAAATCAAAAGGGAGTGAGAACTTCGCTCTCGCTCTCGTTCCCCATCGCTTGCTCTCGCCCATCTCTCTCCCATGCTGCTCTCTCCATCTCTCTCTCTCCCACCTCTCTATCTCTCCTCTCTCTCGCTCTTCCTCTTCTCTCTCGCTCTCTCTCTCTCTCTCCTCTCTCTCTCTCTCATCCTTAAAACAGATTCCTCATCTTCTTTTCTCTACTTGCTGCCACTGCTGGTGATCTATCTCATAATACTGTCACATATAAACATAAAACTATCTTTCACTTACACTCTGATACAAGATTTCAAAAGAGATCTAAACAGGAACAGCACAATCTTACAGGAAATCTGAATTCCGCAGGGTTTTAACATTTATTATTGACAATTTAAGATTTGGTTTCAGTGCAAAAATTGCCAATCACAATCGATATTAAGTAATAATTATACTTCGGAAACCATTATCTTTTAAATTCTTTCAAAGTGAGAGAGATAGAATGAATGACGTCAGAACTTTTACGGAAGTGATGCCGCACGCGTTGCCCAACTGCGATGCACACAAAACTGTTTAATATCTTTTTGACAGGAGAGCTCTGACGACGTCCATACACGTCTAAAAGGTATCAACAGTTTAAACTTAAGTGAAATTAATGACATAAGATTTGTTACAAAACGCTTTTAGTTATATAGTAAATGAAGTGATTTTATTATTTGTAATTACTACATCTTCATTGATTTGGTTTTTGTGGCTGTCTCGTTTTCTTCTGTGTTACCACTGTCCTCTCACTCCCTTCCCCGTTGGTTCTAAGTCCTTGTACACAATAATTACACATCAGAATTTTAAAAAATTATAAAAAAAACAAACTTTTTAGCTAAGTAAGTTGATCAATAATTTTCTCTCTTCTTTAGTTAGGACAATACTTGACAACCAATCAGAACTGATATCCCCGTCTGAAGATACACGCGTGACGGTTCTCTCCCCTTCGTCTGTTCTTGAGGAGCTCTTTGTCTGCACTAAAGGCCACTACGTTCTCCGTGGTCGGCCCGTCGTTAAAATTCCGCTTCGGAAAAATTTAAATCTTATTCGTCTAGAATTTATCGAAATCCCTGCTATGGTGAGAATATAACTGGCAACGTAATGAAAGCGGAGATGGGGGGGAGAGAGATCGTGCAAAACGACGAAACATAAAATTTACAATCGGGGGATATAAAATATCCGACGGCACAGCGGTTCCGGCTCCTCCCACCTCTCTAGTTTCTCTTCCACATCAAGTTAATAGAAGGTCCCTCGCGATCTAGGGCGTGCGGCTAACCTCCACTTGGTTTAGGAAATTGACGCTAGGGGTCTCCCTCTGGTGAACGTCACATGCGATAACTGTGGCACGGGGGATCGAAAAAGAAACGATCGAATCTGGAAAAAAAAAAAAAGAACAAACGTTTAATTTCTGCATATCTTCGAATACAGGATTCACCAGTTCCATCCATTAACCGTCTGCCGCCACGACTCTTTCGCAAGAATGAAAGTGTGGGCAAACCAGGCAGTTTTACCGTATGTGAGAAAACGTGGCGTCACCTCTGCTATTTGCATGCACATATCTAAGTCTGAGAGTCTCGCTTTTGGAATTTTCTCTTGATTTAAAACTCACCTGATTTTGACGCCAGATAAGTTCAACCAAAGAAATCTAAACTACTTTTTTTTTTTGCTATGTGATATATTATTGTTGAATAACAATTAGTTTGTTTTTCTTTTTTACATTATTATCATCTAAATAATTGCAAATGATTGACGTAAAGTTATAGCGAATGTTATAACGTAGTAACTTTGTACACTGCATCTGGTTTTGTATTTTAATAGAAACAATTTAACATAAAGAACACAATGGAATTCACGCCTCGAGGTGATGATGTCACAATTAGATTACGCCAGAGAAGGCACCGCTGAGCCCACAGGTCGGCAGTTCTATGTTTTGAGGTACAATTTTACTTTGTTCCACATAATTTATGACGCTTTTTAATCTGTGACGTAAGACAAAGAAAAAAACAAACACGGTTAATTAGCTTTTTAAACCGTTTTAACTGTACTGTAACAGCTGTAAGTCCTTTCGGTGATAAGCAAAAACTAAGATGTGATAACTGGAACAAGTCGTCTACAAGTGCACGTTCGTATACCGGAATGCCTGACGTCATATTATTCCACTAATGTCGGCACAATTTGCCATTAATGTTTCACCGTTCCCTAACAATTTAAGTCAAATTTTTTTCTTAATTGTTTTCAGATCTCTACTTTAAAATTCATTGAATAAGCCGATAACTGGAATCATTAGGTCAATTTTCAGTCGCCTTTGAACCAAACTTGGCAATTCCAATCTCTCGGATGAACTAGCCCAAAAGTATCAGCATCTTTCTTTAAATGTTCTAAGATCAATCAATACCTTTGTACTGCACGTTCTAGATGAGATCTAATAATATATATATATAACCATTTTCTCCATTTTTGTTCTCTACTTTTCTTGCAAAAATAATTTCAGGATTTTGTTGGTTTTCCTAAGAACAGTCGTCATTATCGGCCCTATTTTAAATAATTAGGGCTTGTAATTAAAAAAAAAAAACTCTTTCTGCAATATATGTGTGTGCGTGCGTGCGTTTTTTTAAAATTAAATTCAGCAAATTATTTAACGAATTTGTTTCCTGAGGTCGGAGGCGACCGTATCAGGTGACAGTGTCGCTGTTCGGTATTTGGTGTTCAGCTGTACAAGGGTCGCACAGTACTTCTCAAACACAAGCGTGCAATAGTTAGGCAGATGCTTGCCCCACCCCCCTCTGCTGAGTGTTACTCACAGTTAGGCGAGAAGTATCATTTATTTAAGTTTACATATAATTCATTTGAAGTAAATTAAAACAAAAGAGCTAATTGCCAGAAAACCAAACCTTGCTAGATTACCTTTTTGGAAGTAAACAAACACAGGACTTAACGGACTCGAACCCTTTTATTTCCATGCAAGATGCACGTATATTAGAGGGAACTTTCGCAAAATTCGTGATATCTTTTCCTGATGAATACATTATCCCCTATAGACTAACGAGTATAACTATGTCACTATATCTTACAATAGCAAACGCTACATCACAACCTTTAGCAAGATTCGCGAACACAATTAAGAGATCTGAGATTTGTTTGTCAGACCTGCCCAAACGTTTCCTTTTAAGAAATACATATAACGGCTTTTAAGGCTGTAATACGCCATAATCCGATTGCTTGTGGATTTCTCTACGACAGAAGTATCTTTCCTTCCCTTCTCCAAACAAATAGATGATGGTAAAAACTTTGGTCTGTAGCAGTTTGGAATCCAGTGAGGCGAGAGTCGAAGTACCGAAAAATTATGACTCGAAGCATTTCTACAGATTGTCATTAGAACCCTAGGAGTTAATAATAATCTGTGTTCAACGTGTGAAGGGGTCACCAAGTACTTTGAAGACGAAGTTATTGCAAGAGCACAAGACCGCCCTGCGAGGACCCAGATCGAAATCCAATTAAAGCTCCTTCAGACAAGCTCCCTTGGTACCCACGTGGATTGTGAAATCTCTCTTTTTACACAGAAAAGGACAGGGGTTAAAGTGATGGGGGAGGGCCGGCGGGTCCCACCCATAGCTAGGAAATTCGGGACCGAGTAGCACAAGGCAAGAACAGGGATCAGAAAAACAACTTCTGATCACATGACAGCAGCAGTTGGGGAAGATGCACCACAACTAAACAGAAGTAACTCGCGGGGTGGAGAAGGGCGGCATCTGGTGATTCAATTGGAGCAGACGGCGTGTGTCCTCCCGGATTATTGCCTTCCGGTCACGCTTCTGCCAGCAGTCGGTTCGAGACCAGATGCTCGCACGGCTGCCGCAATAAACACAAGTCCCTGATCTAGACGCTTTCTACCTAACCCCTAGGGAGGGAAGGGACCCCAATGTCTGTCCTTGTCTACCACCACCCGAGATACTGACAATGGTGGTTTATGAACAGGAGTTTGGTTTTAAAATAAAACGGCCAGAGCCGATTGTTCGTTTATTTCCGTCCCGAATTACAAGGAAATCAACTGTGGACTATTTACAAAGGCTATTTAACCCGCCCCAAATCTGCCCCTTTATTGTCTAAAATAAATACAATTATTCCCGAATAAAGTCAGGTTGAGAAAACCCAGTGTCGCGGGCGGGGGGGGGGGGGGTCCGAAATCGTACTGGTCTGAAGGACGGTTATTGGGTTTGGCTGTCTACTGCCACACCCATCAGACAAGCTGGCGTCGTCTCCCTGCCTCCACCAGTTCAGGGAAGCCAGTCGCGTAGTGTGTCAGGTCAACAGAAATGGGCCAAACACCCTAAATCCCCTACTCCCTAGCAACTCAATACTGGCAAGCTCCCACCAAGAATCTCAGCAGGCGCTGGCTGGCTCGCCAGCCCCTATCTCAGTAGAGCGCCGTATTTATACTGTGGACGAATCTTGACAAAAGACCAAAAGGAGAGGCACACTTAGGCTAAGGTAAGGAAGAAACAGATCTCCCAGGCGTAAAGAAACGCTGAAAATCACGCAGTTTTAAATATACAGTAGTAATCAAAATTATCAGTTCACCTGAAATAATTCGTATTTTTTGAAGAGTGCAATTGTACCGTGACTGAAACGATCTTTAAGTATTTGCTTGTGTTTTGATTTATCAATAATGTTTTTCTTTTGTTAAATTGATATTCTTGCTCAAAACCATTTCTCACAGTGAGCACGTGTTGGAGTTTACTATATTATTACCCTATAGCTTCATCTCCATTAGAAACTGCTACATCAGAGATGATGTTTACTATTGGTATCCTATGAATATCAAACCACTGTCGAAGTGGCTCCATTATGTTCAAAATAAATTTGAATTATAACAATCAATAAACAATCAATATTTTGTTCACAAACATAAGATGCAATAATTTTGGACACTACTGCATAAAACTATTCTTTATGATTCGGTTTCACTGCTAAAATTAGTAATGAAAAATGTTCGACTGCATATAACAGTCAATTATTGAATTAGATACTGTCGGTCGATTCATCGAAAAGAGCCATCTGGCGGTGATTTTTGTTTGAGAGATATTTTGAAATGAGAGCAGCGAAAGGCACGACGTCATCACCTGGCTGAACCCCGCCGAGCTCTGGCGATCTTCAAGTTGTTTGTGTTCTTGTAAACAGGAAGCCCGTCCTCGAAAAGTGTCGAAAGTTAAAACTTACTCTTATGCGTGAGAGAGAGAGAGAGAGAGAGAGAGAGAGATGAGTGATGATGATGTGATGATGACGCCAATACAGGGAGAGATGACGTCATGCTAGAGAGAGAGAGAGAGAGAGAGAGAGAGAGAGAGAGATGACGTCAGTACAGCGAGAGAGAGAGATGACGTCAGTACAGAGAGATATATGACGTCAGTACAGAGAAGAGAGAGAGAGATGACGTCAGTATAGCGAGAGAGAGATGACGTCAGTACAGAGAGAAAGAGAGAGAGAGAGGAGAGGGAGAGAGAGAGAGAGAGATATAATTTTTTGTTTTTAATTTAGAAAGCAAATTATACAGGACAGAAAACAAAATGTTTTGTCCTTTAATGGCTGCATTTAAGGAACCAAAATATCACCTTTTATTCAGCATTTAAAAGACATTTATTACTTTTTTGTGTAACTAAGAAGCCGGATTATGCAATAAAAACAAACAAGCGAACGACATCATTTAAAGATGTGGATTTCGACAGGCGGTAGGCATCTGCAAGAAAAGGTTCTTGCGGAGAAACAAAGTTTAATGCCACGGGAAGATTTTAGGAAATTAACAATTCGTCTTTAATAAAACTATATGCATATATTCTAAATGAGGTAAAGGGAAACATTAACGGCAATAGCTAGCAGTTCACCATTTTCCCGTGACAGCGGAACTGATCGTGAACACAGAACTTTTCGATTTAATTCTTTATTTTCTTTCTCTCTCTCTCTCTCCCCTTTTTGGTGCCTGATAATCTGTGATGAAAGAGTTCCAGCTGAAAGCTGAAAGCAGCAGACCGACCTAGGGTATAGAACATAGGAAATAGCTCAATTTCCGTACTCTCTCTCTCTCCCCCTCTTTGCTGAGCTGAGAGCCACCACCGCAGAGGAAGAAGAAATCGTTTTTCATTAAGTCGAGCAGCGAAAGGCCGTGTGAAAAACTCGCATACGGAAAAGCAAAACATTTTTTTTTTAAAGTAGAAAATAGCCGTCTAAGGTCAAGCGAAGGCGCACGTGTTCTAAGAAAATTCCGCTTTATTTCTTCTATTTTTCAAGAGAGAATAATGAAATACAAAGAATACTTGTTCTGCATAATTCGTGACCATCATACACGATACATATCTGGCAGGAACTACACATCGTCATAAAATATTCATGGCGTAATTTTGTTTTTACTCTTCGTTGTCTTTTTGAATGTTAATTATTGTTTGAAGCTTAGTGTTGTGTCAGTGATTCGCTTTAAGCGGCTTAGCTTGGCTTAATTCTGTTCAGTTTTTGACTATCTTTAATTCAGTGTGGCTAGGTTTGGTTTGATTTCTAAGTTAGCATAGCTTAATTTATTCTAGTTGAGATCAGCTTTAGTTTAATGTTGTTTAGCTTAGCTCAGCATAGCCTAATGTTTGCTCTCATCAGCCTAGCTTTTTTATGCCTAGCTTGGTTTAGCAAAGTTTGGTTTCAACTAGCTTACCTTAGCTTTGACATTCTTCAGGTTAGTTTAACTTACCTTAGGACAGCCTAATCTAACATCTTGTTGCATTCGACGGTCGTTTAGGATAAGAACACGCATGACTGTGAGTTAGCTGATTATTCATTCTTCTTTGTTTAACTTATTAAACACAAGCACAACAACAGCGATACAAAGACCTTCATTAAGACTTACAAAGGCAGCCTTGGAATGGGCGTCCACTAATATTATCATTCCTGGAAACCTCACGCTTGCCGCAGAATAAAAACAAGACATTGGTTGTTTGTCTTTATTAATCCTGATTGAGAGTGCGGACAACAGTAATCCGTTATTGAATATATCAGCAGAGCGGCATTAATTAATTCTTAATAAAAACAGGTTAGCGGCGAGAATCCGTCTTCTTTTAAGAATCTTCTTAATGCACAGAGACTGATGCAGAAGTACCACTGATAAACATTTCAATTTCTGGAGAGTCCGTTCATTTACGACCACCCGCTGTACGTATTTATTATATTAATGAAGATAAACAAAAACAAGGGAGGTAACAATCACTTTAACGACGTCACTTGTAGTTTTTTTTTCAAAATAATCCCGTGATGCAGCCTCCTTAAAGACGACGACTAAGTGTGGGATGTCCCTGCACCGTTATGGGTCGCTGAGAGAAAGAGAGAGAAATGACGTCATTAGAGAGAGAGGGGGGAAATGACGTCAGTCCAGAGAGAAATGACGTCATTACACACAGAGAGAGATGACGTCAGTACAGAGAGGGAGAGAAGACGTCAGTACACAGAGAGAGATGACGTCAGTCCAGAGAGAGAAATGTCGTCAGTACACACACACACACACAGAGAGAGAGAAGCCTTTCAAAATGCAAAGTATAAACGTGAAATAAACCGAAAACTTCGTCGAATGGTTACCGCTTTCACTTTTAACATTTTAAAATAAATTTACTTATTTAATTATTTTGGCGATTTTTTTCTTATATTTAATCGCTTTGGAAAAATTTGTATTATGCAGTTAGATCGTGAGATAATGAGTGAAGGTCTTTGTTTAGCCTGTATGCTTTAACCTTTCTTTATTATTATTATTATTATTATTATTATTATTATTATTATTATTATTATTATTATTATTATTATTATTATTATTATTATTATTATATGCTGAAGTAAAATCTGTTTCTCGTTGTCCCTCTGCCAGATGATGAATTCCTGGTGCAATCGTTTTGAATAAACAATGGGAAGTGAGAGTTGACTAACCACCCAAGCGTACTCTTACAACCCAGAAATCGGGGGTCTGTAGTCAGGGGAAACAAATGCAGATATAGCGGTTCCGAGTATCACCCGATGAAATGGAATAGCCGTCTGTCTGGCCTGTATGACATCTGTCAACTTCTCAGCAGCTAAAAGAAAAAAGGTGGTGGTGGGGGGGACATTAAATTTAACGGTATTCGGATTACGTTACAAGCAGAGAAACCAAATTTCCCACGCCAAGACATTAACTACAGAGGCGCCGAAGTGCCATAATGTAGACAGCGACCGAAAAAACATCCCGATTTATTATAACCGGGACTGTTTTTTTTAAAAAATATGTTTAAGTCATATAAAGCAGAAAGAACCGCTTTAAGAGACAGGGGCCAAATGCTGGGAACACCGTTTTGATAAAAGCAGTTTGGAAAAAAAAAAAAAAAAAAAAAAGAAAAACAACTTTATTAAAGTTTCAAACAATGGAAAAAGCTGTGGCTGAAAGTTTTATTTATTAGTTATTTATTTATTTAATCAACCGAAGTTTGCATATCTCGTGTCGGTTAAGTAGCATCTTTAATCGTATAGATACAGGGATGCTAGTTCAGTGTTTGTCTTCAATGTTACAATGGGGAAAAGTTTACTGGTGAAAAAAATTAAGTCGCTGGCGATATTGAAAAAAAAAGAACGAACACAGAGGATGGGTAGAGCAAAGGGGCTTCCAATTGTTACTGTCAATACCATTTTGTTCTTTTTCTTGCTCGCCATTATTGCGAAGAGGAGTCTGAATCATATAATTCGCCGGACGAAAAATTTACATTTATAATCAGAAAAATATATATATATTTTTAAAAACTTTTACCAGTAAGAAGAGTTACTTATCCCCCCTTGTTTTCATATCTCATTATGAACTGCAATAGTGAGCGGCGGACGGAAGCTCTACTTCCATTGTTAATGACTGACACAAAGAACGTCCGTCATTAAAGTTGGGGTAAGAA
The DNA here is from genome assembly GCA_018389105.1 of Nautilus pompilius. Taxonomy (NCBI): domain Eukaryota; kingdom Metazoa; phylum Mollusca; class Cephalopoda; order Nautilida; family Nautilidae; genus Nautilus; species Nautilus pompilius. Next base: position 208,893 of record JACATO010001120.1, read on the forward strand.
TTGCTATATTTTTTTTTTTTAATTTCTTTGTTTATTGATTACCGTAAAAACAGAAAAACAACAACAACGACAAAAAAATCGCCCAATCGGGGGGTCAGGTACGAATCTACTCGAATTCGGACAAACAAAGCGACCGGTCTCTTCTACCTGTTATTTACGTCCTCAGCATTTCGAGGCTGGTTTTGGCACCAGCCTGATGTAGCCTGGCTTTCCTGACGCAGTCTGATAACTCACAGAGACGGGGGCTTATCTTTGTGGTCCAAACAATTTCGAACACATACCGAGACTTTTAAGAAATTGACTTTAAGACATCCATTGGTTTTTAATAATAATATAATAATAAGAATAATAATAATAATAATAATAATAATAATAATAATAATAATAATAATAATAATAATAATAATAAAGCAGAATGGTTATAGTTTCCATGGGACTTTTAGTGTTTATTGGAAAACATACTGCATTTTAAACATTGTTCTAAAGACGAACAGAGAATAAGGGCATGCGGTACCGACATGAAGGTCAGTCTATGGAGAAAACAATCGGCTACTTGCAAAAAGCGTGAAGCCTGCTCTGTCGTTCTACCTAGAAATTGTTTTGCCGATGGTTCACTATAATAAATCTCTTCTGCTGTCTTCTCAAATGTTTCCATCCGTTTCGTCTGTGTTCCGCCATTACGCATCAGCTAATGTGTGTGTATTCACACGACACGCAATTCTTCTCGAGACGGCCGGCAGCAGCTGTCTTCTCTCTCTCTCCCCTCTCTCTCTCTCTCTCTCTAATTACATCATCATCTCTGTGTATACTGACGTCATCTGCTCCCCCTCTCTCTGTAATTACATCATCATCTCTGTGTATACTGACGTCATCTGCTCCCCCTCTCTCTGTAATTACGTCATCTCTCTATATACTGACGTCATCTGCCCCCCCCCTCTTCTACATAAAGTCCTCCACTCGTCAGAAGTGAGGAAAATCTTGACAAAATCAGAATTCTCGTTAACATTTGCAACCAGCGAAGGACTTTTACAGGTGACTTGCTTACACTGTATTTATTTAAAAAGCTAATTAGATGTTTTTGTGATGTGCGTGCGCGCGCGTGAAGAACTCCGTAAATAAGGGGCGATCACTCGACACGAAGAGTCCTCAAGAGAAGTGAGTGACTGATCTGATTCTCCTATCAAGCGACCATTTCGGGTTAGTGCGGTACGTTAAGGAAACAGGCAGTTCTCGTCTGATTTCAATTTTCCTTGCTGACGTTTATTCAGTTATTTCGTTTTGAAATGACAAACAGTTTTTTTAGAAAGGTGGGTCGTCTGGCAGCAGTCGCAACGCCAACAGCAGTAGGAAGAATAATGAGATGACAGCGTTATCGGTCTGGCTCACTGTAAGCCATAATAATTCTGCGATTATTAATTGAATACTATGATGTTGAGAAAGTTATGCAATATAATATAGCTGATAAGTATGGGTTCAAACAATGGACCTTATTCCAATGGTAAATTAAGATTTATAGACTTTGTGTGTGTGTGTGTGTTGTGTGTGTGGTGTGTGTTTGTGCGCATGCGCGGTGGAGGGGTGAATTTTTACCCCTTTAATGTGTGTACAAGTATGAACAAGGAACACGGGGCCACCACACGGGCTACGCCACTGTCTAATAAAAAAAAGATATGAACTGCAAACCCAGAGGAATCAGCAGTTATTACAGTAAAAAATATTTTTTTAATAAATAAAGTTGACTAAAACGAGAAGATGCAGAAAAATAACAAGGAAATTTAATAGATAATAATAAGGCTAATGTGAGGAAGGTCATTTATTAAAATGTTCATCACCAAGAAAATTCATTAGCCATCTTATAAGTGAGTATGTTAGTCAGTACCAGTTACTCGTTCTGTAACTAATTCATTATATTAGTCATTTAGTAAGTCATTTTACTAGTCATTACTGGCAGTTCATTATGTTAGAATGACAGCAGGTGATCATGTTGGCCATTAACCAGACGATTAAGTCAGTCGTCACTTTATAAGTCATTAATCACCTAGTAACTTAATAAGCCATTGACGAGGCAGTTCTCGGTCAGCCATTTTGATGAATCCAACTAGTTCGCATCTCCCCTTTTGCCTTCTTGTTAGGACAACTCGAGAAGCACGCTAATGTTAAACGTCGGAGTGGAATTAGAGTTTGATTTACGCAAAACGAATTTTTCGGGGTGGTTCGCGTGGGACACCAAGGGCAATAACTCTTGAAAAGTAGTAGCATAGATATTGAGCGGTTCGATCTCGGGTTAATGGGAAGTTAAAGATTTCTTGCGCGAATTAATTTTAATCAAATTTCTAATCTTGATATTAAGGATCTTACATAAACAAAAACATTCCGGCAGGAAATACAGTTTTAGGGAAAAATTTCGTTAGGGGAATTTCTTTTCGAAATACTTTGACTGTGACTCGTTCTGAGAGGAGACTTCCGGGAGACAAGCGTCCCTTTGTGAAGCGAAGTCGTCTTAAGCTTACTCAGCGTTATTTTGTCCCGGAGAAAAGCAGCAGCTGTCTGTGGTGGTGGGAAGTGACCTCCCTCCTCCAGGCGGGCACCGTGTTCGCTGTACGCTCGCTACTTTCTTCTTTTCTTGTTGTTGTGTTGTTGTTGTTGTTGTTTTTTGGTCGGGACAAATATTCTTGCTTGCGACAGCTAACTTAACCGGTTCCCTCATCTGCCGTGACATTCATTAAATTTAATTACCCTTCGGGGAGGGGGGGCGCCCGGTGTTTGTTCTCGGATATTGGTCGGTGTGCGAATGGGAAACACATGTTTTGGTGCATGCTGCTCTCCCGGAGCCCACGCCATCGTGGTGCTGACGCAAATAGAAAGGCCTAACCAGTCGATAAGGCGAAGTTCCGTCTTCCTAGCTCCCTCCCTCCGTAAGCGAATGCTTTGTTGTTTGTTTGTTTTTCTCCCCACCCCCCTGCTAATTTTAGTTAATACTGTGCACATTGTTCACATTACACTTGCTCCGACCTGCTAAAATATTTTGATTAGAATTATTTGCTGACTACTTCGACAATTATTTGTTGCCAAACTACAAGCGAGATACTATTACATTTTGACTGTCGCTATTATTATTATTATTATTATTATTATTATTATTATTATTATTATTATTATTATTATCGTTGTTCGATAACCTGAACAAAGATTTCGCAAATTAAGAAATTTATATTATCCTTTAAGTTGTTTAAAATTTAATTTATCCTCAAGACTCTCCGATGTTTCATTAATCCGGTCTGTAATATATAAGTTTACCATCTACGCTTAGTTAGGCTTCCCGGGCGGGGAATCGAACCGAGGGCGAATGTAGCAAACCGTTAGCTTTGCGTCAAGAGCAGGGCCGGGCATAGTTACCGTAACTAAGCAAAGGAGATCACTGAAGGTTATTTCGAAATGAATAATAGTAATTTGTTGACCAACAAAAGGAAGAAAGTAAAAACAAAGGCCACGAAGAATAGACAAAGACTAAAAAAAGAGAATAGATACTCTCGCATTAAAAGTGAAGCTGAGCTGTGGCTTACACCTGCCGTTAAAAGTCTTTAACGATCTGCTTTACTTCTTCTTCTTCTTTTTTTTAAATTTTCAGACAAAAAGATAGGACGACTTCATATTAATATAAATAATAATAATATAACTTTAAGGTCTGCTTCGTTGTTGTTGTTGTTACCCGTTTCTTTAAATTCTGTATCCTATAAGAATTGTAATAACTGTTTTTTTTTTTTTTTTCTCTCCCTTATCAGAGAACTCCCTCCGAGGGAGGGGGAAAAGGGTGTGTCGACGTTGCGCGACTCTCAAGGTCAATCGCAAGAATTTTCAGGCATTTTAATTAGTTTTCTTTCTTACTTTAAAAAAAAATTTTTTTTTGCAATAGTTTTAAAATCCTTCAACCGGCTCCAAGACTCGGCCTGAATTCAGATCCCCCGGTTTTTTTGTTTTTGCGTTGCTTGCAGAACGGAGTTAATTGCGGGAATATTTGCACAGGTTTCGCGCAGGGGACAAACTTTCGGGAATAAGCCTGGGAGGAGGAGGAGGAGGGGGGGAAAGTGGGAGGAGAAAGGGAGGCTTTCTTCCAGAATTCCTTACCGCAGAAACATTTCCTCTCTCTCTCTCCCTCCCCCGAAATATGGCGGATTCAATTTCACAGCAGTCAGCAGCCGACTCAGGGACGGAGAGCGGGGGGCCTCGGCTCGGCTCGAGTTACGATTTTCGAGTCCCGCCTCCCTCCGTCTGGTTCCATCCCAGATTCAGAGGTCATTGGCGCCGGCGGAAACCGCGGCCGGCGATTGGCTGGTTCCCCATTGGGGGTATATTAAAACTCGGCGATACCGAAATTCCATTCGGTCGCCAGCCCCCGCTCAGGCTGCAGACGACGTACCGAGTCCTAGGAGAACCGCCGTTGCAATATACTTCCTTTGCATCGCGGTCGCATCCTAACAATACAAGCCATTTTTTTTCCTTTTTGTGTCTCTGCTGCTCTCTGTAGCTCTTCTTCTGTCGCCCAAATCTTGGATGTAAAAAACAACAACAACAACAACAACAACAACAACAACAAAACAAAACAAAACAAAAAAAAAAAAAAGGGGAAATTTTTACCAACATGAAGTCCGAGTCGATAAGATGGAGTCTGTACTGTTCGGCTTTTCTCGTTCTGTCTATCGGAGCTGCTCTGGCGGAGGAAGGTACGTGGCGACATTTTCTTTTAATAAATCGAGGCCGAGGCTTCTTGCAGGAATTCCGACTCTACCGAACGATTCCTAGAGCTCTCTCTCTCTCTCTCTCTCTGAGTCTGAACAGAAGGAATCGCCATCTCTCTCTCTCTCTCTTAATTATACTGTGTGTATGCAAATTCATAGTGAACGATTTCTTTAATTATTGAATTAATTTTGACAACTTGCAAAAATTAAAAAAAAAAACTTTTTAATAAAGATTTTTAACGCATTTCAGTAAAGTTTAGTACGATTATATATATATATATATCTATTTTAGTTTTCAATTACAAATAATCATAACTGATACGATTCCTTTGTCTGAACTGGAGTGATCGAAAATGTTATATTGTTTTTGTTGTTGTTGTTGTTTTAAATCTGATTTTAAAATTACCTATATTTTAATTTTACGCGGTTACGTTGCCCCATCCCCCCACCGTCCGTCAAAATCGATATAGTCGTTTAATTTCGAGTTATTGATCTCGTTAGTAAACGTGTGTGTGTTTGGGGGAGGGGAAGTTAAGGTGATGGCGATGATGATGATGCGAGCTGGGGAAGGGAGAGTTGCTTTTTTTTGCCTTATTCTTTTAACCATTATTATGGCCTTTTTTTCAGTGTGCGAAGCGGCCTCCTCTCTTTGTCTTTCTTCGGTATTTACTCTACGCCCCTGTATATATTAAAAAAAACAAAACAAAGCAAATGAACTCGTGTTAACTCTTTCCCTCCTCCGCGGGGAAGGTTACGCGGAACTCGACGTGGAAGAACCGGGTCTTCAGCTGTCGGCGAGCATCAAGGCTCAGAGAGCGACCCGAGGGGGGGGGGAGGGAGAGCTGGAATGGTTCCGAGAACAAAACAAAAATGGCGGCGTAGTATCGGGAGGGGCGGAACGTCGCTGGGGAAGATCCTTCTAGAAGACGGCTGTTGTAGAACAAGACGGAAGTTCTTTCGTTTTTGTTGTTGTTGTCCTTTTCTTCTTCCCAATATGCAGACAGGTGATGGAAGCTTCTAGAAATAATGTAAAAAAAAAACCATGAAGAGGAAATATACATTCCTGAAAATGCTTTCCTACTTAAGAAACCTTTCGAGATATTTCATTTATTTAAAGAGAGTGTATCGGAGTAGGAACACGGAGGCTCTAGCTTTGTTCGCCGGGCTGACTAATGGTTTCCGTTGTGCGGACAACAAGGAAGCGATTTTCCGGGATTTCTCCAGTTAGCGGGCGTCGGTTGGGTGGGATAAACTGCAAGCATTGGTCGGTGCTGATAGAACATCCCATTGACGGATGTTTCTCTCCAAGCCGGCCGTGTTGGCTTCCTGCGTTCTTGCAAAGGCTAGGGGCCGGAACTTCTGCCGGGTATGCCGCAGGTGTGTTTAATGTGGGTTCCGGTTTTTGAAAGAGAAAGTAATGTCTGTCCGAAAACCTTCCGGTGTTCGGTCAACTTTGCTGTTGATCCACCGTCTAACATCGGCACGACAATATTTGGCAAGACGTTTTTCGAGGCGTTACTTATTCGTACTATTTATTATTCTTGTTGTTATTAAAATGTCTCCGTGTTCCTTCTCTCACGTCTATAGATTTCATCAACTATGGAATAGTATTCACGAAGATTTATTTAACAGTAGGTGTCTGTGTCTGTGTGTGTATGTGTTTCGAAGATGCCTTTGTGTGTTGTTGCATGACGTTGTTTTACCTTTGTACATTAGCAAACAAAACACCTGATGGTCGCCTATGTATCACAGGTAAGTAGAGCATTCCTAGAAAGATGTTTACTCCGAAACCCAGACATTTAAAAAAAAAAAAGTAATAAATATTTAAGGAAAATGAAAAAAGTTGTTTATAATGAAAATAAATAATAAATAGGTGCAATACAAATAAAAGAGCGAACCCACACAAATTAAAGTATATAATCAACACCAAAGAAAAAGAGGAAACAATAGATAAAATCATCGAAGACAACTTTAAAGAACCGATTTTTTGTTTGTTTCTTTTTATTAGTCATATCCCGAAACAATTAAAACAAAGTTGAGATCTTTTGCAAACATTAACTAGGTTGTAACTTATACACGTATATTTGTTTTTGGTTTTTAAATTGAAATTAGAGCGATTTTTTAAGAATTTTCCGAGTTTATTTTGTAACCCGTTAATACCCAACGTACCGTATAAGACTCTGTAACTAAATAACGATGCTGTTTCAGTCCAGACTAGTTATCACAGCACCAGGAATCGCTAGGACGTACAGATGGAATATAATCGAAGGTCGAAGTACATGACGTCGATTCTAACCGCACATGTACCTTGGTGCTGCAACAACTAGCCTCAGGCGATCTCCCTTATATAACCGTTTCTTTCTTTTTATTAAAGGTCTGATTTATTTAAAATCCTAAAGGTAGATTTCGCGCTGTATCTGTCAAACTGTTAAATCAAGTTTAACACATTAATAACATGGAACAAGTTCTTTTAAGCTGCTTTTCAGAGGATTGACTCTTCTCGGTTCCAAACACCAAGCATTCGGCTTTTCCCAAAATATTACTTAAAGGGCCCGATTAACTTTTACCCAGATCTAAACATTAAAGATGAAGTAAATGCGCAAAATTCATTTTTTTTTTTTTTGTAAATTTTAATGTAAGCAATACGTGGGCATACAATACTTATTTGTCGACAAACCATACATTTATCTTTATATCTCCATTTTAAATAAAATTAAACGAACTTTTTAACAACAATAATAAATTCTTTCAAAAAGAAAGCATAAATATTAAGACTTTTTGCGTGTTTCGCTTTGTTAAAAGGGAGACAACTTAATGTTAGACCTTTTACTTGTTGATCCTAATTTTTAACATATTAATTATTTCAGTTACTTTTTTTTTATACAATAGCAATTACTAATATAGGACATTTTTTCATTGTGGATATAATCTGAATCTTTTCTAGCATTGTTATGTATTTATTTACTTTTCTTTGAAATCGTTTAATGTTTTTCAGTCAGGAGAATATAAGACTGGCACAGCTTTTAAAGGGAGATCAATCTTCATTATTTTTGTATATATATCTGCATGAAGCTTGGTGTCTGACATCCAGGCTTTCACCAAATTAAAAAGTATATGTATTTTTCGCTTGGACCAAACCGTTGCCAGGGTAACAGCGGTCGTCTTAGATTTTTGTTTGGATATTTGTTACAACTCCTTGAGCAAAATGAGGTCAACTACATCAAAACTAACACAGATTTTGTTCATTGATGTAATTGTTATAATTCTCTGATTGAATTGTATAATATTTTGAGAAACTAGGCATATTTGGTATATATCTAGTATGATCACGTTTCATGGTGCAAGGTTGGCTTGTCTTTCTATGTTTTGTCCAAATTTCTAGCATAAAATATTGAATATTTCCAATTTCAAGAGATACAGTCTATCTCCCAAAGATTTATATGTATAGACTGAGTCATTTCATCCCCACTCCCACCAGAAAGTTTTTGAAAGATCCAGGTTCATACAGTCTGCCTTCAGAACTATTCGACCTCATGTGAATGATTCGAGGCACAAACTCTGTGAGCTTCTTTTTCCTTGGTCATCAGCTTTGGGTTGAACTCACTTAATTTGTTCAACCAGTCTGGTTCACCTCATTAGTTTGCATTACATACTTGGTTACATTGACTGCTGTCAAAGTATCTCTGCAGACCACTTTTGTTCTCCGTTGAGCCTGAACAGAGCCATAACAAGCCAAGTAGCTCATCAGTCAGGTTTCGTTATTGCTGTTTGAACTCACCGCCACTGTAATGATTTTGCTTCACACTGTCCCACGAAATGCTTATTATGGCTTGTTTACAGGAAACGTACAAACAATTTGCTCTAACTTTGGTAAACAAAGGCGTTTTTCTACATGATATGACAGCTTAAGGCAGCGACATATTCACAGGGGAAAAGAATGCTTTTGATTCTTTGGAATGGTTGGTTCTTTCAAGTTGACTTTACCAAAATCAAAAATAAACCCCAAAAATTTGATTTTGTGTTTTTATCCAATACTGGTCTCTCTTCAGCAGTACGTGTTAATAAACAGCCAATCTGGGATTTGTGCTGATTTGTAGTACACTATCCAAGTTTAAATGGATTTACAATATCTTTAAAAAAGCAACAACAACGAAAACATACCATCTATAATCTTTTTAATGTACATAAGAAAAGAATACAATTTGTTATAGTTTTCTATATTTTTCTTACAGGGTATTAAATATTTTTATCAATCTTAAGATAATATTCATTCAAACCAGTAGGCGGCAGCACTTTGCATATCATTTTACTGTAGTACTTATTTTTTCTATACTGCAGTTACTTTTTTGGTAAAGTTGTTTCTCCTATCTTCTAAAGCCCTTCTGCAAATAATAAATAAATACAAAGGCAGAATTTAATACTGGACAATTCTTTACTATAATCTTTAACGCTTTTTCAACTTTACAGCATTATTCTCAGGTACACATGCTGCACTTTTGGCATAACTTTCTAATACAAACTAAATGCAATGGCAGGGGAAATAGCCCGCCATTAACTCAGTTACAATATCTGTCAAAGCAAACCTTTCATATAATAATGTATATATTCTTTTAGTGGTTACCTGTAATCTGGTCTAAGGCAATTTGAAATAATGATTCTTCACATTGGTCAGCAGTGAGCGAGTGAATGAGTGGGTGCCATGGAAGGGATAAACATACTATTCACAAGCTGGTTTTACTGATACCAGAACGTCTTCTGTCAGTCCTATTATTTAGGATTATTTAGAATGAAATCCCTAAATGTAGAGGTGAACATTTTTCAACTGTGAATAAACTTGCAGGATGATGAGGATAAATTAATCAGACAATGAAAATTAAAAATTTGGTATCAGCATTTGAGACTATCAATTTATCTGCATGTTTAATATGCCAAAACAGAATACTGCTATCTGTCCACATCTTGCATCTTTTGAGATTTAAACATATAGAATACTATTGTCTCCCCCTATGTTAATATATGATTTAGCCATGGAAACTTAAGTTTGCAGTTTTATTCAAAGGTAATTTGTGGAATGGGTTATAGTAAAAGCTGAATATTGTGTTAGCTTAGTTGGTAGTAAAAATTTATTAGGTTTTATTAAATTCTTTTTGTTTATAACCATATTTTTGTCTTACTTACATTTTTCTATTTACTATTCTTTCAAAATAGATTCAGTTTCCACACTAAACTTTACTCGGTTGTTTAATATTTAAACTTTAAATTTCATAGTTAATTAAAATAAAAAAGATACATGTAAATAAAGCCATGTAATCAATGATTTGTAATAAATTTTAATGAATACAATTTTAAAAAAAAAACACACAATATTAGTTATCTCCCTTTCATTAAAACTAATAAATGAGAAATGCGGAATCCTTGGTTTCCTTTAAGATGGATGCATTTTCTGACTAAAAACATTTAGTTAATTATTAAACTCTTCATATTAATATATATCTTAATATAATAAAAACGAAATGTTAGTTGTATTTTTGATTGCGGTCTTATTAGTTAAATCTATATATTTTGGTCGATGTCATGCTCAAGTGATATTTTTTCTATTAAAGTAAAATTATAAATTTCATTTTAAAATTTTTAATTCTGTTTATTAATCTACATAGTACAGTCTAAGGGAAATAACTGAGGTTTATTTGTTTTTCCTTCTTTTATGTAGTGGGTGATAATTGTTTTTCAAAAGATGAAATACGACAAAATTTTGCTTCTTTACCATGAAAAAACAAGAATTTATATTAAAGGTAGTATGCAGAAGCGCATAAATGTCATGATGCTTTATTTAACAAACTTCGGGGTGGATATACTTTGAACCATAATTGTCATTTTGAAAGTTATCTCCCGCTAGATGTATTATCTTCGAAAAGGAAAAACTGAACATGCAAGTATTTGATATATGTTCTATTCTATTCACCTGGTAATTTTTGTTTTAAAAATTTTTTTAAAAAACGTTTCTGTTTTATTAGATGTTTCAAAAAAATAAACAAAGTTTTAAAAGTATTTTCAATTTAACTCAATTTCTTTTGGGTAGTGTGCATGTATAATGAGCACTGATACATAGAAATTCAAAGTACTTTTTGTGTTATAACAATTTCAAAACTACATTTTTCTGTCGACAAAATAAAAAATAAATTAAATTAATATTTTGCTATGTATTATATATTTGCCTAGAGTTAAATTTTATAATGAATTTAAAATAAAATAGTTTCTATATTTTATATTATTTTTCACGTGTTGAAATTTGCTATTTTATTATCTGTTTTTTGAAAACATTGTAAATATTGGCGCTTCTAACTTTCAGACCAGATGGTTAGTCAATAGAATTGCTCGTCCTGAAATTTAAAAGAAAAGAGAATTACCTTGATGTGCTTTTTTTAGGATTTTATAATTTATTTTGAACAAAAGTTATTTATTTGGTAAAATGAAATCTGGTTAAGTAATTGTGAAAAACAAATGTTTTAAACGAATTTTTCCCCCCAGATTTCTCGTTTCTGGACTGTCCTTGATGCTGTTATTTTAGTAGTGTGTGCGCGGTTGTTCGAAATTGTATCTTTGATAAGAAAAAAATTTAATTGTTTTTAAATAAAATTATTCATTTTGAAGTATTCCAGGGAAATTCCTTAGTTTTTCATTGCCTCCTTTCCCCGTATCTCGTTATTTCTGTTTTTAAAACGTTAGAAGTAGTCTCCCTTTTGGCTGAGTAAAAGTAATTAGTTTTTAACACAAAGTTAATTTAAAACAGTTTGATAAACCATCGAACTAATGAAACTAATGCTTCGTTTTCTTTTTGATTTTTCAGCAGAAGAAGTCGGATGTATTTTTAATGGATATTCTTACCCAGAAGGTGACACCTGGAAAGCCGACGAATGCACTACTTGTGAATGCAAAAATGGCGAGGTCGCATGTACTTTTATGGAGAACTGCGACCAAAGTAAGTTTTACCTTTGTTGAATATACATATGTATATAATGTACCTATGTACATAGGGTTGTGGGTTAGGGTGTAGTTCTGAGGAGAGTGATGCAGGAAAAGATGGCAGGTGATTTTACCGATACAACAAACAATAAAAATGCTTAACTTTTACATAAGCATCATATATATATATATATAAACCCTAATTTTGAAGAATTACCACATGATTGTTTTGTTTGTTTTCTTTGCATTAGTATCCCTTTAAAAAAATCCAACTATTGTGTAAAATATTATTGCCGTTTCTCTCTTGGAATGTGACAACATTCACGAATAACAGACAACTGCTATATGCCACACAACCATACTTGTTCTCTCTAATGGGAGACAACTCGTAATGTTCTCTGTAATGGGAGACGACTCGTAATGTTCTCCGAATTTCCGGGCCGGGTCGACTGTAACTTTATCACACGCGGGACTGCGTCTTGTTACTTCCTGGTCTGTTCTCGCCATTTCGCGCTGTTGGTCTCCCGTGCGATTGCTATCTTACATCGGCTGCTGTCGGCGTGATTTGCAGCCGGGGCCCCGGGGGTAGCCGTTGTTGTAGACGCCAGGAGGGTGTGGCTACATCAACGACCAAGAAGGTGTCACAGCCCCTATGTATGGTTCAGCCCGTGCTGTTTATTAAACAGGCTTTTAGGGTCCGCGTCAGCTGCGAATGTTCTCGGCTCCTATTTAGAATTAACTCGATCTCGAAAGGTTGCATTTTGCTCGGGCGTTAGGTAACTGAATACAAACGCCACCTGGCTGCCATCTGTGGAACCGGTTCACGTGATTCGTTCCCCCCCCCCCGAGGTTGACTGAAAACTGAATTTAAAAAACAACAAACAAACCGAAATTAGACGGCTAATTAGCCCGATTTGTACAATACCCGTTCCAGCATACCTTTTAAAAAGGTTATTTCATTGTATTGTTCAGTCAGCTCCTTTTACGCTTACAGGTAGATAAAGCCCTGTGGAGGGACCAATCGGGTGGATCTCTTGAGACGCGGGTCGGCCAGTAATCACCTTCTCCACGTGTACCCGTGGAAAACCCGCGTCTGTTTACCGTTGGTAGGAAATCCCGAAAGAAAACCACGCAGCCAGATTGGTACGGGAGAACCGGGGGGGGGGTAGGGGAAGCAAGAACACAGGAACCGAACCAAGGGCCCTACCTAATCCACGGCCACCTGCCCGAACTCTTTGCACCTGAAAAGTGATAAACAATTATTCATAGGCTGCAGAGTTTTTTTTTTTAAAAAAAATCTACTAATGATCTTGACGTTTGAAATCTTATCGTGTGAGACGGCGAATTATAAATAGTCCACACGAAAACGAAAGTGTGCCTAATAAGGACACAGCTTTGGGGGAAGGTATTTACCATGTATTCAAATTAATCATAGGATAATTATGTTTAAAATCTGACAAGGTCATCTACATCTTAAGACCCCCATCATCTGTTTCTGAGATATCTGATAAGTTCCGCTTATCCCTGCCTTAAACAGTGCATTATGCACTCGCGCGGCTTCTCTGGTCTTGTCAGAGTTATTAATCTCACCAGAGATGATGCTGTCGCGCATATTTTTTTACGCTAAAATGTACACTTTTTTAAAAAATATTAGAACGCAAAACTTATATCCTCAAGGGACGGAAATTATTGCTTGTCAGCGTGAATTAATTTCTAACCACAGCAGATTGCTGCCATCTGGCGCTGAGAGCTGTAGCGTGATTGTTTTCAAACAGCTCTCAGGTGTTTCATAATTAAGGGTGTCTACGATCTGGGCTTCACGGCAGTGGGAATTTGAGAGCTCGAAATGCAGTTTGGTAGGCTGCTGTATAACTCCTCTCTACACTTGTTTCGGGCCAGGTGGGCGTCGAAATATAGCCAGGTCTTTTCACTTGACTGTAACCAGAGAAAGCCGGCATGACATATTCACATTCTTTATATTTTAAACTAGCGGAAATTGGTTTAAAAAGTTTTAAACATCATCTGGTTGTTTTGTTTCTCTTTCGATTTAAGGGAGGAAACTCGGTCTGCTCTCGTTGGTCAAACTGAAGTATGCAAGACCCCCCCGCCCTCTTGTTGACAAAGCTGCCAGCTGACGAAGAAGAAATAGACATTTTGTCGGATTAGTTATTTATTAACAACGTGGTCTTTGCGTTGGGAGACTTTTTAGGGGTTAGGGTTGGTTTATCTGTTGCTCTTTAGCCGTTTTTCGAACACAATGGAAGTAACCTCGCTTCGAGCTAAGTGCTACCCAGGGATGTCGCTTCGCCATCTCTTCTTGGACGAATCCTGTTTGGTAGCTTCTACTGTTTTGCTGAAAATTCTGCTACTAAAATACCCCCCCCAAAAAAAACCAAAGAACAACAACAACAACAGACTTCTCCTCTAAAAGACAAGAAAATAAACAAAAAGGCTTAGTTATATCATCACTTCCGTTGTTTAGGAGAAGCTATATGCCGCATGAAAGAGCTGTTGCAGTAATGGCCGGGTTAACGCGACTTGTCTCACGCCATGTGGGTACACTAACTGGGTGGTTGGTGGAGAGAGAGAGATGGAGAGAGGGAGGGAGAGAGAGAGAGAGAGCGGAGAGAGAGAGAGAGAGAGAGAGAGAGAGAGAGAGAGAGAGAGAGATGACGTCAGTACAGAGAGAGAGATGACGTCAGTACAGAGAGAGAGAGAGAGAGATGACGTCAGTACAGAGAGAGATGGAGAGAGAGAGAGAGAGAGAGAGAGAGAGAGAGAGAGGAGAGAGAGAGAGAGATTGTGTTCAGGCCCTCCAGCGCCACCGATGGTGGACGACCCGCAGAGATAGAGAATTTCCCAAAAGTCTTATCAAAAGACAGCATCTTCCAGATGAAGATAGACGCGAGGATTTTATGATGATAGGTACTGACGGCATAAGCCTAATGGGCCATTAGTTATAAAAACAGAAACTTGGGTACCAGACTGACAATTTTTGAAATGTATATATTTTAAAATGTCTTGTTTAAGGCTCTTTTTAATCATTCGTCGTCTCTCCCTCTCTCTGTGCTGACGTCATCCCTCCCCTCTCTCTCTCTCTCCACACACATGCGAGATTAAAGCTATTAATACAATTAAGAGATTTACGCTATCTAAATACAGTATAATACGCCTTGAGGAGATTTAAGATGAATTACGTAGGTATGTTCGTGTACGTAGATCTAATACTTTTCTTTAAAGATGGAGCCATTCTTCAGCGTTGCAATAGCTGGATGGTAAAGCGGTTTGGTCTATGAACAATGGTGCAAACAACCGGAGACCGCGTTAGAACCTCTCCTCACATCGCCGGGGAAAAAACAGAAGAAGAAAAAAAATGCAGTGATGTGGATAATGCGAATGCAGTCAGATGGCGCTCCCCTCCCACCTGTTAACGCCGTTCTTTCGCTTAATACGATTTACCTTGCAGCAGCTGGCCCCTGCTTCCATCGGCCTTTCTTAATGTCTGGAGTGACTGTTTTCCTTTCCCGCCATGCATTGTTGGAAAACTTCTGGTCGGCTGCCGGTTTTTGGTCTTGTGGTGGACAGAAGGGCCAAGCGGTGCTTTGGGAATAACTGTGGCGCGTCATAAAAAGTTCCTTGATGACCGCAAGGTTAACAAACTAAAACAAAACGAAAGATGATGATGATCGCCTGTGTAAAGGGGAATGGTAAAACGAGCCGTGGCAGGTTACTTCCGAAATCCTCATCATCTCCTCATCCTCGGGCGACAGAGAAAAGATCGCTTGCAATAGTTTACTCCAGCACAGAGACCTCGACAGCTTCACCGGACGGATTCCCCCCCCCCTTTCCTGACTTGTTTAATCCTCCGCACCAGCCACACACACACACACACACACAAATATGTAAAGATGTTGTTGTTGTTTTCGAGCTCCCTTAACTCTAATCTCAAACGTTCACGTTTTCATTTCACCGCTTTAAGTGGCAGCATAGCAGTGATACCGAGAAGAGAGTCTTTCCGGGAGTCTGCGCATGCGCGGGTGGCGGTGACATATCCTCGGAACACGAGTAGGATGTATACGAACTAAGCGTTCCAGACATGAAGACAGTAAAACAGATAGAACACTGCCATCTGTTTGTTGTCTCTCTCTCTTCCTTTACGCTGGACGTTTTAATGGCTCATAACAGCCACGAACGCCTCCCTGCCTATCTCGATTGGGCTTACGTGGTTGCACCGCGCATGCGCTTCGCTTCACATCCGGCCTTAAGTTTTAAATATATATCTTGAAATATACTTCCAGGCGACTTTGTGGGTTTGCGGCAACTCCTTCCGTTTGGGCGTGTATTATTATTATTATTATTATTATTATTATTATTTATTATTATTATTATTTATTATAAATCTATTGTTTTTATTACTATTTTGTTTTAATTTTGTATAGATTAAACTATTAGTAGTCTCCCTTTATCTTTCTCTTTTAGCCTCGAATTCCAAAGATTTTATTTTTTACTTGTTGGTCGGATTCATCTACTAAATTCAACAATAATCCCAATAAAAACAACAACAACGACAGCAGCGGGGTGTTCCGTGTAGTTTTGGACAGTATTATGTTTAAATGCCAGAGTTAATTCTGTCGTCATCCAGATAATATAATGCAAGAAAAGGGTACTCGCTATACGCCATTACACAAACCTGACATACCGTGAGGTATTTGGTGCTGTGGTTTTTTTTCCCCATGTATTAACATAATTCTCTTCTTTCTGTTTCTTTCAGATAAACATTTAACGGTGAGTTTAATCTACTTTTTTTCCCCCTCCCCTCTATTTTGTCGAATGTGAAGGTACCCAAATATTTTGCATGTTACACGAAGTGATCGTAAAAGACTGAGTTTGCCCAACTAACGATCGATAACTTACGTCTTTATAACAAAACTGCACTTATAATTAACAACTAATGGATGCTTTGACTTATTTTCCCTCTGGATTCCGCCCACAAAGCCGGAACTACGTTCAGAACTATACATTTTGTCGTTTATACGACCTTAATAATGCAGAGAGTAAGACTTATTAGGAGTTGCCATGATCATATTATTAAATGTGGTTTATCGTCTTTCTTGAACTAGATTATTTAAAGATGGTCATCTACAATATCCCCGAAACTATATTGCGTCCATTCGAGAATGTAACAATAAAATCACGATTAGATAAAACAGGTTTCCCCATTCCCAATCGATAGTTTGCGATTGGTAACAAAGTTCTGGTATTTTATATTAGTGTTTATTTCTTTTTAAACCAGATGTGAAGATATTTCTTTAAAATGAACTCTCTCAGACCTTATTTTCAAAATGCATGTCTTATTATTCCGACAAGGAAGCATATTTTTTGTACATTGTAATATAATTAAAATCTAATTAACTGATCGAACTACCAAAGAAAGAGGCTTATTCACAAATGTTGTTTAAACCTACATGAACCCAGTCATAAGGCGGTTATTCGCTATATTGTAAATACATTTCTTAATATTATTTGAAATCTGCTGAATGTTAAAATTATGCTAACAACTACCTGAGTCTGACCTTATTTTACTAACCAATCAATCACATGACTTCGTTGTCCTGGACGAGCAAATCACGTGTCGCCCAGACGGATTAATTGGCGTTAAACTTTAAAACAGACCCCATAAACAAACAAGCTCAGATAAGTGTTTGTTTCTTTTCTCTATTTTTTTTTAAGAAAAGGGGAAATTTTTTTCGTTAATCTCTTTATATCTCCAAAGTTGTTTTAAGTGGTGGGAGGGGCTGAAACATTTCAGCTGTGTATACGTAACGGAACTCCGGTGAGAATGCAGCCCTAGATGAAAAAAATTGTTGGGCAGATCGTGTTAAGCTGTTTCCCAGGTGACAAGGTTTTGTATCACACACCCACCGAATATTTCTTGTTGTTTGTTCTCTCACTACCGGTCCCGCACCAGCAACGAAGCTCTTCAAAGAAGCGAGTCCGTTGGATTTCTTAACCAGATCTTTTCATCAGAAAGATGGAATATCTCTACTTGTTGTGATTAACAACAGGTGCCTGTCTCTAGCTCCACTGCGGGCACCTTATCTTCGCGATGGCCTCCACTTTGGTCGAGAGATAGCCAGTTTATCTTAGAATTAGAAGAAGTTACTCTCCCCTCCCTTTCATTCAAATATGATAACTGGAAATATTTACTAAAAGAATTAAAACGTTATGATTTACAAGAGTAACTAAATAAATTACTTGTAGGTAATTGCAACTATTTTAAATTTGGCCAAGGCCGGTGTCGAACTCTCAACTCGCCGTCCGGTTAGGAAGTTCTACGTTGATTCCCACTGGCGCAGTAGATTACCGTCTCCGTACTTAATCTATTAAGAGACAAATTTACTGAATCTGGTTCGATACCAGCCCTAACCCAACTTTAAAAAAAAAAAAACTTTTTTTTTTTTGTTTATTTGAGTTGAGGAATAAAATATTGAAAATAAATTTGGTAATGTTGGAAACAAGACTCCGTTCTGCAATAATAATTACTTCGTTGTACAAATTATAATTTTCTCTCATATTAACAAAATTACATTTTAGTTCATAATGTGTGGCTGACAGCAGTATTCATTCTATTTCCTTCTGACTGCTTTTTAAAAAAAAAACAAAAACTTGTATCCAGATTTTGCCTGTTGTTAATATAAAAATGTCGGTATTTATAGAGGTATTTAAAAAATGAGAGCGAACAGAGTCTTTTATAAACCACAAAGGGCAGCATGCCACCCCGTACCCTAACCTCCACCTGTTAGAACCGGTCGGTGTCACTCCCTATTCAGGCAAACGGGGGAAGAAAAAATAAAGGTATGATTATAGCCCCATGATCTAAAGAAAGGGGAACAATAATTAAATACACGCAACTCTAATTCATGAAGCTACAATTTTTGTCTTTAAAGAATTTTTGATATTTGACTGTTAAATGTACGTGAAGAACAATTTTAAGTGTCATCTAAAAATTGCCAGTTAAAAGACACAAGCTGTTAAGGTGATGCTACGGTCCTTGGATATCATTACTGTCTAAAGCGTTTCGTTCACACCATCACGTGTACACGATGGTGACACAAATGGAGCAGCTAGTGATGTACATATGTAGTCTTAATTGTGGCGTGTAAATGTTCTGCTGACTTTTACTACAATTCAAATTTGGTATCAAATAATAAAGGATCTGTTGTAAAGAAGTGCTTTTTTATAGATCAATACGCCATTAAAAATCTACATAGATCTCTTATTTCCCATAATTCCCCTCACTCCCATAGGAAGTGGATAACTCAACTAATTAATTTAGAGTTACCTCACTTGGTACATCACCACATCTCTTCCTTTTAATGTGTGGGCAACTTTATGGATGGAAACTGTCACATGTGAAATTACAGTTAGTTGAAATGCTCAAGTCATTTTTTTTATTATCATCTTTTTCACATGTATAATGTTTACCAGTGAAATAAATACGGGTTGTTTTGCTTCTTTTTTAATTTCAAGCAGACACACCACATGAATACATACATTCAGACAGACATACATACCACAAACACACACACGCTAAACGTGTATTCATCAATAAAATATCTCATATGCCAAATGTAATCACTGTAAAAGGCATGTACAGTTGCATGCATATTATAATATGACGGTTAGGAAAGCCATATACGACTCTTCCACCCTCGAAGCATTCTTCCTTTTGCTTGATGGAGTTATTTTACTGGCGAGTCCATTATGGCTGAGTGGCTTTTCTTGCGATGACATCGTGACGTTTCTTTTAAGCCTTCGTGACATCCGAAACGTAACTCTGGCCACAATTCAGTGTATCGCTGAATTACAGTAAAAGAAATCAGTGAACGGACTTTAAAAGAAGCGTTTCGGAGTGACACCGCCAAACAGTACCTGCCCAGCTCTTTAGGCGACCCTAGTTAACTGATGAACGTGAGCAGAAAGGTACTTCTTTGTGTCGACTGTCGCTTCAGGCTGAAACTTGCGAAACACGCGACTTTTTGACAATAGGAATGGCAGCGCCTACAGTAGTAAAGACGTATTGTTTTAGAGCAGTCGTGTTTTTGTGCTCAAAGGTAGCGGAAATCCCGACTGCATGGCTGTGGTTTTAAACGATGTCTTGAACAATAGCTGGTGTTGTAAACAGTGGTTATCGTTATTCCGCATACCGTGCTTATAAATGGAGCTCACCTTTCGATCGTTGTGCTAAATCTATGCACTCCGTGATGCTGGATTCTTCCAGTTTCATTGCAAAAAAAAAAAAAAGAGAGAGAGAGAGAGGTCGTAAACGTGTTATTCTTTATTTCTTTCAGGAACACCCTCTTGACGGTCAGGGCGCTGTTTTCCGTGAGGTAAATTTTTTTTTTTTTCTAATGCTTTTATAGATGTACCTCTCCTATCAGAGACATTACCAGAATATCTAATAATAAAAGACAGCGGGTGCTATAATGTCCCGACCCCGCGATTCGAACCCACGGTCCCAACAGCCCGCACCTGTCTCTTGTCACTCGTACGACCTTGATTCGGGGTGGGTGGGGTTGCAGCCGGTGGTTCGAATCTCGATTTCAATCCAGCTTTCTTTTTTTTCTCTCTCATTTTTTTTCCTACTCTTTCTTTAGGGACCACCTGGGAACGAAGGACCAACCGGATACTCGGGCCTTCCAGGACACAGGGTGAGTTTTGTTATTTGTTTTAAGCGAATTGACTGAGGACACTCGTAATTATTACCCTCTATTTTTCATCGCCGCGGTCCTTCATTATATTTGCTGTTGGTCTGTTTTTATTCCAGTCCCCCTCTCTCCCGTGGTGTGTGTGTGTGTGTGTGGGTGGGGTGGAGGGGAAGAAACAAAGGAACGTGTAAGCCACCGTTTTCATTGGATAGAATGTTGCTTATCCCCCCTACCCTGACCACGGGGCGGCGCCCTAAGCAACGCGGACAGGTTTAACAGACCTACTTCATCAGCAAATTAATTAATTCCAAACCGGAGAATTTCCTCGATGCTACTGATGTATCTCTAACTTATTTCTCTACGTCGCCAGGCGCATTAACAGCAATGGAAGCTGTACACCAGCCACATCCTACAAAGTAATAAATAAACAAGCAGAACACACATGGGAAAATGTTTAATTGTTTAACTTAATCTTAAAATTCGACAACCGATATTGTAGACTGTTTCTCAGCTGAGCGCCCTGTGATCATCACGACATTACATCGCGAGTAAGTGACGAGGCGAAGTCTTTAGGTGTGTGATGTCGTCCTAAGCGGATAACGATGACATTATTATTACTCCTAATTTAGACGGTTTTTAATTTAATTTTTGCTTTAACTTGATTAACGGAAAAGCCTTGCTGGAAAACAAAAACACACGGTAGATCTGACGGAATCGTCACGTCGTCGTCGTCGTCGTCGTCGTCATCGGGTTGTCATTACGTAAAACAATTGTCTCCTTGTTTTGTTATTAATTCTTTTAGTGATGATTATGAAGTATGAGTTGGTGGAATGAAGTCTGGTTTTTTTTTTTTTTTTCCGGGGGAATTTATACCAGTGCTAGGGATAGGACATAGGGGCGGTCGGGTAGAAGCTGGTAGGTAGGGGCCAGATGCCGTTAGGGCGACGCAACGTCAGCTGAACGTCCGTTCCTATATCAGTGCGTCCAGTGATGAGCAACAACAGCGTTTGCATACACCTGTTAATTTAAGTGATGCTCAAAGACGAAACACATTTAATAACTTATAGGGTCTACAGGTGTTTCTTTTCAGCTTTTAGACGCCTTTCGAGTTTCACCTTTCGCTTCTCTAAGCCTCCCACCCTCACCCATCGCATCTGATGCCATCCGGCAACCGCGAGGGCAGACAGAAGCTGCCGGCGACCGGTCACCTCCGTGACTTCCCTCTCTTCTCCCTCCACCTCCAGGTGGAGCCGTTGGTTAGTCAGAAAAGCGGCTACATCACACAACCGCTTAAAGCCATTAACACCTTTGTTGCTGGTCTCTCTCTCTCTCTCTCTTTTTTTTTTTACTAAATGTACATTTATTTGTTTAAAACTAACAGAAAATAACAGTGTAACGACAATAACTCACGGGTGTTAAACGCAGCCAGTAACCCTCGTGCATGAAGCCAAATAATCAGGAATCTTAATACGTAACTACTCGCACAGATTATATTGTTGCAGTGCACTCTTGTAGTACTGACTGTATCAGTGGTTAAAACAGGGTGAAAAAATAACATTGCATTTTAAGTCTTTCCTCTTAAACTGCGTGAATACATACACTAACAGCCATAAATGTAGACCTACCGATAAAATACTCCAAAAGGATGTTGTGAAGAAAGACTTCGGATGAAGATTCTGATCGAAACGTATTGTACCATATCTGCCGCGTGTATATTTTCTGACAGTCGTCCACTTATCTTCCTAAGAATATTAAATTAATTATACAAAAGATTCGGGATATTTTATGGAGTCAACATTTACTGTTGCTTCTCTCTCTCTCTCTCTCTTGATGTATGTATTACGATATATAGCCACCAAAACCGTCCAAAAAATATCCTTCATTGCCGGTCGAACATGAGTGCACTGTAGCTATTGTTTTCACTGATTTGAATGCTGCTAAATAGTTTGTTTTTTATTATTACTTACAAAGTGCGCGCGAGTTCTCGTAGATGTACAAAAGTCTGCCTTTAATCTAGGGGTGGCTGGGCAAAAAAACCTCTGCTTTATTTCCACAGATGACCCGGCACGAACAAGCACCCTGTTTTTGTTTTTAAAAAAGCGATTGCTGGGTTGTGGCGATACCCGCAGCGAACTCGCTGTGGTTGGCCTGTCGTGCGTGGGGAAACTCCGCCATCTGCGAATTTCCTTTTGTTGTTTCTAATTGGCGATTTCTCCGACCCTGAGCACGGTGGTGCCCGCTACTTACAGCCAAACCTCGCAGTTACCGGACTTTGCTGCCAAAATCTATTCTTCTCCCGCTGGGTGGGACGTCAGCGCAAAAAATACGATTCAGTTACTCGGCTGCGAGCTTTCGCGCTAACATGACGTCAACATTCCCCGGTACCGAGAGAAAAAAGTCTCTCCGGCTATCAGAATTAACACCTGATGGTCCTAGGCGTGTGGCCTCCCGTTGAACCCACCTAATTAAGGGAAAGCGCACGCTTCCTTGATCGTATCATACCCGACCGGGAATCCAAAAAGACGTAATGAGTTATCGTGGCTTCTGTTTGTCTTGGAGCGGCAATCTTCGAAATTCTTTCGTTGGCGGGAGGGAGTTATTTCGTGGTGTCTGGCACTAGTTGGTTGATTGTCTTCCCACACTTTCCCGCGTCTATTGTCGTGTGGAAGAACATACCGATAATTGTCACTGTCGACTTCGCTTTCCCGTGGATCACCTGCAGTGGTGGAAATTGCCGGGGTTGGTTAAAATTTAGGGGGGGGAAGAGGAGATAAATCTCGGTGTGTGTGTGTGTGTGTGTGGAAGGGGGTTAATGTAAGTTACTAGGTGGGGGGGAGTCGGTTTTCTTGGCATTACCATTCACCAATTTCGGAAACCTGTTGTGTCTCGGTGGCCCGCTGCAGCTCCGAGGCGATTTAATAAGAAAACTGCCATTTCAGCTCATTAAAAAACCGGAAGGGAAATGTAGAAACTTAAAGGCTGCGCTCCAGCGTAGGAAAAACCGCGGTGGAACAACGAAGACAGAAGCAGGGAATTATATTTTAAATTCGGGAAAAGAAAAAAAAAACAAAAAACCAGGGGCGGTCTTTGTTTTAGAATGATCATTGCCATTGCTGTGGGACACACTAAGTATTGGCTATGCCACTCCCCCCCCCACTCGTTCTGTTGGGTGAAGCCTTGGATCTACTGCCAACTCTTGTTGTTTGTAGGGAAACCCAGGTCGTGACGGAATAAATGGCGTCCCTGGCTCTCCTGGACCTCCCGGACCTACCAAGGATGTAAGTACCGGTTTCTTCCTATCACAGTAACGCGATCATTTGGGGTCCTTTTTTTTTTTTTTCGTCTGACCACGTCCTTCATTTACAATAGATCGCCACGTTTTTCTTGTAGAGTTATGCACCTTTAACAGGAGGCGGCGCTGTGAGCGGCTCGAGTCAGTTATATACAAACTAAACAATAGAAGCTTCTACTTCGTCTTAACATCGCCGCACTCCGAAGAATTTGCCCTTAGGACACAAGGAAAGATCGCGGAAATGTAGATCTGTTAGTTTATTTACTGGCTACGACTCTACTTTCTTCCACTGGGGGGGGGTCCTTCCCCTTTCTCTTGACTTATTTGGTTGATACAGAATCAAGAGATTCCTGGAAAGGTTTTAGAGGTATTTAAAGAGACAAATTGTTTTGTTTTCGTTTCTTATAGTTTATGGTATTTTATTGTTATGGAGGGCAGTTACCATTTACACGTGAAAATCGAACTTACTCCCTATGATTCCGTGCTGATCGCCAGTCTCGATTTTCTGTAGGAGCCGCTGTAGTATTTAATTATCTGTTGATTACAGCGCTAACCAACATCGACATTTTGGAAGAATTTCTTTAAAACGCTGCTCCTTCTGGTCCCGGCGGCACCACCAGAACAGAGCAGGTGGGGTGCAGACACACGGGTGTGCAACTGCATCTCGGATCACTGACTTGCTCATTAAATCTCATTGGCATTTAGAAGAGATGCGACGATTTCCCTTTTGTTTACTTTACTATTGCTGGCAGGGTGGAGCTGGTGCCCCTGTTCTACTTACAACTTGTCGTGGGGCCCGAGGACTCGCCCTGTTCGGCATCTGCACTCGTTACCAACTCACCGCTCGAACCTTTTATATTAAGAAAGATTTACAAACGTATCGATGATTGATAGCGAAAATTATAAATCCCACTACTGCACTTTACCTCTGGAACAGTGTGGAGACGTCCGGAAAAAAACTTAGACCGGACAAATTTGCTTTAAACCGAATTATAGATAAGCTTTATCTAAATCGCTGGTAATATGCGATTACACCCCACCCCTTCTAACGCAGTTATAGCCGGAGCGCAGGCTGTTAGAAATTCTTCTTCTTTTTTTTTTCTAAATCAGCATAATTTCTCCTACGATGCTGACATATTGGCTTTCATATACAGGAAAATGTGTTTTGATTTAAAACGTATGACTGAAATCTGGACCTTTTTCTTTTAACCCCCCCCCCTCTCTCTCTCTGTGCTTGTCTCTGTGTCTCTCTCTGTGCTTGTCTCTGTGTCTCTCTCTGTGTTGTCTCTGTTTGTCTCTCTCTGTGTTTGTCTCTGTGTCTCTCTCTCTCTCTGTGTCTCTCTGTTTCTCTCTCTCTCTCTCTCTGTGTTTGTCTCTGTCTCTCTGTTTGTCTCTGTGTCTCTCTCTCTGTTTGTCTCTGTGTCTCTCTCTCTCTCTCTCTCTGTGCTTGTCTCTGTGTTTGTCTCTGTCTCTCTCTCTCTCTCTGTGTGTTTGTCTCTGTGTCTCTCTCTCTCTCTGTGTTTGTCTCTGTGTCTATATCTCTGTGTGTGTGTGTCTGTCTCCTCTCTCTCTGTGTTTGTCTGTGTCTCTCTCTCTCTCTATTTGTCTCTCTCTGTGTTTGTCTCTGAGTCTCTCTCTCTCTCTCTGTGTTTGTCTCTCTGTGTGTGTGTGTCTGTCTCTCTCT
Organism: Nautilus pompilius; assembly: GCA_018389105.1. Taxonomy (NCBI): domain Eukaryota; kingdom Metazoa; phylum Mollusca; class Cephalopoda; order Nautilida; family Nautilidae; genus Nautilus; species Nautilus pompilius. Next base: position 234,276 of record JACATO010001120.1, read on the forward strand.
CTCTCTCTGTCTGTCTCTCTCTCTCTCTGTGTGTGTGGGTGTGTGTCTGTCTCTCTCCTCTCTCTCTCTCTCTCTCTCTCTGTGTGTCTGTCTGTCTCTCTCTCTCTCTCTGTGTTGTGTTTGTTTCTATCTCTCTATTTATTATTGCGCTGGAATACGTATTTCTCCTGATGTTGCTTTCTACTCTTTATTTCTTCTGGGTTTTTTTTTTTTTTTTTTTTTTTTTTTTCCTTTGGAAATAATCGACTGGAAAAAAAGGATTTAACTTTTTCTCCCGTATGTATAAGCATTTTAATCAACATCCATCACCGAAATTTGTGCTTCCCTGTTGGGGTTCCTACTTTCGCTGTCCTCTTTCCTCCCAACCAGACGCGAAATAGCATCAGTATATCTCTCGATAGAAGAAGAAGAAAAAAACCCCTACAAACTACTTGGAGGAGTCGGTTACGACGACCTATATATACATAGGTGGCGCGCGCGGTTGGTTGCAATCCCCCTCCCACCTCTCCCAATAAATCGAAAGAAGCACATGTTGCTAACTGGGTGCTTTACGAAATGCGGAACGGGAGAAGACGGATTTGCGACTCTCTTTCACACACTCCGGGACTTGGATTTCATCTTCTCTACCGTTTCCTTCTCTTGCAGTCAGCCGATTCCGTCTTTCAGAACTACGTTGACATGGCCTACGGAGACAAAGCCGGCCAGTACGCCTTCAGACCCAACTACCTTCGGGCTCAAGTGGTACGTTCTGCGAATCCTACCTATACACTGCTTGCCGTGGTAAAATTAATGTAGCAAGGAAAAAGTTTTCAATTTCAGGTTTTCGCTTTTTAAAAATTCCTTTATTATTATTATTATTAGTAGTAGTAGTAGTAGTATACCGTTCTTAACGAGATGATTTATCCATTTCTCTACTGGAAATAACTATTCATGCAGATAATAAGTTTACAAGATGTTTTTTGAAAGTTGCTTCTGCAGGTAAATTCTAAATTACAGTACCATATTTTCGCTTCTTTCTTAAAATTGAAATTCATTTTATGGTTTTCTTCACCAGAGTTTTTCAGAACCTTTTTTTAAAAAAAATAATGTAACCTTCCAGTTGGAAATAAAACACCGTACGTTAGGGGAAAATTAAGATCTTTCTGTTTCTATTTAAAGTTGAATATGAAGCTGGACACCAAGTTCCTCCCTCTCTCGCAATAACTTACGGCGGTCTATTCCAGTTTAAAGACTATACTAATATCATGTAACACTGGGGAACTTAAAAAGGATTTTTTTGTTTTTTTCCGCGAATAATATATACATAGATCGTCTTTGTTGTTGGCAGATATTTATTTTTTTAATCAAACGATTCAGTCAGTGATCTGAAGATATCGATATGGGAATGACTGGCAACTGTTTAAATTCATTCCCGAAGCTCTACCTTCCCTCTTGCCAACCTTTTTCTTTTTGTTTTTTGCTCTCTGTGGAACCCTGACTACTTGGAAGTCCCATTCCATAGACGAACAACCGTTTTTCCATCTGACATTTCATCACGTTAAGTTCTTTTGAAAAGGAAGCGCCTGTCTTTCACCCTTCCCTCCCCGTATAAAGGGGCAGGGGGGGGGGACAAGGCAGAAATACTTAACGTTGTTTTAGACTTCATCTTTCATTGTATTGGTGATAATTTTTGGCAGGTAAAACTCAGGGAAATCAAATCATTCAAGGGTAATCACCGAATATTAGTTGAGGCTCATTAAAAGGATGTTACCCTTTTTCTTTAAATATCACTTTTTTGGGGGGGCCGGGATCATCGTGATTATCTCCCTTGATTGAGACGCCTTAGTTTACGTCACTGTTCTTTTCTCGCTGATTGTACTTAAAAAAAATTTTCACCTGCAGGAAAGAAATTAGACTATAACTGTATTTCCTGGTTTGGTGTAGCGCAGATAACACGCAGTTCCGTTGCATCTTTTTTAAATTAGTGCTGAACGTGTACGTATATAATACGCATCTTATAACACTGAAAGAAATATATAGTGCGTTTTAAAAACGACCTCGAAGTGAAATATGGGGTCATATTTTCAGGTGTTTCAGATACTTTAAAAAAAAATAATAATAATTTTGGTTTCCTTTTTAACTATAAAATTGTTCTGGAAGCTAATTTTATATTTCGAAGACTTTGAACGTCGCAGTTATTTACCAGTGTAAGTCAACCGAGTGTTGTAGAATAAGGTATTTCTACCGGAATACCTGTGCGTCGGCATTAGAAGATCACCAAAAGCGGCTGGACCAGCAATTTTTTTTTTTTTTTTTGTTTTGCTTACCTAATTCTGTCGTTATTTTCTTCCATGTATCACCTTATTTCGTGTCTCTTTCCGATTAACCACACACCGACATCAATTACAGGTGCTTTCGGAAAGAACATCAAGGCTAAACTGATAAATACGGAAAGAAGTCGGTTACTTATCCCCCAAAAAAGGTCCCTCGATCCATCCCATCTCTTATATTTAAATTTCCAAAATCGTTGGGCCAACACTGGGCGCCGTTTCTGTTGTTTTTTTTTGTCTTTTACAGCAATGGACGTCAGAATTAGGGGATCAGCTCAAGATTTTCTGTTTATTTCGTTCTTTTGTTGTTGTTGTTTTTTAGGGTCCAATGGGTGCACGAGGGCCAACAGGACCACCTGGACCACCGGTAAGTACGAATACTCTTCTCCCACTTTAAAAAAAAAATATATATATATATATAATCTGGTATTTCCAGCGCACCTAACTAATCCCCTCCCCTACCCCCCTGGCGAACTTGCCTGCTTATTAGTGTATCTTTGGATAAAACGAGTTCAGATAACGAACGACTACTACTTCCACCGCCTGCGCATCCATCATTACCACGCGGTTCTGTGTGAAACCCTTTCTCAATCATCACGCGCCAACATAGGGTTTGTCACTGGTTAACTCTCGCACCTTCCCGATACTCTTGTTTGCCACATGCAATTTCTCGTTGTTTTCGTCTCAAATCAAATATAATTTCTTACCATTTTCTTGAGTTCTCCTGCACCTCAGAATAGAAAGGCGAATATTATCTACCCAGGTATGCTAACGTATTCGTTGTTATCATCTCTTTATTTATTTTTGTCTAACCTTTGTTCAAAGAAACTCCCTCATTGTCACAAGCAGCGAACCCCTTAATGCAAACGGATCCTAGAAGGGTTAAGAGATATTTGGGGGTGGGTGTTCATGAATATATTTTTTGTTTGTTTTTTTCTTCTTCATTGTTTATTTCCGACCAGCTGAAGATAGTTACGTGTCATGTTTTTTTCAAATAAACTTCTGTCACCAGGACAACGACAGTAAAAAAAAGATGATGATGATGATGGGGGATGGGGGGCAGATTCGGCTCAGACGTGTGGAAGAAAGAAGTCTTCGGTTAGCGATTAGAGTTCTGTACACTCAGTAATATACATTCAACCTTGGAAAGTCAGGTGATGGGCCATTTGTTTGTTTGTTGTTATCGTCTCCGCGGTCAAAGGACCACGTCAGAATCGAGTTTCGCCAAGTCTTTGACACTTTCCCTCGCCTCTGGTCAACCAGCTGCCCGCTGTTTGGACAGCTGTAGCAGCAACGCTCCCTGCCGGACGACGACCCGGGGGGGGGGGGGGTCCGCCATCAATAATAACAACAACAACGCCCCTGATTCAGTGGCAGCTCCGCAGCTTCCTTTGTTCTATTTCGTCAGCTGATATCGTGGTGTTTTAAAAAAAAGGGGGGAATCGGGGTTAGCTGGTCGTATTCCAGTGACCGGTTTGAATCCCGGTCTGGTTGGCGTACTGTCCGTATGCACCCTCCGTGGGGTGTTCCTCCCACCTCTGAAAAATGAGGGGTTACGGTTGGAACTTCCGCTGCGTCACCCCATTCTGGGGCAGCTGCACGCGACTCGGTGCTACGGCGGGCGGGGCGACAGAACCGCTTCCCTGCCGTCTGCCAGTACCATTTTTTTTTTAAAAAGGGGAGGTTGGAAAACAAGAGCAGACATTATCTCATACTTACCGGAGAAACCTCGGCGTCCCGACGGGATTTGGTGGTACCAGCGTCCATACAGAATGGCCGCCGTGACCTAGATGACCTGGAAGTCACTGCGCAGATGAAGTCCATCCAGAAAGTGTAAATTAGGGTCTCGTCGTCGAGTCAGTCGTTCTGCCAATTGATGCGTCGTTTTTAAAGGGGAAAAAGAGAGAAAAAGAGAGAAAGAGAGAGAGCCAAAAACAAACAAATGGGTACGAGCTCTTGGCCGACATCAGCCGCGAGCGAATGTTAGCCAAGGCGTCGTCTGTCGTCTGCTTTTGGTTTGCATTCTTACCCTATCTGCTCTCTCTCTGTCTCTCCTCAAAGTTGTTTAGGGAGAGGGGAATTAATTTAAGAAAAAACAGTGGTTTTCGGTGGATCGGATTCGCCGATGGTAACATTAAACGAAAGATAAGTAAACTGGGCTGCCGGGTTCCATTGATGGGTTGTGTTACTACGCGGGCGGCTTCAAAGAAAGTAGTGCGTAAAGCGAAACCAAAGATTAGCAGTAAACAGCGGACGTGTTGAGAGGGATGGTTTTCTTTCTCTCTTTTTAAAGGTGAACTGTAACTTTGTAAATAAATCTCAAAATACTCGCCAACATCTCCTCCTCCCCCTTTTTTTTTAAATGTCGGTAGTCCGCGGAATGATATAATACTAATAACGAGGCTCCGATTGTCTTTTGTTTTCTCTCTTTATTCTTTACAAGTTTTACTTACCTTGTTACTGTTTGTTTCAGGGACCACACGGACCTCAGGGAATTCGTGGGGATGCAGGAGACCCCGGCCCGGCGGTAAGTCAATGCTTACGATTGTTTTTTTGTGTCCTTTTTTTTCCAGAGGGATCCGACCGGGCTTCAGCTTTCTTCCTTTGTTTTTTTTTCTTTTTGGTGAAGCATCATGGGATACCTACATCGGTTTTTAAGAAAGAAACAGATTACGGGCGCGAACACTGGGCTTCGGGCAATTTTAAAAAAAAGGATGAGGTGGGGGGCCGACGGAAACCGAAGAGAAACTCTTCCCGTTCTCTCTCCTCCGCTCTTTCTTTTTAAATGTTTAAGAGGTTCGAGGAAAATGAGAAGGATGCTAAGACATGGGCCCCCCGTTAATGCCGCCGTGATGTGGCGTCCAGCTGTTTGTAAGCTACTTTGACTCCACTTAATTACCTGCTCAAACGCCGTATCCGCCCTGATTGATGTGTGGGGCCCTGCTATGGGGGTCAGACAATTCCAGGTACAAGATGGGGGCGGGGCGGGGGCGGGGACGACAGAGGTGCGTCATTCCTCATTTAGGGCTTGCCTGGTGTAAGGATCCGCCCTATTACCGGGTCCATAAGATCCTTCCGTTTAAATAAAAGGATTCGAAAAGCAAAGCGATACGTCGATGTCGTGGTCGCTGCTGCTAAGTCGACCTCTCACTGAGGCCGCCACGTTAAGATCTGGTTCCGGTAACATTTACGGTGTGCGCGCGCATGCGCGAAATCTGCTGCTGCTGCTGCTTCTCTTATCTGGCGAAAGGTCCGATTATTCGCTGCTGCGACGATCGCTCTCGCCATTTCTTATCTGTGATCGCTCTCTCCCCACCCCCAACCAAACGCGAGCACTAAAGATCTTAAATGTTGCTTTATATATTCAAACCAATGATGATGATGATAATAACAATAATAATAATAAAATAATAATGGTTGTTATTATGAGGTATATTGAAAAGACGGAGAATGTTTACAGCTCCGTTTCCGCGTTCGAAAAGGTCTACCCTTCATCTCCAGGGGGGGGGGGGTGAACCCGCTTCTCTATCAGCTCGCCGATCTCGTTGCTATCTGGAGCCTGCCCTTGCCTAATTAAAGCTACCAACTCTTTTCAGGGACATCCTGGAAGACGTGGATCTGCGGGACCTCAGGGACCTCCTGGATCGGAGGTAGGTATTTATAGCAATCTGTGTTTAGTGATGTTTCTGAGCTGAGCTGACTTACAACAAACTTGTTATTTTACTACCAGACGAGCACCAAATGCCGTTGTTACTTCCTTTTTTTTTTATGGCTGACATATAAAAAAACAACAACAACAACAACAACATGAATTTACAAGTCATTTGCTCTCTCTGTTAATTTTAATGGCGCTTAAATGTGACGTCAAGATGGATCTTAGTGGACGCCATTAAAAGTGAAAGTAAAGATTGTTTTTCGTCTCAGTTTGTCTGTATATTAGTTTTCTTTTCTCTCCCCTTCCTAGGGTGAACCTGGACGTGATGGCCAACCTGGTGCAAGAGGTGCCATTGGACTTCAGGTAGGTTATTTTGAAAGGGATATCTAAAAAAAAAACAAACTTAATTTAAATATTTAACATCATTTTGCATGTAAACACATGTTTGCTAATCCATTTCCAAACCACTTACTGTAACAAACTACCTCTGACCCAAGCATATTTGCTTCTAATTTCAACTGGAAAAGAACTGTCGTAGTCACAGATAGGAAAAAGAAAGTGCATCCATGTGTTGGTATTATAAATAAAGTGCTGAAGAGTTATTGCTATTCAAAAAAAGCTTGGGGGATATAAATAAAAGGAAAAACTTTAAAAGTGCAGTGAACAGAAAATACAGACTGAATGCCTGGTTTAAAAATTTCAGATGATAGCTGCACCATTGTAAAAAGTGTAGGTCAGTAGTATGCGCCAGTTATCATCGTGAGATGTTTGTGTCCATATATATATATATATAGAAAAGGCTGTAGTACCAGTGATTCCACCTAACTAAATGTACAGACAGATGATGAGGCTGTGTTCAACATCTCTAAGGGAAAAGCATATGATATTGATTATAGCCTCATTTATACATCTAGAGAAGGTTGGATTCAACACAAAACTGTATAAAATGATTGCAGTCATTTGTGCTGGATAAAATTCACCATTGTAATGCACTTCTGCCGGAACTAATAGTTGAGGGTCAATTTGAAATTACTGTTGTAGGTTTAAAATCAAGAGTAATCATGTAGTTGTAATCTAAGTACTCATATAATTGGAAAGTTTGTTTTGGTAGCGCCATGTACACCTGACCTGATTATTTATTTATTTATTTATCTATTTCTGGTCATAGTGAACAATGCTGAAGTGAATTGTTATGTTACAATTACCTTCTTTTCTTTTCATTTTAGGGTTCCCGTGGAACACCTGGCATTCCAGGTCTCCCAGGAGCAAAGGGACATAAGGTAAACTTATTTATCTTTTTTTTCAATTATCTATCCTAAATAACCATTATTTATTTTACTAATTTATTCATTATTTATTTCTAACTATTTGTAGATGCCATGACACAGTGTGTTCTTTTGTTTACCTAATCAAAAAAAGTGTTAGTATGCTTTTCCACTTTGCTCTATCTCTGTATCTTGTGCCTTCCTTGACCATCATGGCTCTTGTCATCATTATTTTGGTTTAATAATATCAATAGCACAACGGCCATCCCCCCCAGACACTTTTGAATGTGATTATTTCAAGAAGGGCCATTGCTGTCCATCATTTTCTGTGTAAATGTCTCCACAGTGCAATTAAAAATTATTTTATCTTTTATAGGGTTTCACCGGATTTTCAGGAAAAGCTGGTGAACACGGTGCACCAGGAGAGAAGGTAAAACCTAGATTTTTTTTAATGCAGCTGACTTTTTAATATTATTATTATTGCCGTTGGTGTTTTGTCAGGGTTAAAGATATAATACTACAATTAATATATTCTAATATATCAACATAAGGTTTAAAATACAAGATTGCAGTTTCTCTAAAAAAAATAATAAAATGCATTGGAAATAAAGGAGAAACGAGAGGATGCCAACATAGAAAAGAAAGCAGCGGGTTGGTGGGAGGGTAGTGTATTTAGATGATGGGAAGAAACCAGAAAATTAACAGGTTAATTTATTTACTAAAGTTTGGAATTGCAAAACCTCTGCACTTTTTTTTTAGTGGCTGTTATCAACTTATCAGAGAAAAATTAGATGTGGATTTAAGAATCATTTTATGTCCAAAATAATTTGTTTTAATTATAATCACTAAAATGCAGTTCTGAACTGGTAACAACAATAAGGTTTCTTTTTGAATATTTAATAGGTCCATCAAATATGACAATTTAATCTAACATATTTCTCTAGAAGCTACCAACACTGAAGAAGAAAATTTTCACATTATTTGGTTAATTTTATGGGATTTTAAATGCCTGATAACATTGATATTAAATTTTTTTATAATAATATCTAAAGTTTCTTTGAGTTTTCTAGTATTTTACTGAATTCTTTTTTTTTTTAATTTTAAAATAAACTGTTCGGTCTTTAATTTTGGTACAAAATCTTAAAAGGTTTTTATTACTGATTTTACCGCTTTGCACTTCAACCTTTTATTTTTTATAAAGGGTTCAGTTGGTGCTACAGGACCGGTAGGTCTGCAAGGACAAACTGGTACTAGGGGTTCACCAGGAGAACGTGGAAGAATTGGAAACTCAGGAAATCAGGAAGTCTCAAGGAGGGGCTATTAAAGAGAATAAAACTGATTGATCCGAAAAGAGGGAGAGAGAAAGAGAGCGAAGAGGAGGAGAGAGAGAGAGAAGAGGATGAGAGGCGAAAAGAGAAGAGAAAGAGCCGAGGCGAAAGCAGAGAGACGAAAGAGAGAGCTGAAAGAGAGAGAGCGAGAGAGAGAAAGAGAGCGAAAGAGAGCGAGACAAGCGAGCAGAGAAAAGAGCAGAGAAGAGAGCGAGAGACAGAGAGAGAGAAAGAGAGAGAAAGGCGCGAGAAAGCGCGAGGCGAAAGAGCGAAGAGAGCGCAGAGAGAAGAGAGAGAGAGAGAAAGCGCAGAGAAATAAGAGAGAGCGAGAGAGAGAGAAAGAGATGACAAGAGAGGGAAGAGGAGAGAAAGAGAGAGCTAGAGCAAAGAGAAGAGAAGAGAGAGAAAGAGAGCGAAGAGAGAGAGGAGAGAGAGAGAAAGAGTAGAGAGAGAGAAAGGAGAGGAAAGAGAGAGAAGAAAGAGCGAGAGAGAGAGAGCGAGAGAGAAAGAAGCGAGAGAGGAAAAGAGAGAAAGAAGAGGAGAAAGGGAGGAGAGACAGCGAGAGAAAGAGCAGCGAGAGAGAAAGAGCGAGTAGAGGAGAGAGAGAGAGCTAGAGAGAGACGAGAAAGCGCGCGAAAGAGAGACGAGAGAGAAAGAGAGAGAAAGAGAGATAGAGAAAGAGGATTGAGAGAAAAGTAGAGAGGAGAGCGAAAGGAGGGGAGAGAGAGCGAGCAAGAGAGAGAAGCAGAGCGAGAGAGAAGCAGAGAAGAGAGAGAAAGATAGAGAGAGAGTAGAGAAAGAGAGGGGGAGGAGAGAGAGAGAGAGAGAGAAGAGCGGAGCGAAGAGAGAGAGAGAGAGAAAAGAGAGGGAGAGTGAAGAGAGAGCGAGAGAGAGAGAGACAGAGAGAGATGGAGAGAGAAAGAGAGGGAGAGAGCGAGAGAGAGAGAGCGAGCAAGAGTAGAGAGAGAGAGAGAAAGGAGAGGAGAGAGAGAGAGAGAGCGAGATGGAGAAAGAGAGGAGAGAGAAAGAGCGAGAGAGAGAGAGAGAAGAGAGAGGGAGCGGAGAGAGCGAGAGAGCAAAGAGACGAGCAGATGAAAAGCGAGAGAGAGAGGAGAGAGAAATAGAGGGAGCGAGATGTCGAGAGAGAGAGACGAAGAGCGAGAGAAAGAGAGAGAGCGAGAGAGAGAGAGAGAGAGAGAGAGAGCGAGAGAGAGAAAGAGAGAGAGAGAGAGAGAGAAAGATAGGGCGAGCGAGAGAGCGAGGAGAGAGAAAGAGAGAGAGAGAGATAGAGAGAAAGGGAGGGGAGAGAGAGACGAGAGAGAGAGAATACGAGAGAGGAGAGAGAGATAGAGAAGGGATAGAGAGGGTATGAGCTGAGAGAGAGAGAGAGAGCGAGAGAGAAGAGAGAGAGAGAGAGTAAAGTCCGATGGCGAGAGAGAGAGATTAGAGAGAGGAAGACGAGAGAGAGAGAGAAAGAGATGAGATAGGAGAGCAGCGAGAGAGAGAGAGAAAGAGAGGGAGAGAGATGATAGAGAGAAGAGAGAGCGAGAGAGAGCGAGATCGAGAGCGAGAAAAGATAAAGAGAGAGCTAGCGAGAAGAGCGTATCCAAGAGAGAGATAGAGCGAAAGAGACATCTAGAGCTCAAAATCTATCTCTCGCATCCGCGATCTCTCCAAGATTATCGCTCATCCTCTCTCTCTCGCTCTCCATCGCTCTCTCGATCTCTACGCGATTTAGCTCTCTCTCGCCTCTATCTCTCGCGATCGCTACAGAGAGGTCTCTCAGACTCTAGCAATCTATCTATCTCCATCTCTCTCCAGCTCTCTCTCTCTCCATATCTCTCTCTCTCTCCATCTCTCTCTCTCTCCATCTCTCTTCTTCTCTCTCTCCATCTCTCCCATCTCTCTCCATCTCTCTCCTCCCTCTCTCTCTCTCTCCATCTCTCCCATCTCTCTCTCTCTCTCCATCCTCTCTCTCTCTCCATCTCTCTCCATCTCTCTCCATCTCTCTCTCTCTCTCCATCCCTTCTCTCTCTCTCCATCTCTCTCTTTCTCTCTCCATCTCTCTCATGCAATATGGAATTGATTCTCATTTGGTAATTATTTTTGTTAAGGAGAAAGTAAATGCAAACCTATTTACTAAATAATTTTCTTTTTTGCTTTTTTAAAATAATTAACATATTTAAATTATAATCTCTATTTCAGGGTCTTCGTGGAATTGATGGTCTTCCAGGTAATGCTGGCTCCCCAGGATCTTTGGGTAAGCCTGGGCATTCCGGTTTTATGGGAAGAATGGGAATAAAGGTAATCTTCATATCATTTGAATTTCAAAGTATGTATAGTGTAAAACATTTAATATCTTTATACCATTTGCTGGATTTATAATGTTTTTAAAATTTATTTTCAAAAATGGCAGCAGTGATAATAATTAAATGTAATGCCAAACAAAGGATATTTTGAAGTATACTTTAGTTATTCTTGACAAAAGGAAATGTAGTTGTTTTTTTTTCATTTTTTGAGACTGAGTTTTATGTCTAGAGAGTCATAATTAGACAAAAGATATATTTGAACAATTCTTTTATCTACTCAAATTATTAGCCTTTATAATATATCATTCCTAGAAAATCCATTTTTAACTTGATTAAAAGAATGGATTTATTGATTGTAAACTTTTGGATGCTTTTTGGTATCAGCCCATTCTAAAAACCGGACCTTTCTTTCATCTGCAAGATTAAAATCTTTGTCTGATTGTTGTTCTTTAACCTTTATAACTATTCAGTTTTGTCATTAATTCATATTTTTGCATGGCAGCTTTTGGCTTTTTAAAAACTTATAATGTTAAAGGTAATTGTTGAGCTTGTGAAGTTCTTGGTGTGATGGTACTGTTGGAAACTATTACAGATATGGCTCCTGTGGCTTTATTTTAGGGAGAGGCAGGAGCACCAGGACCAAAGGGTGGCATTGGACCTCAGGGACAACGTGGTGAGAGTGGAATTGCAGGCACTGCTGGTAGAACTGGAACACAAGGGCCACCAGGTATCAATGGATCTCCTGGAGAAAGTGGTGCCCGGGTGAGTAAATCAGCATGACTGACAATTTTTCTCCATCTTCAATTGGATATTATGCATTTAAAAAGAATTTATACTATGGATTTGTTTCATTGTTTCCCATCCTTTCCACTTGCTGTTTTGGGAGGGCAGGGTACATGAAAAGTGTGCACAAAGCCCTTTTACACTACATGTGAGACGACATCCTTAAACTTTCCGCACAGTGTAATCATGGCCATTTGGTCGACTCATTGGGCTGTTAGACATGATGCAGGAATAGAAATATTGCTGCAGATGCAAATGGTAATGTGAGTAGCATCACTTGCAGCAGCATATGCATCCATATAAAGACATTAAAAACTCAGGTTAATGAAAAATGTCAAGATGGTAAAATGATATAAGTTATCTCTCGGTAAAATTTAAGATTAACCAAGTCTTTGTTTGTGTTTCTTTTGACAGGGTGATCCCGGTATTACAGGTGCACCAGGTTTCCCAGGTCCTAGAGGCATTCCTGGACCTAACGGTAGTCCAGGAAGATCTGGACCTAAGGGCTCACGGGTGAGGGTGCAATATTTTATGTTTTTAAAACTTAACAAAGTGGAAGCTTCTTTTATAAAAAAGTTGTGGGGGCGGGGTGTTATTTAGCAAGTGGTTAGAAAGTATTATGGGTAACTTACATTAATGCCTGGAAATTTTACATCTTACTAAAGTCAGGGTGTGGGGAGTTCAGCCACTTTCTTTAGAAGTAATGGGTGACTAAAGGGGGCATTCTCAAGATGTTGAAAATTGGAGCTGAGTTCCAGTGTACAAATAAGGTATTTGCCAACTTTACAGTCTGTACTGATGCTCTCATGGTTGCAGAAAACAAACAAGCTATTTGGTATTTCAGAACCTGTAATTCATAATTTTGATTGTGTATCTCTACACGGATTTGAAAATTAAGTTGTCATACATTGCAAAAATAAGTTAGGAATTGTTGTCGCGTTCGCGTGCTTGCTTTTTGAAGTTTACATTGAGTCAAAAGCATTGTGAAATCATATACGGCAGAGCAGTAGGATATTTGGTACGTTGAATCAGACCATTGTTGTTGTTATTATTTTGTATCTATCCGCCATTAATATTTTCCTCTGATCTGATATCCACATCCACTTATCAGGCTCCTGAAGCAAAGCAGTTTATAGTAATAGTGCTTGTTGTAGGCTTTGCAGCGGAAATTGTATATGGGCTACATCGTGAAATACGTATATAAAGACAGGACTTTGGCATTATACAGATCTTTGGAATTTTTTTTTTTTTTTTAGAGATTAAATAGTAGAAAAACAGGGAGAGATAGGGTGGAAAGTGTGGGGCTATATGTCAGGAAATGTCAACTATTCTCCAAAAGAGTGAAGGTCAATTTAGGGAGTAGCTTTCTTAATGGAGTGTAAACGTTTTTTTAAGGAGATTGTGAAAGTTTGGTTTTGATTAACAGTTTTTGATTTATTAAGGCTTGTTTCTTTCGCCGAATGCCCTGCAAGACTTAATGCATGGGGCTGACTAGTCTTATATGAAATATGGTGGTCTTACTATTAAGTTATTCCCCTTTATCTGCTACAGGGTAACATTGGAATCACCGGATTCAGGGGAACATCTGGACCAAAAGGAAGTCAGGGTTCCTCCGGCGAACGTGGAATGCCAGGTTTATCAGGACCAGAGGGAAAGAGGGTAGGCTAGCTGCCTTTGTTTTCTGCCTGCTAACAGATGATGTAGAAACCGAGCTCCTACAGCTGATCTAGTCAGATCTTCTAACATTCTTGGACAGTACAAATAAACACTATTAAACCTGTAGGTAAAAGGAATCATTGTAACGCCAACAAAAAAGCATTTAGTGTCTGACAGGGCCTCTACTGTCAAAAACCTAACTCCTTGTTGAATGAAAATAGAATTTTTTTTGTCTCTCATCTGCTTTACTTAAATTTGCATATATAATGTATTCCTTTTACGTCAACTCCTATTTATGCAATGCAAAACTTTCTATTTATATAATATTTTGTTCATTGCATTTAAATTGTTGTTTTTCTGCTTAAAATGTACTATGATATAGTTTAGCATACTTTCTTGCTTGTGTTCAATTGCTTCTTGCTACCATTTTGGTTTGGAGAGGTTTTAAAGTTTAAAATTTGGCTTTTCATTTTCATCTGAAACGACTGTGTGCAGTCTGGATCTGATTCTGTACTAGTAATCTAGAAAAGTTCCCACAATGCAATGCTATGAAAATCAACGATTTGGTTTTGCAGTTGGTCTGGCTCATTAACGAAGTTGCCTTTTAGCCTCACAACCAAATTTTTTCCTGACCACACTTTGAGTAGAAAACGAGATTAATGTGTTTTAAATTTTCTTTCTTAGGGCACCAGAGGATCTACTGGACCCCCAGGTGGTGTAGGATCAGCAGGAGAAAGGGTAGGAAAAATTAACCTTATTAACTGATTATTTTTGGATTCTGATACCAATATTGTAAAAGGAAACAAACAAACAAAAAATAATTGGTTTTGGACACCATTTTTTAAAAATTTATTACAGTTGTCACTTCAAACAATATTCTTTTGGGCATTTACACTTGATAGACACCTCATATGCACTGGAAATAGCTTGAAAAAAATTCACTGTTAGTTAATGCTGGAAAAAAAAGCATTTATCTACTTGAGGGGTATCAGTCTAACTTCCAGTAAAGGCAGGATATTTTAAAACTAGTTATGTCTCTTATACTTATCATCCACAGTACTTTACATTTGCTTAGAGATAAACATGCCACTGATTATAGCTATTTATATATTTAATTAAAAATTACCGGTTCTGTAATAACTAGCTCTGGTCATCCCTAAAACATCTCATTTGAGAGAGAGAGAGTAATCAATAAATTGTGGGTTAAATCCCAGCTGTAGCCGCTGTAGAGATAATAACAACTGAAAATTTATTGAAATTGAAAGTTTGCTTACTGAACACTGATAATTCTGCTCCATGCTGATACCGATGATAGGGCAAAAGTTTACTGAAACATGTGCCTAAGTACTTCTTTCTTGATTAAAAAAAGGAAACAACACATCACAAACAAACCTGTTTTTATTGGGAGACCTAACCACAGCAGAATTTATTGGTCAAAATTGTGAGTAACTGTTTGTATGAGATGTTATCCATTTTTGGGATTGAGTTTCTGCAGTTTCTCAGGTTTGCCAGTGTAACAAAACAATCACACAAGTTGGTAAGTTCCAATTCTGAAAATGGATTTTATCCATTTTCTGTTTGAAAGATGAAAGCTTTTGATATATATTTAAACTGAAAGGCAGAAGTACTAACTACAGCAAATTCTGAAAGCATCTGTGATCCCTTAAAAATGTTTTGTTCTGTTTGTTTACTTTCAATATATTCCAGTGCAAAAAATAAAATTTGCTTGCCACATATAAAATCTCTATAAATTCTATTGTTTCAGGGTCAATTTGGAGAACGTGGTTTACCTGGAGCTGATGGTTTACCTGGTGCTAAAGGAATTGATGGTGAGAGAGGTCTAAGAGGCGAGCGAGGAGAACCAGGTTCATCTGTTAGTATTTACTTTCAGTATACTGCTTCTTTTCAATGACTGTTTCTCACTTGCCATAGAAACACTGTTTTACTTATACTATCTGTCGTACTCACGGCATTGAACAGATTTTTCTGGATAATTACACTAGATCTCTTTCTTCTTTAAATAAAAAATAAAAAAAAACTGCTATTTAAAAAGTGGTTTGGATTACTCAGGTGAATGCATTTACATTTGAGAAAATTAAAATTTATTTGCCATGTATTAGCTAAAAAGATTTCTAAGTCCTCTCAGACTTAATATATCACAAAGACTGATACAATCAGCAAGCATCTTAGATGTACTGACCCAACCAAAAGATCAATATCATTTATGTAAATGAAGAATAACAAGATACTCAGAATGCATCTCTGAGACACACCACCAACTAACTACATGCAAAATAGATGACAAAAGGATGTCATCTAGAATAATCCACTGCTTCGTACTGCTTAAACAATTTGGAAACCGGCTAATAAATTACCTGTAACTGTGCTTTTTATTTTTACATTCATTTGTTGGTGAAGTAGGCAAGGCTAATTTTCATTAAATGTCAGTCATACCTGAAAAGATTTCCATATATTAAACAAGTGTGTTTTCAAGTGGTGAATAAGTTCTAATCTTTTTTTGTAAATGCAATAATTATAAGAATCTTATAGCTTAGAAAAATGACTTATCAATAATAAGGATACAGGAGTAAATATTCAATAGAGGATCAGTCGTAGATACGGTAAACAGGATTATTAAAATGAAGACTATGCATGAAGCTATTGTTAGACTTTATTTGGAGCATATAATCTAGTTTGGTGTCTTTATTATGTTAAGAATGTCATCCATCTAGAAAATGATGCATTAGGCACTTATCAAAAGGATTTTAAAAATGCAAATTTAGTTTATGAGCAGAAAGTCTGCAGTTTTTGCACAGACATAAACCAACCTTTCTTTCAAATTCTTCTTTGCAGGGAGAGACTGGAAGAAGTGGTCCACCAGGACAACGAGGGCCACAGGTAAGACTTCTATACCCATTAACAGCTACGGTGCTCTTCTACATCACAGTTTTATCATTAATTGCATCCAATCATTAAAAGTATATGAATAATTATTTTGGTTTTGAGTTTACATCTGTAGAAACAACTTTAGCATACATGTATGCTTTTGTTCTTTCATGTACACGCGCATGCGCACACATTACAATTGGTTACAGGTTGATGACATGTTGGTTGTCACCTGTTAGTCTTTTCATGAATCATTCCCATCCATTCTGTCCTCCCATGATGATCAGGAAGGAGTTCCATTTGATGATGAATCTCATGTTTTCCAGTTCTGGGGAAGTTCAAGGTGTAGTCAGATAATTTATATCCCCTTCTGTATTATGCAGGGTGTCAATCACCCACACCCCAAAGCAATAAAGATGTAATCTGATTTCTAGCTATATTATATAGTTCTCACTTAGAAATTTATATGTGTCTTGGTTTGGGGGGTGGTAGGTGAATTTGAAAGAGTTTATAAATGCCTATTTTAAATTTAATAACAAAAAAGAAAGTTGTACCAATGCTGTTTTTGAACATTCAGGACTAAAGACAGATTTTTGTCATTACTTCTTTGAGCAAACATATAAGTAAAAAAACTATTGGTTTTCTCTTAAAAACTGTCAGGTGCCTTCTTTACATAATTGATCAATCAAATATTTGATTTTGGTTTTTCATTTAAGGCATAAAATGAAGCATGCTTACAGGATCTAAATGTTAATTTAAAAGTGACAGACAGAACTGTTATATAACTTTAGATCATTTAAGTGATCACAAATTATTTGAAATTATTAAATGTAAGAGCACTTATTGTCAAACTTTGGATAATCAGATCCATTGTGATTTGATTCTGAGAATATTCGTTATCTTAAATGCTTTTACTTTGATGAAAAAAAAAATTGTCACCTGTATTGATAGGGAGCTCCTGGAATTTCGGGATCTGATGGAAGAGCTGACCACCTGGCCCATCTGTAAGTTTGTACATTATTATTATTATTATTATTATTATTATTATTATTATTATTATTATTGTTGATGATGTTGTTATAAATATAATTATTACTTTTACTTTTTTCTTAATATGATGCATGCAGTATATTTATATTAAAATATAGATCTAAAGAAAAAAAAAAGATTTTTTTTTAAAAAATGCTGTTTTACAAAATTAAACATTCGCTTATCTACATTTACATTGTGAAAACATCTGACACTCAGAACAACTAAACCAGTGTGAATTTGCATTAAAAAAAAATTAAAATAAAGGTTAACTTGGCTTCTGATTACTGCCCTTTGGCTTATATTTAATTACCAGCTTTATTTTGTCCTAACAGTTAACTTCAGTATTTGCTTCAGATAGCCAGCATCACTCTTGTCTTTTTCTTTATTTTTTAAAAATTTTGTTTTGCAGGGACCTCAAGGCAAAGATGGAAAGCCTGGTGAAATGGGTCCACCTGGTATTCAAGGTCTACCAGGTCCTCAGGGACCAGTTGGCAACAAGGGAGAAACAGTAAGCGCATCTGCCACAGTACCTATTTAGTATGAACCATTTAGTGTAAACAGATTTGAGTGGGACGACACACTTAGTACGTCCATTTAAGTGAAATTTTTCCTTTGCAGATGTGTGTCATGAATTATCTTATCTGAATATGAAAACATTAAATATAATTACTGCTTCACTAATTATTGAATGTGAATTTTTGATTTTATTTTTTTTAAAATATTTTATGATCTTCTTCAAAGAAAAGAGGCAGACATTATTATTTCAAAATTTAAAATGCAGAGAGACTGTTTTTATTTTATATTTGGAACAAGGTGCTAATGCTACTAAATAAAAAGGGAATAGATAAAGACTACATTCTGCAATAGTCTTTTCAAGTAGAACTGTTTTTCGGTAATCATCGTTCAGCAACTCATTCACAGTCATATCTATTTATTTATTAGTGTCTTTGCTGTTATTTAACTTGACATGTATTCAGGAAATATATGCGGAAATATCTTTATTTTTTTTTTTTAATGTGTGTGTGTTTGTATATAACAGGGCCCACCTGGTAAATCAGGTAATCCTGGCCCAGATGGAGAAGTGGGAGTTCGAGGGGATCCTGGACCAACTGGACAAAGGGGATCAATCGGATCTCCAGGTGCAGAGGTGAGTTTCATCTCATACCTAGTCATCAATAGGTAAAGCACACTTTGGAGAGCATCTTCAAGTTAATTTTTTAGTTTGTCCCAGCCGCTCGAGATTATTGTTTCGAGGTGAACTGGTTCTGTAGTCACATAATGACTAATTCTGAAGATTTTATCGGTAGAAACCTTTTAAGAGAGAGATAGTTTTTAAAAAAAAAAAATAAAAAAAAAAAAAAAAATCTTTTTTTGGGAATTTTCAGAATTAACCTTGAGATTTTGTTGTTGTTGTTGTTGTTTTTATTAATGGGATGTGTTTCTGATTTCAGGGTGAAGCTGGCGAACGAGGAGAACCTGGCCTTGATGGTGCTCCTGGGTTAAGAGTAAGTTTTTTTTTCCCTTTCTTTTGAGCGATTTATTCGCATGTAGCCAATCATAGATGTCTGCAGGTTTTGGTTACAAAATGGCAACAGCAGCAGCAACATTAGGTGCTATGTTTTCCAACAAACTACCATACTGCCTATAATTTTAAATGTGCATAGATTCTGAAGCAAACAAAATTTGAGTATGCACCAATCTTCATTGTATCACTTTATTGTTCGAATTCCATCTGCCACTTGCCCCATCACATGACTAGAAAGGACAACATAAGAAATTCTGGGAATCAGTCCGGTGCAAAGACTCCATCTTGACAAAACGTTTGCAATCAGTCAACACGTTGTTATTAAATGGACCAAAATTCAGGGAGTAGTGAAGATGATGAAAGATGCTTCCACACACAATTAAGTGGAAATAAATCAACTGGCAATCAGTTGCAGCTATTCTTTTTGATGTAGTTGTACTTTCTAGTAGGTGATTGTGCTAACAGCAGTGATTTGGGCTTGTAAGTCCATTATTATTTTTGTAAGTTGATTTAAATTATCCCTGGAGCTCTCACTCAGTATTTTTGTGATGAGAGCGCATAACCTATTTCAGCTTGTTGTTTGACTGGGTTCAGTTGGCTGAAGAACTGAATAATTGAGCTGATGCAGACACAAAACCATAAATGCAGCTGTCATTTTAGACTCTATTCATCTTTGCAATCTGCCACTACAAAAACACTGAGCAGTTCTCTAATACCAGCTCTACAAGTGTAGAAAAAAAACAATAAAAACAAAAATATTATACTACAAACAACTGAGCATCTCATCTCATTTACATGTTCTTGAATTTTATCTGCTTTACAATTATTTATGGCCATAGTATAGTAGTTTTCACAGAAATTAAAACAGGATAAAAACAACATGGACAAGTTAGTAAGGGAGACTTCTGGGGCTATACAGCACCAGTAATTAATTCATTATTAAAGGTATAGATGAGGCTATAATCAATGTTGCATGCTTTCGTATTTAATTAGTGATTACTAGTGCTGCAACGACTTAACCTTTGTAATAACCAGCTCTGGTCTTCACTACTTATTGGGCTCATTAATACTTTAAACCTGCTATGAACCAACCAGGTATTAAGCAGTGGTGATAATTATCTCTGTTATTTGTTGATAAATCTTTCTCTGATGCATTCAGAAAAATCAACAGCCTTTTTTTCCAAAATAGAAATTATCACTAGACAAATGCCTGTTTCAATGACCTTATCATCAGCCATGTTTTCCGGATTAACTTCACGCTTATGCATGTCCATAGATTGTACAAGCCATTTGTTTGGGAATAACAGCAGCTCAGTCAGTCAGTCAGTCGAGAAAGGGCCACTCACTGATTATTAATTAACTTTATTAAACTGCATTCTCATTGGATTGCAAACAGCTGTAAGAATTTACCAGCATCCCTGCCATGATAAGATACTGTAAAACAGTGTTGGGTATGGAAAATCAAGCACTCCATTCGAAATGTTTCCTAACACTTCTGAATGGTATGTACGGCTTGTCGTTCTTTGTTGAACCTCGTGAAAGAGAGAGGGGGGGAAAAGGGGCCAAAATGTCTGTGTGAAACAAAAGAAAGAAAATCAAAGAATTCTACATTGGGAGATGAAAAGATCAGTATAGATTTTCCGTATTAAGAACAACAATAAAACCACATGTTTGTTTTAATCATTAATAATGATTTAATTCTTGATCAAAATATCTAACTTTCTAAAATGTATTATTATTATTATTAATTTTAATTGCTATTTTTTTTTTAAAAAAAAATGTTAACTGCGGTTGACCACATTTGCTGTCTACCTTTCAGGGAGCACCTGGAAACCCTGGACCACCAGGAGAATCTGGCAAAACAGGTGAACCTGGAACCCCAGGACCTGCTGGTGAAGGAGGACGCCCAGGTAACAGGGTAAGTAAACAACTTGTAATTCCACAAAAAATGTATATGTATCACCTGCGGTTTTGTTCCTGAATTACTGGTGCACGGAATAAAACCATTGCTAAGTTAATACTTTGCTGGTTACCAAATTCTCTTCAGCTACTTTTGGGAGGTAAATCAGAAAAGCAAAGTAAAGAATAGCTAACTGTGCACGTGCGGCAGCCGACACGACTTCAGTGATTAGATTTACAATAGAATTTTGAAGTAACTGATTTTTGTATCCAACAACTAGCATCTTGGTATAATCCTCTGCATTTTTTTAAAGCAGGCGTATTTTCCCACTTAACTTTCTAGGGAGAACAAGGGTTCCCTGGAGAAAGGGGACCAGTTGGACCCACTGGTGAATCTGGACCACCTGGAGCCACTGGACCTACCGGTCCTGATGGAGACAGGGTAAGTGAACAGCTAGCTGTACTGATAAACAGCAGCACTTTTATGCTTTGGCTGGGTGCTGGACCCTACCCAGACAGCAGCTCTGCTTGTCCCTTAACAGAAATTACCACTCCCCCCCCACACACACAACCTGTTACAAACATCACAGATTAATTTTTTTTAGAAAAAGATAAGAGAGAACAGAATAAAAGATAGACAACCACTTAAGTGAGACAGTTTGCACATTAAAAAAAAAAAAAAAAAAATAGTAAATGAACTCTCTCTTCAAGGTGTTCTTTAGATGGAGTATCCTGGAGATATCTGGCTGTGATATTCAGCCAGTTACCTTGAATTAAGTATTCATTGAACTGAAAACAGAAGAAAAAATTGCTAAGAGCTGTCAGAGAGAAATTAGTTTCTAAAAATGTTTCACTTAATATATATATATATATATAGTGTAAATAGAAAAGCATAAATAAATAAACAAATATATTTAATACATATTTTCAAGTGTTTGTGCATTTGTTTATTAGTCTTTCACGCCGAATTGTGGCACCTGGAGGCTCTACGTTTTGGGTATAAGTACTTCAGAATCTGGGAAAGGTTTTAAGCTACTGTACAATGGCTTAAAGCCATTTTTTTCCCCCCTGTGCAGTGACACTTACCCCAACTAGTTTTCCAATAAAATAGTATCCTATAAATAAATTAATTAATAAATACAATTTTTTTTCAAAAATCATAATTTCTGAAGTAGCCAAACACACATTTTTAGCTGTGTATTGAGTTAAACATCTTTTGGAATTTTTTTAAAAAATATTTAGCAATAACAAAAAAAAAAAAAGAAAAGTTTTTCAATTGATTCAAAGAATTTATTGTTTCTCAGTAATTTTGCCAGTTCTCCATCAAAGAAATGTAACTTTTTACATTGTTATTCCAATAAAAAACAAAAATTGTACAAATTAGACATATTTCCTCTAGAAGCTAGCTGAGATGTTGATACACGAATTAAGACACTTTACTTTTGGTTTTGTTTTAAAGGGACCACCTGGAGTTAAAGGTACAACAGGAGAAGTTGGTGCACAAGGAATAATTGTAAGTATCTTCTGTTGTTTGTTTTTTTTTTTTACTGCATTAACAAGACAAATCTGCTAATAGTTTCCCTTAGTAAGTGTAATTTATAGCTTACCTACATTATTAACTTTGAGGGAATTTTAGTAAATTTAATCTTTTGACACTTTTCAAACAGACATGGTCAATCACTATACCTCTCCTATTAAGGAAACCACAGATAACTTCATGGTGCTGCATGGTGTCATAGTTGTGCAAGATAGTGAGCTGTATCATTCATGTAGATTTTCAAACCAAAAGAAACCAAACGTGGAAGATGATGGTCTTTCAAGTGTTAATACAAAAATATTTGATTATTTCTTATATGCATTTGATAATTTGTAGTTAATAATTTAGCATTAATACTACCAATGTATGTTAGAACTGTGGACTTCAGTGCTCTTACAGCCAATTATCTCTCCAGTGGAGTGAGGCTAATACTTTATTCTCAGCATCATGGAGTATCTGTTGCTAAGCATTCGAAAACATAATGCAGTTATGCTGGATTTTACACCTGACCAGTATACAAAGAAAGTTCATGGTCATGTACCAAGAAGAATGTACACCCCATCTGTGTACACATGTAACCATAATAATCTCCACTTTACAAAACTTCCTGTATGTCGGCACACTGCTTTTGCTGTTAAGTTGTAACTTCGTAGCAGAGTTACTTAAGAGTCAGCTAAATACCTGAATCCTGTACCGAGATAAACAATATATAGAGCTGAAACATTTTACAGGGTGTGGTCATAGATTAGCTATGCCATTTATAGGGTTGATATTAGAAAGAAAGAAAGAAAAAAATTTAGTATCATATTTGTTGATGAGGTAAATAAAATTATTTATCAATATTAGTTAATATCTGTGATTTTTTTTTTATAAAGAACATTAAAACAACTAAAGACAAATCTATTGAAACAACCAGTTAATGTAGAATTTGTTGCCTTTTCTTTTTCTCTCTTTTTTTAGGGCATGCCTGGACATAGGGGACAAGCAGGTGAAAGTGGACCAAAGGGTGAAACAGTAAGAATAATTTCTGTTTGACTCCTAGCTGGTCAGTTTTCATTTTAGTTTGTATCTCAGTGTGCATCAGTAAAATCTGAGTGGTTCTCTCCCTTTGTTTTGACTGACAGAATTCATTTGTCTGTCTCATTTTGCTTTAACTTACAAATCCTTTCTTCTCTTTCTTTTGTATATTAAAGCCATTGATTTTAGTAAGATTAGGGTTTTATTTAATTTATTTTTAAATTTGCTTTTACTGTATTGTGCAAATATCACCTTGAACAACTGAAAATAAAACAACCAGCAACACACTTATTTGCTAGCTGTGGGATTTCTATGTAAGGAGTTGAACTTTGTTTGTGTATAATGGCAATTCAATTTTTATTAGGGAGATCCTGGTTCAAGAGGAGCTGATGGAGATGCTGGTAGTCCAGGAGCACCTGGACAGGTGGGAGCCCCTGGTAATCCTGGCCCTCCTGGACCCCAACCTGAAAAAGGAGAACGAGGTGATCCTGGTCTGGTAGGAGAACAAGGCCCACCTGGAGCACCAGGCATGAGAGGCTCACCTGGCACTCAGGGAGAACAAGGACTTCCTGGAATAGCTGTGAGTACTATCATCTTTGTCTTGCTAGTGGCTTAGTTCTTTTGATAAGAACTCAACAACTCTGAAAATAAAGCAACACAGGTGAAAATAAAGATAGGTGAAAAAAATTAAAAGTACTGAAAGTCTAATTAAGAAAAGGTGTTTGTCTGTTTTTAAAGTGCACTTCTAACATCTATTTTATTTTTAAATTATGATGTATTGAAGCTCATTGGAAATTATTATATCAATCACTTGCTGTCTGTTAAGTGCAGTCAACCATTTGTTGCTGGTCACGGAGAACTACTAGTTTAAAGAGTTTGTTTGGAAGAATTACAGCTTGGCAGCACAAATGCATGCACATAATGCAGTGGCATCTCAATATTCATGCTTATTACTTCCCATGTTCATCTGAAAAAAAAATCTATCATTTTCAGTGTAGTTATATCATTTAATTATACTTTACATCTTATTTATCAGAAAATCAATGGTAATTAGCTTTTTTTGTACTTTTTAAAAATTTCACAATAACAGTGTGGTTTTATTTATTTGTATTATGCAAGCATATATTTATAAATTTTAAATAATGTGTTATTCTGTCAGTGGACTTCTTTAAATACGATTTAAAAAATAACAGAGCTGGAAATAAATAAGAACCGTCAGCATATTATTTATACCATAGAAGAATTGTTTCATAAGCAGTCATTTAGTTTAAGTCTGTATTGCATTGCAGGGTGGTTTTCCTAGCCTTTTGGCAGCCATTGTTTATACATCAAATCTAATTGCTTTGGACTGAATAGTAATTAAATAATGAAATATTGCATACAACTTTAAGGATCTGTTAATTGAAAGATTTGTTTATGGATGATCTGTAAGGCGACAGCTAATAATTTAAAGGCATATGTTTTCATAGGCTGTGATAAATGGCAGGCTATTCAACATGTAATGTTGTTGTATCATGGCATCATTATTACCATTAAGCAAATATTTCTTTTTTTTCTTCTTTCTTCTAGGGACCACCAGGTCCAATTGGCCCCAAGGGACAAGTTGGTTCACGTGGAGAAAAGGTAAATATTTTCCAGATCAATAATTCCTCAGTGTTTCAAAATGGCTGCTGAAAACTATACTGAAGATCAGTAAAAGATGTCTCTGATAGTGAAAAAAACTGGTATAATATAATTCTGTGACCTCTTTACATGTTGATGTCCTGTAAGATCTGATGTATTGAAATGTGAATATTTGTTTGTTTGTCTGCAATTAGGTTTAGTCTTTGAAGAGCATTGCATCTACAGTAAAGAGAAGGAACTTTGCCCAATTGGATCAACCAAATTGTACTTATGGTCATGTACCAATAGGATGTTGGTTAAACAATAATGTAAAAAAATGTATGCATCAGTTTAAGATCTTTTTAAGCATTTTAGAAAAATACTGTTTTCTAAAATTAGCAGCAAAACCAACAGAACCCTTTTTACTTTGCATAAGGAACAGACAATAATTAGAAAGATATCTGAACACTTTTTATGTGGCAAAATACTAATTTCATTTTTATTTTAAAATTAGATATTATAGTATTGTTGCAAAATTAGTGAATGCCTGAAGTAATTCAAATTTGAAATACTATTTTTTAGGTAGCTAAATAAATATGTGTAAGTAATGGTTCATCGACTTGCATCATGTTCAGTCTTCTTTAAAATCTTTTGCAATTGTTTACCACACAGCTTTGTATCAGTAACATATCACATAACTAATACTTTTGAAAGCACACATGCTTAACATTTGGATAGCAAAGAAAAATAAAAATTTTTTTTCATTCTATAAGATTTAACTAAAAGTATGAGAAGTTTCAACTACAACATTTACTAATTTCTTCCAGGGTGAAGATGGTGAAGTTGGAGTGCCAGGTGATCCAGGTTCTCCGGGTCCAGTTGTAAGTTTACCTGGTGGTTTGCTTCCATTAAAATCACGATCTATATAAGTAATATACACACAATTTATGTAAAAGCATTTTTACTCCAGTAATGTGTGTGGCCGAAACCTCTTCGCCAAGTAAGACTGAAATGATTTATGCGAATCTGGTTTTGTGTGTGTGTGTGCGTGTGTTTCACGGACAAAATCTGATTGCTTGGATGGGGTGAGTGAGTGACATTTGTACAATTTTGATGGTGAAGAAGAAAAACCGCGTCACCCCTGGCGAGCTATAGATAAAATGGAAAATGTCTCTCATTACTGTGGCCGTCTTGTCTGGTCTAGATTGATTTGTACTTGTGCTGGAAGGATCTGCTGTAGCACCAGCTCTTCGTAAAAAAAAAAAACTCTTTTAATTTGCTATGTAAAGTTTGTTGTCGTCTTATCGTAAGTAGACCGGTCTTCTGAGTTTTACGTCATCTTCCTCTGTGAAGGGAAAGAAGTGATGAACGTTAGTTCACTGTTGCATGGTTAGGAATACTATACACTTTTTTGTTCTGTTGGCATTTAGGGTCAAGATGGTATTCCTGGCCGCACGGGAGCACGAGGTGAGAGCGGCCAACCAGGTCTTCCTGGAGAGCCAGGAGGTCTCGGACTTCCAGGTCCCAATGGTCCACCCGGACCTCAGGGTAGTCCAGGTGAAATTGGTGTTCGTGGAGAGATTGGATTGAAGGTAGGAAAACAACAATTTCTGTTGCTGTGTTTCTTTAATTTTTTTTCACCTGGTTGTGGACAGTGAGGTAGAGATCATTTTAACTTTGGAATTCTCTTTGGTAATTGCTTCTTGTTGTGGTTTATTTAAAATTGAAAATGCAGTGCTGAGGCCATTTATCTTGAGCAACTATATTTCAACTAGAGAATTATTATACTCCTCAGATCTATCTGGTTTATCTCGAAGACTTTGACACAATAGAGTTGATTAAAGAAGGAAACAAACAAACAAAACCACTCAAGCATTTTAATTACTTACAAAGAGTTCCACAAAGCAAGCCAGTTTTACTTTGGTACTTTTAATCATCAGAATTTCTTGTATTTTGCCTCAGAGGCTAAAATTGCATTTTTTTTTATTTTAAAATTGGGTAATTAACTTATGCCACCATTTGTTTCTAAATATTTTTAATCTTTTCTTTCCTTGTATTCCATAGGGAGCTCGTGGTGAAACTGGTAACACAGGGCACTCAGGTGAGAGTGGAGCTCCTGGTTTACCTGGAACACCTGGACATAAGGGAGTTAAAGGAGAAGATGGATCACCTGTGAGTAGATTGAAAAGGCTAAAAGGATTAGTTAACTTATTTTTATTACTATTATAAAATTAGTGATAAGATTATTATTTATAATAATGAAATTAGCATTAATGAAAAAATAAAAGAAAAAACATTTCACTACCATTGCTTATCACAATAGAACCAGTTGTAGAGTATTTCTCTATTAAGAGGGTGATTCAACAACAGCAGTGGAAACAGTGGATGTTTTACTTTGCCCCTTCAATTTTTTACAGGGTTCTCTCGGCCCCGATGGTCCTCCAGGACGACCTGGTGATAGAGGTATGCCAGGAACTCCAGGTACCCAGGGAGAACGGGGACCTAGAGGTTCAGCTGGTGCAAAGGTAAGTTCACTTTGTACAGTCCAACTGTACTGTGAAGAAAGTTTGTTAATAGTTATCATTTATTTCCAAACAGCTGTATAATAATACTGCTTCTGAGATGAAACTTTGGGAAATTGTACCCTTTTTTAAAAATTTTACTGACATGGAGTCTACTAATTCTCTTTTTAAGTAAATTGGCAGGAAAAAAATTGTTTTTTTATTTATTTAAAAATATTTTTAACAACCTTTTTACAGAATAAATGAATCCCTGTTTTGTTTCTTTCTACTTCTAAATGCATTTACTGGGGAAGCCGGTGATTAGACTATTGGATAGCCAAGGTTGAGGGAAGGGGCCAAATTTCGATTTCCAGTCAGGCTTAGTAGATTGGCATACTTCTCTGGTATGGTTTCTTCTCATGCTCCCTCAGCAGCCATTCATATGAATTTACTCTGGGCACTCACTAGTTTCCTTTCACATCTAAAAACTTTAATTTTTAGTAGGGATTCTGCTGCTGAAGTCAGCAATGCCAGGCCCCTCATGGTTGTCTCAGAGAGTTGTTTCCAAGTTAGGGAAAGGTTATCATCTCTGCTGTTGAGATTGATGTATGACATAACAAAAACACATCCATTATCGGGTTCATTATGCTTCCAGAATTGCTCCATCATAAAACAAAGTGAATACAATCTTGCCATTATTAAAACTAACTATTGTTTATGATTGCTTTTCTTAAAAGAAATATTCACATATATACCATTAAATGACGTGAACAACCTTTCGTAGAGGAGAAACAATAATAGGGGAGGTAACAGCTATTGATCTTGCAACGTCATTTGTTCTACATTTTTTTGCACATTTCTCTAATGAGGCCTCTTTAGATTTAAAACATTTTTAAGTCACGCAGGGCTGTAGCCATTCCTTTTAGTTTAAGTTTGATGGCTGTCTTCAGTTTATCCATCAACCTCTGCTTATTTCTTTCTTTTCAGGGAGAAAATGGCAATGCTGGTCGTCAGGGCTCTGATGGGAACCCAGGAACACAGGGACTTCCAGGACAACCAGGCCTTCCAGGCATTGCAGGAGATCCCGGACAAACAGTGAGTTTAATTCATGTATCAGACACACCCTCCACCCCACCCCCCATCCCATCCCATGCTTCTGAATTTTTTTTTCTTTTCGTTTGTCGCCTTTTCAAATCTCGGTTCAGCTTTAAAGGGCAACGACCACTTAGCTTTCCCAGGGCCGTGGCAAGGGGATTTTGCGCTGATGGCATCATCCAGAATTACATAATGCTTTTCGAGTTTTAGAATGATTCTGACTAAGGAAGGCTTATCTACGCGGTCCTAAGATTCTAATCTAAGTATTGCACAGAGATCCCTGTAATGCTTTTCTCACTTTTACATTGCAGGGTGCAGCAGGACCTGAAGGTGAACCAGGTTATTCAGGATCCCCAGGAGAGCAAGGAAGCCCGGGATTACCTGGCCCCTCAGGTGCACAAGGCGCTCGTGGTCTACCCGTACGTAACATTGGCTTGAAACCATTTGCTTTTATTTATTTTTTCAAATTTAAATTCTGCTGTGGTGCACAATTTTAGGATTTGCCTGTTGGTTCAAGGAGTAAAGGGCATTTTAAATACTTGCAACAAAGTAACTTCCCATGCTGTGCTGCACCAAGAATCGTTACTGGCCCTCTTACTACATTGTTTATTTAAGGGATTCCCTAGCCATAGATGTTCTTCAGTTAATGAAGTCTATCCTGACTCTTTTTTTTTTTTTTTATATGGAAAAAAGAAACTAACCCAATCACACCATTGATGTGCAATTCATAACAAGTCAACCATCATATATGATCATTTGTTTACTTGCTTTTTATGATGTAATAATATAAGCACACACACATACACGCAAAGTGCCATCTCTCTCAAACTGCAAATGGTGTATATATATATATATATGTGTAGGAGAAGCAACAACATTATTAGTTTCTGCCATGCAACTCGGAATTTATTAAGTTTTTAGATAAGCTCAAAGTATACGATGTTGACTGTAGCTCATCTACATTTAATTAGGAATTGCTGTTACTGTAAGTATCCACAGTCACCCCTGTTTACAGTATTTAGGGTTCATTCTCCTCTTGGTGTCTGGTAATGCTTCTTCGGGGTTGGAGGAAAAATGACACAGTCTATTTAACATTACTCGCCAAAATCTCTTAATGGAAGCTGTTTAGATCAGTCCCTAAAATAGAAAGCTTAGTCCAAAAAAGAAGAAAAAAAGATCCATACGACATACCAGCCTCAGCCATGTTATCTTCAGAAACCTAAATCTCTAAAAAACTGCATTCTGATAGCACAACCAGCCCTCCCTCCAATTAGACATCAGCCCACAAAAGCGCAGAGAAGTCAAGAGTACATGGTAAGCAGCTAATCAGACTGGAAGACCTAGCTAAGATAAAACAGTGCAGCAAGCAATGAGTTTATTAATGAAAATATACTTTTTCTTTTTCTCCTTAAGGGTCCGTCAGGCCCATCTGGAGCTCCAGGAGCTAATGGTGTACAGGGAGACAGAGTAAGTGAAGTTTCCTCTAATCCGTAAGAATAAACTTGGTCATCTGCTGGCATGGCTTAGTTTTCAGTGACTCTTAGAGCCTGATTTTTGTTAATGATTAGCAAAGATGTACTGATGGATGTACAGTAAAATAGCTTCAGAATGACTGAACGCTTACTAATTCCATTCATTGTATTATTTTTGCATTCTGAATTTTTTTAAGATTGTCTGTGTTCCTGGTTTTCCTAGCCTCGAGTTTCCGTCAACAACAGTAATAAGATTAAGAGGAAAACATTTTTTATATATGCAAAAAAAAAAAAAAAAAATTCTAGCCTATATTAAATCAATCAGAAGTGTTATCGTTAGGGAGGGAAACAAATAAAACAATGAATGACAAAGGAGATAATAGTTTGAGTAAATGTGCAAAACAAAAACAAAAGTTATAAATTTCCATCTAACCATTTTTTTTTTAATATTTTAAGTCAATTTATACTTTTTAGGATATCGGGTAGGGGAGAATTAATGTTTCTAGAATAGCAGTGATGATAATCTTTGCTTATCTTTTGTATGACAGGGCGATTCTGGACCAGAAGGACCCGTTGGATTACAAGGAGCCAGTGGTGCACCAGTAAGATACCAATCATATTCTATCATGCTACACTCTAATATGCATATTCTAGATTCTTCTATAACACAACGTATTCCACCATGGTACTCCATACACTGCTTTACCTCGCTATGCTGTACTTATATCTCTTGTTTTCTTTCAATAGATTCAGTTAATAATCTTCTTAGTGAACAGGAAATGTCCTAACACTATATACAAAAGTAATTAAAACAAATTCAGATTTTTCTTTCTAACTTTCAAAGAAAAGCTAATTTATTTTACCAAATGTAATAAGTTTTATTCCTTTTTAAATTATCAAAACTATTTTTTTTTTTAAAGCTTTCGTCATCAACTTAGAAAATTAAATTTCTTGTTTGTTTTTTTTTTCTGTACTAATTAAGAAGTCATAAAGCTGGAGCAAGTCAGTGGGTCAGGGTTACCTGCATATCCTGTTTTTATTCTAATATGTTAAATATTTGGAAATAAATTTAATAACGCAAATTTTTCTCCTATCTAGGGTGCTCAAGGCATTCCTGGTTCTGCTGGGAAAAATGGCTTTGTTGGATCAAAGGTTAGTACGATTTGACATTTGTAAACCCAGGACCAAACTGAGACAGCTCGTGTGAATGGAAAGGCGATATACTTGTTAGCAGCCAAATTTTTTTTTGCTACTGCCTATATACATGATGTTCACCACACAAGAAGTAGAATTAACTGAGAGGAAATATCATGATCAACCGACTCGCTGCTTTAGTCTGTGCACTGGCAAGTTTCATCTCTACTATTAATGTTGGTTTAATATTATGTTGCACCTAGGTTATGCAACTTTCGATTACAGAAATTTTGTTTTATTTTTTGGTACAATGTGACATCACTGCATGTGCTTTGGAAACGTGATTAACACATTCCACCAATATAGGAGAGTTTTCTTTTAATAATTTGTAAGTAACAGTTGAAAGTACCTACTAAACAAGAGACGGGTGGGTGGTTTACTTGTATACTCAGAACTGGTTGGATGACCAAATATTAGCTGAAATATCATTTTATTAGCTGCATTCAGGATGCCTGTGTGTGTATTTAACTTATAATGGTTTTCTTGTGGTGATGTTAAAGATATAAATACTTGGGCTCGTGTAGAGCAATTTGAAAATCAGAAAGGGCGAAGACTTTGTACAAGCTGTTCCTCTGTAATGGACCATAACAATTATGCTTTTCCTCTTGTAGGGAAGTAAAGGACACCGGGGTATTCAAGGTCTCCAAGGACTCCAGGGCTCACAGGTGAATATATTCATTGTTATAATAGTGGTGACGAGTGAAGTGGATGGCTCATTGAAATTTCATCACTTGAAAAAGTTCTGATCCTCTGAAGAAAATTCATCTGAATAATCATTTGTTACATTTCATCAAAAGCAATCAATTATAACTCTGCATTCTCTTTCTTTCCATAGCACTTTGTAAATAAAGGATGTAAGACTAATGTTTGTTGTAAGCCATCAGTTGCTGAAGAAAATTTTAACAGATTTTGTTTCTCTCTCTCTCATTCTAGGGCCCTGATGGTGATGCTGGCCTCCCAGGACCACAGGGACCTTCTGGAACCAGGGTAAGTGAACTTGCTGATGATAATTACCAATGCATTAACCCACTCCCCGCCAGCTCCTCAACCATTCTCATCTTTAATTTCTGGTTACTAAATATAGTCACTAACGTAGTAAGATCCAAATAAGTAATTTTATCCTCTCGCTAATTCGAATGTAAATCAGCTTATCGCTTCTTTTTTCCATCTTGGTGGTGGTATGTATTGTTTCACTTTTGTTCACCCTTATGAACCTAAGACAAGAACTTTTTGATTTATTTATTGGTTTATTCTCCTCAATCCAAATATATCAGCAACTGCACCTCTGTATTAGACACTTGGTAATCAGGGTTATTGTCAGTGATCACATCATAGTTCTACTCAGTGCATAGCATTAAGAAAATTTGTATCATGGTGTTTTGTATGCACAGAAACTCCATAAACTTGTTATGCAGGTTAGTCAATGTACATGCTAGTAGCCATAACCTTCAACTTAAATGGTGAAAACGAGGAGGATATTTTCATTATAAAAATAGTTGTGCAAAATCAAAGTTCCAACATTAATTCTATTTCATTTATACTAATATTCATTTAATAGACTAATAACACTGGTCAACACATTTCTTGCCGACTTATGTCTGAGACTTGTTTCTGACTAATCTGGGGGCGCTGAACTCAAATATCACATTGGTTTCTGCCCATCACGCCAAGTTTTTGCTCTACAACATACCCCCATTTTCGATCAATCGCCATAAAAAAGTACCCGATTACAATGATTTCCACAATCACCTCAATCTTATTCTTAGCATTTTATTTAGAATACCATTCCAACAAACAATACCATGAATCAATTTTGAGATTAACAAATATATTGCTTAACTATGACATATCAGGTCAAAATATTGAAATAGAAAAATATAAATCGATGCTAGAATTGAATGGATTTTAGTCAAAAATGGGCACAAACTAATCCAGAATATTCTTACCATTTCATTTAGAATACCGTACAAACAGAACGACGACAGACATGGGTTTATTTACATTAACTGATATCAGTAAATGACACAGTCTTCCTTCGTGGATTAAATTTTCGTTTGTAGGCTTTTCTGGAGTGCTTCATTTCCAGACAGTCTCTTTTAATACTCCAACAGTAGTTGGCCACCATGTGAGCATCCCACCTTCCTTGGTATCGCTACTCCGTAGCTTGTATATCTTGATGGAACCTCTCACCTTGCTCATCACTTACGTCATCTAGACTTTCTTGAAATTTATCAAGATGACCGTTGAGGAAATGAACCTTTATGCTCGTGTTGCAACCCAGACGATGAAAATTCTTAAGCAAGAATAAGATCTTTGTAATTTTCAGCTTTTTTGTTTCCCAGGAAATTCTTCACAACAGCCACGAAAGAACTCCAAGCTCTTTTCTCCATATCATTCGTGGAGCTTGTGAAATGTCGATCTCTCATCAGTTTGCTGATTTGTGGCCCGTCAAACATACCAGCTTTTATTTTTTCATAACTGAGGCCAGGAAATGTTGTGCATATGTACTTAAAACAGTCACCTTCTATGCCCAGAGCTTTAACATACGGCTTCATTAGACCCAGTTTGATGTGGAGGAGGAGGAAAGATGATTTCTACCCGATCTACTAGTGGTTGGTTTTTGGTATTTGGTTCTCCGACATTTAAGCGTGTTCTCACCGGCCAGTTCTTCAGACTCCAATGTCTGTCCTTAGCTCTACCATCCCACAGGCACAAGAAACATGGATATTTCGCATATCCTCCTTGTTGAACAAGTAAAAAGTTAACCGTTTTAAGATCCCGTAGAACAAAAACTTGACGTGATAGGCAAAAACCGATTTCATTTTTGAAATCAGCACCACAAAATTAGTTTTAAAAAAACAAGTGTCAGATCTTAGTCAGCAGGAAAGGTCGGCCAGTGTTATCTATAACACACGAGATATTTCAATCATGGCTGCCTTTTGTGTTTGTATGCGAGAGAGAGTTTTCTTTTGTTTTGTTACCAAGAACATTTGCTAATAACGCCTTTCCCCAAATGGAAGCAATGAAGTCGGTACAGCATCGTCAGCGTTGAAGGCTGAAATTGGGAAGAATTGTTACTGCTGCTCCCACAGGCTTTGATTATTATGATGCTGGTGTCGAGGTAAAAAATAAATTTTAAAAAGACCCAACAAATAAAATATAATTCTTCCAGGAAGAACACAGGTGCCAGGTTGTTACAGTTTTGTCAGTAGATAAAGACGAAGCCATATTTAAATTTACCACCAGATGGCGCACAAACGTATCAACGAAAATCAGGAAGGCCCCAGTGAGCGCAATACCCCAGGGTTTTGTGCATTTGGAATCCACTTTTAGATTCAACACCAGCATTCATGCACCAAGAACTACAGTCCATCCCAGGACTTGTTCTGATGACGGTGATCCGGTGGGGAGTGGTCTTTGAAGCAGAGTTTGATCCAGAACACCCTCTTACTTCCATAACAAAACGTCAAAACATTTTTGTTCAATGAGCACATTGCCAGTACAACTCCTTCCTTGATTACACGCGTTCACAAATTTTTTTAAAAAAAAATGTTCATTTAAGAATAGATTCCTCATTTTCTGCATACGTATAAGGCTACCGTTTCCTGCTCGCTGGCTTGAAGCATCATTTTGGAGGTTTTGTACACTGATCCTGTATTTTTAGGGTTTTTATCTTTTATATTTTTAAAAACCCTTTCAAATTCTTGCCCCTCCACACACACACGCGCGCGCGGTTTCCTTGCAGTCAATAATATATGACAATGGTAATCGTTTACCTGGTATTTACAGAATGAACGGTTTTTCTTTTAACGAAACCTGGTATAGGAACTGACGGAAATACTAAGGGCTAACACAGAAAAGTGTTCTGTTGCTGTTATTACTTTAAACCTACTGGCCCCTCCTTTCTGTGGACAGTGATGCAGCTAACCATTGACATTATAATGCGTGCAAGATGCTACTTGATGCGTATCTATATCGTTCTTTCCTGACAGGGTTCACCTGGATCACGCGGTTCACATGGCAAAGATGGAAACCCAGGACCTCCTGGCCTACCTGGACGAGCGGTAAGCTCATTACCGTTTTCCAAAACAATCTTTCCTGCTGTGAGAGAGTAAAATAAAATTTAGCCGAGATTTTTAAAGTATGTTGACAGTCGGATGCTTTCCCATGGTGTGTGTATTTTCTGAAGTGTAGGTATAAACGACAACTTTCCCAAGGGATCACATGGCCAGAGATGGCTTTAGGAAGTCTATATCTTATCAGCAACTCAGATAAAAACTGCCCCATCTCAAATTGCTTCAGATTACTTTACTCAACAGTAAGAGGGAAGTTCCATGACAATATTTAACTTTTTACAAAATGAGAGAAACACCAGTATCAAATTCTTTTTTTTAAACCTTGGATTATAAGGGAATTCTAAAAAAAAAAAAAAAAGATGTAGCATTTAAAATGATGATAATGGATTCAGTATGTATTTCATTATCTGTATGTATATTACAGGGACAGCGTGGAGCTGCTGGTGAGGACGGACGAAGGGTAAGTTTGAATTTTGTGCTTAAATATTTAATAATTATCTCTTAAATGACATTTCAGTGTTCCCTTTTAGTAGTAATTTTTTCAAGTTAAACACTGGATTTCCAAAAATGCTCTCCATCAATCAGCACAATTCTTTTCATACTAATTCTCTTTGCTTGTGTTACCTGTATCCAACATTTGCCTAACATTTAAAAGGTTGTTTGTTTGTTTGTTTTTTTTTAATTTGGGAAATCTTAAGGGACAAAAGAAGTAAATTTGCTTTTCTAACACCAGATCTCCCTTTTTCTTTTCAAATAGGGAACACCTGGCAACGCTGGTCCTCCAGGACCTCCAGTAAGTACAAGTTTCCGTATATCTGTTTCGTGGGTGGGAAGTGGTTTCTGAATGAACAAACCCTGTGTTACTTTATGTGGGTTCGTTTTGTGAACAACTAGAACCTTACGTCGTTCAGCATGTCAGTTCACACAGTAGAAGTTTCTGGAAGCAGTGAACTGAAGGAAAGCTTACTCAGACTGCACCTCTGCAGATCACATTTTTTCAGACTCTTCTGATGCTGTAATTACTGTCTTTTGTTTTTAATTACAAACAACAAAAAAAAAAACTATTTTAGATTTTGTTTTAACTTCTGTTTCATTTGAAAAAGTTCTTGTTAAAAAGGTCAAATACCAGCATAAAAACCATAATTTCTAAATGGAAAGTTTTTAACCATTTTCCTTCTTCTTCTTCCAATGTAGGGAGCCCCCGGCAGAGCTGCAGCTTACTCTTCTGCTAATATTGCCTCATGGTTCCAAAAGGGTGATGGATACCAGGTAAGTCCCAGTTACCTGAACATGCCCACAGACACCTAGGATAAATACTATTGCCATTATAGTCATTATTTCAGTTGAAACAGCACAAATTGATAGTTCAGAAGTTCTTGTGTTTGTTTGGAAAAAAAACATTTTAAAAAAGAAAATCAGAATAGCAACATATATTTAAGAGGAAAAGTAATCAAAATAATTTTTGTGCATTTAGGACCCAAAACTAACTATAGTAGACCTAATATACTCGAAATCTGCAGCTTTTCTGTTATATATCCTGAAGTTAGCACTAATTACTGATAGGTTCTGCTTAGAAGCAATTACATTACTGACATTTTCATTTATTTACTTAATGTTTTGGTTCAGCCCTCTTAACTAATTTTAGCATCTGTCAGGATGAAGCCGCAAAACCAAAGCTGTGTGTTTCTTGTGATTGCCAATTAAGAGAACTCTTCAAAAGATTTAAGAACCAAGTAGAATTTAAATTTTAGTGTTGAGGTTAATTCTGTTTGGCAAGCATGTTAGAACAGCTTTACGCCATCTCATCTAGAACATCTATTTTAAATAATCGATGAATGTCAACTGAACAGGCTCAGCCCCAACTTTTAACAGCGACGTCTTCTCCCGTAACAACGAACGAGCAGGCTAATTTTCGGGTTGACTTATAATGGAATGTCATTCCCTATTTTGTTAATTTAAACATACCAAAAGGTAGAAGCAAGTTATTCAAAGAAAACTCAAGATGAAAACCACATCTGAATGTGGCGTAATACTAGATTATTACAAATGTCGAGTAGTTAATAATAATGAGATGATGGACATTATTGTTATCTGAATGTCATACAAACTGTTACCAGGACTAGAAGCTAAACCACATTTCTAAATACCCTGAACTAATGAAATAGTGAATATGCAACCAAAAAAAAAAAGAATTACCTGTGTATTTCATCTGTGTAAAGATGGAGAAGTTAGACTCTTATTAACTAGTAGTTTTGCTTGGCATTGCAGCACATTTTTTGTGATTAAAATTGTAACTTTCACTTAAATCCTCCTTGTATTAAACACAGTGGATGTTATTCCACATTGTTGTAATCATACATCTGATTATTATATTGTAAAACTCATGACATTTTCCTTATCCATCCTTTATTGGTTTTTCAGAGAGACGATAGCGGAGTGGTAAGTAATGCTTGCCTTTTCCTAGTGATTAATGCAATAAAGTACAAATCATTAGACATTTCATTTATAGCTTAATGGATGTTTTATTGCCATTCATCTCTAAGTGGAGCCCAGTGTTTTAGTATCTGTGTTATTTTTAATTTGCTTGGTGTCGCTTAACAAAGAAGAAAACTGTACTTGTTTTATTTCTAATTTTCCAAGCAAACAAATGCAATCAGCGCTCTCAACGAGCTCAGAGAATCTTTCAAGAAAGTACGTTCACCAACCGGTGACAAAAAATCGCCTGCACGTACCTGCAAAAATCTCGCCATGTCCCATCCAGATTACGCTGATGGTGAGTCATTCTTTATATTTAAATCCACCCAAAAATATATATATATTAACTGTCATTTGGTGGTTGAAGTATGGAGTTTCTAGAGTGTCATCTGTTAGTAATTAAGTATTTCCAGTGATACAGAAGCTGACTAAAAGATGCACACACAGTTGTTGGTTATCTCACTGCAACACCAAAATTTACAGTGTCTAATACACTGATCCTGATCAAGCTGGTACTAATAGCATTTGTAAAGTTCCTTGTTCATACTATCAATATAAATCTAATGACAATGAATGCTTGGTAGTGTAAATAAACTATGATCTTACCATTTAAAGTAACAGTTAATCGTTAAAATCTGAAGATCAATCATTTCAATTTTCCCAAAATTCCATAGGTTATTAAAGACTATACAATAGGCGGTGTTGATATGCAATTTTCTAATACATTCTACCTGTCTGCAATGAGATTTTCAACTTCTTTACACCTGTGTGGTCATTTAATGCTGGATTGATGCTTATTTATAGGATATTACTACATTGATCCAAATGAGGGAAATTCGATTGATGCCATCCAAGTATATTGTAAAATTGCCACTGGAGAGACCTGTGTTAAACCAGATCCAATCAAGGTATACACAGAATTATTTACCTGTTGTTATATTTGGCAAAAGGATAAGAATTTCAGCATGAATTATTAGATATATATTTGTAAACTTATAATTTGAGGCAGTAGTTTAGCAGCTAAAAGAAGGCACGATATTGGTAATAAAGAAAACTGGAATGTCTACTTTAATGAAAAAAAGCATAAAGGATACAGTTGATTAGTTCAGAAAGTTTATCCATACAAAGTTGATTTGGGTAGGGCACCATTAGCACAGTAATAAGTATAATATGTCCATGAGAGGAAATTAGTTAAAATAAAGAAAATAGAGGGTTGTGAATAAATAACAAATGCTAACTGAAAAAGTTTGCTACGCTAAGATTAATGATCAATACAGCTAACTTAGTGATTATTTTTAGACTAAACACAAGCTTTGATGTTTATCAAACCTTTAAAAGTTTTTTCTGTCATTTATTCATCATAGTACATTGGCAGTAAACTGACTCGAGGAAAGAGGCCAGGAGAAAACTATGTATGGGTTGCTGACCAACTAGCAACTTATGACAAGGTATGTAGTGAAACATCAAAGCACAGCATACACACATTGGCAAGCTAAACTGAAAAGTTAATTAGTTCCGGAGACCATTTGTACATTGTTGTTATATGTCAACAACTTTCTCTTGTCTTGTGTCGCGCAAAAGCGATTAACACCAAAAAAGTAATAATAATCTGGCAGTTATTGGAGATTAAAAATTTCATCTTGGTATCATTTGGCCTTAATTAGGATGCAGATTTAAATGAATCTTAATGTTTCTTGACTCAATAATTGCCACTGGGACATACTAGCAAGAAAAATAAAGGAAGATGCCCAGACCTGGGGCACAGAGACACTTTTGTCTAATATTAAATTTGATTTTAATCCCCACAAATATACAGAGGTCAGTTTGGTCTGTGAAACCCACCCAGATTTTAAATAAATATATCTTCTTTTTCCTTTTACTGTGTGCGAGTAGTTTTAATATATTAAGATCAGGTTATTTTGCTTATTTTTAGTTCACTTACAAAGCAGATGACTATCAACTGAAGTTCCTGCAGTTCCTCAGTGACAGATCTGCTCAAAATATCACCTTCCACTGCAAGAACACCATTGCTTACTACGAAGATGGCGGAAGCAAATACAAAGCAGTTAAGCTTGGCACATTTGATGAAATGCACCTGACTGCTGAAGGAAAGCGAGCTTTCAGATATTCGGTCAACTTCGATGGCTGCACGGTAAATTTTTTTATGTTTTTTGCAAAATAGTTTGTTACACTTCCTAATTGGTCCACCTATTAGTTTGGGATCTTAGGAGTGGAGTGGGTTAGGTGTTCAGCAATCACTTTGCCAATGTCCTCAGAGGGCCCTGGGATGTTCTGGTAATTATTAATTATATTGGTTTCAGAATTCAGCTGAATAAATATTACTACTAACCACCACCACAAAACAAACAAACACACTCACTCTCTCACTCACACACACACAGAGTTGTACTAGTTATATTGGGATTGCAATTAATATTTTGTTTCTTTTGTTGTTCCAGAGAAAGACTGGTGAGTGGGGTAAGACTGTGATAGAAATGAACACCGAAAACAACAATCTGCTGCCAGTTACAGACTTGGGTGTGTATGACATAGGAGAACCAGATCAAGATTTCCACATAGAAGTTGGAGAAGTATGTTTCAGCTAAACCGACACTCAAGACGTGTGTACATATATCAAAAGAGCTCTGTCCGAACATTTTTGATAGATGTCATCCTTCATTTCTGTAAATTATATTGGGCTTTGATCAGCTAACATTTTTTTTTTCCCCCTCATTAAATGATCAAACCATTCAACTTGAATTCCATTCATTCGGGCTGTCAAGCCCATGTGATTTTTGGATATGTGATATTAACAGCCCAAAACTGCCACACATGTCATTGCCATCATCTGGGATACTGGACCAGTTCTTCTTGTCTTCATCATAGAAGATATTTGCTGATTTTATAATGGTGCTATTGTAAATAATGAATTACATTAAGATGCCTTACCTTTTCCATTCATGGCTGGAAAAATTCACCATTTCATGTTGGTTCTTAGCTGGAGAAATAAACAGTAAAATTCTAATTTGTGCTACTTTTTAAAATTATTTTCTGAAATGTTCACCAGACAGACAAATGCATACAAGATTAGAATTTGGGCAGTTATTGTCCCAAATGAGAGAATTTGTATCTTTTTTTAAATATTCGTTAAAAAGCTAAGTGAATAAGAATAGTTAGATGACGAAATTTAAATATATATTTACCTTAAAAGTTCACATCAATATATTCAGAAGCCAGCAGGAAGTTAGGCTGCTTGTTGATGAGTCACTTGAACTGTTGTCTCTCAAGAATTTTATGGCTTGGCAGCAAGAAGGGTTTTTACTTGGATTCTTCACTTGCACATAGTCGTGTCAGGAATCTCTCTGTTCCATTTGGGTGGACATCCAGGAAGTACACTTTAGAAAGATTGCAGTAATGTGAAAGGTTCATGGAAATCTGCATTGAAAAATGCTTGCCTATTTTCATTTCTGAGCAATCAGTCTTACAGTTAATGATCCAAACACCTGCTGCTGTTGCTAGTTCCCGGTTAAGCATGTCACTATTTTTTTCTGGAATCCTGCTGATTAATTCATACTAGTCTTCCATCAGCTCCGAGTGATGTTTTTCCTCAACGGGGATGTTGAGTCTGTGGTTTGCCTCTTTTTAATCAATTCTATTGACCACTTCCCCCACTAATTCTGACTTCATTGGCAAGTTCTCTTTCTGTGAGATGCATTCATTCAAGTTCTTTTCCTTAGAAGTAACATCCACATAGTCAACTCTTAAACACAAAAAGAATAGATGTCGCACTCTGATGACTGACAAGAACATAACCTAGACAGAAACTGGATGACACGCCCAATACCAAATGCTGCTGCTGCAATAATGCATTGTATACCATAAATGCTTATTGATAAAAAATACAACATTCAAGCAGGTTGCTTTATTTTTCATTAAAAAACAATGAAAAATCATATTTTTTGTTTAGCATTTTCACAGTACCGTCTATAATTCACACATAAATTTAAAGATGTATTCCATTTAAACACTATGCAACAGTTCACCCGTATTTCAGCAAACTTGTAGGAATTAGAAGGGTCGTGGTTTTTTGTTGCAATCAGTGATTTGTCACATCCGCCCCCAATGCAAACTGGTGCATTGGAAGACAAGTTCAAAATGAAATGAGAACCGATGAGTTAATTAGGAATCTGTGGCAATGGAAAAGGGAAGTGTGCAGGACATCTGTTTATCACTGCCTTTGTTCTCTTACTACTCTTTCATTTCAGTATTTCCCTCTAATGCAATTTTGAAAAGAAATAAGATTTCTTAGTTACTAGAAATATAATATTAGGGACATTTAAATGAAATATCATCATCTTAATAGTCTGTCTCTAGTACAGCTTATGCAGAAAATATGCAGGACTACTATTTTAAGCCCTATCATAATAATTTTGAGAAAGACTGCCCTCCTTTAGCTTGTGTGATATATATTCTACATTTCATTTAATTACATTCATGGAACTACAGCCAACAAAGTCAAAGGTTCACTAACTCGACAATGAAAGGAGAAAGACTGACACTTACTGTAAGCAGAACATCTTTCCTACTTGCACATTTAAGACAACGGGTAAAAAATTCTAAGACATTAGAAACATGGGTAAATTATAAGATACAAAGACATTACTGGTTAATGAGAGTTTAAAAATTGTATTGCAGAATGCTTCCTTTCTGGTGGACTTCTGCCAAATCATAATCTGATTATCAAACTTCTGCTTTAAACAATAATAAACTTTTGTAATTCATTTAAATTAGCTGCCACCAAACATCTTGCTATGGCACATATAAATTGCACTGTTCTGCTGGAATGCCAGGCGCAGTCATCACTATAGAAGAATAAGGACAATACCACCAAGTCCATAATGTTGTCTGAAGAAAAAAACAAACTACTACTACCTAGCCATTCATACAGATGGCAATATACAGGAACCATTACATTAGCAAATGACAAACTGAATCATACCTTAGCCGAGAAAATGATGATAGTACAAAATCTACAATGCTGAGCATAGACCTTTGCTGATGTCATGATGCCATTCATTCATGATTTCCTCAGTGAATTCCTACACTTTGTCTGATCACAGTGATCAGATGCTCTGGTGCACTGTTTTTCTACAGTATTGATTCCATAGCATAGATGCATCTCTTGCATGGTAACACCTATACTATTTCTGGTGATACTTATCATATCACCTTTGTATCCTATCATCAAAATATAACACTTGAACACCCAGTTGAGTCCTTGGAAAAGGCCTCCATCCAACATGTTACAGTGATAAAGCTTTGAAATAACATTATTTGATGGATTATGTCACCCACTTTCCATATGCATAAATGTATAGCTGTTCTACACAACACAAAATTAACATACAGAAAAAATATCCATGAGGTTAGTTCTCTTTGCATATCTAATGACATAATCATAGCTTATTGAACTGGTGTATAATCCTTTCAGACATGACAGCACATATGACTTAATATGGTGCTAATGAAATCATATCCTTTGAAAGAATGTTATATCACTAAATTTAATTTTAGAAAAAAATTTTAAATTGAAAAAAAAACAAACAAGCTTTTGCTGAATTACATCAGTATTTTCTATATATGATCAAATAACAGAATATATGTACCTCCATCCCATCTTATTGTTGCCATATAGTAGGCCCCATGCATAAGTCATGATAGCTTAGATCCATTACAGTACCAAAATGGTCAGTCTTTGGCCCAAAAGGATCTACGACTTGCTTGACATTAGTTTCAATGAGAAAAAGTACAAGCAGCAGCAATTTAAAAGAAAAAAAAAAAAACAACATGCAATATATGTAAATGATTTCAAG
Organism: Nautilus pompilius; assembly: GCA_018389105.1. Lineage (NCBI taxonomy): Eukaryota > Metazoa > Mollusca > Cephalopoda > Nautilida > Nautilidae > Nautilus > Nautilus pompilius. The sequence goes on from JACATO010001120.1 coordinate 277,765, forward strand.
TAATTGTTTGGCATCTTGACACAGCCTAGAATGGCCAAGGAAGATGGAACCAAGAATTGAAAACAAGGAGGCATGTCTGTCACATGCAGTACTGAGTAGAGTTCTAAACTGATTCAATAACCACCACAGATTCTAACTTGTCCTATGCAATAATACTTGTGAAGTTTTGCATTAGAATTTGACAAAATCTGCTTGGAACACTAACTGCTTTATTAAAAAATACTTTTACCTTTATCACTACATTTGAAATTTTACAATGGCACATTTTAAAGTCTCTCTCTCTCTCTTATGTGCAAAAATAATAAAATAGCAAAATTATGCAGGAGAGCCTAAAGTGATGTTCTTAAGTGACAGATTCAACATATACAATATCATGTTTGCCATCTGTATCTCAATGACAGTTAAGCAATTTAAACCTTTGGAGACAGACGCTTTAGAAAATGGTAAACAAACAACTGATTAACCAGGATGTTGTTTGTTGAAAGACCATTGCTGATTGGTTCCTTATAGATAGTGTGGACCATTCAGCAAGGCTCTTTTATGAGGCCAACAGATCAGCCTTGTTGTCCTTTTTACATACTAGCTATGGGCTGATAAATCGGCCCTTTCATCTCCAAAGGGTTGGAGAAACTCCATCACAAAATGATTAGCAGCAACGGTGATGACATCACCTCTTCCAGCCCGAGAGAACTTCAGTATGCTAGAAGTGAAAAACATCCATTATGGGTCACAATTCATTCAAAGATTAATAAATTACTGCATTAACAAAGTAAATAGTTTTGGTTTTTGTGTTTCATATGTTTATCCGCTATTTGAACAGTTCTTAAAACATTGAGATAATAACATATAGAAGATATTCCTACACTCTTTTCAGTTTTACTGCATTTTTAGCGACTATTTAGGAACCAAAAATCCTATCAATAAAATTAAATGGTCTGGACTTCACATTGTTCCTAAAAGCTACATCCCACCTTCAGTGGGAAATTCTAATAAAACTTCCTCTTTCTTCTGCTTGTCTGTGAGATATGAGAGGAAACCTGTACTGGTATGGAAACTTTTCTTATGAAAGGTTGGCCAAATGTCTGCCCCCACCAAACTCAGGCTGGCATGCTTACCGCCTCAGCCATATTGTTCTCCTACATAGAAGGTAACCCTGCTATGGGAGTGCAGAAGAGGTGTGTGTTATCTACATTTCAGCTTGAATGGACTTGTTAGAAGTACACACTGCTCCCACGTAATTATGAAGTAACATAATCATAAATATACTGTACGGTAATTGCAGTTAACTGCAAACCTCATTATCTTATGAACAGATCTGCCTTAATTTGTAATTGCCATGGGTAATCAGCGATGCGTAATCTATACAAATAAATTTTTCTACTCAATCAAAAAAAAATTTTTTTATTAAATGGAATATAACTTTCAATAAAAGTGATAACAGAAAAAAAAAAACAATAAAGGCAAGGATGAATTACAACATTTACCATTAGTGTGCAAATAGCATTTTGAGTATTTGATGGACAACCATTTACCTCTCCACACATTTGTTGTATCACAGCCACCTGATAAGTCAATGCCATAAGTTCAGTGTTATCTTTTCAACCTGAAGTAACATCATTGATCTAGTCTATGGCTTCGTCTGCCATCTGGGTCCTCAAAGCATAGAGCTGCATGCCGAAGGCAACCAATGCTTTCTAGAAGCAGCTTACCTTGCTGATGCAATCTATGCTGTTGAGTGTTCCATGGATACAGTAATAAAATTTGGCCTGTGTCGCATAAAGATGAGACATTAGCTCATCCTCAGTTCACAGGATTTGAAAATGATTCTGCTAAAAAGATTAAGGCAATTAAGAAGATCTCAAAAATGTTAAAAGTATCTCTTTATTGTGATGTTGACCAACCTGGCTACAAGATTTTGTCTGATGCTGCATCTACATTTACAGATAATCCTGAGGTAGAGTGTAGAAGCATTTCAAAAGGATCAAACTAGAAATAACATTTAGTTCATACTTTTTGGTGTAAAATGAAGTTAGTTTTACAAAATACCTCTTCTCCATCAAATATTGCAAACCTGCTTGTGTTTCTATGAAACAAACTAAATCCATCAATTCAAAATGAAAATTAGAATTCTAAAATGCTATATTTAAAAGACAATGTTCTTACTCTGCATCTGTGGGCCAGTCCCAATAGCTCCATACTATCACTATTTCATAGAGCATCTCCTGTGCGATTTGTTAATTCATTGTTATTGTAGTTAGAAACTGTTTCTTAAATCTGTGACTGTTTTCATTTCTGGGTAAAAAGTCCAGTCAATTACACCTAGATAGCTGTGACATTAAAATGGACCCCATCCAGATGTTAATTTACTTTCAAGAATAACTTGGATCTTTATGCCATTGCTTCCCTACCACAGTGGTGTTATATGGGATCCACTGCTAATTGAGAACAAGTTTTGTAGTGTAAATACAGACATCTATAAAAAGCAGTGTTATTTACTTGTTGCTGAATTTGTTCTGAATGACTGAGAAACATTCAACCTTGGTGTAATTCTGGATTTTGAAGTAAAGCCATTCTTTATCATTTGCTATTACCTTTATCCCAGAAATCAAGGTAAAAAATGACAGATTCAAACGTGTGTGTGTGTGTGGATAAAATCTAAAATATAGCTTGTTACAAGCAAGATGTCATGGTTTCACACTATAATAGCTACAAAAGGAACAATAATAAAATCTCGGAGCAAAGAACATAATATTGTATCCAAGGCTGACTGGTTCACCGCCAAGACTATTACAAAGTGTCAGCCATGTAGATGCTGCTTTAACTTAAAACAAAAAACTACATTTTTTAAAGTTATATTCAGATACAACTTTAATAATTTGAAACTTTAACCCCCACCATGTGGTCTTACAATGAATGTCCAACTGAAACCTGGCTGGATACCATCATGGTGATGCTACTGTCAAATGAGTTTCATTTAAAATGGCCTTAGAACATAAAACCCTCCAAGGTTTTACACCAAAGTTACATGATGCTTACAGACTATTTTTTATCACTCCTAAAGAAATGATAACAAATGTTTCCATTGGTTTTCAACATTAGTTTTATTCAAATAGAGTGAAAAAAAAAGAGAGAGATTTTAAAGGATGACAAGTGCGAGCAGTGAAGTGCACGTAATATACTTCTTACAGAAACCATTCAAAAACATACAGAGCAAATAAAAAGTGTTAGAGGAAAATACAGCAACAACTCAAAAGGAACGTGAATACCATCCACCAGCAGACTGACCGACTCTTTGTTTCCAGATTTACTTGTCAATTTTTTAAATATCCACAGACTATATGTACAAATGACTCCTCCACTCTCCCACCCAAAATTTAAATAACTAGTTATACATATTCTGATGTGACTTTAAATGTGAACTTCCCCTTCAGCTTTAGGGGATCATCCTGTAATCAGAACATGTAAACAAATTTTAGCAGAAATTGTTAAGCCCTTTTTTGAAATGATACTAAGAAAATTGAAGAATCAACTAACCTAACTCATTTCATTACATATGTTTTGTTTTTTTTTTTTTAAAATTCACTAACATTTAACAAAAATTTTTAAGAGGAAAATAAAAATGCACTGTGAACTTTTGATACTGCAATTTTTAGAATATTTTGGATTTCACACTTATTTCTGTTTTAAAATATTTTCACACTTGATTAATTTTTCAAATTCTACTCGTTACATTCAGATTATATCACAAGTACCAGTTGTTTTTTACGTTAGAGTATTTCTTTTTAAAAAAAGGGGACAAACTTGTCAGACTCGGTACTTTTAGAAAGCCAGTTTTTATGGGAAGATGTTTACGTACGAGATATCAATTACGGGCTGAATAACAGAGTGAAGAATCAGATCTTAGTGTGATCAGTACATTCCCAGCTGCACCCACCCTCAAGCAGTCTTCTAAGCAAATCAACCATGACGAGATAACACAGCAAGACTTGTCTGTAAATACAGATACCTAAAGTGTCAGCAGGGTTGTGGGGGGGGGGACCATTTTAAATAAAGAAAAACAAACCACCACCTTTATTTGGGTTGAAAACTTCGAGAATTTAAAAGCTAAATTAAATTTCTCTAGATTTATGTACTGGAATATGTCTTAAATCAGCTTCTCGCCACTAAGCTTAGCCTTTGTTACACGAGAACAAGGCACCTATTTTTTCAGGCTGATAAAAACTTAAAAATCTAATATCCAAAAATTAAATAACCCAGTCTTTGGTCACACTACTTAATTTACCATCATCGAGTTTCGGAGTTTGTAAAACAAGTTAACAATCATAAATTTCCAATTCGTTTTTGAACGTTTCCAAAAAACCAGAAATTTTCAAATTACATTTAAATATTTTGCACTTGCTAATTATTAAATTTAATTTAAAAAAAAAAAAATTTTTGAAGCAAAACTAAATTGAAAACAGAAACAAAAAAAACAAAAGTCTAAAAGTGAAATGAATGAATTATTCCTTACCTTCCCACGCACATCAATCATGAAATCATAATATGTCGTCGGAATGGAAGATGACCACTAGAGTCCTTGTTGCCCAAAAGAGAAAGTTATTAGCAACATGCATCACAATACAATAGAAAATAAAAGTCTAACACAGATCTATCTTACTTATGTTCTGCACCTTTATGTAAGAGGAGTTCAAACCAAAGCTGGCCAGGTGAGATTATTGGTGATCCTATTTACCTAACATTCATTTTGTAATATTAACATCTTGGACGAGCAGCTTCCTTTCTAAGGTCGGTTTCTTTTTGTTGTCTAAAGGAATCAGTCAACAAAGTAACAGTCATGAGGTTAGTGTGCAAATCTTAATACCTACATTTTCACAAAATGTATCTTACAGTAACTTATCAAAACTGTGCTGGAATGTTTCAAAACCATCGTCACTACCTCATCAAAACTCAATGCAGGACACAAAACTACCAGTTTTTTCGAAGCCTATGATAACCCTGGGTCGCTTTTTGTTTACCCCATCACAAGCCAGATAGCTGATGGTATTGTTAAACCAAGGACAATCAAACTTATGGGTAGTGTTCTTCCAATCCTACCACTACAGTACCATTCTGCAACTTCTCCTAATTAAAAACAAAACCGGTTTACGACTTTTTAAGCTCGTGCATTTGTATATGATTTTTTTGCTAAGTTACGTGTAATCTCTATTTTAATTTAGTAACATGTTAATAGCATAATTTTATGTATTCTGGTGTACAAGTATACACATTGATTTGCAATAAAAAGCTATGTAAAAAAGGAAAGAAAAAATACTATTGCCAAAGGCAAGTCAACCAAGAACTAAAAGGAAATACCCCAAAATAAATTGTGTGTAACGTTAATAAAACATCAACTGCTAATGTGTAATTTCAGTTTCTACAGAACATCTTTAGTATCATTTTTAACTGAAAATAATAAAACCATTCTACATTACTATAGAATTTACTTTAATAAACAAACAAAGATGGTGAAATCCTGGACTATTTACCTGTGATTTACTTTTCTAAACTACAGCCATGAACAAAAGTTTACCATCACACTAGGATTTTCTTATCTTGCTTGATGACATCGAAGTAAACCTGCTGAATTTGCATTCGAATGTTACAAAAACACATTGAATTATCTGCATACTTAATGGCACATAGACCAATGAAATTTCACAATTTGTAGTCTATGTAAATCAGCAATTTCTGAAAAGACAACACAAACCATGATCGGTGTCAAGAGTGCCTGATATGAAGATGGATTTTACTGATATTCCTAGGGTGGCGTAGAACTTTTGTCCACAGATGTACAGCAAAAATGTCTTACATTAGCTGCTGGCAAATTTTGTTGAAAAATGTATATATCATTTATAAAAATTCCAAATGTTGATGATTGCTAAATTCATTCATTTATGTAAGTATTCATTTTCCTTTAATATAATACGGACTGAAGTCTAGATCAAAACTGAACTCGTGTTAGGTTTGGACTCTCAGTCAGTGGAAAAAACTACAAATCTTTTTCAACCCTGAGGAAGTTGGTCTTCAGAAAATATGCATGATATTTGTATGCAAGTTGTTTTTAGCAAACTGAGAACACCGTTACTCATAAACCAGAAACACTTGCACTTTCGGGATGGAAATAATGCATCCAGAAGCGTTTTTTTTTTGCCGTTTGTGTGCGTGTTTCTTGTTTATCTTTTGAATAACGCTACAAATCCCTCCCCAAACGATCAATTTCCTCAACAACATAATCCATATCACTTTCATCACAGACGTCATTACATATGATTATCCGGAAGAAGTTGACAATTCCTTTCGATGACAATGGCTGATAACCAATCATCAGTGTACCTGCTGACACCATGCGCTCCTTGATTTTAGGTGCTACCTATAAAAAGCATTAAAAAGAAACCAAAATCTTATAAATCGACAGCGCGCGCACACATTCTGTTTGCTGCTAACTAAATTTAGCAAAGACATCTTAATGCGATTACAGAATAATCGCAAGAAATGCTCTGAGCCAAACTGAGTCTCATTACAATCTACTACTAAAAATACACTAGCATTCAAAATTAGAAGATGCCATATAAAAAAGACTATTGATATGAAAATGCATTATTCCAGAAAAAAAAAAAAACCCAACAAAATATCAGGTGAACCATGTATTAAAACATATCATTTCAAGCTTTTTTTTTAAAAAAAAGTAATCATATTTTCAGCATCCTGTTCATCCCTATTTCTCTCACAAGTAGCTCCATGTACGTCTGACATTGATCGATTGCACCTTTTTCAACTCTCTCAAGTTAAATGATTTGTTCAATTCAACTCTCTCAAGTTCAATGGTGAATAACTTTCTGGTCCACAATTACGCAAAAATCTTGCAGGTTGTCGTAATTGTCAATGGTATACACTCAGAAGTTTTTCTTTCTTGCTAGTGTGCTGCAGTTTCATTAACAAAAACAAGTTGAAAATTTTCAGGGCGAATGTTTATCTGGCTTGGCCTGTATTAAGTCGTCCATCAAATACTGATAAGCACATTGTAATCTACTCTAATAAATAATTACCTATTACATTCTCCATATCAGAAAAATCACTTCAGAATTTTAAGTTTGAACAGCATTACTAGTAACAGGCTCCACGGTCTTTGACTTCAAGGCAGCGATGGATGACACCCTCAATATAGGTTATAGTACTTCATCTTGTTTAAGTTATGAACTATCTGCAATCTCTCTCTCATATAAATTAACAGAAGAGATACAAATAATTAAAATTTACAACTTAAATGGACCCTGGAGGACTGGCAGCCACTGATACTAGGGATGGATGTTCAAATGACACCACAACAGCTAAGAAGAGCATAGTCTTTAAAAAAAAAATTGAATTCAATCAAGTAGTTACCTAAAACTGCAAAGTTTGCATAATTTAATCTTCTCCTTTGTCTGGTATTTTTCCTTTTAAAAGACCAGTAATCATTCATTATTCACAAATTAATGCACACAACAAAGCTGTTGTTTTGTATAATATTCAATATAAAGAAATATTTTTAAAAATTGCGTTGCAGTGAATCAAGGTAGTCTAATGTTGACTATATGGTTTAATTCCAGCTACCAATGAATTTAGCTAATTAAGCAACACCATTCATACCGGGTGTTTACCTATTTGTTGTGTCCCTATACACAATGGTGCCAAGGAGCAAACAGACAAACTACAAGTCCAAATCAACTAACAACCAACCCCACAATCAACCATGCCTCTTGTCCTGGTCTTGTGATTGGAAGATTTAATACAGCTGGGATTAATGACCAGCCGGCGTTACTTTCAATTGCTACTTTCTGTTGTTTATGCGAAGCTGCTGCTGCAAAAAAGTAGCTTAAGAATAAAAATTTAGTTGAAAAACAAACAATGAAAAATTAAAACAGATATAAAAAAGTACATCTTACCTTTGACAGTTTATCCCACCATTCTGGTGTCTCGGGCTGACCCCTCAAACTTGGAGGAATATACCAGAATCCAATGTTGGTGTACTCATACTATAAAAAAGTTCCAGATGAAAACCAAAACGTTTTTTTTTTATATATAATCTTGGGGAAAAAAATTTTCATTCATGCATTGTTTTTCTTTAAATTATAAATGTATACTGCTGACTGCACACCGTCTTTCTCCATTAATTCAAAAAAATATATTTTCTTGTAATGGTTTTTATAGTAGATTGCCAATAAAATACTTTGTAAAAGAAAAACCCAGAGGATGAAAAAAAAAAAATCTAGCTGGCTCCAGTGAATGATTCAGAAACTTGCAAGGGTTTGTATAGTTTGTTAGCTATTTTTATAGCTACAGTAATCTGGCTCTTTTATTTACTTAAACTCTCCCTTTTTTCCTTCTGTGTACATCGTCTACAACTGTAAACATCTGATGAGATTGCATAGCGCTTGGTTCCCACTGACGAGCACTGCTGGCCCAGTGGAGCCTGGGCAATTCAGTCTTCAACGAGAAGTGGAGAGTTCCTACTGGAACCTTTCTGTTTGGGAGCAAACCAGAGTGGACAGAAACTAATGCAGTAGAGCAAGAAGAACCCAGCTTATAGGTTTGACAGGCCAAGTCAGTCTACAAGGATCAAACGTGGACCCCTTAGGTCACATCAGACTAGTGCACCATACAAGCAGTGGCCCCGCTTAGGCATTTTATACCCGTGTAAAAGGCCCCTCACAGCCAGGTGGCGGTCTGAAATTTGCTATATCGCTTTCACGCGACCAGTTCTCAACAACACGGAACCTCTACATGCCACTAGGTTAGATGGTAGTCCAGTGACACTCGCTGTAGCACGGTTTCTTTATACACCATAGGATCCGCAAATCTCTGGACAATGTCACTATCCAAATAGCCTGTAGATTCCTATTAGTAACTACATACAAGCAAACTATAAAGATCATGTTTAGAAATCAGAAACTTGAATCAATGCCTTAAAAAAAAAAAACAAAACTCTGACCTGTTAGGAGACTCTCCTTTTTTAAAGACAGTAAAATAAACTAAAAGCAAGCTACTTAAAAGGTGTGTGTGTGTGTGTGTGTGTGTTTCTGTTAAGAAAAAAAATGCAATTAACCCCCCCCCCCACCAATGTCTTTTCGAAATTCCATACATACTTTACAGTTGTCAGTTTTAGGAATCTGAAAAAAGGAATTATGGTCAGTAGAACAAGCTTAAACTTCAAACCAACCGAGACCAGATGCTTCCAAACCAAGCCAAACAAGGAGATATTTTCAATCTGTCTTCTCTTTTCTAAACCAAAAAAAAACACAACACTACAAAACTAAATCAAAAATAACCGAGAGAGACGACAGAAAATAAGAATGCTGCACAATTAGCACATTGCTGCTGTTGATGATGCGAGTGTTTTTAAAAGAAAGGGGGAAAAATATCGTTTAAAAGACAGCAGGGTGATACAAGATGAGAAATGCCGCCAACAAATTGGAGAAAACACACAAGTCTAAAAACCGATGATTGGTCATAAACCAGGAAGGACACCAAAGAGGAAAACGAATATATCTTTAATGAGAGAAAGAACAGACCAGGCAGGTCAGTTCACAAGTTCAGAGTATAAATTAAAGACAAAAAGAAAACCTTGCTAGAACACAGTAAGCGATTGATTGTTGATTGTCTGCTTCTCAAAGATTATTTTAAAAAAAATATATATATATATATATATAAATTCAAACAGTAAAATGTTCTACATCAAAAGAGAATTGTTTAAAATCAGTCTTGTAAACTGGTTTATAGGCCAAAATTTCGGTAACCCTAAAGAGCCAAGAATTAACACAAACGAGAAGACCAGCCATGTGATGTACAGTTGAGCTAGAAGCAAAAGCACTTTAAAAATGAGGAATGGTGATGGTGGTGACTCGTAGAGCATCTCTAACAATTACTGACTATGTAATAACCCCAAAAAATAAAGTACACCAAAATAATAGAAACAATTGATTTTTAAATTTTAAATGACTGTTACCAATTCTTTGCAAATGAAGCTTTTTATAAAACAAAATAGTCTACCCTAGTAACCAATGAATTATTTTGTTTTCTTAAATCTTTTAATCCACCCATTTTAAAAGCCAAATTAGAGGAAATGACTCAGTCGATAAAAATTAATACTTCCAACAGTTGTTAACTTTGACTTTCTTAAAAACAAGAGGCAACTGCTTCTGAACATCTACTTTTAGCTGCCATATAGCCATTAATCGCTTTAAAAAAACTAATAATTTTATGAACTGTTTTATATTATTCATAAATAGTGCTTTATGTATATGAAAATAATTCACATGTGAGTGTGAAAAATTAATTTGAACTAAATAAAAAGATAATAATGCAAAGATATGGATAATCGAGTATTAAGACAAAGTGCTTGCTCACTCATGGGTCATAGTAATGGCACTATTATATTGCAACATTTCTGTTAAACTATTAATAATTTGTCTTTAAACAAGTAAAAATGATTTCACATTTTCGCAAAATAAGGAAAGTTTACTCTAATCAATAAAAAGGTGTCTCTAAATGTTCTTGCTTAAGAGTTAAATAGAAGATTTTTCTACATCTAATAAAAGTCTGATCTACTTAGAGATGTAAAAGTAATTTATATTATTTATGTATAATATAACTAGAACTGAAGGGGGAAAAATACCTGAGTGATATTGAAAAAGAAACAGATTTATCAATCGCATAAAGATATTTTTTTTTATTGTTCTCTGAGCCAGGTGTATAGTTGTTTGGTTAATGAGTCAATAACCTGCAACTTAAAAAAGCTGTACATTTTTCAACTCTTAACACTGGGAAAAAAAAGCATCTTTCCTTCATATCTATTGAATATATAATAAAAACCAAAATACCATTTTTACATAGTATATAAACTTTATGTATTTAATAACAAATACGAGTTCTAACAAGGACTCTCTTCAGAAAGTATGTCACCAACCTCTGCGCCCTGTTCTCTTGACTTAGAAAAATCAAACCAAGGGGAGGGCACCTCTGCTGGATGGACTCGTTCTAATGTTGGCACGCAAGTTTAAAGCAGACCATACTACTAAAGATAATCTTTTGATTATCTACAGCAGTTACTAAACAGGCAGTGGGCAGCCATGTGCACTGCACAGCAGATAGAACGCCTTGGCTTGGCAAACTTCCCATAGTATGCTTTCTTCTCACTTTTCAGTGCCAATCATTCAGCAAGAGTTTCCTCCCACACCTAAACTTTCTATCTCCTGCCAAAGACAGACATATCAGGCCTCAGAAAGTGCAAGATTAGCAAAACTTGCTAGTAGTAATCATAGCACTGTCAAACATGTCTCAAGTTGCAGACAATGTTTACGCAGGGTGATGCTTAAACATGAAGCATAGATTTTTTTATTTTGTCCAGTGTAGCAGCAGAGTATTCAAATGTTTGATGTTCTAGGGACGTTCAAATGAAATAGCATCTCCTTAAAGGTATCCAGCTGGGTTTCAGCTGAACATCCCTGGTAATAAACTGCATGAGTCAGTCAGAAATTTGGAGGTTCTCAATATCACCAAGTTAGAGATCTAAAATATTTAACAGATTTTACCTAATACTGTTTTGAAACAAAGAGAATGAAATTCCTAAATAAAAGTTTCCTTGTTTCTTCTAGAAACTACAGAGTTTTTCTATTAACAGAGACTGAAATGTAGGATAATGACAATTCAAGATTCCCCCCCCCATTTGATTGCTTTTTAAAGTTAAAGCTATAATACAATCTGAGATTAAATTTGTATAATTTGGACATAAACCATTTTAGCCTCAGTTCACGTGATAAACATAGGTTTTTGGTAGACAGTAGATGATAATAAATGTGCTAGATAATGTGTGAAATGAATTGGCAAAGTCCTCTATCGATTCTCAGTTACAGATTACTGAATTGTTGTTCGGTGAAACAGTGGGAACTCTCTGAATACAAAACAATTTCCAACGCTCTCATTTACTTGCTTTTCCTTAATTATTTAAGATATTTTATACTTCCTTCTTTTATGTAATATATTCATTGCTTGCTTTACTGGTCCTGTGTTTATGCCTGTTTTGTGAAATGACAGTTTTCGATTCTGGGACATCTCAGCCTGTTTTAAAATGAGGCGTAGCAAAATTAGAACACAACTGCAAAGCACTTAGAAAAAAATTTCTTCCATGTTACTCCTTATACAGATTTCTACAAAACATGCAGTACTATATACTTACGTGTGTTAATTGTCTATACAGGTGCCTGATGTGGTTAAAGGTTGTTGATCTTTGTTCTCATTTCATATTGAGCATGCCTTCTTTCAGTGGAATTCATGATACTTTCAGATCGAAGGAGGAAACAGCTTGGACTGATATGAGTAGCCAAAATACATCCAAAATCTGTAGACTGACGCTCATTTGAGTATTCATATACGTCCAAGGTAGACGAAAACACAAACAACAATAACATACAACATTTTCGCAAAGAATACTCAGGAATAAATAGCGCCAGAATTTTTTCTTTAAATTTAAAATTTTGTCCATTTGATTTTTTTTTTAATCAAAGATCAATTCCAAAGAATCAAAATTCAAAGGCATCTTAGATAATATGGCAACTGCATTATCACATGCAGTTCATATATAAACATGAAGCAAGTGAACCATCTGTTAGAAACAAAAATGTGTTTTTTAACATAATTAAATCTCTTTGATATTCAATGAAAGGCTGCTAGGATTCTAAACACCACGATAAAGCAGAATAGATGATTTTTAAAATTGTGTAAAAAAAAACAACAGCCAAGTTCAAAAGTCAATGGCGTTCCACTGTCTGCAGACAAACAATTTAAAGCATCTAAGGCTACAAGTTGAAATAACTCAAGTGTGAAGCAAAATTCATGTTTATTAGTTCCATCCAACCAATTCAACATGTTGTTCCAAGATTCCTGGAAGTACCATTCCCCCACACGATTTACCAGGAGAGAAACTTGTTTTTGAACAGTTGAGCGAGAAGCTCTGTCTACTGCCCTGCTTGGGGAGACTGGGACTTTGCTTGAACCCTCCGAGCATTTATAAAAATCTCAACTAAGGTACATCTAACAGTATGGAGTAGCCATAGGAAAAATACCCTTCCACATGTCTTATTTCTGCGCTTATTAAATAAATTCTAGAAAGAAAAAAAAAAGGAATGCGAAACTATGGCTAAAACAAATGTCGAAATGGGTTTCAGGAATTATTATCCAAAAATTCCCATGTAGTTTAGATACGATACTGATACTTTGACACATGCATTGATGAAATCTCTAGAAACTTAACAAGCAGGATTAACTCTAAAAGATCTGACTGGTATGAACTATTTAGGAACAACAATCACAGCAGCAATTTGTTAACCTACACACCACAAAAGACTATGGTTGACTGAAGAATCAAGTTTCTCAGCAAATAGAATGCCCAAAAGATATAATGCCCATTACATGTTTTTACAGCCAAATTACCACCTTTCTTGGTGGGTGAGTACACATCTCAGTAGTACTCATCACACTACAAAAACTTAGTAACCAAAGCTGAGTGATAATGAAGCATTTTCCAGGTTGGGCCCCCCCCAACTTCTACAGACCATTTATAGAAAGGCTTTTCTGTTGCATCCCTGACCTTCTGAAAATGACATCAAAACATCTCCGCCAGAAATTTATATCTGTCAAGTTAATAATCATGGTTTATAAGCACAAATGTTTCTACAACTTCTACTTCTTCCTCGAACCTGTACGCAGATGTCACCAGAGGACCCCTACCTGGTTTCATTTTCCTAAACCAAGCAAAAATAAAGGGTGCAGAAATAGCTGCTCATGTTTTAGATGTGGGAGGAAACTGGAAAGTATAGAGAAATTCCACATGGCCAGCTGGCAACCCCCAACAAATTATAATTCTGGGCCCTAAATCTTAGCAGTCTACCAATGTATTACCTACCGTGTCATCATTGAATTCACATTTTGTAAATCTAGAGACATATTTAAATATCTAGTGGCCCCACTTTTATAAGATTACTAAATTTTAACAAGCATATCTCAATGAGTTATTTAAATTTAAAGAAGAAGCCATGGTGAATTCAACTGTTAAGTTTCATTTCAGGACCCCACCCCTTCAGAACCTTATATTACCAGCTATTACATTATAAGGGGAAAAAAGGTGCTACTATTACTTGGTTGACAAAATGTATGCATGTAGATGTTTTCCAGATCTAAAATTTTTTAGATTTTAAAAATAATTTCTAAAAGGCAACTCTCATACACCAGGTAATACATCCCTAATTTGTCAATATCATAAACTGGAGAATCTCTCATACATAATACTTGTAAACAAAAATGGATAAATAAAATAAATATATATTATTAAAAAAAATTTTTTTTTCCCCCTAAAATTAATTACACTAGTTCGTGTAACCAAAAAACGTAAAACAAAGATGCTACTTTCTTTTCTCTTGAAATTGGGTTTGCCAGGGCATGTTCCCTCAATAAATACACCAGTCACATACACTGCAGTTATTGCACTTTCTTTAGAGAGAGCAGAAAATAGGAGAGAGGACGGGGGGACTGGACAATTTGAATTAAAAGAAAACTTAAAATGAAGTTACAAATTCAAAAGAATTAAAGAATGAGGATAGAAAAAAATGTGATCTGATGCAGAAGTTCTTAAATAAAATTCACTTGCTTCAGGTTTTTCTTTTTGTTTCTTCTTTTTTTACATGTAATTATTAATTGTTATCATTTTTGAATTACAATGAGACAAGTAATGACAATACACTTTGCTTTCTACTTTAGCATCAGTTACATAAGCTGATGCACACTAATTAGTACTGATATCCTTTGAAGAAAGAAATTGAGTATGGACCCTAGAAAGAGGAGGAAAGGTGGAGAAGAAAAGAAATGAACTTTATTGTTGTGTCATTTTTCTTAGCTCCTTTGATGATGCAAGTGCTAGAATAAAGCAAGACAAAGACTCGAGACATTTTGGTGAACTAAAAATAGTTACTAAGCAGTGAGTGCAGTATTTTCCAGCTTTTGTTCCTGTTACAGGATTGACAGACATTTACAGTAAGTTGTTTCTCATAAAGACATGAACAATTTTGAATCAGGTTTTTCAAGACATTGCACCCCACAAAGAGAGACAGACTAATTCTTCAAAAGGGTTAACCCTGGCCCAATTCACTTATGTCTGAACATGAAGTGTTTGTGATGCTGGATGAAGACTACAGATACTAAATCAGATCAACTGTCCAAAAAATATATTCATCAAAACACTTGAAAGCATCACCAGAGTTTGATCACTGAAGAAGTATACACTTAGCAGAATTCTTAACACTGTAGCCATGTTTTTGTATTTTTTTTTTGTACAATTATTTAGCTACAACTAAAGACTGAATATAAAATTGTTTTTCTTTTTTTCTTTTTTTTTTTGCATTCTTTCATGTGCTCTACACTTCTGAAAGTGAAAAGGGTTAAAAGAATCAAAACGTCATTTCAGTTAATCACGATTGACGTTTCGTTCCCAACAGCTGAAACCAAAACGGTAAAAATGACAGTAAACAGACAAGAACTTTATGATATAAGAATAAGTGTAATGGAAATAACAGATTTTAAAATATCTAGAAGTATAAGTATCTAAAACGTTATAAAGAGCTTACAGTAATAATCCACAGCACTGGTACCTCACCCCAGCCCAACCCACCACGAAGTCATCCAGGGAGGAGCAACATTAAACTCTTAAAATGTTCCCTGTCTGGAGCAACTAGGTAAGTAGATTCCTATAAATTTGAATAAGTTATAGAATTAAAGAGTTCTTCTGGATAGGAAAAAGAAGAAGAAACCGTAGTACAACCAGCTCATTGGGTTAGGAAGCTAAAGTCAATCAGATCCACAGGTTTGGACTTAAAACCTTAATGAAAGCCTCTTAGACTTTTATAAAAAGAAATGTACACCCACAATCATCTACATTACCATGAATTTGAAAATTTTATTTGTGTTCAAATCACTTAAAAATAATAATAAAATAAAAACTAGGGGATTTTATAAATACATAATTTTTAAAAAAAATAATAAATTATGGGCTGTTCACAGCTGAAGCCAGCCAATCAAAACATCCAATGATCGGACTGATCATCCACAATTACGCTTTGCAATAACTACACATTTCTTTATGACCATTCCATCAGTCATTTAGTCTTGAGCTTGAAGAGGGGAGTGGACGATATTGATGAAATGGGGAGACAGAGAGAGAGAGAAGGAAAAAAGACAACATACCTCTGGAAACACCAGCCTGAAGCCCTCTGCGCGTCGGAGCTGCTCGGTTAGATACCTTAGATAAACGAATGAAAAAATGAGACCAAACCAGGTGGGCTCTCGCACTTTCGTAAGTCAGGATTAGAAGTATAATAAACTCATGGTATAGCATATGAGAAAAATGCATAAAACAAATTACCAGTTTTCATTCCCTATTAAAGGTTATCAACAACATTCGTGATAAAAGTAAAATCATATTTAAATAATAATAAAATCTGTAGTAAAACATTGGAAACAATGGAAAAATGTAGATGGTATAGAAAATCTTTTTAATTTGTAGTGGGAACATTCAGTTACATCAAAGTAAATTCTTTCCTGTCCAAAACTCTATACAAATTATGAAAGTTTCATTTTTCAAAATTAATTTTTTGCTTTATTCCAATGGAAAAAATAAGAGTCATTAACAACCAAAGGTGTGCAGCTTATGTTATTTCCAGTTGGCTCAAATTACGGAGAGCGAGTGGTATAAAAAAAACTAATGAAAGAAACTTTTCAACCAAAGTTGTTCAGTACATTTTTCAATTTAATAAACTACTTAGATAAAATGCAAAAATATGCTGTAGTAAATCAATAAACCAGATGAATATAATACCTTGCATTGGCAACAGCCTTTTCTACTTTCTCCGCCATTCCCCTGTCACCCTTTGCCTTCCACATGAGCCACAGCTTCAAAACATCTACCTTTCTACCACACTGAATTGTCTTATTTCCTGCAATAAGTAATATACAAAGACAGGTAATAGAACAACCCTTCACCTTGCCTTCTTTTTTGTTTTGTTTTAGCTTTTAGGTGTAAATATTTGCAATTAATACCATTTTCAAAATAAATTAAACATATTTTCTGGCTGTATTGTTTGCGTTTCACACTAGTTACATAACCGTTGATGCAGAAATAAACTTTCCTCAAATTTTTTTACCTCTTCTTTAAAAAAAGAGGTAAAAAAACATTTTAAAGACAAAGTTAGCTAGGATGGAGTGAAAAGTAAACGTTACAACAGTAAGGCGTTGGATTTTTTTTTAAAAAGTTAGGAAGACATCAATGTAAATTCAAAAAATGTTAAAGCATACCTGGGTCATAATTTCTGTCATAGTACTTGTCACTCTGATACAAATATTCGGCTCCAATTGAATTGCATTTTTGTAGGTAGTTCTGAAAAAGTTGTTGTTCTTTTCTTTTTTAAAAGGAAAATACTTGTGGATTAAGTCACCTAATATATTTTTATGAAAAATAAGAAAGTGAAAATGTCATTTAAGATAATTACAAATTACATGCAGTTTCTAAATTACAATTATTTTTTTTTTTTTAATGAAAAGGTCTAAAAGATCTTTAAATTCTAATAAATACTAAAGTATGTAATATTTTTAAAATGAATAAATATGCAGTAAATTTCATTTCTTTACAGTACAAATTTTCTGCATTCTTAATCTTATCATAAAATACTGGTAGAAGTTCCCTACTTTTTCCCTGACCACAAGTAATGAACACTGAACTGGAGCTGATGACATCTTGTGAAAATTCCATGCTAAAGAATCAGTCCTAAAAAATTAAATAAAAAATATATTAATCTACTTAATATGTTCTGTGGTAATTGCAGCTATCCATAGAACAATTTTAGTCCAAAATCTAATTCTTTCAGAAGATTCTTGATGATGATGCAACTATTACTAACAAATTATATACTGAAACACATTAGAAATGCACTAATCCAAACGCATGTGAATAATGTCTTAGCAGGCAGTGTTGTCCTCAAGAACTTCATACCTTCAACAAAACATGCTATGAGAGCATGTCAGCACTATTGCCAGCAAAAAGCCATTGCTGTGCTATAATAGCTACCTTTCTTCCCCAATCTTGACCAACTGAACATTTGAGAGATGAGATTGGACAACATACGAGGTCTGTCGAAAAAGTATCCGACTTTATTTTTTCCTGTGAGAAGTAATGACATTGGGGAGGCAAAAGTGTGCATAGTGGAGCCGCATGCCTTCATGTGCATGCGTGGTTTTTGGTGGGCTTGCTGGATGTGTCAGTTTCTGCCAGGCAACTAGTGTGTGAAGTGCTGTACTAGTTACTCGTTGCATTTTCATTTCGCCGGTAATGACAGAACGTGTGGAGCAATGATCTTGCATCAGGTTTTTCCAAAAGCTTGGAAATATCCAAGCGGAAACAATTTGCAAAATTCAACAGGCTTTTGGTGACAATGCCATGGGTGTTACCCAAATAAAAGAATGGTACAACAGGTTCAAAGATGGCCGCACATTGGTGGAGAGCGACCAGCGTTCCGGGAGGTTGTCAACAAGCCGCAATGCAGTTGTCATCAAGAAAGTGCGGACCTTGATAATGGAGGATCGTTGTTTGACAGTGTGGGAAATTGCTGATGAGGTTGGGATCAGTAAAGATTCTGCACATGCAATTGTAAAGGAGGATTTGGGCTTGCACAGAGTGGCAGCGAAATTTGTGCCCAAGCTGCTTTCTCAGGAACAACAACAACTTTGTCTTAAGGTTGCGCAGGACCTGATGGATAGTGCGAACAGGGATCCTGAGTTCTAGAATACCGTGATAACTGGAGATGAGACGTAAGTACGGGTACGACCTGGAAACCAAAGCTCAGTCATCACAGTGGAAGCACCCAATGCCACCAAAGGCCAAAAAGGGTACGTCAGGCCCGGAGCAAAATCAAGGTGATGCTGACTGTTTTCTTCGACTTCCGAGACGTTGTGCATCACAAATACGCACCAGAAGGACAAACAGTTACAAAGGAGTACTATCAAGAAGTCCTCAGATGTCTTTGTGATGCAGTTCAGCGCAAGAGACTGGATCTGTGGGCCTCGCAAAACTGGCAGCTGCATCATGACAACGGCCCAGCTCATTTGTCGCAGCTAATCCAAGGTTTCTTGGCAAAGAAAGGCATTTCGCTCAGTTGCCAGGCTCCCTACTCTCCAGACATGGCTCCTTCTGACTTCTGGTTGTTCCAAAAAATGAAGATGCCACTGAAATGCTCCCGCTTTGAGCTGAGAGCCATTCCGGAAGAAGTATTCCAGACATGCTTCGAACAGTGGAAGGGTCACTGGGTTAAGTGTGTGGAGGCACAAGGGGCCTACTTCGAAGGGGATTAGCAATTGAACCCCACCAAGTACATAATTTTTTTTTCCCAGCCTATGGTCGGATACTTTTTCGACACCTTGTACACCAAAGCAAAACCTGATCAAACTTGAGGCTGCAATTCATCAGGAGTGACAGAGAAAGACATTATAAGGTCAATGAGATAACAATGCAAGCTTTTTATGTGACCTATGTATGACTGACAAAATTAGTTTATAATACTACTACTGGAATGAAAATTATACTTCAGCATAATGAAAAATAGTCATATATAGAGCATTTATAATATGCTTCAGTATGTATTACCAAAGGGGAATAACACTAGAAGTATGCAGTCTTTATATGAGAGGCTTTAATGACCCAGTGTAGTCTGCTAACATATCATGTGACCTGGTAAATTAAGTGCGTACTATTTCTTCTCTATCGAAACATTAAGAAACCATCAGCAACAAAAATATCTGCCATGAGTAATGTTCTTATAAAGATACCATTGCAATATAATTTCAAATGGGACATATAAATGCAGTGCAATTTTCAAAGTTTAAAGAGAAAGTGACCCCTTGTTATATTGTAAGCATAATTTAGATGGACTCATCTCTGAATATCAAGCATGCCACCCACATACACTAAATTAACTTGTAGTTTGTTATGCTGCTTTGATTTTGACTGAGAAAAGAGCATAAGATAGACAATTCACTCACTCAGTCAGTAATGTGTCTGGCGCACATCGATTTGCATACTCTCATTGTTATCAACCTTGAATTGTGAGAATATTTTAATTAAACATCTTTATGAAAAACTGATCTTGTTATATTTTTTAAGACTACAATACCAACTAAATTTACCGAGAGCATTATACAACCCAGGCTAGAAGAGATTACTCATTTAAACAAACAATACCAAAAAAAAGAAACAAACAACAACTCAGGGGTCCATTTGCCAATGTGAAACAATGCAATGACAAAAAAGAGAAAAAATTTTAATTGTACTCAGGGCCTGAATATGACCACTGAATACCAAACAGTAATTCATGAGTTTGAATCCAGTTGATGCAAAAAGAAAGAAATCAAGATTTCTTAACTAGCATTGCAGCCAGATGAGAGTTTTCCTTCAGGTCAGTCCTGAGAACAATGAGGGGAAAAGCTCACCAAAACATCAATAATTTTATCACAGGTGATTATATATGCTCAAAACGTACTTGTCAAACACCTTGGTTATGCCACCAACATTCCATAATTATCCTAACTCTCTCTCTTGCTCCAGTCTGGACTGACTGATGATAAAATGACAAAGGCTCATCTTTAAAATTGGTACAGCAGGTTGAGAAATGTATGCTTCTGAGATACCTTAATCCTTTCCAGAGCAAACAACTCTGGATATGACATGCTGCTTAAAGGGGCAAAACAATGTGCAGGGGTAGCTTCACAAAATGCACTTACTCATGCAGGTGCAGGCATATCAAGGAGATATATATTTCAAACAGATGATCTGTTAGGATCATCAAAGGATCAAAGGCAGGTGCCCAATTGTTGTCGCAAAGTTGCAAATACTAATTCAGTTTGCTAAACCTCTTTAGCATCAGAACCTTAGACACCCAGTCTGTTATCCATACTTCAGAAAAATCATAGACAGATGGAACAGAATGAAGGCCGGTGATGAAACCTTCATCTTCTCGATGGTGTTGTTTGTATAGTCTTGTCTGTTGTCACTGTTTTCCTCTGCATTTTTGCAACATACTGTTTGGTTTCCTCTGCCATGTGGTAGAAAAATCCTATTGGTTGACTTGACTAAAGTCAACCGTCTCTGCTATCAGCAACATTAAACTTCAAACTGATTGGCTGTGGAAACAAACGCTGGCTCATTGACGGCCATAGATGACCTGAACTCTACTCAACCTTCTTACTTTCTTGCGTGTGATCACTATCAACATCAGACCAGCTGAATGAGTAGAAACCTCTGTCATCAGAAGAAAATGATTCAATATCAGACTGCACATAGACTCACTAAATACAGAGTTTGCACAGGTAGGTACACTTGCAACAAAATGAATTGATAAAAATTGATGGAGAAAGTGAACCAGCATCTTCCTGCATATGCTATCGATAGTATAAAGGTAGCAGTGATTATATTAAATGATTCATTACAGCCTGTCCAGTTTTGGCAGAATTCCCCTGGAAAGGATAAGCAATGAATTTCAGTTACAATTATTTTCTGCAAATTAGCCATAAAGATCATGTAATCGTGTCATTGTTTAGAGATCACTGACAGAATTTCAAGTCAAAGGTGGCTGTTAATGCATACCTTTCAATTCCAACCATTCTACCTCTCAGCTTGTTAGACAGAAGTACTGAACCTCCCCATGCAGCCTGCAAGTAAATAAAAGATTAAATAAAATTTAAAATAGAAAAATCTTATTGAATTATGCAGAGGTTCCTACCCACTGAAACCAAAATCAGGAATGGCCATGGAAAAAAATCAGTAAAAATCAATAAAAATCAGGAATCATACAAACTCCAACTAATCTGCAATGACATTACAGACATACAATGATGTGCATTCCACAACATCCCTGAAGGCAAATGATTGTATCACAACCAATAAATAGCCTTTAAAGGTTACCTAGTTATGGCACCAGCACATTACCACCAAGTGACATAACAATGTAAATTGTGGACACATCCCTTCAGTCTGTACGTGAGCAGTTCCATATTCTGTATTGACTGAGTGTTTGTATTTATTTTCCATGGTGTCCATTCCACACCATATTCACACAAGTCACCCAACAAAAAAAGAAAGGATTATCATTCAAGCATTATTTGTAAATTACAGAGTAAAAGATGGCAGGATACAAAAACATTCTGTACACAATATATATACATACATATATATATATATATATGCATGCATTAGATGTACATTTCAAGTTCATTTGCCAACTCACTGTTTAATACTGGCACAATACACACGTTTGGCTTTGCTCAGTACTTTAGTTGAAAATTGTGTGTGATGACAAACCAATCCTCTAGAAGTCATATGCACCTTCTGCACCAAGAGTGCTCCAAGTTTTTCAGTTGACAAGGTCAGTTGAAAAGCTATGTAATTTTTTCACACTAAACTGAATACACGTTCACTATCAACATTGGAATGGGGCATTACACACAAGCTCTTCATGACGTGGGCCAGGGTTGGATAGCTTGAGCCCATCTGCAGATTTCAGATGAGAGATCATGTTCCATTGTTAGTCAACCCTAATTTCTGCTAGAATCTACTCTGGTAATTGGTCAATTCTAAACTTCAAAGATTCATTCTTAAGGTCATTAGGATCACAATTCTCTGGAAGAATTACAGGAAAATTGTCGATAAAGAACTTCAACATTCCAAATTTGTGCCTGGACTTCTGTAGAACATCTAAAACTCTTGCACTATCCAGAAAATCATCCAACAATGGGAATTTAACAAGTATGTAATTGGTGGCCTCTGAATAGAATTTACGAACATCACCAACAAATGTCCTCTTTTTCCTTGAACTTTTCTTTTTCCTGCTGTTGCAAGTATTTTCTGGTTTCAGAACCAATAGCCAACTCTTTTCTGTTAAGCTGCAGGTCCCTTGAAGAGTACTTGAGCTGGAAGATATTTTCAACAGATGAAATTACACCTGGCTTCACAAACCTCACCAGCAAGTCTGTGAGGACTTCTGTCAAGCGCTGAGACAGTCGGTGGATCTGAGGTGCCTCTTGTTGAAGCAGCAGGTTTGCATTGACAAATATTGGAAGATTATCTACCAGAAACAGGCAGTACAGCTTGCTAGCACTGTCCTTGAAAAAAATGTTGATGTTCCCGAGTCTATCATATTTGGTTTGTTGGATGTGTCTAGGCTCGATGGCACTCATTTCAATTTCAAAGAAATCCTGTAGAGCTGTCCATTGTTCCAAAAGTCGACGAATGCAGTCCAGCAAGGAAAGCCACAGTGTGGCTCCATATTTCAAAATTTTGTGAATTTTTGTTCCTGTCTCCTCTTGAAATTTTTTAAATTCCTTTTTCCTCTTGCTACTTTTGTCCAAATAAAAGTATACATCAATTAAAGTCTGGGGTATATCCACATGCAGCTCCTTTGTGGCCACTTTGGCAGCTGAATGTAACAGATAGCATGGCATCATTTATTTCAAGAACATGAGCAACAACACCATTATGGCAGTCAGTCATAACTGCTGCATTATCACAACCAAAAGCTAGGAAATTTTTCCAGGAAATGTTCCTTTTCAAAAGCTCCTGGTCGAGGAGATTGAAAATGTTTACCCCTGTTGATGAGTCAAGACATGGCTTCAATGATAAAAGATCTGTAACAACATGTCCAACCTCTTCATCAAAATATCTGACAACAATTGGATACAATTGATTCTCGCCTGAATCATTACCACCATCTGTTGAAAGGCTGAATGGCTGCTGCTGTAGCTTTTTGGTAGTTATTTCTTCCTCAGGGTTCATACACCTTACATCAAGAAAAAATTAAGGACTTTGTTTTATGACTTATAAGGACACCCAAGTCAAAAACAATTTTGCATAAATCACGGACTTTGATTACAGTGATGAAGTATGCCATGTAGTAAGTAATGGGCACTCTGAAGTGCAAGTGCTGATACCACAACATAATTCTAGCCCTACCCAGTTACCAAAGCAAAGGTGTACTTCTACAAGCCCACTTAATGAAAGTGCAGGCCTTTGGATTCTCCACACTGAGAAATAGCCTGTATTTCACTGGGCACATTTAACTGGATGTGAAATAGAACTCCTAAGAATCTTACTAACACTGATGCTGTATATAAAACCAATTTAGAAGCAGAAAAATGTACTTGTGTCCAGTATTGATGAAGTAAAAACATTGAAAGATACACAAATTATGAGTCTCAAGTTATGTTCTATCATTCTTGTATCTGAATGTCATTTGTTCATTACACACTGTCACTGACTTTCTAAAAACAAGATTGAAGATGTACTCTTGGGAAGGGTCCGAAAAAAATAACTCTGTAGCATGAAAATGTAGATCAACATGGGTGACCCCTCCTCAATTAATTGTTTTATGCTTATTGCTAACTTCAGTCCACACCAATATTAGCTAGACTTTAGTGATACCAATTTCTGATCTAATGTCTCCTTCACATTGTCCAGTTCTTTTTGCTTGTTTTGTGCAGTGTGCCTAAAACTGTTTGCCTGTGTTAAAAATTGGAAAGAGCGCACATTTTCAGCTTTATCAAAGAGTTCATCTGCACACTTAATGAGGCTGTCAATATCTGTCTGCAAACGTCTCTTCTGTAATCTCAGTTCATCTACTTCCTCCATCAGGTATTTCCGCTTAAGAGATTTTCCTTCTGCTTCCTTCATCTTTCGCTGATTATCTAAATAAGCATGATACCTTTGCCTGCCAGAAAGTGCAGACTAGATTAATTCTTTGTTGAGTTCAACCCTTGAGAATACCTCCCATTATTCTAATGTGGTCATATACAATTCTCTGGGAAATCAATGATTCCTGTTAAGTGTTTTCACAATCTTCCTGAATCTCTCCAGATCATCTCTTTTTTCAGTAACAGCCATTTGCCTGGGATCAAGGCAGAAAAGATTTCTGACAAGTTCATATTTCACTGGACATTTTCTAAGAGCTTATCCACCATTTTGAGCAGCCATCCTGAAGTCCATCATCTGCCTTTCACTTACATTTTTCTGACGAGAAAGTTCCCTGAGCATATTGTCAGCTGAAAAACCAATATCTACCTTTCTCCAATCCACATAATTCTTTATGTCATGAATATCTACCTGGATAAGTTTATAGGCAGTAGAAGGCTCTTTCAGAAGCTCAGGCTTCATAAACCTGGCCTCAATGCATCTAATTATGTGTGTGCAAGGTCAGGCGATAAGAAAGGCACCATTGGTTTATCAGTTTGGTACTGTGCCAGAAAGGGAGTCAAAGTTTTAGCAACATACAGAAAGAAGTGGATCTTGATCTTTGGGAGAATTAGGACATCACCAGTAGTTTCTTGTACAGTTGTGAAGGACTTGGCACCTGGATTGGGGTATTTTTTCAGTTTCACTTTCTCCACAAAATTTACAATATTCTTCCAAATATTCAAAGCCTTCTCAGCCACAGGCACATTTTCTAGCCATCTATGCTGACACATTTTGGCTGGAAAGATGTCTGAGCCAGTAGCAGCAGTGTAATCATCACGTCTAGCAGAGGTGTCTTTGAACAGTCTGTACATACAACGGAATAAACTGTCCAATCTCCACCCATTTTCAGTAAAACAACTCTTGAAGGCTCCATGGCAAAAATCTAATCCACAACTTCCCATGTTCAAAAGCTCCTTATCCAAGTCTGTTCTGATCTGATCTTGTAACAATTAATGGAATTTCCAATTTACATTGGGCCCATCCATCGAAACCTGCAGGTAGTGACGGAAATTGAGCTTTTCACACACTGATGTAAATTTCTCTAACAATGTCTCAGCATCACCATGGGTATGAACCCTGAACCATAGTGTCTGGTAACAATTTCACTGTTTTGCCACAGCCTAACATGTATGCCCATCTGCTTCAATTGCTCCTTATGGTTCATGCTCTCATCAAATAACACGTACCTACCCTGTCTGCTTATTGACATTATCTTGCAAAAGTTGAGAGAAATGTGGTGCCAGCCCAAAACAAGTCGTATAAGCACATTTCCTTTCACCACAGCTGAATGCCTTAACAATGTGACTGTCAGGGGACATGGCAGCAAAGAGTTCATTATTATCCTGACATGACTTGAAACTATAGAGACTGTCATTAACTTTCAAACACCACATGATCTCTGCCTTTGTAGTACTTTCACTTTTCTTTATGAGGTCATCATCAAGTGTGTCGCTTGGTGGTTGAGACCTTGAAGGAACAGAGGTACTGGGAATGGGTGCTGTAGAAGCAGGTGCACCTGCAGCAGCTGCAGGCAGTGATGACATTCTGTGGAAGTCATTCGGTCATACTTCCCATTCATCTCTTCAAACCTTCCATAACTGTACAAGAAAGGAGGCAAAAATTAGTGTGTTCCAATCAGGCAAAACCAGAGTTTGGTCAGACAAATTTTTGCCCAGGGTCAGTGACCCAGGGTCTCTCTCTCTCTCTGCAAAGAAAAGGTGAAAGAGTGCAGAAGCCATGAAGGTGTTGATCCACAGCTTAAATATGAATGGAGAGACAAAATAAAGTGAAATAAAATACTGGTATTGACATCCGCCCAAATATTACTCTCTTGGTTATGTTAGGGTTATGTATATGAAGATAGATGCAGGCCTTTTCATGAAAGAAACCACGCAAGAGTGGACAGTTGCTCGCGTGACTTGGTTTGCACAAGTGATCACTCTCTCAAAAATATCAGATGTTATATTTTGAAATTAATTAAATAATAAAAATAGGATAAATAATGATAAATGAAATTATATTAAAACAAGCTTTTACAATTTATCAATAAACTGACATCCGTTCGAACTTGGCGCCCGGCTCATAAACAGCTTCCTGAAGTAGATTGTTTATTTTAATTACACACTTCCTGTGCTGAGGCCGCTTCTCTCTGGCACCAGTCTGTTTTTACATTGTTCTTGAGTAGCGTCAATCGACGATGTCGTTGCAAAGTAAAACAAACAGATCTGTCCCACCCCATGACAGCGCGTTCAGCGTCGCGAAGGTTTGTTTACAGAATCTGTTTAGCGGTTTCCTGGCCATTTCTGCTGCCTTTACTGATGTGTGTGATCCCTTGTGGTTCAAACCCCCAATAAGATGTTCTTTTCGTTCCATTGCAGGCCTCGGCTGATGTGAGTTCAGCGCCGTACCGGGGAACTACGATTCGTGAGCAGCGGCAGAAAGGGGGGAGAGAGAGAGAGAGTGTGTGTAGCCAGTCCTTAAATGCCAGATCATCAAGCCACACGGGCATTGTTCGTGATGATTCAGTCACCTTTTGTTGCTCATAAACAGCGTTGTTGGAAGAAATTTTGTTTGCACGTGTCTTGCAAACAAACCCACGGCTTTGAGAGCTCAACAAGAATGGCTACTGTCGAAGATCGCTGAACTGCACCGAGCAAACTTTGCCTGCGCACGAAGTTAGTGCACACGCAATACGCTGAAGTTAGCATCAAACTTTTGAATGAAATCAAATATTAAAGACTGTTGATGACTTTTCGTCACTTTTCCCAAAATTGTAGAACCTTTCAGTACTTATTTTTTGGCTTTCAAAAATTAAGTACTTTTTAGGTTTTTAAGGACCCGTACGAACCCTGCTTCCTGGTCATTGGCCAAGCATTTTACCATTTCAGATGCTCTAGATCTACCACAAGAGAATTTCTGTGCTATTTTTGAATCAGGGGACATTTTCTTAAAGAGTGCACAAGCATGATCTGAAACGGACAAAGGCAAGTTGTGTCCGGTTACAAATTTAAGAAAGAGCAACTCTGTTTTCGTAGCATCATCCTGATCACTACTGCGTTTTTGCACAAATGATTCCAAACTCGATTGATCAGTTCTAAGTTTATTATCTCTCTGGTTTTCTGGGAAAATTCATCATCCTTACCTCCATGTCCTATGGAAAACTCAGAATCACAAAACCGTACAGCGGGCATTGTATCCACTAAGTTTGGATGCTGTTGAGAATGGATACAAATCCTTATATTCTGGCCTGAATTTCTGAGTGTCCTCAGTTTTTTTTTGCGCTGGAAGCCATGACCGATTGCTGATAGTTTTAACTGATTCACTAATTTTCTGAGTCCTTTTCATGTTTTCAATCCAACACCACACACGATGAACTGCTCTTATTTTGAACTATGAAGATGATGCCATTGTGTGAATCTTATGTCAACTTTGATTGGCTGTCTGTTGTGACCCGTGATAGAAACAAACTACAGCCCTTCCCGCTCTGCCCAAGTCCGCCCACCGGGTACAGGCTCGCTCGTATTTATGTGATTGCTAGCCAATTGGTGCACTGGCCGTTACTAGGGTCAATCAAAAAATACGATTGAAAATTACACCAGTGCCCTCCGTTGCAGTACAACGAGGTAAGTTTTGGGGGAACTGGGAGCTTCCCCAACACTACTTTCATCATAGCGATATCCAATGAGAAGTGGTCTTTTATTCCAGAAGAAATGACAAAAACTATATCTGAAATTCATTCCACACTGCCGAAAAGGGGCGCTGGGGGAAAGGTGTGACTGATTTTCCGTAATCTCACCACTGCATCAGGAATTTCGGAAACGAAAAAGAAAATCAAGAATAATTACAGAAAATCCAGAAAGGTCTGATTATATAATTCATCAAAATCCTTTTTTTTTTAGTGGTCTGGTGACCAAATTATCAAGTTCCTTCTCTCAAATTTTAGGAGGAGTTATCATTGCTCATGGCCTTCCGTGCTGAGATGCAGTCATATTGCCCACTCACTATGTCAACACTTATCCAATGATTTGGTCACAGAGTTAGGGATCTGCAACGTCTTATAACTGGGAAAGCATACGACAATGGCAAAACTTTGTCTAGTTGTTTCCAAATTACAATATGCTGGAAAATACAATTACTTCCACCATTGGGTTCTTGACAAGTTAACAGCATACTTCTTATTACCATAACTGCTTAATTTGTTGTCAATGCTAAAGACGAAAGCAGAACTTACATCAACATGGAGCCAAAGATTATGCCTTTCACAGATATCTGCTAATGGATTCAGTGGATCAAAAGCACCCAATACCGTGGTTCCACATGTTGCTATGACAACCATTGGCCGACTTCCCTTAAAAAAAAAATGTTTAAAATAACACTAATTCAATTTTTACAAGAAAGATCACCATTAGTAAAAATTTACTGCAGCAACTTGTCTTCAAATTTAAAATATTGACGAAACGAAACTGAAGTTCAATTTATTTATAGGAATTTTAGTGACAGAGACGAGCACTAATGTGAATAACACTTCAAGCATTTATTCTGAATAATCTGAAAGTTCATTCATGACAAAATTTGCAGAGAAAGCTACACATTTGTGGTTAATCAAGACTGACAAAAGTTAACTAATTTAAATGTGTTAATCACTCAAAAGTTAAAATAATTACCTCTTTCTTGGACTTTAATATCTGCTTTTCTAATTCCTCTGGCAACATCCTTCCCCTGTCATCTGTCAGAACCTTCACCACATTTTCTGATCCAATTCCAAGAAATGTTGCAGCATGCAAGATTGAATAATGGCACTGTTAAAAAAACAAAACAAAAAACTTTCACTTTAATCCCTATTTCACAAAACAATTTTATCATTTTTTTTAAAATTTACTCTGCAGTAGAATAAAAAGAATATAATGAAAGTGCATATTCATGCGTTGTTATGCTAAATCATAGTACTAACATTAAGACACAGAACTGTCTGCAATAAGAAACAAATTTGCTCAAACTACTGTCAATAAAAGATTCAGAAATTATATTCTTTATGGTTTTTTCTACCAAAAATTTGACAAAACTTAGGAATGTTATCACTCAACTGTAGCAAGTATTCTGTTTAAACACAATACAATCCAATGTGAAGTAGTTCTATCATAGGAAAGACTTGTGCAACCATAGATTCTTTTAAGAGCAGGTCTGCAACAAAAAAGAAATTGTTCCTTCTGCTTTCTTGTGGCAAGAAATTCATCCTTTATAATCCAATTCTTAAATTTATACACTAAATAAATCAAGTATGCTGCTTTATGTATGTATGTATATGCACTACAGACATTCAAATAAAATCTGGCCAAAACAAAGACAATCAGGTTTCATTTAAATGGCCTGGTCCACTCAAGTTATTCTGATGCTTTAATTGTACTGACAAGTCACTAGTTGATAAATCAAAGTTGTTTGCTATATCACACAAATATACTTACCCCATCTGAAGCATAGATTATCATTTTTGGTTTTCCAAAGAGACCTGACTTTTTAAAGTCTGGATCAAGCTTGTATCTGCCAAGGTGAATTCCCATGATGTTCATAAATGAACCACCTTTGTCAATTATATAGAAACAAAATTGTTAATATATTTTAATTAGTGAATGGCATTTACTGCAAATTTTATGAAAGAAACAAACAAAAGCTTTCTATAAACAAAGGAATATCTAAAGATTAAAAGCAGTACACTGGAACAAACAAACAACACTTGGAAAGGTAGAAAAATGATAAATTTGTCCATTAAAATTATGTTCATCTTTACAGTATTTTGTAATTTTTGCACAAATGTAGTTTAGGCAATGGGTTAGAGACAGAAACAGTGACACTGAGAGAAGCAGAGAGTGAAAAATATCTATTCACTTATTTTTAACAATTTCATGTATTTGAATTCTTGATATACTTTTTAGACTTTTTTCAAAATAGTTACAAATTTTTTTAAAGCAGCTACAAACATGAGACTGTGGTTGAGTTTAAGGTATAATGACAAAAATGCTGGGATAGGGTTAAAAGCCTATTATAAACAGGAAATAGAACAACAAAAAAATTGAAGCTTACACCAATTACATACAGCAAACTCTAAAATAAATTAAATAAAATAACTCTGAGAACTAGTTACCTGGACAAAACACTCCATTGCCATCTTTATAACCAATTAAGTTGCACACCTTTTTGGCAAGAAAATTTTCCAGAACAGAAAACACTGGCGAGACTTCGTAAGTGTGCCTGAAAGAATTTTTTTTATAATAGTAATATCTAATTTTAAATTCAAGAGGGGGGGTTAAAGTCTTGCACAATTTAAAGGGGATCTGTTTATTAAAAATAAAAATTAAAGCTGATATTTTTAAATCAATCATACAGTTGACTGCTTAATAAATCAAAACCGAAATAAGAGTAAATGCACTAAATAACACTGGCGTGTCCAGAAAAATCCAGTTTCAATAATAGCTAAATATTCCACCATGTAACACAACCTTAATGATCAAATCACTCACCTGTTCCAATTGCTATATTATCCAACTTAAGTAGTTAGGCTTGCTAACTTTACATTTTTTAATACATTCATTAACTGATGTACTCTAGTATCACTAAAACTTATCAGATGCATGAAGTGTTCTTAGAATGTATAGGTGGTGTACAATATCTTGCCACTCTTAGTATAGCATATCATAATTATCTATATCGTGGCGGGAGGGTAATCCAGAGATGTAGGGTCATTGGTCACCACCAAAAATTTTACAATTATTCAGAAGTTGTACATTTTTCCCCTTAATTTCTTATTTACTAGGGACATTCAAATGAAACCAGGGCTAGATACCATTAAGGTGATGCTATTTCAGCCAGGTCTCATTTGAAAACCCCTAGTAATTGGAGCTATTTTGGAACAATAAAACAAAATCTGTTCTGCATGTAAGTCTTAAATATGATTTTTAATAAAATGAATAATAAAAATTATTCAAACAAAATGCCAGCAATAAATGTTCATATCTTGGCAGACTGATTTTAGAAAACAACTGCAAAAATTATTGTTGTTTTTACTATACAGGGGAAAAACATTCATTATGATGGACTCAGAGCAAACCATGTGACATCTCTTTTAGGCATCAGAATTCTGGTTGCAATTTGGAATAAATCAAGCTGTCAGGGAAATTTCCTGTGTGTCGATTGTGTCATCATGCCATGGGAATTAATATAGAAGACATGTAATTACTGTATATCACTGCCAGATAGTTTGATTAACAGGGAAGACAGGACCTCGTCGTTATAGCAGCCGTAAGTCTACTTAGGAATTACTGCACATAAAATCTTACCCCTGTGACAACTAGCTCCAATCCCATCATCATCATAATATAGAACATTTTTTTTTTTAACGTTTTTAAAGTACTTTAAAATCTTTATTAGCAGCTTTTTATGAAATTATCTGTTTAAAAAAAAAGAAAAAAACATTTACTTACACATGGAAAATATATGGCAGGATTTATTTGCAGTTTGTATTTTTTTAGCAGATGGCATCCCCATTCTATATACTAGACCGTGACAATCCCAGGAATGCTGTGAATGCCACCCGTCCAGTAGTAACTTGCTCTAGTTTGCAAAAGACTAGAATTTACTTACATGTTAGTATTCAATGAATCTGTCAACCAGGAGCCGGCCAAACCATACGGGTCAACACCACCATACAGCTGGTTATAGAATCTCGGACTGCCTAATATAGAAAACAAATTGACAATTAGGACGTGTACTCTTGAAAACATTTACAAAACCAAAGTTTAGCAGTTAATTCCAACTATAATTTAAAAGTACTCATCTCTCTCTCGCGCATGAGAAAACCTTTTAGGTATCACCGGTAATTTTCCGGATAGTCTTGATAAATATTTAAATACGAGACTGGTTACTGACTACAGGAGATCTATCCTTACCTGTTTTAACACTCAGTTTGATGAATTTTTCGCACCAGTCCAGCAAGGTCTTGTGATCAGCTCTCTCGCCATCTATGGTTAAATCCAACATTTTCTGAAAAGAAAATTGCGTTAACATTATTTTGTGCTATAAAAGAAGCTAAGTTCTAATGTGAAGCAGAGAACCGGCAATGGGAGATTTTAAAGTTTTGATTCAACTCAAAATTTCAGGGATTATCGCGGAAGAACAGATTGACAATAAAAGCTGTATTATTTTTTTATTTTTAATAGATAATTAAGTAAAATTTACCACGGGACAAAACTTCACTGCTAAGTACAATCTAGATTTCTCATCTTGATGAAAAACACTTGATTTGTAAATTGACTTCTTAAATTTTTACCTGAGAGTTATATGCATCATTGAATTTTTGCAACTGCTTTTTCCCAAAGGCCAATGATTAAAGCCCAAAGTGTTTGGCTATACTGAACCAATCAATTATTGTGGGTCACTTATTCTTAGGAACAAAAGGAATGAGACTTATCATCTCCTACATGATCCAGATAAAAATGAAAATTACCAAGTTTAACGATGTATTCACGAAAACTGTCTTAACAATTTTCTTTCTTATTTCAAGAGCAGAGTTCTCAATTCAATTATTCCAAATAAACAATAACAAAAAATAAGTCTAAACCATTTATAAGTGCACACACTTCCCAAATACGATCGTTGAGGTGTAGGGAAATGACCACCTTTCCTTTGAATTCTAGAATTTATAACAAATTCATCTTCTGAGAATAGCAGTGTTCCATTCCACCTAGACTCTCTCCTCTGATAGAGCTTCCAATCACCATTTTCACCATCAGTCAACACAGTTTCGGACATGTAGCTACTACTGGAACAGATGTAAGTAAATACATGCTGCAATAGTTAGTTTTAGTCTGTGTTGCAGTCTGCTCCCAAAATTTTTTTAAAAGATATTCCTGGTGTGGCCACCTATTTCTAGTAACAATAAGATTAATAGTTTCTTAACCCTCCATATACCACATCAGTTTTACTGTAATCATATCCTGGAATGCAAATGCACCCCAGCATAAAAGTATTAGTTAGTATGTGCGTTGAACTGGCTGTATATTCAGTCAACATGCTTGTAATGCAAAACACAAGGTTGGAGTGATATGGATTTATCATTATAGAAGGTTAGCCCCTATGTGCTGAGTAAAACAGACTTGATGAGCTGTGGAACACAAATGTACACCCCATGGTATACAGAGTTAATCAATTCCGCTTCAAGATCAGATCGCACCTGGCTAAATATTTTCCTTTATCACAGATAAAATTTGAAGACTCACCGTTTTCTGAGAAATGATGATAAAAACTATTCGTTTCGTGACATTTAAACTGAAAATTTTGGCTAGCCACAGAATCTCTCTGATGCAGCCGTGCTATTATCCTGAGATATCACTTCCAAGTGAGGAAACAAATCATTGTCAAACTAAGTGTTTTTACATAGCACATATGTATTATTTTTCCTCGTTAGAAGAGAAAGCATTAGTTCTCACCATATTAAGTAACAAAATTAATTCAACTTTTTTTTCATCTTTGTGTATCAATAGGAACTGTGAATTTTAAATGTGTTTGTGATATATATATATATAATCTTTAATCATTTATAACAAAAAATAGAAGGTTAGTTCATGCATCTTTCATCAGCTTATTAGTAGTAACTGAACTAACTATTGAACTTGGTTGCTGGAGAAACCTTTCCCCGTCACCACTGTCAGCCTCCAGTCCTGAAAAGTCAGTACCCGATGTTAACCTGCAATATTTTTTTTCAAACGCCAGAACCGCAGTGTGTTAAACATCGGTCGAGAAACTTAATCGCAGGTTCAAGATCAGCTCAAAAATGAGCTTCCAGATTAGAAACGTAAGAACTAATCCTCTATATTCTGTAAGCGACGTTTACCAATAATGTTCTTACAACGCACACATTTTACTTTTTTTTTCCAAATTTAATGACTAAGCTACTTGGGAAGACTGGCAGTGATAATAATGTTGTGTTGCTTGCCTCCTGCTAATCACAACAAAAAAATTAGATTATTTGGCTGTTACCTCCAGTTCCTTTGGATGATAAAACTCCACAACTTTTTCATCTCTCCCGGTGCCTTGAATCAATGCCTTGTCCACCATCATCTTGTGAACATCCTCCAAAAATTGAACAACATCATCACTTGCAAAATGATTGATTTCATTGACATGTCCATTAACACGACCATTAATAGGCCCATTGGGTCTACCATTCATGACTGCAAATAAAATGTACAAGTACTTATGAGCCTATCAGCTAGTGAGCTACTAATTTTACATTATATTGAGGAACATGCAATTATCACCGAGTCTTAAACTATAGTTAATCATGTACTATTATTAATTTACAGGGCAGATACATTAAGGCCCAGATATCCTATAAACAAACACTTTCTGTTTTATAAAACATGAGAGCAAGCTATCAAAATTTTGAGTTGGCACACAAAGCTGCTACCAACCATCAATTTTTTTTTAGAAATCTGTTACATGTAATTAAAAGTTTGTTTCTTTTTTCTCTTTTCCCAGCATGTCTATGGAAAAGTCATCAACTAGGATGAGTTCTGCGCTGCTGTAAAATCCACTATAGTCCTAAGATCTAGCGGCAGATTCACGGTCAGTTTTTCAAAACTATGGCATCCATAGCTCAGAACTTTTCCTTCACCATGTCCGTCCGTCTCCAAAATGCATGCTTCCTTTCAGCCGGAGAACAGTAGATGAAATACGTTACTGATGGCAGTTGTTAAGTGATAGTGCAAACCCAGATGAAGAATCAAACTCATAATAATTTCTCCTCCCCACCCAAAGTAATAATGGCCTCTTGCAGTAAGTAAACTATTTCTTCAAAATTTTAAATGTTGAGTCATATTTTGACTGAAACAGAGTAACAGATTTAATTTGAATGCATTGAGCTCTTATTCACTGGTTAGAACTTGGCTACTCATCCAAACATCCACTGTGAAAATAACACTACTACTACTACTAATAATAATAATAATAATAATAATAATAACAATAATAATAACCATCTCACCCACACAAGAGTCAGTCAATTCTGAAACCAAGCCTGGCATTCACCAGAAATGGTAAATATGTAGGAAGTTCCCTTAATGTAGTAAAAATGTATTTGCATGGCCTCTTAGTATAATCAAAGGATAACTTTTATGACATAGTAATGAATATAAATTTTGAGAAGTGTGGGGGAAAAATATTAGCATTTGCCCAAGTCAGACAAAACATCTAAATGTAGACAAAGCCTAGCTGGTCCCTTCTTCAATTATTTTAGATGTTTTTTTCTTCTAATCCTGTCAGATAAGAGGAAACACCCAATTTCATCATGTACAACAAAAGGTGGTAAGGCATGGAACCTTTATTATTGAAAGCCCCCCCCCCCCCTCGGGCTCTTTGGCCCTTAAACCGCACATCTTGTTTTTAGATTAGGAAAGTTCACACAGATAATATGACACGTTATATCCGATAAGAAGATCTGCCAAAGGACAGGCTGCATTACTGGGCCAGAGTTTTCTACATTCGGTTTTGAAATACTGGAATCAGCCAGTGAAGCTACACATGTTTGTACATGCACTCACTAGTCTATTATTAATGAAAATGACCTTTCGTCCCCAAGAGTCACCAGACAGTGCCAGGAGATGTCTGTCACCTAATTCCACCCACCCCCCCCCTCCCAGGCCTGACATAAAGGCACTTCCCATCACAAGGGCAAACTAACAGAAATTGATTATAATCGAACCTTGATAGTTTGTACATTAGTTTCAAATGGGAAAACTTTGTTATCTAAATACCGATGTAAAACAATTCGATCCATCTCCACTCTCCTGTGCTTTGCTATTTTTATTGTTTCAGCAACAACAAAAATTCGGCGACCCTAATTTCGTTTTCTCTTTTTTGACAGGATCTTTATTTTTTTTAAAAAAATTATTAAACGTTTTTTTTTTTTTTTTGAAAATAGTTAAACATCAGTAAATTACTATTAAAAAAAACAAAACAGGTTTGGGGTTTACGGTTTTTAAATAATTACTGTGTTACATCTTTAAATGTCAGCTACTAGGTTCTGGCTTTAATGTGTGTGAGAGAGAGAGAGAGAGAGAGGAGAGAGAGAGCGCGCATGCGCGCGCACTCCGCTGCTAAATACCTGACATGATGATTTAAGTTCGTTTTGTCCCTCTTCTGTATCGCTGTAGTCCTTTGTCTCACCTGAGTTTCGATAGCCGCTTCTGTTAAAGAAAAACAAGTGGGGGAAAAATAAAAAAAAAAAAATAGATGTTTTAACCTGAATTATTACATTTTCTGTACAATAAACAACGGAAATCACGTGCATTTCTAACGATCGTTTAGAGAAGAAACCTATTCAATATCGAGCAGACGGGATGAGGCTTTGTTCGAGTTACATCTTCTCTACACAAATATTAATGCCCCCCTCCATCTCTCTCTCCCCTCCCCCCCATCTCTGTAAGTGTAATTCAAACGGTTGTTAAAGCAGAAGCCTCCGTTGTTGTTGTTGTTGTTGTTGTTGTTTTTTCCTCGTGTGTTTTCTCTCTTTAAACACTAAACACATCATCATCATCATCGTCAGATCGTCTAGCACGGGAGCCGACTTACTGTCTCTCTCTCTCTCGCCTGCCGTTCGTTCTCTCGCCAGTGTCGCACTGGTTGGTCGGCTCCAGATTTTTACTGGTCTTGTTTGTGTGTGTGTGTGTGTGTGTGTGTGCGTGTGCGCGCACGTGTTTTCCGGATCTCTTCACTTCACGCCTCCTCTCCTTATCTCCCAGTCACCGTCTGCGTACCCTCGAGGACCAAATAGACCGACCCTGTGGTCTGCGCCGGGAGCCTAGCAGCGACTGCGGTGACGGGGCGGGCAGACTGTTCCAAGTTGGGAGAGAACGGCCGGGCTCGTGGTGATGCTCAGTGGAAAAGTACCGAGAAACGACCTTGCGGAAGAGGCTAAAAAAGGGGGAAAGGAAAAGTTCACGCAGAGTAGTGATGATAATAATAATAATAAATAATAATAATTTTAAAAAAGGAGGAGGAAAAGCCAGCAATGAGATGGATGGGGCAGCGGCTCTGGTCGTACTTACAGCAGCCTGATACAACGATCTCTTGTCGCTCCCTTAAAATGGCAGAGACAGATGTGTTTGGGTGTTTTTTTTTATTTAATGCAGTCACAAATCGCATTAGCTGTTTGTTCTTTCGAGGGAGGGAATAATAATAAATTACTATTATTATTATTATTATTATTATTATTATTATTATTGTGGCAGTGTACTCTGCCCGAGGACATGCATCATCATCATCATCATCATCATCATCTGGAGTCGCTCCTGGGCGTAAATACCGCCTCCGAAGAGTCGGCGGGGAATGGAAGAAAGGAATAATATTAGCATTTCTCTCTCTCTCTCTCGTAATTTATCCCCAAACTTCCCTGGTTCCTTCAAAAGTCTCCAAGGCGCTTCGACCGGCAGGCAGGCCTCCGTCCGTCCGAGCGGGGGGGGTGGATCGGGTCGGCTCGGGTCGGGTCGGCTCGGGTCGGGTCCTGAAGGCGGCGAGACTTTCTCCTCCACCAAGAGTATCGGCCAAATAATGCCTCCCCGCAGTCCCCCTTTTAGTAAGTGGATCGGCGGATAAAATGATGAATATGGAACTTCCTCGGATTAATTTTACGGTCTTCGCAATTGCGGTTCTTCGTGAGATCTCGAGAGTTTTCGGAATGGTTAGACGGAACACGAAGAGAGAGAGAGTGAGAGGGGTCACGTGACGCGTCATCTAGACCGCCGACAAAAGCTTTGCTTACAGTTGACATCACCTGAAAGGAGACTTCGTTTTTTCTTTTAAATATGCAAACGAGGAACCACAAAAGCGGCCGGCCTGGCTGGGTGGGAACTGAATTGAAAAATGCCTCAGGCACCCCCCCCCCCTGCCTCGCCATAGTGTTCATTTACAACATCACGCGCGAGTCTGAGAGAACAGGTGATCTCAGTGAAGGTGTCCATGGCGTCGATACCTTTGTTTGATGTCCGATGCCGATTTTTGCAGGAAAAAAAACGCAGACATCATCCTCCAGCCCCCTCTCTCCCCCCCCCCACTAAAGTAGTTTTTATGGGGAGTTCCTTCTTCTCCCAAATGTTGGTTGGGGGAGAGGGGACAAACGACGAAACATTGCAAAACCATCACACACGAGAGAAGATGCGGTTCCGAATTCGTGCAGAACGACGCGTGGTTTCTGTCCGTTCGGTGTGTAGACATTGAAGAAGAAGGAAAAAAACAAACAAAAACCAGGATAGCAGACTCGGCCTGTCTACTTCAAATCAGCCCCCCCCCCTTCCCTCGACATGACCCACTTAGTTCCGCGGTCCAGGAACGGAAACGCAGCTTTCACGTGATCGGTCCGTGCCTACGGCTCTGGTAACTCGGTCGCGGGAATGGAAACATGGCTGCAATCTGACGTGTATCACGATTATATGATACTGTCTTTCCTGACACATCTTGATATAAGCTGGCGGTTCCGTCTGATAAAGTTCAAGAGTAATGCGTTTCTGACCAAGACAACGCGATTAGTGAAACATCTTTCGTGAACAGACCTGTGTGCCGTGGATTTGCGTTTGTTTGGGGGGGGCTCCAAGCGACTAAAGAAGTAACCCACCCCCAGCCGTGGACTGACAGTACAACTTTAAACGAACTGAAAACAATAGAATATTTCTATTGTTTTGCTCTACTTTTTTTTTATTGGCCTTCTTTGTTGTTTTTCATTCTAAAACATTTACGTTATTTATTTTTTATTTTTTTGCTTATGCACTTAACTTCCTTCCGATCGTCTCTTCCGACAATGAAAGAATACAAATTTGATTTTAAAAAATATATATATAAAAGGGTCAAATGTTTGACAAGAAAACAATAGCAAAAGATGTTAGGTCATCGTTGTGCGCGTGAGAGTTCAGCTATTTTTGCGGCAGGAAGTACCGAGACTCGCCTTAAGTGTGGATATGTTTAAGTCTCTTCTTCTTTTTTTTTTGGTCAAGAAAGTGGAAGAATTTACCCCTCATCTTTGTCAAAATTATATTGGGGAAATTTTATTTTAAAGCAAATTTTAAAAAAGAAATCCGCCTAGAAGATGACAAAGAACAAACCCGTCTGTAACTTTTCTTTTGTTGGGTAGTGATACATCGATTATTTCTTTCTCTTTAATACTCTCTCGCAATTATGAGGAACGTCCACGTGGTGTGTTAGCAGGCTGTTAGGAAATCAGCCAGGTGAGGTGTACTGCACGGTGAGTACATTCTATTTTTGATAACTCGTGTTTACAAGTTGTTGTTATTAATATAACGATTTCTGTTATTATCTAATATTTAATGGCATTGACTTCATTAATATTTTGATTTTTTCATGGTCACAGCCTTGAAAAGCCTTTGAAAAAAAAACATATTTAATTAATTTTCCTTATAAAATATAATTTTCCCCAAATTAGTAAGTTGATTTGTTGTTTTTTATTTTTAATGTAACCAAAATTAAACCATTAATAAAATTTTAATTTAAAAGAAAATCTTATTGTATATTCCTGGTGTGCAGTTCAGGCTCCTCCATTCAACATCAAGGGAAAAGAGATGTGGAAAGATACATAGGCGGGGCAACACACACAAGCAGAATGTAAGGTCCTCAGATGGATGCAAAACAATGACATCCTATTTCATACAAAAGAAATCACAAGACCCGGTAAAAAAAAAGCTGAAGTTCTCTGCACAGGCTATTCGCTGGAACATAATTTGCCATCTGAAGATGCAGCACATGCAGGTCCACTGTTCCGAAAATTGTTCCCCGACAGTGAGATTGCGAAGAAGTAACCAAAACCACAGCTATAGTTAACTATGCCATGGTTCCTGAAATGCTTGACCCTATGTTGCAGTACATTAAGCAAAACCCATTCAGTCTGGCTATTGATGGCAGTAGTGACACTGGGACAGAGAGCATGTATCCACTAGTTGTACGGGTACATGATGTCAATCGAAATAAGTTCTCTCTTTTGGCACACGTGCCTTGTTTCGGACTGTTCGGCCAAAGGAATATTTGCACGGGTCAGCAGTATAGTGTACCATGGGGGAACGTCATTGGCCTGAGTGTTCACAATGCCTCACTCAGTATGGGAAAACACAAGGGGCTGATAACTCATTTTGAAGCCAAAAATCCGCGTATCTACACCTTTGGATGCCCAAGCCACATTATCCCCAACACTGCTAGTTATGCTGCACAGGCGTTTGCTGATGCAACTGGATTTGACATTGGCGATTTTCTGGTGGACATTTTTTTAATTATTTTGATAATAGTACTAAACCTAAACCCCAGGCATCTCTGAAAGAATACTGTGGATTCTGTGACCAGGAGTACAGAAAAAATCCTCAAGTATGGGGCTACAAGGTGGCTCAGCAAGGACTTGTGTATTACTCGGGTTTTGAAGCAGTAGCCAAGTCTTCGAAGCTATTTTGTCAGTCGACCAGACCTTAGGTCTGATAATCGCCTCGGGAGACTAAAGGTGTACTTCGCTGATCCCAATAGAGGTCTACCTGCTGTTTTATCAGTCAGTATCGCCTCTCTTTACTGATCTGAACAAGCAGCTTCAGTCAGAAGAACCCAAAATCCACACCAGCCGA
Source organism: Nautilus pompilius (assembly GCA_018389105.1). Lineage (NCBI taxonomy): Eukaryota > Metazoa > Mollusca > Cephalopoda > Nautilida > Nautilidae > Nautilus > Nautilus pompilius. The sequence continues at coordinate 319,309 of JACATO010001120.1, forward strand.
AAAGACTTTATGTATTTTCTCCAAAAGTTGCTGGGTAGGTGTGTGTGTGTGTGTCACTTTCTGCGTACAAGGACAAAGACTTGGATGACATTGTTTTGCTGGATATGAACGATGAAACGGCAATTCCCCGCCCAGAGAGAGAAAGAGAGTTGTGATCGGTTACACTTCTCGATCTGCCATGAGACAACGCGATTTGCTTCCCGACAAAGGAAAGAAAATTGCAAAGGACTGTCAAACTTTCTTGCTATCTGCCACAGACTATCCTATTAAACATCTGCCAATAACTAATCCTCTCCTGAAGCCTGCTGGAGTTCTAAATTTCACAGAACGTGCACAACAGAGTTTCGACAGCCTGCCTGGTCTTCTTCGTGGAAAAGTTCACTACACTGAAGAGCACAGTTGGTGAAAAAACGGATGAATTGTCCGATCGGTTCACTCTGTATCAACTACTTGGTGGTGATCATCCTCAGCTCCGAAATATCACACGAGTTGGGCTTGCGTAAAAGAAATGAAGGGCTCAGATGGGTCCATATTTGATTTGTTATTTCAGGAAGCCAGGCATATCTCGGTTCTCCCACACAGCAGTGCGGAAGAAGAACGGATCTTCTCTACTGTAGCAAGAAACAAGATCACATTTAGAACTAGTTTGTCAGAAGAAACTACTTCAATAAAACTCCATGATTCAAAGTTGATCCTAGCAGGTCCTTAACCAAAAGCCCCCAAACTGCTGCAAGTCGATACAATGCTGACCACACCAGTACAGATGAGTGAATCTTTAATAAAATTGACTTTAGTTATTGTAAGTGCACATGTATACATACATACATGTCAAGATATTTTGTTGATTAACAATAAAGTGTTGAAGACATTAGAGCCTCCGGCATCATCACCTACTTATCAGAACATGGACCCGCATTTCAGACTTCAGAACATGGAACCTATGAAGTTTCACCCCGTCACCTACTGAGGATGGCTTGTATAGTTACGATGCGTTCTATTTAAGGCTTCGCATGTTTAAGAAGGAAGGGAATAAACTCTGAAGGGATCATGCAAATTATCGATTAATATACTGGCCTGCGATTATTCCTCAAAGTTTGGGTTTGGTTGCAATGCTATTAAGCCCTCCGTGTTTCATGACATCTCATCTGAAAGCGCGGATGCTGTAAAACTATAAGACCAATGAGTATAGATGTCTACTGCAACAGCAAAAAAGGGTCAATAAAAAATGTTAATGTATTTTTTTTTTAATGAGACGGGAAATCTTTCCACTGACTCATACATCTGAAACGACGTTGGATTATCGAGGATGCAAACGCCTAAGTATACATCTGACTCCACTGCCTGTCTTCACCCATTCGTAAAATCCTGGATCCTCCACCCGAGGAACTTTCAGAATAGGGGGGCGCGTGACGACGGCGGAAACCCTATACACAATAAATACATTGATCCTCCGTATGTCAGCATTGCCAGCCCGTGAGCGCTGCTGGTGTGTGGGGGGGGGGGGTTATTTACATGGAACTGGCTGTACGTTTAGCCATGGCTCAACCTGCGGCTAAAGTATATCGATCTGAAGGGTGACGGGGTGCAAATAATAACCACCGCCCCAAGGTGGTACAGAAAGGGTTAAGATTAATTTGGAAATATCTCCGCCGCTCGACACGAATGGGTGCGTAGCACTATTTATTTCCAACAAAAAGAAGAAGATTTTAGCAAACTATAGGCAGTAAAGTTTGCTGACACGGTCATTATCTCGAACACCCACGCAGATTCCACGATGGAGAGAGAGAGAACATTGGGGGGTGGGCCTCTAGTCGACATTCTGACATCGAGGCGCTCGGCTAGTGCTTCACTTCCTCCCGCCTGGTCCTGGTCCTGGCCCGGCGGCGGGTCTCCCTCCCCTCCCGCATGCGATCGCAGTTCCCATTTATTCATTTGCCTGTCTATTTCTGAATTAAAGATCAGCACTAATCTATCATAACAGCAGCAGCAGCAGCAGCAGCGGCGGGGTGAATATTCACCTCGGTCCGGCGATGAAGGCAGTTTATCTGCTAGTGACCTTTGTTGTGTTGTTTGTTGTTGTTGTTGTTTGTGTAATATTAAAAATATATACATTTATAGCTGTGATATCACACACACACATATATATAATCTCCGGATTAGGGGGGAGAGAGAGGGAGAGAGAGCCTGGTGGCGTATCGCCTTCTTGTGTAACTAACCCAGTTTCTTTTTAAAGACGGAAGTCTGCGTGGAATTTTCCGCTTGTTACAGGAGGAAATTTCCACTGGTTGTCACCGTTGCTATGCCGGCCGGCCGGCGGGAGGGGAGAGATATCGTATGAGCGGCCTCTTGTTTGCTTGTTCTTTACGGGCGAATAGTTACATCCCGTTTAGAATCCAGATCCAGAAATAATCTGGCTTCGAATTTAAGAAAAAAAAAAAAAATTTTTTTTTTTTTTTTTTTTTAAATAATAAATGTATCCCTGAGTCGGTCCCGTGTTAATGACCAAACACCCTAAAATAATAAATGTATCCCTGAGTCGGTCCCGTGTTAATGACCAAACACCCGGCCGTGAGACAAAATTATTCTAATATCAGTGGAGATTTGCATCTTTGTAATCATTCAGTTATCTAATTCCCGTGTTTAAATTACCATCACTACCAGGGAAAGGGGCCGGGGTCGCTACAGAACCAGTTATTCATAATTAGACAAACTTATGACTTTGACTGTAGTCACATCTATATATCGTACGACTTCGGTATAGATATATCTATACATAATACGGATATCGGTTATAGCTTCTTCTATATATATATACATCGTATGATGTCGGTTGCAGCTTCATCTATACATAATATGATATTGGTTATAGTTTCTGTACATAATACGATGTCGGTAGTTGTAGTGATTTATACATCACATGATGTCGGTTGTAGCAGCAATTTTATCTATACATCATATGATATTGGTTATAGTTTCTGTACATAATACGATGTCGGTAGTTGTAGTGATTTATACATCGTATGATGTCGGTTTAGCTTCATCTATACATCATATGATATTGGTTATAGTTTCTGTACATAATACGATGTCGGTAGTTGTAGTGATTTATACATCGTATGATGTCGGTTTAGCTTCATCTATACATAATATGATATTGGTTATAGTTTCTGTACATAATATGATGTCGGTAGTTGTAGTGATTTATACATCACATGATGTCGGTTGTAGCAGCAATTTCATCTATACATAATATGATATTGGTTATAGTTTCTGTACATAATACGATGTCGGTTGTAGCTTCATCTATACATCATATGACGTCAGTTGTAGCTTCATCTATACATAATATGATATTGGTTATAGTTTCTGTACATAATATGATGTCGGTGGTTGTAGTGATTTATACATCGTATGATGTCGGTTGTAGCTTCATCTATACATCATATGACGTCAGTTGTAGTCTCATTTATGATGTCGTACATCGTACCTGTTCTCTCTCTCTCCAGCACGTCCTCACTTTCAGGGTCCATTAACTGTATGTGCTAGTAAACAAAAACAACAATCGTTCACGTGCATGTTTGCCTTTTATTTAAGTTGAAAATGTGGAGGTTTTATCGAAAGATACATCCGTGAGGATCGTATTCAGTTCCCAGCAATTCGTTTTTTTTTTGTTTTTTAAAGAAGACGTAAGTTGCTGATGGAGTAAGTAGATATGTCAGTAGGTAACGTAGTGAACTGCATCCGATACTTAACGGAAAGAAAAGGAAAAAAACACTAAGATTTCGATCTCGTTCACGGTAATCGCACAAGTACAGCACATGGCACGCGGCCATCGTTAGTGCCCCCCCCCCCACGCCGCAGAGATCACGTGACGTCACATGGTAATGATTTCCCACTTTAGAACCCTACCTTTATCAGGTGCCCGCCCGCCCCTCCTCCCAAAACCATCACCAACCACGTAACGAGGTAAATCCAATTAATTCTTCCTCCTCCTCCTCCTTTTTTTTTTAAATTATATATCGTGAGGGCTAAGAACCTTGAAATAACTCGGCGAACCCATCCCCCGGGGAATTGGGGGGGGTCTTTATTCTAATACGGGCTCCACGCGAAACTCGACAGATCGCAGCTTAATGCAGATGTACTGAGCAGGTCCCTGGAAAAGTGCCACAACCTATTTCGTTCTCTTTGCCCCCTCCCGGTGTCGTTAGCCTAAAGATGAAGAGACTAAAGTGGAGAAAGACGATAGGAGCCTCGGCCCAGACAAATATTTCCCGCATGCTCGCGGATATTGCCCAAAATAATATGTGGCTTTGGAATTTCAGTTGCCCCTCCATCCCAACACACACTATTTTAAAGTTGTACCATTCTGTTCCTATAGGACATCTCTCCGAACGATTTCCCGCCAACACACCGCTATTCCATTTGGAAGGTTTTTTTAAAAACATTTTTAGAGAATTTTCTGTTTGCAATCCAGCAAGTGCTCAGATTGGGATTTTAGACAGCTATTATTTACAGAAGCTATATGAAGTTACTGGTTAATTAAAAGTAATGAAAATAGAAGAATTTACGAATAGACAACATAAAGATGTTCGTTGACTTTGCCAAACTTGACCTTTCAGACTACAACAACAGTTTGTTTAGTTGATGTCTTTTGTTGTTGTTGAAAGGATTGCTTGCCAGATAGATGAAATTGGAGAGAGAGAGAGAGAGAGAGAGAGAGAGAGAGAGAGAGAGAGAGAGAGATGAGAGAGAGTGGAGAGAGAGAGAGATGGAGAGAGATGGAGAGAGAGAGGAGAGAGAGAGAGAGAGAGACTATAAAAGTATGAGACAGAAGAGATAGTGTGGATAGAAAGAGCGTGATGGCTTTTTATCAATAAATAGAAATATGAATGAGTGATCCCTTCTCTATGTCTGCAAGATAGATGAAATGGCGAGGAGAGAGCGAGAGAGCGAGATGGAGATGGAGAGAGAGAGAGAGAGGAGGAGGAGAGAGAGCGAGAGAGAGGAGATGGAGAGAGAGGAGAGAGAGAGAGAGAGAGATAAAGTATGAGACAGAAGAGATAGTGTGATAGAAAGAGAGTGATGGCTTTATATCAATAAAATAGAAATATGAATGAGTGATCCCTTCTCTATGTCTGCAAGATAGATGAAATCTGGAGAGAGAGAGAGAGAGAATAAAGTATGAGACAGAAGAGATAGTGTGATAGAAAGAGAGTGATGGCTTTTATATCAATAAAATAGAAATATGAATGAGTGATCCCTTCTCTATGTCTGCTGACCAGTTCGATGACTGAGGGCATTACATGGATGAGAGGAGGTGTCTCTATTCCTGGATCAGAATTAACCTCCACTCGTCTTATTCTAGCAAGCTCAGCAGATTATTTTTCACAAAAGTCAAACAGGTGTTTGCCCTCTATTTTGTGAAATTTGGAAATGAAATTATAAACAATTTTAGAAAAAGAAATCTAATAATATAGAAATTTTGTTTGTATTCAATCATGCATGAAGTCTAGTATCAGTAGCTGAGATTCGGGATGAATTTTTTTGGTGGGAGATGCCTCTGGAAAATCTCATCTCATAGTGACAAAGATTTTATATATATATGCACACATACATAAATTAACTGATTGTCAATTTTAAAATACCTACAGTATTGGAAATAATATTCTGGAAACATAATATATGCAGAAATAATGAGTAATTGTAACCAAAAGATGCTTATAATACATATGCAATGATGTATTATTACAGTTGCTTAGTTCGTTAATATTTGGTATGTGAGCCCTTTGCTTTATATAGAGCATGACAGCATCTTGTTTTCTTGCTGCCATACAGGTTATCAATGTATGAATGTGGAATGTTGTTCCAGGAATCCTGTATCATGTTACACAATTCATCCAAGGTGTTTGGTTGCTGTTTGACTTCTTCATTAAGAATAAAACCCTATATAGCCTTAATGATATTCATATCAAGGTGCTTGGTATTATTATTATGTTGGAAGACAAATCCCTGCTCAAAGAAATGTCTTCCTGAGGGAATTGGATGATGGATGAGAACCAGCCCGTACCAGTTGGCAGTCAGTATACTTTTGATTTTATGCAAATCTCTGACACCCTTGACTGATATGCAGCCTCACACCTGTACTGATCCTTTCCCATGCTTCACTGAGTGTTATGCCACACCCTGGTTCACCTTTAAACAAACCCTTTGATTATTGTTAAATGGTTCAAACTTGGACTCATCTGTAAAGAACAACTGGCAGTCTTGGTCATCTCACCGTTTTATTCCTGCTGTTCATTTCAGGCAGCTACATCACTTCCATTGAGTCCATTGCACTAATTTGTGTCACCAGTTTTATGTAACCTTCTCAGAGTTTCGCATACAGCCCCTGAAACATAAAGTCAGGCTAAAATCTGTCACATGGAGTAGCCTTCACTAACTAAGATTTTGATTTTTATATGCTTTTCATATGACCCCCCCCCCTCTCCGAGGAGCCATAGTATTTGTGCCTATACTTTTTAGTCTTTTTGCAGGTGTGGTATTTTCGGATTGTTTATATGATAACCAATCACAGTATACCAAACCAACACATGACACTACTATGGAGCATTTAATCTTATTTGCATTTTATACATCACATGATATATTGTTAGAATTTGCTGCATTATGTAATTTAAGTGAAGCTTTCAACAGATGCTTCAGAAACAGTAGAACAGTTGGGGAAGGTTCGCTTAGCAGTTGTGTTATAACTGTTTTGAAAGTGCAGAAAAAAGGTATTCAAAGTAACATGATGTATCTATACAAATAAAATCAGATCTGTTCATGCATCCATAATGCAGCTAAACAGAAAATATTCTTGGATTCTCCAAAACCACTGATGTCCTCTAGGAATCTTTTATTTTGGCAGAATATGAACATTAATTAAGAGACCCATTGTATCTTCCTGAATCTACAAGCTCTTTACGATAAATTTATGCTGAAGTCATTAATTTTGTTTTCTTTGTAGTATGATTTTTATATATCAAAAATCAACCATCATTACCGAAGAACCTAGGGGAAGAAGCAGGAAACTGGTAAAATTGGATAGAGTGCGGCCGCTGGATGTCACGACCCATGGTTTAAGGCGAAATCATTGGCGGGGAGATTGGCACTTAATGTTCCGGGATTTGTATATATATATATACACATTATTTTTATACTAGATTTGTGGTGTTAACACTTTTGTTTCCAAGATGCAATTGAAATCAAAGTTACAAAGATTTGCCCTGATTATTTGCAATAATGACTAAATATGAAAGCAAGCAGAGGGAGGAGACAAACCTACTATTATTAAGCAAATGTTGAAGTATTTTTGTTTTTTATTGGCTGATCAAAGAAATGTTACAACGCTGAATAAATACATGCGAGACATTGGGAAAATATTTAAGGGAATTTTCTGAATAGGTTTAATGAAGTGGAGATAGAGAAAGAAAGCAAATTGCTACTTATATTTTAAATGTATACAATCTGAATATACAAGTTTTTCTTTAAAATAAGACATTAGAAATTATATATATATAAATATCATTTCAAGAATTTTCTGTTGTTGTGTTTATTGTTTATTAACTACTAAATATTTGACTTTCCATTAAAGGAGTAAGAAATCGATTTTTAATATTGAAAAGTTGAGATAAAAATTTGTTACATTTTTAAAAAAATTCAAATTTGCATCTTTTATCACGTTACTTCATACATTTATTAAAACCCTAGGATGCTAGAGAAATTTGTCTACCTAGAGCATTGTACATACAGATGATTGTGGGATGAGAAATACTAGGGTTCAAATGAAGCCTGGCTGAAATAGTATCTCTGTAATGATACCTGGGTTTATTTAAACATGTCCTTAGTAGTAATAATCAATAAGCAAACAATGATTGATTTAGCACATTATTTTTAGCAAAAAAACAAGATATTGATAATGCAAAGATATTAAATTGTGTGTGTGAGGGTTTGGTTCGGTGACATTCTTTGATGCTGTTGGTGTAATCAATTTTTTTTTCTTTTTCTTTTTTTTTGATAGGTAAAATAATGCTGCAGTTGTATCAATTCTAACTACAAAGGTTTAGTAGTAAGACGTGAGTTTAACAACACAGTAATGCAATGTGAAGTGATTCATTAAGCAGATGGATGCTCTTAAGGTTTATCCAGTTTTCCATGAGAGTTTGCTTCAGCTATTCCACGCCACAGGTGTGACTCTAGCCAGGTTTGTTTCTCTTCACTGAGAACCATAGGTGGTTAGACTTCTGCTGGATGTTCCTACTAAGACACCGCATACTGTATAAACAGCGGTGGAGTAAACAGATGGACCGATAAAAGATGAAACGGTTTTTTGCTGTTGTTGGAAAGTTTAGTGTGCGGCTTATTCACAAACTGTGCCTCAGGTGCTGCATTTGGTTGAGAGATAATTATTACTAAAAACCATTCTCTTATTTCTTAAAATTTGTGTACTAGATGTGACATTAACACGAACAGTGTAAGAAAGAATTCGGCTTAAACATTAAATACAAAATTCTGTTTGAAATATCTCCAATGCAACACTAAAATATATCTTGTAAGTTATTGTTTAATTTTTTTTTAATGCATTTAAAATCAAACTTCAGTACACCAAACTATTAAATTCTTCAGCTTTTGGTTTGTGCTGAAGTTGCATTCAGTTTCATCAAAGTAAAATAACCAAAGCTTATGATGTTTTGTAAACTGAAGAAATTTTGAACATTGGGTATCTTTCATTGCCCATGTGGCCCTAAAGTCATCTAGTTATTTTTTTTAATGCTGCATTGTTGATTAATATAAGCACTAATTCATTTGTGTAGAGAAATTATGCCTACATTGTAAATTAGTATTTAAAATGGTTCCTATCACAAACCATTAGATTCCTCATTTCTTGTTGCTGTACGGTCGATGAACAAATAAATGCTACATTAAAAACACCTATCTTAAATTTAGCATCTTCAACCATCAGTTTTCACCTTATACCATTGGCTGAAAATGCACCACAGCCTAGAAGTGTTAACATGTAGTTGACTGAATATACAGCCTGTTAAACACAATGCACTTGTAATTACAAAACACTAGGTTGGAGTGATATATGGATTTGTCATTACAAAGAGTTATATTAATGAAGGTACTGTGCCCCAGCCCTTATAGCTCAATCTGTGCTGAGTAATACAGATTTGGAGAATAGTTAGGTGAAAATTAACCCAAGGTGGTATACATAGTTAATGTTAATAATATTAAAAATACTGACTTACAGTTTAAAAGTTTTACATTCCATAATTTGTTTTCTCTTAAACCATACGTGCTAATGTCACATCTAATACATGGATATGCAGGAACTATCAGTGATGCTAAAATATATGCAAGTGTTAACACTGAAAAGAATAGAAAAACTGTTCAGGTAAATTTAAGTACTCGATTAGAATGGTCATTTAAGTGGAAAAAAAGAATTTAATGCTAACAAATGCAAAAAATTACCTAAACAGACATTATAGAAAGTTATGATCATTATTACATGGGAGATACAAAAATGGAAAGCAGTGGTTTCAGAAAAAGATCTAAGGGCAGAGAGCAGGAAATTCCAGCTGGAAAGTTAGGAGTACTAAATTGAAAGTAAAGTCGATGTAGTTCTGTTCTATGTATCGTTGTTTCTCCACATCTTCAGTATGCTGTCTAGGCACTGAATTCTTATTTCAGGAAGAATACTGATTTATTAAAGAGTACTAGAAGGTATCCTGGTCTTAAGTATTCAGAATATGCTGAATGATTTAAGACATTAGATTTGCCACGTTTGAATTTTAAATGTTTATGATGAGACCTAATAAAAGTTTCCAAAATAATTAGATCCTGAGTGCATGAACAGGAGCAAATTCTTGGGCTATCTGTAGTTACTAATACTAGGGGTCTTAATCACAAATTAACCAAGATCCCGGCATAGTGAGATATCAACAAATATTCAGTAATAGAATTATTGGTGAGTTCAGCTCATAATAATGACATATTAACCCTCCTATTGCCTTGGGATATTTGTTACACCCATTATGGTTTAGATCATAGTGTTTGTACACAGGATCAGTACTGGAAGAACTAAACATGTCTTCTAAGCTGTTTATTTCTCGTTGTGGGGTTTATGACCCTAAACTAGGAAATGTCAAAATATCATTGGATTAGAATGAAATCTTAAAATTTTTAAGCTTGGTCAGGAAGTGGTTTCAGATCAAATGGGGCCCAAAAACACAGGTCAGCTAATCTATTCAAGAATTACGCTGATGGACATTTCTCTTCTTCAGTCAGGAAGCGCAGTAGCTTCCTGCAACACTCAAGGAAAACTTAAGAAATATAACCAGAACATTTGAGAATAATGATGAAATGCTGATTTATCCATAATTAACGGGTCTTAAAGTTCACAATCTATTTTCTCCTGAATTATTCCAGCCGGTCAGATAGGAATATCGGTCTCTATCAGAATTTCAGAACTAGTTTTTAACCTGTTGTATTGTGCAGCAGAAATTCTTCTAACTTTAGATGTTTCTTCACCAGTGAATAAATATATATATATTTTTATTTTCCATAATTAATTTGTGTGTCACTTCACCGCTGGTTGGTACATTCAGGATTCCTGCTGTCTAGTGGAAGGAAGACAACTTGTTCTCAAGCTGCTTCAGAAACAATCTGCAGCTTCACCGTTTTTTGTCAGTTTTCCTTGTACTCTTTACAACTTTTCGTGCACTGAGATCAGGGCAACTGTTTTTTTACCCTTAAAGCCGGTTGACAGGGTGACAACGGACTTGCATCGGACATGCGGCCGAAGTTTGGATGTGAGTGAACCACTTAACACTACAAAAGTCTCCCATCCTCCCTTCCCCACTCCCTCAACCGACAGAGTTCCACCCGTTGAAAATATAATAAAACAAATTGGAGTATTTTAATTTTGTTTATTTTTTGATCCTCTGCTCCAGCTGAAGATTGACATGACGAAATAGAAAGTGAAAGTTGATGGGAATGTCCATCCATTGATCAATATACAAAAGAGCAGTGATGTAAGATGGATGTTCGAGAAATGAACTTAATAATTACAACTTGCAAATGATACCGAATTATGGCAGAAAGTGACGTATTTATCACAATGGCTGATCACAGTGTTATGTCATGCCTGGATTGTTTGTCCTCATATTCTCTTTAAAAAAAAAAAAAGGTCCAAAGCCTCTCTTTCCATATGGCAGTGTTTGTTGAATGACACAAAAAAAACAAACAAAAATAAAAGAAAACAATATCCATTGTCTCATACTACCATAATTTAGAACATCTCAAGTGGAAATGGGATTGATGTGTATTCACAGTGCACCACTTTAACTGAAGCAAGCTTGACCAATCTCAAGGCCAAACTGTTGGTTCTCTTCTCCAATGTCATTGAGAGCAACATCCTTGATGGGCAGCAAGTTGGATTGGGCGGTGTCGATCTCAAACACAGTCTTGCCCCAGGTGTTGGTTTTGCTCTGGAAGCCAAGAGAAAGGTGCACTTGAAAATGTGGAAGATGGCAATAAAAAAAAAAAAAAGTTCACAAAGTTACTATGTCAGAATAAAATTTAAAATTTCCCCATTAACTGATACGTTGGTCATTCCCAGCTACTTCTGCATGACAACATTCACTTTAAGGGAAAGTTCAAGCACACATCTAAACAACCATTTTATAAGTGATGACACCTTGCTACTGAGAAGTTCGGGTAATTTCAGTATAGATAGTGAACTAATTGAGTTTCAGAATCCATATACAAATTTTATGGATAAAATAATGACAAATGATTTTTTAAAATTAAGTAGCAATAACACATCTGTTCAGGAAATTCATTTAGAAATTTCTTCTTGGTGAACCCTGTCTTGACTATGAAGGTCTAAGGACATCTCATCCAGAATGGGAAGGTGTCAGGTATTAGCCCTGTAACCAAAAAAGTTACCTAGCTGCAAGCCAATCAAGAGTTACCCATGGAACCTCTACCACACATACATGGAAAACCATTCTAGAATTCTTCATGCTTAGATGAGGAAAGAAACTAGAGTAGCCACCTGGCCAAGAAGAGTGAGAAGAAGCCTTGCCACAGAGGTTCAGCAATCTGAGCCAGTGCTAAATGGGATTTAAACTCAGGCCTTCAACATAACAGTACCACTAAACTATTGACCATCCATTAAAAAATTTATAGCTGCTAAATGCCTGAATGAATTCCAAGTATTAAACCTATTTTTAAAATTTCATAATAAATTAGCATTTATATAATGCAATAGTTGTTACCTATTCTCTATTATACATGGCAGTTACAGACAAAATATAGTTTAGCTACTCTCATCTAGGATGCAAAGAATGTGTGTTTAGTCAAATATACCTAAAGATGATTTCTTAAGTGTGAGTAAGAATAACAATAACAAAAATAAAGATGATTTAGCACATCCATTAAAATGCTCATAAGGAGTTCATTTATAATGATAATGCCTTACCTGGCATCCATCAATATTAACTCTGTACTGGAATTTTTTTAGATCATGATTAGAATGTAATTCATTTCCATCAGATGTGGCCAGCTTAACGCCATAGGAGAGTGAGTTGAAGCACCTGTAGGTGACATTCTGTCGTGCTCGTATGCTGTGCAAATGCAGGAAATTGAGTTGGCTTCTGGGAATACCATAGTTGAACTGAAAAACAAAATGATTGGAATTGAAAAAGTTTATTTTATTAGTTAATCATTTTATTTTTATAATACATCTTGATTATTCACATTTTCCTTCATAAGATAATTATTTACAGACAATAATAACATACTCAAAAGAAAATCCCGGAGACTAGGTTGCATGCACCTTGTTGAAATTTGCAGACATAAGGGGCATAATTTGATGGTATTGTTTGTGTGGAAGCACTATACCCACACACTAAGAGTAAATGCTGCATCAGTTAGTTCTGATTTGGCTATATATATTTAATCAAACTACATGGTTCAGCCCAGGTAGTATTCAGAGAGCTAATTGTCAATTATTTGGATCCTTACCACATTTCCCAGAATTCCACACTTTAAATGCTTTTCTCATTACATCATATAACCAGCAAGCAGTGGCTGTGTGTCAGACATCTGGTTTTTATAGCAGAAGCACCATAAATAAGAATAATAAATAAAATTAAAAAAAAACGGACGAGTACACCCACTTACTTCGCCCTTTCCAATAATGTCATTTCTGAACCATTGTTCTGGCTCTGTGTTGGAAGTCCAAGTTTTATCTTGATACTAAAAAAGAAAACAAGAAGCTTAGGATGGCATGATTAAGAAGAAAAAGAATTACGTTAAAAATACAATTGCCTATATAATTCCATCACAAATCTTTCTTGAGAATTAAACAATAATCTTTTGAAAAGATCTAGTTTATGAAGAGAAACAAAGCTGATTTAACCACCTGAGCTTTTTGGATTAATCTCAGTGATTGAGAACAAAGTCATGTCTCATCTGCTAAATTACTTCTTCTGCGTCTTTACTTCAACTATTTCATTTTATGAACCTATGAATTTATTATTCTTGGTGAATATAATAATAATGGAACAACAAAATCCTCCCACCAATATCACATAACAATACATTTAGATCCATGTATGAATCTGCTTTCACAGTCCATTTAAGAAGAGTTGCTACAGATACAGAGTAAACAAAAAGTAATCACAAGAACTTTTTTTTAAAAGCTAGAATGAATTATGCAAATTTAAAAATCTATTGCATCAAATTTTATAATTCTCTGCTTAAAAAAATAATGTTTTTAAAAGTTTGATTCAGATGGCAATACCATCTCTCATTGGTCCTTTCGTCAAACTATATCTATAATCATTCACTCATCTATTTGAACTCTGTACCGTCTCTTCTGTAAGGAATATTACAATAGAATGCAGTCTCACAAGCAGAGCACAGGAACTGCCTCTTATCTAATGAGTTTTATTCTAACAAGATTTACCTTCTCTTGTTTGGGAGTCAAGCAGGTTTCACTGGTGGCCATGTCACAATAAACCTTGAAAGCATCATTTGGCAGGTTGCCATTGGGATCGATGTAGTAGTGACCTGAAGACAAATCACCCAAACATTGTATTAAGGATGTTCCAAATGGAACCTGGCTGAGATAGCATCAGACCAGGCCAGGCCAGGCCACTGGTTGAGAAGATTCGCTGGATTTAACCAGTTAACAAAAAAAAAAACACAAACTTCTGCAGAATGCCATTCAGCCTTGATGCGGTATTCTTAAAGGGAAAGGTAGCAAAGCTACTACGACAGAAAGAGAGAGACCACTGCGTTTTAAAAACAAAAAAAAAACATCCAGATTAAGAAGTTGCATTACGAGGTAAATAATTTCCTCTGACACTAGAACGGCATTTGCACTTTAGTACTGGGTCAAGAAATACATTACAGTACAATTTTATGTGGATTTTGAATTTTGGCAAAAAAAAGGGGGAGGGAGGGGAAATGTGTGTATTATACATGCACAAGGAAAACAGATTTACCGTTTTCGATTTTGTAGTTATTTTGAATTAAGAGGTCCTTGCAGGTGACGGCTGGGTTTTCAGCAGAGCCATCGGGCTTCAGCACGCGGTTAAGACCATCCTTGGCTTGGAGTAGCACAGTGGTTGTATCGAGCTGTTGGTAGTAACACCCAATATTATGACAAGCAGTGTAAACAGTATCAACAGTCTGTCTAAGAGAACACAGCATAAGCAATAACATTGCATTTCTGATATAAATATAAATATATATAATATATAATGGCAGCATTTTTTTCATTGGAGATCATGATTGTTGCAACAGTAGATGCTCAAAAATGTGCAAGACTTAAGGAAACATTAAGCTGATTTTAAGACGCCCACACATTTAGCCTATACATTTTGCAGGAAAATGGAAATGCGTGGTTGTTGTGACATTTAAGCCCCTTGTCTTTGGTAGTTTCCTCTGTCACGCAACTCATGTAAATAGATTTACTAAATATAACAGACATGGAAAAAGTGAACTTTTAGTTATAAAAAAAGAGAGACCCCCAAAGAATCAATTAAAATTTCTTTTACTGCTCAGATATTTATTTCTTCATCACCTTAGTAGTAGTAAGAGAACTAACAAAGCTACATGTCAGTGATATCATCCCCCAGTCACCATCATCAGAATTTAGTCATGGAGAGCTATCTTGGTGCAACAATGCTAATTTGTAATAGATCAATCCTATTTCTGAAGCGTTCAAGTGGCTTCACCTGGTCTCAGACCCACAGTCTGTTGGTTGCTAAGATCACTTTAATCCACTTCAACAGTTATTCATCCATTTATTCTTTTTATAAATCTCTCACTGCCGACAAGTAGCAACAGAAACGCAGGCACTGTTCTGCTCTCCTAACTAGTAAGAGAGATTAAAATAAAATAATAAGAAACGTATAAATGTCGCCCACACACCTGGGTGCTTGACTCTGGCTAAGGTATGTTAACAGTAGTCATGCAGGAGACTTGTTAGGTTACAATTTTGAACATTTTTAAATACATGCATCTGGCTATTGTATAAGACAAAAGTAAATCCGAGCACACCGTCTCTGTAATTCATACAGATTAATTCTCTCTCTCAATTGCTTTTCTGAAAACGCTACATGCATACAATTAGACGGTATCCCATAGAATGCAAATGGGCCATTTTTTTTGTTGTTGTTGTTGTTGCCAGAACTCTAGTTTTCATGATAATTCTTATGGTGAAACCTCTTTAATAAGTTTAGAAAAATCCAACTTACACTGGCAGGCTCGTCATTTAGCTGATACATGAAAAGGAGAAAGAAAACAAATAAATGAAAATGAAAACCTTACATGTCAGTAATATCAATTCTAAGAAAACAGGTGATATTTACTAATGGATAATATATCTTTCATGCAGTAAATAATGAATTTGGAAAACTTGCTTTCATGAGGTATTACCAGCTGCTATTCAAGTACTTCACAACAGCTGATGATTAATATAACCTAAAGCTTCACTACACTGGCTATGTACACAGAACAAAAAAAAGAGAGTATTCTAATTATTCATACAGTTCCAAAGGGCGCCATGGCCAACAATACACCATGTACTATAAAAGAAGCTGGTTTATAATATGTTTTCAGATTTTGCCACAAAAATTCTAAAGCAACAGTGTGATTAGATAATCAAGTATTGCTAATTTATGTTGTTATTTTGTTTTAATCATTGTTAATAATCATCACAGATAAATGTTGACTCGTTTGTTTCCTTTTAAAGATGGAATTCTGACTTTGCAAAGACCTTATATTGTGAACAGTATTCTTTACTAGCATCACTGTGTATAATTTATGATGATAAGAATGACTGGATAAGCTGGAGGTCAGGTCCAAGAATGCCCCCCCCTCTTCTCTTAGGGAGACAGTTCTCAAAGAATTACATTCCAGTCATAGCTCTTGACTTTATTTCCCAATCTCAGAATTTTCGGGCAATAAAATTAAAATGATAAGAGCGCTCTTTCTCGTATGATGAGAAGGTAGCTTTAGCGATTGTTCCTTATTTCTTAAAGAAAAAAATAATAGAAAATGGCCATGCCACTGATTATGGGGAAAGGTTGATCTGGCTGGATGGCCTTTGGCTCACTGGTTCTTTGATGCTACAGAAGAACTGTTATCAGTTAACTTCACTGTGTTACTAACTGCTCTTGTGGGGGGGGGAGGGAAATGCCAATAGCAAGGTGTGCAAAAAAGATATGTTGTTTACTTACATAGTATGGATCAGGTCCCTTAACAGCCTGTTGTTGGAAGGGGCTAGGTTGGTAGGCAGCAGATGCACCCTAGAAATGGAAATTTTTTCAAAAAATCAGAAGACAAATATAAATTATATTTTCTCCTGTAAAAAAAAGAAAATAATAACCAAACAAGAATAAAACTGGTAAAAAAAAAAAAAAATCTGACTATGTATGTGACTATAGCTAAATTTATTAAGTCATTCATGGTTAGGAAATAAACTCTCCAAATAAGAAAGAAACCAACCAAGTATTCAGTATTTTAGCTTAACAATAATACTCAACTCTCTCTCTTGTCTATACTACATTTGATGCTATAACAAAAATGAGAAAAGTCTACTAATCAAATGTTTATTCTAATATTATACCTTGACTTTGATGTTTAAAATCTAATTTATGCACTTCTCAAACCTGGGGACCCTTTATTAGCTGTGATGTGGCTTCTGCCATCTTGTAATCAGTATACTACACTACACTACTATTTTCTCTTAAGTGTCAAGAGTAAATTTAATGTTTTAAGTATCAATAATTGAAATGAAATAAAATTAATATACATTTTTCTGTCTTCTTTTTTTGCTTTAATAAATTTGAATTAAGGTTTAGCCTTTAATATACTGTATCTCCAACCATCAAGAAACAGTTTATAGACAGCCTATGACAAAACCTGGACTGTAAACCAAGAGCCATCTTCCTTATAATATCTACAACTATTTCTGCATATAAATAATATAGACTTTTACTTTTTTTATTGTTTAAATATACTAGTTTGTGAAAGCTTGCTTGCACCTAAATTACCTGACACTGCCAAAATATACTGTTAAATCTCTAACACCTGCAGCTAACTTAAAGTTAAGGAAAAAGTTCAGATGCTACTTACTGGAGGTCCTGGAGGTCCTGGTGGTCCAGCTAAGCCCTAGAAAGAAAGAAAAAAAAACATATATTAATTATAGTTAGGTATTTTTTTTAAGCTCATGTAAAAAATTGATTAAGGTAAATAGTTTACCAAGAAAATGGTTGCAGTAAAATGTATTGGTGTTTTTTTTTAGGAATATGCCAGATATCTATTTTAAGTCAGAAGCAGCTTTATCTTTCCGTTCTTTTGAATAACCGTCTTTACATCTGTCTCCAAGTAACAGAAACAGAACTAAGATGATATAACATGTGTACAGTAAATGCCAGATATTTTGTTGTATATCATTATTTATAAAATGTGAAAACCTGTGGCAAACTGTCCTAAACCACACAAGAGTTGAACAGAGAACAATGGTCGGTCGAAGAATAAGTTGGTACCAATAACTCTGGTCAATCATTAACAATTTCAATCTGTTCAGTTAATAAAAGAATTTTTTAAAAAAAATGACAAATAAAGAATTTCTCTCCAGGTCAGTCAGTGTCTTTTTTGTTTTTTGGCTCCTATAGGAATTGCAAGAACATTCAAGAAATCTTAGTTTTCTATTTAAAATTAAGTCCTTTGACCAGTTATTACATAACTTATGTTAGTAGCTAATGGGAGTTTACTCCTGTAATGTATCTAATATTTACATAAAGGGAGATCATTCATGCCATCTAACTAGCAATTACAAATCAGTTTTATTCACATCCAATTTATCTGATGTGCATTAAAATTTGAACATAAAGAAGAAAAAAAAAATTACTTACAGGGCGACCATCTTTTCCAGAATATCCTCGGGTACCCTAGTAATGAGAAAAATACAAACAGAAATAAATAGCATGGGAGGTACTAGCCACATATACACTTGTTGATCTTTTCCCAATAGTTCTATGATCAACACAAAGAAACAAACGATGATTTGAAGAATTTATCTTAACTTTAATGAGATACTTACAGAAGGACCTGGAGGTCCTGGTGGTCCTGGATCTCCATCATTTCCTGGACTTCCAGGACTTCCATCACGACCCTGAGATACAAAAATGTGCATGTAAAATGAAGAAAAAGCCATAGCAACTTATTAATTCTTTCTAAAGACATTGCTGTCATTAACTTTCTAGCACAGCTGAATAATTAAACAGCTTGAAAATAAATAGTGGCTGACATCAAGAATCAAAAGACCATTTCTATGTGGTGTGTCGATGGTTGTGGATGATCTTCTGGGCATCTAATGGTGTCATTAAAAGGTGTACGAGCTTTCTTAGATACGTATAAAACAAATCATTCATCACCGAGCTCTCAAGCAGATGGATTGGAAATCAAAGATGCAGAAGGTCCCAGGAGAGACATATTATTAGGTTGGGTTTTTTATTTCTCTTTTAATGCCCAACATAAAATTTGTAATATTTTAGGGTTTCATTCAAATGACAAGGAACGGTAGGGTGTCTACTTTATCAGGTGCTGGGTGGCACACGCCATACATTTTAGTTTAATCCTCATAGAACTCGTGTCATAACATGCCTAGGATATGAGGAAACTTTCAGAAGTCCACTCGGCTTTTTACTTTTGGACTTCTCCGCATGATGCTTCTGTATGTAGTAGCAGGTTGATGGTTATTCGTGCATGAAGATCCATAGAGCTAGCAGGTACAGTGATAGCTGACTCTTGTTGTTTGAGAGTTTTCCCCCCCAGATAATTAGTATCAGAAAAAATTAACGGAGTAATGGTAGACAAAAAGAGTAATAACTAAAGGGGTGGGGATGGAAAAAGAATATTAAGATAAAAGCGCGCACAAAATTAATGGAGGGAAAAAACCATCGCGTGAAAAATGGAGCATATGACGACAGCGGCAGATGTGATGTCCAAAAGCATATAGAGACTGGATGAGACAGACAACATAATCAAAAAGTAACTTACACGTAGTCCTGGATTGCCTGGTGGGCCAGCTGGTCCTATTTCTCCAGCTAAACCCTGCAAAGAAACAAAGTGGGCTTTGAAAAACACAACCAATCACAAAGCCAAACTGTTGAGTCATCACGTGGACAAACTGGACATTTATCTTTCACCCATCTTACCCACAACCTGCAACCTTAGCAGAAGTTATTTTCCTTGTATTCTCAGGATCCCATGACAGGTGCAGTAGTCATAAAGACATTACAAAATAGTCTGCAGTTTTCAAATGACATTTATACCTGAGGATTTTCTGATGGTAAACTTTTTAAAAGGAAGATATGTAAATCTGAAAAGGGCCTAATTATATTAAGGACTTCATAAACACCTGCATTCCAGTGGTTTGTTGATTGGTATTAATAATGTCTTTTATTTTAAAATAAAAAATATTTTCACTTATGCATTTCTGCACATCAACTTTTGATTTATAAGACTTAAGCAATCAATAATTCAGGTGTTGACAAAGTTTTTGAAAAATCAAATACTAATAAATTGTATCTTCAAAAGTTGATGACTTAAATCACTGATTACTTACCTGTGGGCCAGGGTTTCCTGACATACCTGGCATACCTGCCCAGCCCTTGTCTCCCTGAAATAGTAAAAAAATTTGTCAAAAAAAAAGAAAGAAAGATATTACTTATTTCTATATATATAAGTTTGAGCTGTGCATCTGATTATAAAACTCAGACCTTGTTATTTTCCATTCACCAAAATTTTCCCCCGACATTAAAATTTAGTGATAGTCCTAATAAAAATAAAAAAATGGCCTAAGCTTCCGTACCCCTTATGGCGTCTTAAGGACACACAGAGAGAAAACTCTGTTCTAGAGGGTTCAGCCTGGATAAACCTACCTCTCCTGAGCGTATTAGATTACGAAAGAGTTGGGTAGCCCGCTGCTCTCGCTAGGATGTGGTACACTAACACTAAAAAATAATACAGGTCAAAATAAGACCTCATTTATAAACAGCTGAGGCAGCCGGTCGTGGAACCGACCCAACTCCCACCACACACTTGCAACTTCACACACATACCCCAACAATTGCACCACACACCCCCAAAAAAGTATCACAATATCCTAACAACCAGTTGAACTACTGAAGAGAGTTCAGCTAGATTTGTCATAATGTCTCCAGGCTTTTAACATTTAAAATGATTAGAAATATGAGACGTGCCCTAGTCTTCAAACATTTAAGAAGAAATAGAAGTGCTAATGAACAGAGTTAATTACTGTCAAGTGTAGCTAACAGTAATAATATAAATCAATTTTAAAATACTGTTGTTAAATAATTTTTTCCCACCTCTAAGTAAGTAGTGAACTAAACCATTGAAATGAAAGACCTAGAATACTTCATATATGGATGTTGTTGTTGGTGGTGGGGCATGCCAATATGCACAAGGTAGACAGCAGCCCTGGTAAAGGATTGTAGTGCTATTTTAGCTGCCTGCACTGTGGAACCTGGCATTGTCAACTTCAGCAGGGAGATCCCTATTAGCTCAATTCATTTTAAGATGTGAGAGGAAACAAGAAGAACCCTGCTTGGAGGTGGTTTGCCAGAATGAGTTATTCCCATGAGAAGGAATGTGGCTCCTCGACTTTAGCAGTCCAGTGAGATAATCGCTGAATCCCTAACCCTGCCATGTATTTAATGGAACAAAGTTAAGATTTTTTATAAAACATTTGCAATCTTGATTCCAAAGATACAAACTCTATTTTTACCTTAGAACCATGGATTCCTCGTGCTCCTCTTTCACCTTGTGCACCAGCTGGACCCTAATGTGTAGCAAACAATAAAGAAAATGTATAAATTTAAGATAAAAATCATCATCAACATCCTGTTAAGAATATGTTGCTTGCATTATGTTAGCATAGTGCATGGCAAGCATCAAACCGTAGCTCATTCAGAGTAAATATTTGTGCACTTAGCATTATTAGCTGAGAAGATGGAGAGGAATTTGAAAGTGCAGTCCCAATTTTAGCATCAAAACTATTTTCTCCTAAAATTTTGTATTATATTGGAAGTCTCAAAGTTGGACATTAACTACAATTAAAGAACCATTTTTTAAAAGATCAATGGAATAATTCTACCAAAGAACTAGGATAAATCAAACACTTCTTGGGTGATGAAAGAAATGCATGCTCACCAACAGTGGACAAATTTAAAAGGAAAAATCTCAACTAAAATGACTAAAAAAAAAAAAAAGAAAACTAACATTTTTTTCCTACAAAATATCTCTTCATTTCTTGAGAAGCATGGAGAGTCATCAGAATTCTCCAATAACAATCAGTATCATGCATAATATCTCAAGCTAAGTTAGTTATACATAGAACAGTCAATGCCTGGCTTGGATAAAGCAGCAGCTTGCTGGATCATTTGCTTCCTGGCTTCATCTGCAGCATGTGATGAAGATGTTCTTAATGTGATGTGACAGATTCATGCTAAATGGCACCAGTTTTTCATAGTTCACTATCTGCTTTCTCCTGAAGACTATGCCTATGTTTCATCTGAAGCCCACAGCTAATGATTTGACTGTGCACATCTTTTATGGCCAAAATCAAATAACCTTTGACCTTATCATAAAATTAAAGCATAAAAGTAACACATACCGTTTGACCTCGTGGGCCAGTGGGACCTTGGGGACCACTTGGTCCTGGCTCACCCTGAAATTATATTATAATTCATAAACCAGACAAAGAAATATGGGAAATTGGAACAGAAATAGCAAAGCCTAAAGGTCTCCAAACCTCATATCTCTTTGATTTCAATACTGTATATCAAATACATGTAACTAGATTACATAGAAAGGTCACAGAATTAAAGAAAGAAAAACCCAACAATTTGTGAATGGGATTTATTAAGTAGTTCTCAATTAAAATTAAAAGATGAAATTCTCAAAAGTAAACAAAAGAACAAAAAAAAAATTTCCTCCCAAATAGCTCGACAAGTTTCGCTCAGTCCATGTGATTATCGAAAATTCCGACAAACATATAAAAACCTTACTCACCCTGTGTCCTTGCTCTCCATCTTTACCTCGTTGGCCAGTTGGTCCTGGGAGTCCCTGTTAAGAGAAAAGCAATTTATAGGATTGATGTTATTTATGCAATTGGGAAGTGAACAACAACAATGATGCAACAAAGTACTGAGAATCAAGAAGTCCTGGAGACACTACAGTTGATACATAGAGTAATTAAGAAAAGTAACTTAATCTGAACAAGTCATTTTTATCCTTACCTGCACATCTTGCGCTCACTAGTTACCGTCTTTGTTGAACGTTGAACTAAGTGTATATTTAGTCAAATATGGTAAACTACACTTAAAGTTGAACATTCTTTTTTTTTTAAAGAATCAGGCCCCTAACAATTTGAGAGAATTCAAATAAAGTGCCTGCCCTTCCACTGGAAATATATAAGATAAAATGTGGGAGGGAAATTCAAGAGTGACACTGATGTGTTGCTATGACAGTGAGGCTCTACAGGAAACATTCAAGATTACAGAGTGAGATGCAGCATATTTTTCTCTCTTCATTTATGAAAAAGTAGATTTTTTGGTGAGATAATAGCAATGGCTCACCTGTGCGCCTGGTGCACCCTGAGGTCCAGATGGTCCTGGTGGTCCATTGCTACCTCTTTCTCCTGATCTTCCTGGTGATCCTGGTGCTCCTCTTTTTCCTGCCTCACCCTAAAGTGAAAAAGAAAATTCATTTATAAACTTTCACTTTCCGTCTTTTTTCAGTTATAAAAAAATCTTAAAACGAAATTAAACTCATTATGATTCTTGAAACTTTTTCCAGACCAGTAATTCTGAGCTGCCTATAGCAACGAATTTTTCTCTTGTTGATTTTTTTCAGTCTTTTTCATTGTAATGAACTTCTGGAAATTTGTTTACCCAAGATGAGCCATGACAAAGTGTTAATTAAGAGCATAGCACAGAAGGAAAAAAAAATGGTAATATAACAATGTAATACAATTTTTTTAAAAAAAAGTTGCAACAATTGGAAAAATAAATTTAATTTATGACTAAAGCTAATTTTTAAACAATTTTTTAAAAGAAGAGTATGCTAAAATATATATGTTTTTCTTGCACATCGCAAAAAGACCATTTATGCAGCATAGAATAGGTCATATTATAGACCCCTGACAAAGCACAAGTAATCTTTGCTATGGCATGCATGTAAACACATATATCAGATGACTTCACACATGCTCGTGAAGGGATAACAGGGTTGTGATATGATGCCATGAGAATTGAGAGTCACCAGTTTATCAGATGACTTCACCACATGCCTCGTGAAGGGATAGGACAGGGTTGTGATATGGATGCCATGAGAATGTGAGAGGTCATCCAGTTTTTATCAGATGACTTCACCACATGCCTCGTGAAGGGATAGGACAGGGTTGTGATATGGATGCCATGAGAATGTGAGAGGTCATCCAGTTTTTGCAGCCACCGATGTGGGAAGATGCTGACCAAAGTGTTCCCCGGATTAAGGTTTGAACTCGTGTGTTGCCAGTGAAGAGAACTTGTAACTTCTTGTATCTCATCTACAAGGCGATGGTTTTGGCGGTATAGCGAGTGGTGCAATCTTGCAGCGGAATGTGAGCTGAACCCCAAAACCCTATTGCTATTAAAGTGGCATAAGGGGTCAACCTCTTAAGCACACAAAATCACTGCCCACACCATTGCACCAAAGCCACTGTCAAACTTTGGGCCTCCTGAAATGCTTTAGTGTCCTTCTCCACTATATTCCTTCATTCAATGTGAATTGATGAAGACCAGACTTACCAGAGACCAGAACAGATTATCCAAAATGTCATGGGTCTGTGCATCATTTCCTGAGCCCATGCAAATCTGTGCTTTACAATGGTTTCCGTAAGTGGAGGGGGCGTTCATTGAGCCATGTGTCCACTATAGCCCAGTTTATGTATGTAATTTTGAGCCATACATTGAGATTTGTTCACAGTGTTGGCAATGTCTGCAAACCTGAGTGCACAGATTCCACCTCACATGGTGAACAAGAGCCGATAATTAGTGGCTTTAACAAGAATGCCATGCAATGACTGTCCCATTTGAGAGTCCAGGATTCTTTCCATGCTCTCTGCCTCTTACCTCGATCAGTCAGATTGTCCAATCAGACGGTGATATATATCACAAGTGCCAACAGCACAAAGCATCTTTAATATTTCACCACCTCTAGGGCGCACGGCATTGTGGGTAACACAGGCTGCTCCATTTTTATTTTATTCTCCCAAGACTCCGCTTCCAACAAAATATAAGCTGCCTAGTACTTACAGTGGAACCTGTTTCTCCTGGACTTCCTACAGCTCCAGATGGACCTGGGGGGCCTGGCTGGCCTGGGTTTCCATCCAAACCATTTCTACCCTGCTCACCGGGGGAACCCTACAACAAACAAGGTTCATGTGAACACAAAATTGGATCTTATACTAAAAAAAACCAATAAATAATCAAAGGTATAATAAGATTTTGCTTTAAAGACATCTAATTTAATTTGGCTTCTTACGTTAAGGGATTGGGACTGCTGGTTGGCATTAACACCACCACTTCACCGCTGCCGCTGCCAGCAGCAGACCCTTGGGCATGCAAAACAGAAACAAGCAGCATACTTACAGGAGGGCCTGGTGGACCGGCAGGTCCAGGTTCTCCTTGAGATCCTGGGAAACCAGAGTTGCCCCTCTCACCCTGTGGACCAGCAAGACCGTGTGGACCTGCTTGACCCTGCATAGGAAAAAAACAAAGCTGGGTGTCAAGAAACATACCTGGATCAATCAGCTTCATTCGCTCTACATTTCTTTTTTTTTTGCTTTTTCCTGGAAAACCGGTTTGACGTTTTCTCTCTTAACCACTCGAGGGAAATATAACAGGTGGGCTGAGAAAACATTTGCGGAATGCAACTTTAGCCAGCTGCTTGGCTGTCTGTCTGTCTGTCTGCGGAAGCCCTGCTTATGGCTAGAGCAATGCCAGTTTAAAATAAACAAGCCTTTCTTACTATTGGCTGTATCCAGGTGTAGAGCCATTTACCTTATTGGTTGTAGACAATTGAGGAAAGATAACAGTGGGGGAAAAAGTACAGACAACCGGTAGTTCTTAAATGACAGCATTCATTTAAAAACAAAGCAAATATTGTCTTTAGTCAAGATTAACATAATATTAAGTTTTCATAGTTTAAATAACAGAAAAGGGGAAATTACTGTAAAAAAGGTTGACACAGTGTAAAAATATATATTTATATATTTTAAAGCTAACAGTGGTCATGGGTACATTACACTGTACTGTAGAAAAGTACAATTTTGGATGTTCTAGCTGCTCATAAATTATTGGTTAGACCCTTTATATGCACAGGACCCACCTTAGAGAAGGATTATAACAGTTTTAGAAGAATAATTAGTGATAGTTAAATTAAAAAAAAGACTTTGGTCGCTTAGCTTAGCATACAGGTGTTTTCACAATGATATGACTAGAGTAGCGTTTGAGATTTTTATTCTGTTGAAGAAAATCTAGACTATGACTGGTTTTCTGAAAAAAATACTGGCCCAAATCTGTATCTTCTTTATGAGTCTTTGGCTTGGCATCACTTGCTAAGCATGTGTGTACCCAGCCCCGGGGTTTCATTCAAATAAATGCCCCTAGTATTTTCACTGAGTTAGTATTCCAAAGTCAGAAACTTAACTTCGAAAAATCATTCCAAAGAAAAGAGAAATGGAAATGTATAGAGGGATGGGACATTTAAATCCTTTTGCATAGTTATAGGCGCTTTTTTTAAAAAAAAAAATCACATTAAAATCACTTTAAAATATATATCTTTAAAAAAGTAGTGAATTGTTCCTTCCTCACCCTTCTATGAAAATCTTTATGATACAATAATAACAATGACAGCAGCACAAAAAAGACATTGGATAGATAATGAAATAAGATGAAAAATAAATAGTATGATTTTGATAATAACTTCTGGAATGTACACAGGAATTATGCTGGTCCCATAAGAAAGTAATTTTTTCTTCTTTTTTAATTAGTAAAACTTAACGAATGGTAAAGAGAAAATAAATTTAATTTTCTTTTGAGAGAGAGAGAGAGATGGAGAGAGGAGAGAGAGGAGAGAGGGAGAGAGAGATGGAGAGAGAGGGAGAGAAGAAGAGAGAGGGAGGGAGAGAGAGAGATGGATAGAGAGAGAGAGAGGGAGGGAGAGAGATGGAGAGAGATCGTGAGAGAGATGGAGAGATAGAGCTAGAGTGAGGGAGAGAGATGGACGAGAGGAGAGAGAGAGGTGTGAGAGAGCGAGATAATGTATATAGCATATCTCCTAGAATGGAGAGATATAGAGATCGAAATTTCTCTCTAGCTACTCCCGGTCGCGAGCGCTAGCTCTAGAGCTAATCTATCCTCCTCTACTCTAATCCTCTTTCTCTCTCGCTATCGTTCAGATCTCCTCCCGCTCTATGGAGCGATATCTCTCTTTCTCTTCTCTCGCGCTCGTCTTTCTCTCTCTCTCTCGCCTTTCTTCTCTCTCTCCTTTCTTCTCGCATCGTCGCTCGGGCGTTCTCTCCCTCCTCTCTCACTTTTATCTCTCCTCTCTCTCCCTTTCGCGCTCGATCATCTCACTTTAGATCTCGCTGATCTTTCGACTCTATCGATCTCCTTCGCTCTCTCTCTCGCTCTCTCCCCTGAGCTCTATCTCTTTCTCTCGCTCTCTATCTTCCCCATTGCTCTCTCTTCTCTCTCTCCCTTTCTCGCTCTCTCTCTCTTCGCTTTCTCGCGCTCTCTCGCTCTCCTCCATGTCTCTCTCTCTCCTTTCGCTCTCTCTCCTCTAGTTCCGCGCTCCGCTAGCGATCCGCTAACTGCTCGCTCTCTCTCTGGCTCGCTATCGAGCTGCGCTCTCTAGCGAGATGGCTGCGCTCTCGCGCGTCCTCTTATCTCTCTTAGTCTTGCTCTCGATCGCTCGTTCCTCTCTTTCTCCTCGTCTCGCTTTCTCCTCCTCTCTTTCTATCTTTATCTCTCTCTTTCTCTCTTTCTCGCTCTTTCTCTCTTGTCTCTCTTTCTCTCTTCGATGCGCGTTCGCTCTCTCTCGTTTGCTCTCCACTGTCTCTCGATCGCCCTTTTCTTTTCCTGGCCCCACAATGCTCCCGTGACACATTATCCTCAGATGCCTACCAATAGTGTAGAAAAACCTGATCAGCTAAAGCTGCATTATTTTTTTCTGCAGAACAAAGAATATTGCCTAAAAACCAGATAAAGAGTCAGACAGAACCAGAGACTAAAATTATATTGAATTGATGAAATGTCCATTAGAGCTAAACATGGAGGACAGTTAATTAATGACTATCCTTGCATCTTTATACAACTGCCTCTCTTATTAAGCTAAAACAAATTAGTTAATGTATGGACAGGGAGGATCTCCATCTATACTCTTTCATCATCCTTTGAAATTTGCATCATTACAAGAGTTTCGCATGTGTGCACAAACTTACAGGAGGGCCTGTGTCACCTCTGTCTCCAGGTTGTCCATCATTTCCTGGAATTCCGGGTGATCCTGCTTCACCAGATCTACCTTGAGCTCCAACTTCACCGCGTTCTCCCTGGAAACCAAACACACAAAGTGCAGCTACATGAGGAACAAGTTTTAGGTTTGTATGCACTTCTAAAAAAGTAAATAAACAAGATCACAAACAAAAAGTGTCTCAAGTAATAATGAAATAAGCTCTGTCTGCCAGTTTAAAGACAGAAGAAAAGTGTATACTAAATGCAAGGGACATTCAAATAAAAACCCGGCTATAATGGGTTCATCTGACCATTGTATATTCACCTGCTTTTTTTAATCTCTAGGAACCTGGAGAATTGGCAGATCTAGGAAAGAAATTTACTTGTAATGGAGATGAGAATTCACATCATGCTTTTTTAAATTGATAGCTAGTAAAATTTTTAATAAATAAAGTAATTAAAATTTTCATGGAATGTGGAAATGAAGATGAATATAAGTACGATATACTTTTTATTTTCAATAATGGAAAAATGGTTAAATTGAATAATTTGCTAGCATAATAGCGTAAATCAATTTAAGAATCACAATGAAGGCCATTTATTTTCCCATTGTATCTGTAATGATAGATTCTTACCTTGTACAAACCTAAAGTAAAACACATTTTATTTTACTATTTTTATTTTTAGAAAACCAGCTTAAGATCGGTCTGTCCCAAATGGTACTATGTTTGGTCTTGCTTAAAGGGACAGAAGCTGCTATTGAACTTTCACAGGCCCTGCAGCTTTTAAGAAATGTCTGAGACATAAGGCAGGTGTGTTCCTGTCCGCAGAAAACAAGGCAAATGAGAGAATAGGTTCAGTAGAAAAAAATTTTCCTAAGCAGACGCAACTTTAAAGTGAAAAAAAAAAAAAAAATACTGAAATTTTAACTAATGAAATAATTCAGTGTTTTGTGAAAACATTTTTCAGGTGCTGCAATAATTAATAACTGTAGGTGTCTGAGTAGTATAAAGTGTGCAAAGAATGCTCTCCTGTCAAGAAAACTACAAACAACTCTGTTTGCATCATGGTTGTGCATAGTGCTGTGTGGTGCATCTAGTTACAAGATAATGAGAGTTCCGATGTCATGACTTTTTCCACTCTTATTTCAATAGATCTCAAATGCACAAGATGGTAGTCAGTGAGGTACTGGTACAAGAAAACTGTCTCATCATATAAGCCTCTGCTAATTTGTGATTGGTAATTTTAGTACTGAACCAAGTCGTTTAAAATGCTGTAATGTGCACATTTAAAAAAAAAGGGGGGACTTACTTGGGGTCCTTGTGGTCCAGGTCCACCTGGTTTTCCTACTAGACCAGGCTCTCCCTGAGTTCCAGGGGCACCTATTCTTCCTGGGGCGCCCATATTTCCAGCAGCACCTGCGGGTCCACGATCTCCGGCCTGTCCTCGTCGCCCTGGAGTGCCATCTTTGCCCTAAACAAGCAATACGAATGAGTCTAGTGGAGCTAACAAGTGAGTAACAGACCTAATCATGTGGACATAGCATGTCTACTGCTGCTAATATTAGGGGTGATAGAAAAATTAAAAGTTTTAACATAGTTTAATATTAGGAACCCTCTCCGTTTGTTAGCAAAAGGATATTAAACAAATGGAATGAACTCTGCCATCAGGAATGGTTAATAAAGGAATTTTAAACCATATCGATAAACATTTGCCTTCATTGGTGACTTTGAAGCCATATTGTCCACATGAAAAAAAAACAAACAAACAAGCAAACTAAAACGTTCACTCATCCAATAATTATCACTTTAAAATAATCATCATCATCATCATCAGCGCATGTGTTTGACTGCCGGACAAACTATGAAAAACCCTTGAAAGTCAAATGAAAAGTTGCTTACTGGTTGTCCTGCGTTTCCTTGTTCACCCTGTAATCCTCGAGCACCAGTATTTCCTATCTCTCCCTGAGGACCGGTGTCCCCTTTACCACCAGCAGGTCCGGCCGGACCCTTAAATCAGAACATCAGAGAAAATGAACCACCATCATCCGTATCCAGCTCTGTGTGAAGATGCTAATGTACTGCTATTAATTGCCTAAGGTACATTCAAAATGTAAATCAGCTTATTGTGGTCTCGTTATTTCACATCCATAACAGGATCACCATAGCAGTACCTCTCCCCCCCCCAACAGGTTTCAGTTAAATGTCCATCTCTGTTATAAATGGAGGGTAATGCCCTGCCGAAGCGCGATACTAAGTGGCTGGAATATCGATTATTCAGCAAGTGCAGATGACAGCTGCACAGGTGCAGACCAACTGTCAGATCGGGCTTTCAGTTACTATATTTATCGTTTTTGAAAGAGGGATTGCGAGATGGAATGGATTATGGTACACAGCCATGAGCACATTTCTGGCATGCTATAGCAAAATTAGAACATTATAAACATGCTGTGATTTCCCAGTGACAGCGTGCCAAACAATGCGCCGGGCTATATATTTGGAGTTATGCTTGGTATTAAAAAAATGCTTGTTTTTATTGGAAGCATCAACAGGTGACTGAAGGATTTTTTCTCCCACCCCCACAGCTGTTCCATCAGAGAGAACATAGAAACAGGAGCATTGTTATTGTGCTGGTTTGAGTGTTAGATCTAAACATTTCGGCAAACTTACCTGTAATCCTGGTGTACCTTGTGGACCTGACAGACCTGGGAGACCCCTGTTTCCAGCGGATCCTGGAGAACCAGCTTCACCTCGGGGTCCTGGAAAGCCACGCCCTCCCTTTTGAGCTCTCTGGCCAATTAATCCTGATGGACCTGGAGAACCTGGCTGACCTACTTCGCCTGGTTTTCCTGGGCTACCATCTGCACCTCTCAGTCCAATTGCACCCTGTCAAGTATTAAAAGGAAGAAAAAAAACATTAATTTTTTTTTAAAAAATTCAACGTTTAATGAGAAATAGCAGAACAATTTCAGTTAGAACCCATTTGGGGAAAATCCATCAATAAAAGACCACCCAGAGAGAGAGACAGGTTTTCAGTTGCACAGAATAAATGATAATAATAATGTGTTCATGTAGAACATTTCCTTCCAACAGCAGACCAACTTTCTTTGGATACCAGTTTCAGCTCGCTGAAAAGGCAATCAACCTCTAAAGACAGCTTTTATTGCACACGCTGTATATGAGATCACTAAAGGTCCACACGTTCAACAACCAGCTAGCAATCATTCTGCTATCTTTCATTTAAATAATAATTAAGAAAAAAAAACAAAAGGTACAAAGAATGTGACCTTCTTACTTTACTATTTTGGTTAAAAAAAAACATTTTGAAATGATTTGAAATATTACAAGCAACATACACACATAATAAGCTAGTTACAAACAACACTAGATAGTTAAATACAACCAAAATGTTTTGGAAATCTCCTGTAGCTACTGACTCTTTAGACATCAAAATAGGTAAACCACACCTGAAAACTGATTTACTTACAGTGTCTCCCTTTTGTCCTGGTAACCCACCTGGGCCTCGTTCTCCTGGCAAACCCTGAAAAACAATAATAGGGTCATTAGTGAATAAATTAAATTAATGTAGAACAGAAACAAGAAGATTCTCCTTATACATGGTATCCCACACAAAAAAGGCCAGGAAATACTCCGCTATTTTCATGCTTGTCAAAAGGAAAAAGACACACATCCCCTACACACCTGTCCAGTTGCACAGTATGTAAATGCAAGGGTCAATGAGTGCTGATTATATTTTGCGTGTTCTGCGTAGTGTTATGATTTAGGCAGCTGTTTACTTTTGGAAGATCTCTGTATTTTTCTTATTAAAAAAAATCTAAAACAGACAAGTAACAGTTTGTTGTTGTTTTGTTTTTTTCCTAATATTTTTTCTCAGAAGACACCGCACACAAAACAGAGGAAAAAAAACAAGAAAACTTACAACTAGACCTGCGGGTCCCGGTGAACCTCTCTCTCCAGCTGGTCCAGGTGGACCCTAAAAAGAAAAAAAAAACTTTAAAAGGTGTATACATGCTGCAATTCACATTGGATGATATAAAAGTTGGCAAGAGGAATTCTAAATAAAATTTTTAAAAAAATCTGATAGTGTATTCAGTAGGCAAATATATATAAATATACATATATTTTTGTTAAAGATGACTAGCATTTACTTACTGCTTCTCCTGAATTTCCTGGGGAACCGCTGGGGCCACGCTCACCTGGTGGTCCACTCAAACCAGTGCTTCCTGTCTCTCCTGGAAAACCTGTCTCACCCTTCATAAGCACACACAAAAAAAAACCAACATAAATAAAAGAAATACCTGTAATACAGAAAAAGTAATCTAAGAAGGAAACAAATTCCAATCAATGGCAGTCTGTTTTCAAGGAAAGATTCAAACTTGAACGGAGCATGGATGAAACAGAGAGCGAGACGGCGAGATACAGAGAAAGAGAGAGAGAGAATGATCAAGTAGATGTAATTACTACAGTTCACACCTTCTGCTAGTCTCCTTTTGGGTCAATCTGCACATTTCTCAAATTAAATGGTTACTGGAACTCAGCATATCAAGTGGTTCAGCAACAGACATCAAGTTACACGTACGACTTGGATGCCTTGGTTTCATTAATTATGCAAGTGCAGCTTGTCTGCTTCTGAATGTCTAGATACTGTCACATTTAGGTTCTAAACCCATGATTCTATATATTTACTACAAAAATTGGAAAAAATTAATAATCATATTCAGTTTATGGTTGTTTTTTTTTTTTTATCTCTTCAAGAGCCTTCACTTGCCATTATTTTAAAATAGCACATATTGTGCAGTTAACAAAAACGTTTGGACATTTTCAAACTGTCAAATGAACCATCAGATAAGTTCCAACGATCCATGCAGTCTCCAGTAGAAGCTACAGCATAAATGTAATTCTCCTGCACCAGCCACAGAGCAGGGCTGACTGCGTGCAGAATTTGGAGTTTTCTCATATCCTTGTTAAATAAAACAGATACTTACACGTTCACCTTGTGCACCTGGTTGACCTGGGGTACCAGATGAACCTCGTTCTCCTGCAGCGCCATCATTACCAGGTGGTCCAGGGGGCCCATTCACACCCTGTTAAAATACAACAATATATTCCAGTGTCTCCCACAAATAAATGAGACAATACTAGGAAAAATGTAGGGAGGGGGGGGCGAAAATATTGTGAGCTTGTTTCTTTATTCTCAAAATAAAGTTCAAATGCTGATTCTGATGAAAGATCTATAGTTTGTGACCAGTAAATTTAATTATAAGGGATGAAAGTTAAATGTTATATATACACTGTAAAGTGTTTGGCATAACATTTGCATTAGGCTACTGCCAGTTCAGCATATGCACCGCTCAGTAGTAAACATTGAGAGTTTTTTAAAAGTCAAGTCAAAGATCATTCCTGCATTATTCTGTGGTAACGGATCATGATAGACTGGATGTCTGTAGTTTTCCAGTAACAGAGTGGTGAATATGTGAAACTGTCCATCTTCAAAAGTGGTAAAACCCTGATGGTACTAATTCTTGCAAGAATGCTTCAGACAGTTGGCTTGAAAAGCATGAGCAATTTACATACGTTAAGTGACTTCTGCCCCTCCTCTAACTAACTACAAAATATATAGTTCTGACTCTGTGAGGGGCAGAAAGTCTTTATGTTGCTAAACAGTCGGAATAACTAAGTTTTAACTAAGGCGCCTTTGACATCATCTTAAACAGCTTTGTTCAGCAATCCCATCTACCTTACCAAACTGCTCAACACCCTGTTTCAAGTTATGCTTGCTAGCCATGCCACCAATTTTTTTCTCTCAGTACTACTCCCACATCTCAACTACCCTCAGAATAAATAGATAAAATTAAACCGCTTAATAGTTTGACCATTACCTCTAAAAAGAGAAACAAAGTTCCATCAACTAAATAAGTTTGCGCGGAATTAATTGGTGCAATCTATTTGTCATTACTTGTTGTGCTGTTGTTTTAGATTTGGAAAACTAGAAATCTGGCTTATACACAGAGATGGGAAATAACTAATCCCATGAATATTTATTTATTTAGTTTCAAAGTACACAAAAATTGTCAAAAGAACCTTTAAATAGTTTCTGCGCAAATTGCAAAATTATTATTTTTTTTCTGTTGTAAATTGTGCTCACTTTGTTACAGTAATAAAAATTAATAAAGATACTGGTTTACATAACCAAATGTAAACAGCTAAAACTCCCAGATGTATTTTAACATATTTGTTGCCTTGCACTTCCAATAATTATTTTACTTTGGATACTTTTTATCGTACAGAAAGATATCAGTGCTTTTCTCACCTGGAATCCAGGGGTGCCTGGATTACCTGTGTTTCCTCTCTCACCTTGCTGTCCCTGAAATTTGAAATGGTTATGTTAACATTTTTTTTTTAAAAATTCTAATTTATATTTGCAAAGTATTCCTGTCTGACATATGATAATCTCAGTATCTTCTCTCCTTTTTCAGAAATATAATACAATAAAAGACGCCTTCACCTACAAATGGTTTTATTTTAATCCCAATTAAAGAGTTTTTTCTTCTATCTTACTCCAATTTAGCTTTACATATAAAGCAATGAATAGAGAGAACACGAATAAATAAATAAATAAATAAATAAATATATGCAGTGTGTGTGACATTATTGCAAGTTTGTCTATTCAACAAAGGAAAAAAAATTTAAATGCTGATAAAAATGTAGTATTTTGCTAGTTGAAATACAGTAAATGATAATTTATTTTATAAAAGATAAAATGTATATTCACAAATTTGCAGCCATAATTGTGAACTCTCAAACATAAAAAAAAAATACTTTGATGAAAGAATCTATTTGACAAAAATTTTAAAATCAACTTTTTTTTACACATATACAGATTCTCTAACTCATATGCTC
Organism: Nautilus pompilius; assembly: GCA_018389105.1. Classification (NCBI taxonomy): domain Eukaryota; kingdom Metazoa; phylum Mollusca; class Cephalopoda; order Nautilida; family Nautilidae; genus Nautilus; species Nautilus pompilius. The sequence goes on from JACATO010001120.1 coordinate 354,377, forward strand.
ATATACATGTTTGTATGCAGTGATGAATTTACTCGTGTAAAATATGAGATGTTCCATTGGTGAGTCCACAATTATGTCTTCGACTGTATAATCAAAACAAGTTTTTTTAAATTAAAAAAAAAATTTCAATTCCCCATTAATATAAATAAAAAGGTAAATTATGTATGGAAGAAAGATTTAAGGTTGTCGAATGGTGTGGTACCAAAGACCAAGTTCAAGTGACTCAAAACTTAACTGTTTTCACCTGGTAGCAGCTTGGCTAAAACAAGAGGAACAACTTATGGTTCATGGTGATTCAAAATTCTTGGAATGGTTCTTCACCCACATTTAAATTGCATGTGTTTGTAAAATATGCATTATTTTTTAAAAACTGAGATAAAGCTTCCATCTGCAACCCACAGGGATAACAATAAAAAAATCTGTTGCCAATGTAAAGTCACGATGAAGAGATGGAGAAGTTAAAGAAGAAAGCTAACTTTGCTATTGTTAACCATCCCTCATGTAAACTTAGCTTCATGTACTGTCTTGCTTTTGCTAGCATACAGTAAAATAAACAAAATAGGATTCATCAGGATAGAAAACATTATAATAAAGCCTTAACAGTGAAAACTAAAATTTAACTTACTGGTTGACCCACAAGGCCTGTTGGTCCTTGTTCTCCAGGTAATCCTATCTCACCTCGTGCTCCAGCTGGTCCTTGTTTTCCTGTTTTGCCATCTTCTCCTGCAGGTCCCTTTAAAGAAAGAAACGATAGACCTCCTTAATTGTCATCTTAATTTTCTTTTAATAACAGCTACAAATAGCTAAATCTGCATGTATCAAAATAATCACCCCACAAATTGCTTTTTACTAATTATTTTTCGAAATACTTTTCAAGGGAGGTAATCATAACTGTATAATCAAAAATTACTTTCCTTACTATATTTGAATGGAATTTCGGGAAAAAAAATTTAAATGTTTTCGAACTCTCCACCTTGATTTTGATCAGTGTTTGATGTCTGTCCAGTCTTTATATTATAGTCTATTTAATCACCAGAGGAAAAAGAATTTAGTTCTTTTAAAATACAACCAAAAAAAAAAATAAATTGATTCTGACTTCCAATAGATAGAAAACAAATTCTTAAGAAAAAATACAAACAGGCTCGAAATCTTTGGTCTCTCCATCTTTTTTAAAACATTAACAATGATTAAAATCTCCAAGCAACTCACTTGTTCACCAGGTACACCAATTAAACCTTGTGGTCCAGGAAGTCCTTGAATACCCTGGGGTCCTTGTTCTCCTGGATTGCCATCAAAACCAGGGGAACCCTAAAAAAAATAAAATTAAAATAATAAATATCATAAACATCAACAACAGATATTTCCTTTCAGACAATAATCACTCACGTGTGCACAAACACAACCTCCATATCTAAAGACGAGAAATAATGAACCTAAAGATATAATTTCTCAGTTGACGGTGAATCTAGAGATTATGAAAAACATCTAAAATATCACTAAGTATGGAAATGAGGGTTGCTCAAAAAAGCCCTCAATGAAGGATTCTGAATGCATGAATATCAGAATTTATTCTAACTCAGTAACTGCTGTTGCATAAGACAAAATAAATAATATCTTACCATTAAGAAAGCATCATCTGAGAGGAAGCTTTTCATGAATAGTAAATCAAACATGATGGAAGAACAAACAATACCAGATTTTCTTACTAGTGAACTAAATAAAAAATGAATAGAAATGTTTCTATAGCAACTTCAGAAATTAGTATTATCATTTTTTGTATACTTACAACTTCACCTGGTGCTCCTGGAGTTCCATCTTGACCTGGTGATCCTGAAGAACCCTGTAAATGTTAAAAATGATTTTAAAAATTAATTAAAATTTTTAAAAATAACGAGACTGCAATATTTGTAACAGCACATCCATCTTGGGAAATTATAATAAACCAAACATTACAACTGTTTGTATGTTTCTTTTGAAAACAAAGAATGCCATGTCCTTACAGAGAGGCAGATAAATTCTGTTTCATGAAAATCAGATAATATTTCATCCTTATATTTGAAAAAATGTACAATATTTTATAGAAAATATATTTTCCCATCCACTGGTGTTAGGTAAATTTCAGTTTTGAGAAAACTAGAAACTGTCTGTGGATGTGATGGTTGGTGACTGCACAGAATTACTTCTAAATATTTTAGTGGAACAAAGCTTCAAGTTTTGAAACCATTCTCAGAAAGATGTACTATTTTTGCAGAAGATGAGAAATAAAGATTTGTGAAAAAGAAAAAAAAACAGATACTTAACATCAGCAGTAAAATCCTTGTGCAATATTTTTCATTGAAATTTTATTACTAATTTCTAATTGTGGTAAATGTCTGGTGCAAATGAATTATACAAAATGAATTGATAAGAAACTTTATGATAATATTCCACAAATACTGTCCATTTATTTTTGTGTTTGTCTTTTTTTTCCCCCCCTTACTTACCCTTGGTCCTGGTGGTCCCATAACACCTGGGCGGCCAACTTCTCCCTGGAAAAAGAAGCTCAATTTTAATTTCATTTCTGACTATCAGTACACCATTTTTGAAAAGACAGTGAGAGAGAGAACCATACACAGTGCAGATTGCTATGTAAAAGAATATTCAAGAATGGAGTTTTGGGTGAAGGCTCAAACCAAAACTTATATTGGCATTAAAAGATGCAAAAATTCTGGAAAATCTGATTGTAAACTTTGTGCGCTTACCTACATCCAGCTACTTTTAAAAGTTAAGGATAACAATGTTTGTAAAATGAAAAACTGTGCATCAGCCCATATTTTTAAGTTGGGAATTTCTCAGATACAGAGTTTGTTCTGTGAATGGAGCAAATGTACAACAAAAACAGCCAAAATTAAAGGAATGTGGGAGATAATGGGAGATCAAGTCATTACTAACTAGAATCTGCAGTTAAGAAAAAAATAGGAACTTCTTTGTTGGTGGTGTTATTTTATAAACAATGCAAAATCAGAACACCTTATTGACGGGAACCCTAAAATACAAACTAATTAATAATAATACTTTTTCAAGCATGTTGGAATCCAAAACTTGTTAAGCATGAATAAATTTTCTGAAAATTCATTTTCATTTGCAAAACATTGGTCACACTGAAGTAAAAGTAGTAAAACAAGCATCCCTAAGTCTTTAATTTTTTTTATTTAAAGCTTCTTGCTGTTGATTTGGGAAAATGAAAGCATAATTCTTTGAACATTAATGATTACCTTCAGTGCTGCATCACCACAGACAGACTCCACTATCACAATGTGGGCACGGCTGACTACTGACAGTGCGCTGTATCAATTAATAATCGAGGGGAAGTTAAAAAAAAAAAAAAAAAAATTAACTCGCTGTTATTTGGTCGAGAATCTAGCTAAAAGCTGGTTAACTGGTTAATAGTGTACAATACTCACAGGCTTTCCAGGTTCTCCGCGTTCTCCAGAAGAGCCTCGTTCACCTGGGCTTCCTGCTAATCCAGCTAATCCTGCAGCACCTGGGAATCCTGTCATGCCAGGTAAGCCCTAAAGAGAATTAAAACCAACAAAATAGATAAATACAAATAAATACATACTTGTTACAAATTTTTATTCTTTTTTTTTTTTTCACAAGTGGGTGAAAAGCAAAGGATGCGCGAAATGTCAAGTTTTTACATGTTCTATTCACACAGCATTTATTTAGTTAATCACCCATCCCAAGCTGACTTAGCCATCTATGAATCTCTCCATCCCTAAGTGAGAAGTTATTCAGGGGAGGTAATCGCACAAGCGCGTTAGAGAAGGAAATGCACATACACATGGAATACTGTCTGCCAATGCATTAACAGATGGTGAGGATATCTGACAAATAAACTTAAAATTAGTAAATTTGAGTTTCTCAAGTTCTTTCTTTCTTTCTTTTAAATTCAAAGCCAACTTGCTTATTTTTATATATTCAGGTTTTTGGGAGTTCTTTTGGATAGAGAAATAATTTTTACCAACAACAAACAGAAAGATTGTTAGCAGACTTACTCGTTCACCAGTAGCACCAGGTGCGCCAGCTGGGCCGCTGGGACCGGGAGGACCCTGGAAAATAAGCAAATAATTTAAATAAAAATTAATACCGTCATCATACAATACAGAATGTGCACAAATTGTAAAGTGCCGTGAATTAAGGGAGGAATACTGTAGCCTTGGGTGGGGGGAGAACACTTGCTTCCAGAAGTATGTAAAACAACGTTGTTTCTTCGTCTTGTGCAAGTGACCCAGCAGTCTGAGTTATTTCCCATTGAATAGCATCATAGGAAAATAGTTAATTAACAAAACAGAAGTGCCTTTAGCGAAAAAAAAAAAGATAAATAACACCACAGTATGGCAATTCTATGTTTTCACAGTTTTAAAGAAGTTTACAGAGATTGTTGGCTTCACGTTTGTCGCAGTTACAAATCCGGTAGCTTTATTTTATTTCTTCTAGAATGCATACAGGAAAACTTTGTACAGGTGAATCAAAAGCCTTTAGAGACTTACCCTCTTTCCCTCTGGTCCTGAGAGACCCGGAAGACCTCTCTCACCCGGTGAACCATCATTTCCTCTTGGTCCCATCTCTCCTGGAGCTCCTGTCAGGCCTGGTGGTCCCTAGAATTTAATTACAAGCGTGAGACTGATCAGTTTCAACAACACGGCTAATCAGAGAGGGATGACTGTCGACCTATTCATAAAGACAACTACTCCTTATTTTCCTGGTAGTCTTCTTATCAACGATTAACTGTACATCTTGGAAATAAATCTGTTCGTTTTTCAGTTTAGAACCTTTAAACATAACCCTGTACATCTTGCCTCTCTGAATTTTGGTGTGCAAAACATCAGTATCTTGCTTCATTTATTTTCTCCAGTTGCAAATTTCTGTGCTGTAAGAGCATTTGTTCCAAACAACTTTCCGGCAGCCTTGCACAGGTATCCCAGGAACAGGTATCAGGGTACAGCATGCTGGTTTTGCATCACATCTGAATAATCTCGGTGCGTGTACGAGGGATTGAGAAAGGAATTAGGAAAAAGTGAAAGATTGAAAGAGAGAGAGGGGGAGGGGAGAGAGAACTCACAGTTTCGCCCTTAGATCCAGCTGATCCTGTGGGTCCAGTTTGTCCGGTTGAACCCTGGGGTCCAGGAAACCCAATGGATCCGGCTGCTCCTGCAGGACCCTGTAATAGAACAGGAGACAATATTATAAAAAAAGTTTCTTCGTATATAAAATTAATAACACAGACAGCGATTAAATAAAACAAACTTTAGCTGAACGGTTCTCATAGTCATTATTCAGGTAACTATAGTTTTAGTTAGACCTAAAATATAAAGCAGAGTTCTCATCTTCTTCACTAAGAGCAGTGTACAATAGCTAATTTGAAGGGAAAAAAAAGAAGAAAAGGAACTAATATGTTCTTAGACTGGAGTTTGCTTCCTGTGAGAGGGTCAAGTTAGAACACGAAGCACTAATATTTTCAGTACAGTCTCAAGAAGGGCAAATGTAATGGCTAAACTTACACGGTCACCCTTTTGTCCAGGATTACCACTTTCTCCAGGAAGACCAGGACTGCCAGATGCACCCTGGGGTCCAGGTAAGCCATTTTCTCCGCGAGATCCAGTGGATCCTTGTGCTCCACGTGCTCCTGCTGATCCAGCATCACCCTAATGAGGAAAGAAAGAAAAAGATATAAATCATTGAAATTTGACCAAAAAAAAAATCAAACATAAAGCAAAAGTAAAAGGGAACCCAACTAAATATTTTGTGAAAATGATTGTCAAAAACTGTCAACGCAGCTTGATGTCATAAAAGCACTTTTTAGGCAGTGTAATTAAGGATCATTGGCAGCAACAGTGTTTGAGAACAGGGATAGTACAAGTTTATCGTTTATTTACTTTTTAGATTGCATGATAAATATTCTGTGGCTTCCTACATCCTCAGCCGATAAGATAAGAAAGCTCAACTATCAGTCTCTTCTTTACACAGTTAACTATGTTACTAAATGCTAAATGTAAGAAATGATTCTTATCAGATGTAGTCAAGAGTTTGAAAATTGTGCTATACTTCTTTTAATATTTTTAAAAATAATCAGCCGCAATTGTTTCACTGCTAGTTAAATGACATAAGTCAGAAGCAGAATCTAGTTTTCCCCAAGCTGCATCTAAGTAATGACTTAACAAAAAACCCAATTAATAATGTATAAATATAATATGTATAGTTCAATCAAGGAGAGCAGATGAAAGCTATCCAAGACTTTAACACAACCAATCTAAATGTGCTGTCTCTCCCAGACATCTTTAGGTCTCTTCAGATCATTTAAACTCATCTTTCATTTCCATGGTTTTCTTTCAAACCTTCTACATAATAGAATGTATATGGTGAATTAAAACTAAAAATTATGTAATACTATTTCCATTTTTTTTAGTAAATACAAGTTCTTAAAAATAAAAAAAAAACTAGAAAATTGAAATTAAATATTTTTTAGGGTTGTGCCTAATCCTTTGATGTGCGAACGTTTTATTTTTGCCTTTTACAGTCAGGTTCAAACCACATCTTCATCAGAAGTTTTTCCCACTCAAAACAAGATCCCAGTAAATGTTACCCTTGTTCCCATCAACACCTGTACCCAGCAGCACTGATTTTGCTGATCAATCACAACTGTTCTAATTATTAACTTAAATCGTTTCAGGTAAGTAAAAATAGCTATTGTGTTAATGGTGTTACCTTTGCTCCAGCAAGTCCAGGAAATCCTGGTGCTCCTGGAGGTCCAGGAGCTCCTGGGTTACCTGGTGCACCTGGCTGGCCATCATTTCCACGTTGACCCTAAAATCGTAAACACAAATAGTTAATAATACTGCATGATCAGTTTGTAACCATAGTGACACAACTAAATAGATGAATAAAAACAGCAGCGTATTATTTCAAATTCTATAGATTGTACAAAACCCTCATCTATGGGCGATGCAGAATTAAACTGAAAGAAGCTAATTTTCCTTTTTAAAAAAGTGAAATTCAAAATGTGGATTCTAACCGCACCCAGTCATAATTTTTTTCATATTTTTATAAAGCAAAGCACCCTTAAAAACAAACAATCAGCTCTGTATCTAAAGGTGTCTTTCTTCAGTTGTATTTATTATTTAATTAGTGTTTATTGCTGCAGGATGGGTGCAGGCTTTAAGAAGGGTGTACAGTAAAAAAAAAACAACAACAAACTATAAAGTGTACAAATATGAAACTTGAAAGGTGTACAGACAAGCAGGTGAAACAATCAAGGTTTTGGACTGTTGTGTACAGATGCTGAGAGATGTGAACTCATCGTGGTTGGAACAGGTAATAAAATGTCCAACTTACCGCAGTTCCGGGGCTGCCTGTCTGTCCTTGCTCTCCTGGAGAACCACGTGATCCTTGAAGGCCGGGAGCACCAGGGGCTCCTGGGGCTCCGGTGTTACCCTGGAAACATCAAAAAAAAACAACAACAACCTGTCAACTTCAGAAAAGAAATATCAACGATTTTTCTGATAATTTATGAAAATACAACTAAGTCAGTCGGTCTAGAGAGAGAGTATTGTTATTATTATTATTACTGGTTGTGTCCAGTCGTCGTTTTCCTCCCTTATCTGGTAAACTGTGTAAAGAAAGTCTGGATGGAGCCTTGAGATGCTCGGGGCTGGAAAGTCAAACCTCATTAAGCACACGGCAACGTCAAGTGTGACAGCATCTCCTGTCATCTCTGGTCGTTAGGCTATTACATCAGCATCCTTCGTCGTCAACCAGATATTATATATATAAAAAACAAACTAACCTTTTCTCCGTGAGCTCCGTTTTCACCTGCAGATCCGGGCCTCCCACGGAATCCCTAATGAATACACACAACACAACAATTCACTCCTCTGTAACTGGGGATAAACTGGTACACACGAAGGGGGCTGTTAGAATGTCGCAATATTCTTCTGACAGTTTAGCTTTAGATATTTGAAAATAAGGAAAAACACATATATTCCACTTTAAATCCATAACCAGAGAGGAGGAAGTTGGGGGGGAGGGGGAAGTGGACACGAACAAACAAACTATCATTACTATTATTATTGTTGTAAATTCGTTGGAAACACCTTTTTTTATTATTATTATTATCGTAAGGTAAAGGTTGGAGTGATCTTCAAGTAAGGCCCACTAAAAAAAGAAGGTGGTGGTGGGGGGTACATCTTTAAATAAGAGGGTTCTCGTGAAAGCCGTCTGTTCCCTATTGATTAAAGCTGTGTACGTACCCTGTGACCTTTTTGGCCAGGAAGTCCTGGAATTCCACCCGGGCCACGATGTCCCTGTCAAACAGATAAGAAGGTAAAATGAGCAGGAAACAAGAAATCTTTAAACGACGAAATAGAAGAGGAAGAAGAAAAAGTACTTTCAGTTTGTTCGAAGAAATTTCGAACCAGTTTGCGATAATTTTAAAATTTCAAATAATAATAATAATAATAACATAAAATAATAATAATAATAATAATTCCCAAAATAAAATCCGGTTGTCCCTTTGTTTCTGTCATCCCCCGTCGTTTCGGATCTTTTTGTTCTTTATCACCTTAATATCATATATATATACCTGTTGTAAGTATTCACAATAGCAAACCGCTATCAGAACCGTAAAAAAATAGAGAAAAGAAATCAAAACAAAAAATAATAAGCTCATATGCAAAATAAGTTAAATAAATAATTAGATGTAAAGTTGGAGTATTTGAAATTGTAATTGTTCTTACCGGGGGTCCGGTCAAGCCACGCGCGCCTGTGTCTCCGTCACGGCCGACGTCTCCCTGCAACACAAGAGAGAAGTCTGATAACCGGTGTGTGGTTTGGTCTGTGACTGTTTAAGTAGAGAAACTGTAATTCTACAGCGTGTCTGAGAACAGCCAGAGTGACGCATCCCCATCCTCCCCTTTCCCGGTGAAAGTAGGGAGGGAAGAACATGGGCATTTCAAATAATAATAATAAGAATAATAATAATCGCTACTTACGTCTTGTCCTGGTAAACCAGGTGCTCCTGGGGTCCACGGGGGACCTGATGACCCTAAAATAAATAGATGAAAAAAATTGGTATTTATTCAGAGAGAGAGAGAGAACATTACTTAAATAGTCAAATAGTCCCACCTGTATAAGAGTTCTTTTAAAAATGTATAGTTCATATGGCGCGGACGCTCACCTGGAAAAACTACTGCTTCGGTGGGTTGTTGTCCTGCTGTTGTTAGCGCGGGTTAGGTTTCCATAGTAAACTTACGCAGCAAACAATATTGGTGCAGCACAAGATATACTAATGCTGACTGCATAATAATAAATAATAATAATAATAATAATAATATTAATAATAATAATAATAATAATATAATAATAATAATAATGGATGCTATGAATTTCCACCGGTCAACTAAGCAGATTCTATTTTGCTACAAATCTCTCTGGGGGAGCTCAGGCCATCAGCGGCTGAGAAAACTTTCCGTGCGCCATTATTAAGCACATCCGGTCTTTCCCAGATGGAGATATCTCCATTCCACCACCAGAACAAAACCCATCTAGCGTTTCGGTTACTGGAAACACGTTAGCCGGTGCTCGCTTCGTTTTTCCGATCAAAAGACTGCCGCGATTTTATGTTTTATCCGGGGAAGGATAAAAAAATAAAAAAAAATCAAAAACGAGGTCGTGGGGTGCAAACTTCAGAGTAATGAGATGCGTGGTAATTGGTAGTAAAATAGGACGACAAACGGAGTAGAACAATGGCTACGTTCTATTGTTGTTTTACCGTTTTCATGCTCCCGACAATATAATCTACCGTGAAGATTTTTTTTTTTAATAATTCATGAATACATCCAACTTTTAGTAGCCGTCCACGTGAGCGGCGTTTTATCAGGTGCGGATCTGATGCGAAATTATGTATCTTTTCTGAAATAATGGGAAAAAAGAACGTGTATGGATTCTCCGGTTACAGCTTGAAAACGTCAATAGGTTTGTCACACCGCAGCCAGTCGATGATGAATGGCGCACGTCCGTCGATTCATAGAACAAAGAGGATTGATGGAGGAGGCTCTGGTGTCTGGACCAGCGGATGATGTCGTCTTTCTGCTTAGGTAGGCTCGCCTGCTGATCTTTTCCGTGCGCGTCGCGAAGATTCGCGGTCTCATAGCACGAAATAGTGATATGTATGATTACGTGTGTCTATAATTTTTTAACCTTAGTGTAGTTTGATAAATGGCAACAACAATGGGCGAACGAGTACCCTTGTCCCTAAAACCGCTGCTTCAGAGATCTATGATGGGTGAGTTGGGGGGGGCTCAAACACCCACTGGTCTCCGCTACCTGCTGGAGAGATGTTTGCGGAAGAATTCAGAAGCTTAACTTTAAGATGGCGCTTAGCTCAGAGATGAGAGAACGGCTTCGGTGAACTCCAGATAGACGCGTCAGACTAAAAGATGACAAACGAATCGAGTCTCTGCTTCAGGCGATCGGATATCGGACCCTGTATCGTCTCACCTGGCTCCCCTTGTCTCAGCCTTGAACCAGCGCTTTAGTATTCCTGATCATATGCTGCGACTAATTTCATAGATGTATTCTTTCAGTAGGTGGTTTGTTTGCCTTAGTTGCTGGGTGAAGGCCCAGACCCACTCAGCCCAGACAACATATCGCCTGAAGACTTTACACGCTGGCACAGCATCTTCGGTGAATGCACCAACTCAGGCGGACTAAAATCTTAGTTGTTCTGAATAATAAATGCTTAGAATTTTTATCCTCACTTTCCTGCTCTCCTCAGCATCCTGTTGCCTTTATTAGACACATGAAACAAACTCTGCTCCTCGTATTTCAGAGTTTAATTAATTACTAACCTTATCTTTTTTTCCCCCCACAACTAACCCGTATCTAATTAACTTCTATTATCTTTTTGCTGACATCCTTCAGAAAACTTTCTAAAATCTTGATAAAATCCAACAAAAGCGACCAACATAAGTTGAGTTGGTCGGATCATTCTTAGAATTCTAGGGAGGAGGAGCTGGTCAAGGAACTGATCAGGAATCTTCGTTCGGTTTATCAAAGCATTTTTGTTTTTTAAATCGTCTTGTATTTCTAGTTTAAAGATTTTTTTTTTAAAAATCTGACTTTGATATAAACAGTTCGGGTTCTTCCGGGTCTTAAAGTAGCCCGACGGGAGGGGACATGGTCACAGAGAGGCTGGTATCGACCTCAGCTATACGCAGGAGACTGCATGAAAGATGGCTCAGGCGAGACGATTCCTGTTGCGTATCTCTTCGACCTGCCGTCATAAACAGGCAAGGTTGAAGTGGAGCCGTGAATAAGTTGCTTGGACCCCGCGTGACTGGAGCCCCGTTCTCCAGACTGGCGAATCAAGGTGTAGTAGCCTTCAAACCGACCTGCGGCATGCACTCATTTGGAAGGAACATCATATAGATGAATCACTGCGGTAGTGTGGGTGTAATTGGTCGAGACAGAGACCTCAGTGAGTGGGCCTAAAGATCCGCATCTGTGCTAAGAATTTTCCTTAATTCCAATAAGCTATCGCAGGGAGATTCTGGATGCCTATGTCAGAACTCAACTGCGGCTTGGATACCTTTATTTTAATAGACGATCCACAATCTGTTAACATCATCGAGACCAGATCCCTGCCCAATGATATGGCCAGCATGCTGTTTGGAATGCTTTAGAAAGACATTTCTCCAACAGCCCTCCATTATCACTCCGAGCGCTTCAACCTTTTCTGATAAGACAACAGACTCCATCGTGCCCTTCTCTCCTCGTTTGAACCGTCACAAGCAGCATCCAAGGACGCTGTAAGTCAGGTATTAATTTTTTACCGTCTATATTTTAAGGGTTTGTTTTTTAATACCCTGATTCGGTTGCACCTGTTTCTTTTAACATCCTCTTTATTCGTAATTTAACCGTTCCTCTAAAGGATTTAGCGTTGACCGTTCGGTAAATACAACGCTAATCGCTTCACACGAGTCCTGTTGGCTGCGTGAAATCGACGTGAAAACAACAATATCCCAGTCACGCGCGTACCTTAAGCATCCTGACTCGGACCTCAAGCGAACGAACTTTGGTTTCCTGGTACGATCCATCACCGCAATCTGTCGAAAGCGATATGCGCTGACCGATACCGTCATCCCCGAATTCTTTCTTCTCTGACTTGATTCCGTGTACGCCGGATGTGACAACGCAGCTAACCGCAGCAAAGTCGCTTCTGACCGGAAGATCTACAAACTTTGCGCGACGCCCGGTCGGGTGGGTCAGGTGCTCGCCGCGGAGTGATGGGCGATAAATGGAACCCGGTACGGTCCAGCCGCTAAAACGTCGTATCACCGCCTGTCAGAAGTTGTTTTCTTCCTTCCGCGTGAGAGATCTTTTGTTTTAGGAATTTAATTACACTGTCAGGAGGTAGACGGGTTGCTTTTAAACGGTAATCCAGATATTTCCAAAGAAGATGATCAATCGGATTCCTATCAGAGCTTTGGTGGTGGGGTCGATTCCTCTCCTAAAGCGTGATTTCACGAGAGATGTCGTGTAGCAGGCATCCTCTTCCTTAAAACTATGATGGTAAAATCTCAGTGCGTCTCGCTGGTGCAGCAATAAAGAGACGAGTCTTTGAAATGGCTTTTCGGCCGGGATAACTGAGTCGACTTTTCTCAAACGATCAATTCTGTTGTTTCCTTACCCATCGTGCGAGAGGGTGCTAGTTATCTTCTCACGTTAGCGTAGCAGTGCACTGTATTGATGGGCGCGCGCGTCTCAACCCCCGTGGACACCGCCGCGCCACCCTTCCCTTTGAAAAGCCACGCGTTTCCCCACCTAGTGTGGCGCCGTTCGGCGCGCGGGGGGGGGAACCATCCAGGGAGATGACGGGAAGCCACGACAAAGGGCGAAAGGCGCGATTTGCGACGGCAGCTGGTGGTCTGCACGCGGGCGAAGAAGGGTAACTCTCGCCCCTCCCACCACCACCACCCCCCGGTGCATCACCGTCCTTCGAGAGGGACTCACGCCCGCCAAGGTCGGGTAGAACGACGGTCGACGGAGGGCTCGGGGTGTGCACTAAGTGGGCGCGTCCACCCTGTGACTGATTTTCTCTTCTGGCATTCGAGCTACAGTTAGAGTCGACAGTAAACCAATGCAGAGACTTGGGCCATCGAGAGGAGCGAGTAACGGTAAGCCCACTCTTCCGGTTTGCACGCGAATCACACGCAGCAGTGAGTTCAGACAGGTAGTTTTTTAAAGCGTAAGGGTCGTGGGAGCTACGGACGACCAGGTGGGGAGGCCTGACATCTATCGCAGACGGTTTAGCCAGCAGCCGTAACGATACCCCCGATGGCCCCTTTCTGAAGCGTCATAACCTGCCGGGTTCTCCTGGCCAATCGACACGATAAAGGGATAATTCCTACCGATGATGATCAGTGCTCTGGATTTACCCAAAAGGCGCAGGTTCCGGGTCTGTTTCTGAAATAAAATCCTGATAGTCCAACCGATGGTGTGGCATCGGAATCTATGGCCAGCGCGAACGCGCCTCCGCTTATCGCAGATCTACTTTCTCTTCTGGCTAACGACCAAAGTTCGCCAAATCCGTGTTCTCAGACTGCTATAGTGAACAGCGAAAATGCCGAGAAATGCTAACAATGTGAAATGGTTTATGACTTATAATATGTGATGCGGGCTTATTCACTTATTTTCTTAGATGTAATTTGTTCAATAGCAGAATTAAGATAAAAGAAGAAGAGAAAATGTTTAAAGTAAGAGAAGTTTGGAGTCGTAAGTCGTTTGCTGCATTCTATTGGTTATCTGTCAGAGGATCAGCTACTTCTTGGTGACGAAACAAGAAATCGTTGATCCCTGCTTAGCCGAATATCAGGAGTTGCGGATTAAACCTAGCGGTCAGTCAGAAGTAGTGACGTCACAGGCGGAGACAACTGAGGCAGTTCCTTCCTCGGCTGCTCGCATCGTGCGGTCTGCTTTGTTGTCCCGGTACATCTCGTCTACGCTCAGCCCGTTCAGCTAACTTGCCAAACGTTCCGGGAGCACTCGGGCGCGCAGGGGTTAAATAAAGAATTTCCGCAGTAGCGTATTTTGTACTTCGCTCTTTTAGTTATCGAATTATCGAATATTTTCCATCCCGTAGCAGTACAGATTCGTGACTACATATAATAAGAAAAGCAGGCTCGGAGATGGCTGTTACTGGGCTCTGACAGAAGAGGCAGTCAGTACATATTAAGAACATTTGTACGACATGAGTAAGAACAGTGTCAGATTACCTGACAAGAACGTTTCCAAGAACAAGAAATTAACATATTCTTAAATAATGTCCGTGAGTCATACTTATCCGTACATAAACATAATTAGACTACACCGTTAAAGTTGGGGGGGAGAGAAAACCTCCATATTTAGAGGGGAAAACGAAAGCTTACAGATTTAGATTTAACTTAAGTGGCTGTTATAGCATAAATAAGAGGATTATAATTAACAATAAACTATTTGCCTGAACTTAAATCTTGGATAATTCATCAAAATAACTATTCTTGTCCTTTATACCGGCTTGCATTATATAAGTTCATTTGTCAACAAAAGCAGGTACTTGGACTTTGTAACTGTTCAAAATAGCAAAGATGTACTGCAATGTGTGACATCATCATCATCATTGATCGATTGATTCCATGCCACTAATGTTCAATAGATTACAGGCGGGTCAGTTTGCCGGCGACATTATTCCTTTTTACAGAAGAGTTCTTGCTTTTAATGGAACAATAAGTCACAACCCAAAGAATTTAAGAAAATGCTGTGAAAGCATTCATTGATTTCTGTTTACATTGGCTGTGCCACGTGTCTTTTAGCTTTATTTTGAATCTCTTAAGAATGGCTTGCTTCCGTACAGCCAGGGCTTCTTCCCCAGTAAACACAAGACATCTTTTCGGCGTAGAAGCAGACACCGGGGGTTTTTTTTTCCCTCTGTTGCTTTCCTGGGCCGCATTTTACCTCTTCTAGTCCCTTACGGCTTCAATAGACCGCTTACACTCTCGACTTCTTCTTTTTTTAAATTCCCTGTCGCAATTTATCTTTCTTAGCGGTGAGCGGTAGGCAGTTTTTCTCGAATATGCCAAGTTGTCTATCATCCTCTCTCTTGATTAAATCTTTATTATGCTGACTACATACAGAAATAAGTTCGCGTCGATTTGTTTTTCCCAGACGTAATCGGTGCCAAGGTTCTTGCAGGTAAACAACCTCATCGATCGGTCTATATACACACCAAGCGATGCAGATAAAAATCGCTGTGTGAGTTGTTTGTTTCTATGTTTAGCTATTCCATGCGTTAATGGGACAGGAGCTTTAAAGATAAGGTTGGGCCCCTTTTTAATGAATCTATGATTTAAATTAAAACAACGTTTTAACGATGTAATCTGCAGAATCCCTTCAGAAGACCCTAGATGTTAGTAACAGCTCCTAGGCGCAAAGCATAACGATACAACATGTTAATGATCCAAAATGCGCATCTAACTTGGCGGAAGAGCATCCGCCAGGTAATGGAGTCGGGGGTCGGTGAATGTGATGGACTGGCCAGCACCAAGTCCTCACACGAATATTACTTGGAAACACGGCAGAGCATCCGCCAAGAGAATATCAGCGCCAGGTAATGGAGTTACAGAAGAGTACAGTTGATAATCATTATGGTATAAATCGCTTTACCTATTGCAGTCATTTAAAAACTTACTTTCTTAGTAGTTTTCTGGCGTTATTCGGGTTAATCATACCACTGATCGACTATGTCGTATTGGTTTTTTGTTTCCCCCTTTTTCATAAGTTGCCTGTTCATATAAGTTTCATTTCGTGGCAACTAATGTCGAGTTCTCGCAAGACTTCAAGCTGGTTGCATTACCTTCTGGAGGGTTGTTAGAGCAATAACAAAGCCTATTAAAATGAGAGGATGCAAAAGTCTGTAGAGTCAAAAGCTTATTGCAGCGACTTGTTCTGGAACAAACACGAGAATATCTTCCCGAACGGTCTAACTGGGCGAAGCGAGAGTCGGATGTTGTAGACTCACCACCGTCACAGGAGTCATTAGCTGAATTTAGCAACGGAGCTCCGGAACAATTCCTCGCTCGTTGGCATTTAAAACAAACCATTAATGTGTGGAGCTGAAACACTGTACTAACAGAAAACACCGAATGAAGGTGACTATTAAACTCTGTAATCGCAATTAGTTTAGTTTGGTAAAGTTTACTAATTTCAAAAAGATAGGAGGCTATCTCCTTGACTCGCTGGGGGTGATATCTAACTTTGCTGGAATCTTTCCTTATTTAATTCGATCCCGTTGCGAATAATAATAATAATAATAATAATAATAATAATAATAATAATAATAATAATAATAATAAATAATAATAATAATAATAACGAGATACTGATCACCTCGCTTGGCCAAATACTACTACTCGACCACCTTGAAGCCTTTCCCGAGAGATTTCCAACGAGACATCTTTAATTGTAGCTGTGGGAGGAAAGCGTAGTAGCCGAAAAAACTCTCGAATCCGGCAGGAAAGTACGACGAGCTGAGTCACTGCCTGGCAAGCCCCCGACCCCAGCCGACCAGTATGGTAACCGCCGGAACTCCCGGCAGTACGGGAGCCTGTTTTCACACTGAGTTTGTCGCACCGCGGAAGTTATCGGGCGTCTTACACCAGAGCGAGGCTAGGTCAGCAGGGAGTTGGAGGAAAGTCTACGGCGCGCTCTCGCGACGTTTCTCTTAGGGGTTGGGGTGGAATTCTGTCGTTTATAAAATTTTAAAAAAAAACCAGCACATGATGAACAGAATATCGTCTGGCGTTTTATCCAGCATCGATGACCGCAGATCGCCCTCCCTGGTGACCAGCCACCTGCTGATGACGACTCGGTGCACTCTCCCTTTACCAAAGGCAGAGAAAGAGACGAGCTGGTCGGCCGAGTCTCGTTATCCCTGCTCCGACATCATTTATTGCAGCAAAATGCCCGACTTACAATCCGGCGGGGGTTTCCCCTGACCTGACCAACGATGGCCGTCCGTATTCATTGTGCGATGATGATAGAGCAATGGTATAAATTTCGAGTAGATATGGTGCTAGCCTTTGACCGCATCCGTGCGCCATTGGAAGATCGGATGAAGGAGAGTAAATACGACGTGGTTTTTAACTATTTCTGGGGTCACACGGGGCCGTAGAACGAGAGCCCCCCCCCCCCCGCTCGAAGAGTAATGGCGGCTGGGGTTCGTTCGGTCAGGAAAAAATCTCACTTCTGTTCTGAAGCAGCCCCCCTTTTTTTTGTTAGCTGGCAAATTAAAAACGAGAAGTCCAAATAACTGGAAATTAGCCATTTCCCTTTTAAGGTTCCCCCTCCGCCGACTGCCTTTTATCAGAAGGCGGGGAAGCATTTCTGAAGCTGCAGCGTTCTAATTAAGACATTATAATCTTAAAATTTATTTGAAAAAAAAAGAATGAAGAGAAGGGAGCCTTTATAACTTTTTGTGTTTGCATCGGGAAATGTAACTTGACCCTAAAAATGCGCTTAAATGTTATTTTTGGAGAAATTAGCTCATTAAGAGTCGATAAAGCCACATACATTTTGTTCTGCCTTCTGAGCTCTACGGGCGCGGCCATTTATTATAGTTCCGTTTGAAGTCGGAACTTACCGGTTAAACTGTTAATTTAGCGGACATCGATTTTCGCGGATTGAACGCAACTCTCTAAATCGTCCACAGCTTTTTGGTGATGAGTCTCACTTCGGGGTTGGTGGAGGGAGCATTGATCCCTTCCCCGGACTCAGCGCAGCGCTCGCGAAGGGGGGAGATTCTTAAAGCTGTCCCTTCCTCGGACTCAGCGCAGCGCGCGCGATGGGGGGAGATTCTTAAAGCTGAAACTTAGTCCCGACCGTGGAGTGGACGACTGGATAGTTAACGTTTCGTTTAGTCCCTAGGCGTCTGTCGGGGTTGGAGACAGAGCGATGGTGCGTGTATGGGTGCTTGACGGCGTCGTCCCGCGTGTTCATCGGAATAAGGACAGGAAAAAAGAATTATCTGGGAATCCATCTAAATCGATCGCGACTTGTGGATCCGTTCGTGGATTGATTTAAAGGAAATAGCAGTTTCAAAGCGCCGCCTGGGAAACACCGTTACCATTACACCGGAGATCCAGTTTTCACAGCTGGCGACGTGAAGAATGCCTTTGTGGTGGGGGGGGGCAGGAGAAGAGAATTCGAGTCTGGTGTCGTAAAACTCGGATCGCTCTTCTTCGTCCGCTGCTTCTGCAAATTGAAGAGTGGAGCGCAGACATTCGGATTGAACGGCTTCCCTCGTGAAGACAGCATTAACATCAGCTAAGACAGAACAACATAATGTAAACAGGTTAATAACAACGTACTTACTGTCTGTCGGCAAGGGGACGACGGACCGCAAGCTCTTATCCGGTTTCGGCCACGCCGTTTATTTGCTACCTAAAAAAAAAAAAAGGGTAGTTTGTACTATTACTCACTAGATGGCGGCGCTGTGGTCTGGTGGTAGACTGCTGGGTCCGAAGACCCGACCTCGAATACCGGACAAACTGTCTCGGTTTGACGTACCATTCCAGCTTGTCTTCACTAGCCTGTCACGTGGGTTCCTGGAGGTAGTTAGCATAGGACAAGTTGACACGATTAGGAGCAACGCTTCGAGCGCCAGAGAAAGTGCGAGCGCTCCTCAGATCACGTGTCACTATCTCCGCGTGCGTTTTAGCATACCCGTCTGTTTGACCTCGGGGTCTGGGGGGGGTGCCTTTTAGTTGTGAAGATTTTATATTAATTGTTAGAATTACTAATTTATGCACGGCAGCCATACACATTCCCCCCTCGTTCTATCTCATTTTCCATCCTGCTGTGTGTTATATATCAGCCCAGTCAAATGTTTTCTGTCTTTTTACCGATGGAAAACGGCCGGTACCCGTGGCCTTCTAACCAGGTGGCAGTGGAAACAGCAGTACCCCGGACACCCATTCCATCCCCGCACTG
The DNA here is from genome assembly GCA_018389105.1 of Nautilus pompilius. NCBI lineage: Eukaryota > Metazoa > Mollusca > Cephalopoda > Nautilida > Nautilidae > Nautilus > Nautilus pompilius. Next base: position 373,439 of record JACATO010001120.1, read on the forward strand.
GTCCGGTTCTGCTAATGTTAAAGCCGGTAACGTCACTTGATAGAGAAGTAAAACGGAAAGAAATTGAAATCGTAAGAATTGGCTGGCTGGCTGCTCATGTCCATATTAATGGTACATGATTTTAAAAAAATAAATTAACTATGTCGTTCCTTTTTATGCCAAATTAGCTCCACAGAAATTGTTAACGCTTCCGTTTGTTGTCATTGTTTTTATTTTGGTTCCTTTTCTTTAATGGGAGGAGGATCACGTCGACGAGAGCCAGGGCTTCTTCCATCAATATCCGGTCGTTCGTCATGGAAGCCGGGTTTGCTGCTCCCCCTTCCCACGTTTGTTGCACCCACTGGCAGCTTGATGACTCGTCGTTTCCCAAAACAGAGAGACTGAGCCACGACACGTTTGCTATCGTAGCTTTTGGCGTCAAGCGATCGTCGCGCGTCGGCGAACGGTTTTCCACGTCCGACCGGTTTCCCCTCTGCGAGTTGTTGTCTTCTGATCCTGCGCGGTCGAAAACCCGGCTGGTGGTGGGGGTGGGGAGATAACAAAACTCTTCCCTGCGACGAACCGAACCCCGTTTTCCTTCTAACCCTGCGGCTAAGTCTTCCAGCCTTCATTGTCTCATCGCCCGATTTCAGTTCTCCAGACTGACATCAAGAACATCACGGTTGTTGTAATTAATGTAGTGAAAAATTTTCCGCTCGTCTTTTGTTGTTGCTGCTGCTGCTGCTGCTGTTGTTGCTGTTGTTGTTGTTGTTGTTGTTGTTGTTGCGGTTCTCCACCGGCGTCGCTTCGCCATTTCTACGCATTCGCTAAAACCTTTAAAAACGATTCGCAATCTGAGCCTCGCCGCCTGGATGGCCGCGAACGGGCCTTCGCCAGTTAAGAGTCCACGTGGGCGCTGTCTGACTGATGATCTACTTTACCGTCAGTTCAGATTAAACGACAATAATTTTAAAACATCAACTTAGCGAAGGTTTTAAAGTTGCGCTGCTCAAATACCCGAGAATTATTACGGCGGAGATTCGGGCGAAAGAGCCGGCGAAGAGCACGTGTCCTGTGGGCGGTGGCGCTTTAAAGACGTTTTGTCTCTCGACGGCAAGACGTGAATCTCGCAGACGCGGACGGTACCGCGAACTCCCGCGACGGTGAGCGACCGGGACGCCGAGGAATTTTTGGGCGGTGCGCACCGGTTGAATGCCTGCCACACTCTTCGGGCTTGTGATAAGGGATGAAGCGCACCAGCCACGAGACCAGTCAGCCGGCATTGTCGATAGACTCCTTTAATGTAATTGCGCTTGTCACTCGTTCTTATGCCTCACCTAACTCCCCATAGTTTACCGTCGTTTGTTGGCGACCTTGACCTCTATACCGACTGCTGCACTTGTGCAGTAATATTCACGCCAGGACTTTATCCTGGCCAGTCCATCGTATAAGGATCTTCCTCTTCTCTACCTCGCAGACACTCTGTCCCTAAATTAGATTCATGCTTCGGATCGTCTTCGCCTATAAGATATTAACTACAGAATTAATTACACTTCTACTTTAGACAGTCATGGAGCTTTTCCAAAAATTGTTTCTATAACTGTATGTACATCGCTTTTGATTCTTTGTTGAAACATGCATCGCCATAATATAATAAGATCTAGAGTCATTAACAGATGTTCTTTAAGACAACAACGGAGAGACACCGCATTCTTATGTACTATAGCTATGGGAGCAGCTAATTAAATCTACCGACAACTTATATATATTTCAAAGGCCCCACGTTGGCGATTCCATTTGGTCGTCTCCAGTTTACTTAGGAAGAAAACATCCTTCGTTCATATGCAAGGTTTCATTTGTTTACTGATGAAAAGCTTCGCTGCCGAACACGGCGACAACTGAAAACGAACACAATATTACAGACGAGAGAAATCCGGTTAACAGAAATGGCGTCATTTCGAGTATGAGTATCTGCTTCGCGGCAGACAGGAGACGGGTTTGGTTAAATATACCCGTGGGCGCGATGTGTTGTGCGGTTGGCGGCGGAGGAGGGACCTCGAGCAGAATCCACACAGTAAAAGGATAAACTGTCTCTCTGCGCGTCATTTACGCAAATATCAGACAAATGTAACGGTGTTAGGGTGACAGCGGTAGAACTGAATTACCTCTTGTCATTTGTAGCCACACACCGAGATTACGTACAGTAATAGATAATCTCCATATCTATAGATATTATCATATTATTATTATTGGTATTATTATTTCACACGGCATACAACCCGTCGTGCCCTCTGCCAATGGCCGGTTTGTTCGGTTTTTTAAACCTGTGATATACCGAGACTTTAAATTCGTCTTTGATAAACACGTGTTTGGAAAACTGACACGACACGTGGTTTCCTCCGGTAGATGAGCTCCCCCCCCCAACCGACGTCAGTCCGCGGGTTAGGAAAAAAGAGCAGCGTAAGCAGGTATCGAGAATAATCATGGAAACAGAAAAAAATTTGGTATCAAATGTAAATAACACGTGATAGAATCGCGCGCGTGTGTGTGAGAACGAGGCGATCCGTAGTACAGTCACGTGTTGAGATAGTTACACTGACTGGTTGTCGGCCCACAGGACTGAAGAAGTAGAGGCAGTGATATCATCGCAGTGTGGTGATCACTGCGCCTCCTGGGAAGGAAATATCTGGTGATAAAAAGAATCAAAGACTTGGATAAGGCTATTCAGTGGGGCAGATAACAGCCTAGACTTCATTTTTTAGAAGGAACTGTAAGAGAAGCTGGGAGGAAGATACGCAGAAATGGTACTGCTGACAAGAGACGCGAGGTCTGGGGAGTTAGCTCCAAACTCTTCTCCAAAAGTGACGCTAAGTAACCCAGGGCGGTTCTCTGTGCCACAAACGAGGAGCCAGCAGGACGCACCTGCAAGTTCGACTTTAACGATCCTTCAAGAACAGTCGGATTAGCGCCAAGTGGTCTCGGCGGATGTGCAGCTGGCCGAAAACCTCGGCTGAGGAGAGGCGGACGTAGAGCGAGAGGCTGGAATTAAAGTGGAAGGACCTAAGCTCGAATAAGGTTCTCTCTACAGGCGAGTCGGGGTTTTAGCCGTTTGGCGATAATCAGCGGGAGCGGACGGTATAGCAGTCGGCGCACGAGGGAAGCACGGGAAGGGTGGCGGTGGTGGTAGATCAATGCCGAGAGCGGCGGAGATTTGCATAAAATCGAAGCTGGACTGGCTGAGAAGATATCCCGTTTGGCGAGGATCCGTCCTCCAGCATGATGGATGCGGTGAAAAAAATATCCGGATCGTAAAGGGGCCGATGGATGGGGGCAGTCACAGCGAAGCACGAAATCGTGAGGCTGTTTCAGGGTTGTATGGCGGCTGAAATAATTTTAAATGGCGACCGAACGGCTGGGGATAAATCGTGGGAAGTGCTAGAGGACATTTAGAACAACATTTGGCGGTCGGTCGTTCGTTCCCCCGGTAATCGGCCTGGAGCCACACCGGTGTACTGTATACGGGACTGGATTCTGGGGAGCACCGTCACTTCTTGGGACCCGGATAAAACCTAACGCTTGGGAAACCACCTTCCGGACGATGAGCTGGATTCGATTCGTCAATCCAGATATTTTTCTGCCGATCCCTAAGTTTTAGCCATTGTGACGTCGAGTATTTCATCCTTAACCACTGCTAATGGCGGCGAAGTCTCGTGGAGATCTCCCCACCCCGGCGCTAGCCGACGGAGTCGGACCGCAGGCTGCTCTAAGTAAACCACGATACTCCGTTATTCGTAATTTCGTCCAGAACCAAGTCTCTTAACGCTGTTTCCCATGTTACATATCTTTCTATTATGCTTTTTTGCACCTACATGATCCAGTGTTTATTCCGCATACAGTATAAATAATTAATCACTTTTTAGAAAAACTTTAATGCCCGTTTGTCTCCATAAAAACGAGCAGAGCTACCGTAAACTGATATATGGTTACCATAGATACAGACCGTGATGATGTCGTAATTAATTTCAGAGAAATCCAATATGCATTTTCTTTTTGTTTTTTTATCATTTCTTTCTGGATACATTTGCAGCAAAAGCAGGCTAATGATTTGCATTCACCTTTCTCCTACTAAGTAATCAACGTCTTAGAGATCGATACAATCGATAGACATGGTTTTGATTAAACTGGCTAGTCGGCTCCAGAAATGAAAGTGACGAAAACGAAAATAAAAACATGTAATTTATTTCTTCTTTTTGTATGGAATAGAATGTTTTTGGTCTTGGATTAGAATATAGATGCGCAGGCGAGAGATAGATCATTAATTAAGGGAGTTGCAAAGGATATATCCCGATAAGCAGCTTTTGCTCATTAGACTCGGGATTGGTGAGATTGAACAGTGAATGATGATAGGTTTCCTTCTCTCCAAGGCTCTCCTTTGACGGTGGAGAGTCTGGGCGGGCGGCTAACGAAGATCAAATGCTTAATGCCAAGATATCGGAAGCTGGGGACTGGGTGAGATGGTAAAACCTCAACAACAAAAAAAACGGTCTCTGATTAACTGATTTAAATGAGGGAAACAAAAAGGCAAGAAGGGATTTGCCAGTTGTTCCCGACGACTCGCGCTATTTTGCATTATATCTGCTACTGGATAAGACCAGTTAAACCAACAAACCCCGGTATCTCTGTTAGTGGAGATTTCGGCCCCGTTTGATCGTTTCCGATTACTGGTTGCCTGCCCTACTTTGCGCCCCTTAGTTACGAACACTGTGCGGTTTTTTAAAAGCCTTCTGATGTGCTCCACACGTGTTTAAAATCGAAGCTAGATGGCAGTCATCAAGGAAGCGTGACGAGAGATTGTGTTGTGTAGCAAAAGCGATACGGCTTTGTGTAACTGATTTCGATAGAGCGCTTTCACTGACTAGTTCACATAAATTAAATTAATAAAATCCTAGCAGTAATAAAAGACATTTTATGGCTTCAAAACAAGGAGCTCTGACACATCCAAAGACGATTAGCCATTCCAATTCGATTAGCAACAGCAGGATGGTAGAGCCAATTTTGTTATGGTGCAGATCGGCACTCGCAGAAGGAAGTTTGGACAGTTTTTTCTAGAAGCAAAATACATAAGAATATTAATTCTTTTATTTAATTTTTTTTTAGACAAATCAAAACAGCCCTTTAAAAATGCTGCAGGAAGTATGTGCCCTTTCAGTAAATAAATGAGTCATTTTACAATGTCCAGAATTGCCAGCTGTAGAGTCATTATTGCATTTCTTTGGACTTTGGGGAAACGAGATTTTGGCCACGGTATTAAAGGTAACCCTTTAAGGGTTAAGAATTCTCTTTAATAATAATTAAAAAAAAGAAACAAACAGATTTTAAGTAATTCCGAATCTTTAAAGCTGTTAGTACGGATAATTCTTACGATTCTTACACATTTTTTTTTATAACGCCTTCGTCGTTTCCCAAACGATTGGCAAATATAAATTCTCAACTTTTAATTCTAAAAATACGATCATTTAAGGAAAAAAAACAACAACAAGGATTTCGTTCTGGTTCTGTCACCCAACTTAACACGAAAAAAAACGGTAGGCACCGAGATTGTCCACGGTTTGACGTTAGCTTCAGTTCTTTTACGATTATAGAATTTTAATCCCTTTGAAAGCTTCAGGTCTCAAACTTCCATCATTTTCCCAACTGTTCACAATTTTACCCGAAACGTGTATTTAGATACATGCGACCGAACGGGCAGAAAAACCAAAGACTTTAACCGAAATCATACTAGGTCGGTATATCCTTGCTGGGGGGTTGATAAGGTCGAGGTGCTGCCACCACGGGTCATGCATGACAAGAAGCCAGGGGGGTGATATACGTGAAACTTGGCCGGTCCGCCAGCAGTCAGCGTCGATTAAGCCCAGGTCCGATATACGATGGGTAATCTCGGTGGAAACTATTCAGGAAGAGGTCACTTAACGTAAGGGAACGTTAATGCTTCGCCTCGATTCCAAATCTTTGCGGTAAATAGTTCTGGTAACAACCTCATTCTTGTAGAAGAGATAGGCATCAGCCGACCCGAGATAAATCTTATCCATTTAAGATTATTTTTTTTTTCCATCGTGAATTTAAATCTGCGCCCCATTAGAGGAAAAGATAATTTCCGAAAATATTTAACCCTTAGCACCCCGGCCGTGCGTTTTTTTTTTGGCTATACGTTGTATTGGTGGCTCGGTTACAGAGCGGAGGTGCACTGTGGATGGGTGCTTTTCTTTCCTGATAACGACAACACCAATACCCGCCTTCACCGCGGGGCCTAAGTGCGAGGCGAGGTTCGCGGCAAATGCCGGCGAGATTGACAATTGAACTTATTATTGTTTTTTTTTTTTTTTGATAGTCTTTCGGCTCAAACCTTACAGCTCTAAGACGGAGGGTTGGCGAGGGGCTTTTACGAGAAGAGAATCGGCTGAAAGTTTACAGTTACAAAAATAATAAAAAAAACCCGAACTAAAAGAATTATTCTATTACATGGGCGTCAGGCGGAAACCGACACCAACACGGGCCCGAGTAGGCCGGTCGGCGAGGGTTAGGGTAAAGTCGATCTGTCAGGGTGATCGATCACAGCAGAAGAATCGATTTAAAGGTGCGCGGTGACTATGTAGTGAGGTGGAAGGAAAGCCGAAGGCATCTTGTTCTGATCATTTTTCTTTTTTTTTTTTAAGAATTGTCGTAGTTAACGGAAACTTTCTCGCGTTTGTCTCTGGCCCTTCGAGCTCTTGTGGGTTTACGAGGGGCGCCCGTGCACGCGGATTAACACGAGCTCAGCTGCGCATTGCCACGCTCATCGCGTTGGTGGGAAGCTTTCGTTGTACTATTATCTGCTTTTATGTTATTTCACCGACTGCTCTCACAGCTAACCCGGAAGTCAGCCACAGTTCCTCGAGTAGCGTCGCGCTCGCTCGCTAGTGGGACCTGACGGGCTTCATATCCCCGGCCGGGAGGGTGGATGGAGAACAACTGCCGGACAGAGAGATGCGTGATTGGAGGCGATCGATCGATCGATCGGTCTCGAGAAAGGCGCTGCGACCACGCCGTCGTGATTCTAACGACCCCGACTCCGCCAGGAACCAATTAACGCGCCGTCAGGTTCGATGTGGCCCCGTGTGTTGTGGGCGGACAGAGATTTCTCGAGTCCCGAATCATCAAATAAAGAAAAGAAAGCGAAGTGACTTTATTCTTCTCTTTCGTAAGAGCAAATGATGTTAGTCTCTGCCGAGCTGATGCTATTGAATTTCCGTGTAGCTGTTGTGACGTCCGCGCTTCTGGGAAAGACGCCACTTCGTTGTACACAGCGCCCCTCAATAATAATTTGGCCACTATGACGACACGATAATCCGTTTGAGGAGAACGGCGAGTGGACAAGTAGGGACGAAGTAGGGACTCTACAGAATTCACGAGACTTTTCATCGTGGTCTGATCCACAAAGACGTGGGCGGGCTTCTTAACGATACAAATGCAGCCACAGGGAGGGCTTTGTACCCAGCGCAGTCCACACACGGCTAGCAGCGCACCTCTTTAGTACAGTGATGGCAGATCCGTCTTGTAAACGCCGGTTCTGTCTTTCCCTTCATATTACCAGATCGCAGCCCATACCATGACGCTGCCGTCTTCTCGTTCGACCTTGAGAGAAAAGCACAAGAATTCTAGGTCTTCACTAGGTTTTCTCCAGACTCAAGTGCCGTCTCCAGCCGTTAACTGCTGAAAACTCGAACTCACCGGTGGAGTTCGCGCGCGCCCCCCAAACACTCAATCAGATCTTTGGAAGTGCAGTCTACGTGGTGCCCACCCACCCCTCTTGTATCCCATCGTTAATTTACGTTGTCCCTTTTGAAATCTTGTCCCGTAACAATTTGGTAAAGTTCTCATATTTCTTTCCCGTTAGGGTTAGGGTTAGGGTTAGGGTTAGGGTTAAGGATTAGGGTTTAGAGTTAGGGTTACGATTAGGGTTAGGGTTAAGGTTAGGGTTAAGGGTTAGGGTTACGATAAAGGTTAGGGTTACGATTAGGGTTAGGGTTAAGGGTTAGGGTTACGATTAGGGTTAGCGTTAAGGGTTAGGGTTACGATTAGGGTTAAGGGTTAGGGTTGAACTGTAACGGTCCGCGATACTCCAAATTTAGAATTCTCGCAGTGTTGTTCTGGTTTATCTGGGCAAAGATCGCCTCCCCCCTTTTTCCCTTTTTTCTCCACTAATGTAGTGTTGCAGCGAGTGACCCCCCCCTTCCCCCCATGAGGCGGGCTGGACGGGTCGAATCCGCTCCACGGAATGCAGAAAGCATGTATAATTTAAGAGAACCGTCAGAAATCTTCGCGCACTGTCTGCTTTAATCAGCTCTCTGGTTGCTGGAATCTCGGAAACAAGCAGTTATTTATTACCCAGAAAATAGCTAGTTATTACGCTGTCGTGTAGACAGACTGCGGATGTCTACCACCCCAGCCTTCGCTGTAAAAGTGACTCGCACTGACGCCGTAACGACGCCATTTGAAAGTACAAACCGTAAATGTATTTCCGACGAAGTACGCATGGATTATTTGGCCAAAGCTACAGCACTTTACGCCATGACGCTGCCAGTCTGCAAACCGTTCATGGGGGAAATTGGTAGGTCCCTACTTCTGCCGTTTAGCAAATCACAAACGGTCTCTTTCTAGCGACCATGTGCTAGCATTTACTCGGTTCCATGTTTTTACGGCTTCGAGCGAAGTTTAGCCTCCCCAGCTTTATTTTCTAACTACCCCAAGGAAGAGACCCTGTTGACCCTTCGTGTTCCGGAACACGAACTCCGCTGACAGCTGCGGGTGACGAACTCGGACTGATGGCCTCGCACTATTTGTCCAGGCGTCTCTGGGAAATCAGTCGACCTTGAACAATGATTGTGGGATAACGAAAAGTCAGGAGAGCGGGAAGGTGGGAAGGGGACCTGAATGGTCGGTCACTGTCCGGTGGTTGGGTTCATTTAAAATCGAGCGACTAACGATACAAGGTGATGGATGGATGCTATTCGCGCTTGGTACTTTCTGGATACCTCCAGTACACTTTAAGGGCGGTGATCTACAGACAGAACGCTGCTGTTTACCGGTTTCCGGGAACAAGGATTAGGGTGGGGAATAATTTTCTAAAAACATTCTCTTGGGAAACGAATTTGAATCGCATTCGCATAATTAACCGGTCTGTTACGTTTTATTTTTTTTGTTTTCTTTCCTTTTGATGTTGTAATTTCGCCGCCGATACTCCGCCCTTTAATTAGGAAGTATGGGCCAGAAGGTGGCGCGGTGTTCGGCAGTCACCTTAATCCATCAGACTGGGCGGCCTGAAGAACCGTCGCGACCATTTCCTTCCCACCGTGTTAAATGTCTGCCGGCAGATCGTCGGAGCCCGATGGAGAGACGGCGACAAAAGTATATTAAAAAACACGAGTTATCCGAAAATGGCATGCTGTTTCTTCTGATGTACTGCCACGTGAACTAAGGGAGTTAGCTAAAGCCGCGGGAGGAATTTACATAATCTGGGTGGCAGGTTAGTTAGCTAGTTGCTACAGAAATGGAATATCTGCCGCCTCTGAAGTGTCCCCGGGTTTATGCCTTCTAGCCGTACGCTCTTGCACGGATACTTATAAGTCAAAAGGTCGTCGGCATAATTCGAATGACTCCTAGCCAGACCCCGAACCCTAGCCGGCTATATCAAGGATTTGCCTGCCTTTCCTATTCACAATTGGTGCGTTCCGTTGTCTGCATTGGTCCCTGCCAGTCTGCAGCACACCCGGATACAAGCAGAGAAGAGATTACGTCATCATCCATTTTAACGGGCTCTCGCACTTCAACCAGGGCTGCCCCCGGCTTGATGATTCTCCATCTTCTTTGGCAAGGATCAAATACAAGTTGTTTCTTAATGGAATGGGGACCTTTAAGAGTTTGGTTCGCTCCGTGTCGCACTTCTTCATCAAGAGCCGAATACAAATCAATGCCCTGAACGGCCACCCCCCCTTGTGCATATCTGTCCATTTCCGGTTGCACTTATTCCAGCCTTCCACGGCGCATGCGCGACGATGACAAAAAAAACCGTTTCCGCGAAATAGAGGAACGGCGAAGCGCTTCTCGGCATGGCGATTACCGTTCTGATGAGCATTACTCTGCAAGGCTCAGCCAAAGAAAGCCGGCTTCTGAACGCGTAGATCGCCGCTGGCTCAAGACCGAAAACCTGATTAGATTTCTTAAAGGCTGCTGAAACTAAAGGACGACATCTTCTGAAGGCGCGCTCTTCCAGAGAATTGGTTCTTGCTCGCACTCGAGTTCTGCGCGCGCGTCCTGTTGTTTACTTTATTTCTAATATTAACCCGTAGTACGTTAATGTAGAGTAAAGGAAAGGCGAGATTCGTACGGGAGGGGCCTGGTGGCGGAGTTGGGCCGTGCGCGGGGCTCATAGATCCATTCACTAAGCAAATGGTCAATCAGTCCACGTATCGGCCGCCACTGCGCTTCTCTCTTAGCCTCCTCACCCGACTGCAGAGTTCAACGATCTAGATTGATGGTGCGAGGCATTCGCCGTAAAGAACTAGTTCTTCCTCGGGAACGGTTTTATCTCCCGGGTCGTTTTAAATGCCTCATGCCCCTGGTTGTGACGGAAGAATTCTGAGAGCTGAATTCAGAAAGCGTCGACAGGGTTTGCGTACACAGCAGAGAGACGTGCGCTTGCTGTCCGTTAATTAACCTAGTGCTTGGACTTTAAAATTTACCATCGACTTACTGTTAGGAATCCGTTCCGCGTCTCACGAAAATGTCAGAAATTCGATCCCCGGTTTACTCATACAGCTACAAAGATATGATATTAATGCATTTTGTGAAAGCCATTATTAGGATATACACAGTGAAAACTACTTCCAGGGCGTCAGCAGCAATCATTTGGGTAATAGCACCGTCGCTACGTTCTATTGGGGTAGAATATCCACAGCGTGGATACTGGCGCCATATTTGTCAGCCTAAGCGCCAGAATTTGCTTTGGAGAGATTTCCAGTCCGGCCAGATTCTTCACCTGTAGATGCTCAGATTCCCGACTTTTATTCATCCTCTAGTAATTTTTTGTCAGTTTGAGTAGGCGAATTTGACTTTATAAAGAAAATGGCGACAACAATTTTTTTAATAATTGGATACGTTAATCAAACCCATGCCGTCTATCTGTCACATTTGCCTTGGTTGTCTTATTTCAATGCCAATCACTCCCCCACCCCTCCAGCCCCTGGTCAGCAGGGACAGAGATGACACACGAACACCTAGGAGCTGTTGCCGGCACAAACAGTATCACCTGGCGTCGAAGAATAGCTGAGAAGAGCGGACAACTCACCACCTGCACTCACAAGTACCCGGAAAATTCTACCACCCGGGAGCCGGAGGGAAACCTACGTGACAGGTTGGTAAAAAATAGAGAGAGAGAGAAGTGACCCTTCCACGGCGGTAGGCCAAACCGAGGTGATGCTGAGCGGGAATCGAACCCTCCAGCCTTAAAAACAGAGCCACTGTTTTGACATTACAATACTGTACTTGTTTAAAAACTCCATGCGAAACTATTTCAAGAGTTAAACTACTTAAGAAATATTTAAATTTCTTTTGTTTTTGGGAAATTTCAAAACTGTAAACCAAAAAGCGAAACGGAAACACAGAGATGCTAATTACTGTATTAGACTTTTTTGAAAAGGATTTTGCGAAAATTAAATTTTATAAATAGCAATAAATGCTGGATACTTCAAATATAATTAATTAATATCTCTAAACAAGCAAGAAAAAATAAATATTCACAATTTCAAATCGGCATTGGTGTTTTTATCGAAATCTAGCTCACTCTTCGCTAAGCAGGCGATCTTTGGCAAAAGAATAGCTTCAAATAGCAATACCTCACATTAAATTTGTATTATGACTGCTAGGGGGAGGTTGCCAAGTCCACACTAATAAGAATAGAGAGTTGTTTCTCTCAAATGTTAATTTATTTTTGTTTCACTTGTTTTTATGACGTCATGAATTTGTTTCCCACGAGATTGGTGCTCTCATAGCACGTCCGCGTCCAGGAGGAAGTTGCCCGATGCTCGCGAGACACGGAAACCTCTCAAATGCTATCTGTGTAAGTTCATACTAAAAGTTTCAGGTTTACTGAGATTTACTTGGCATTTAAGCGAAGCGAATCCTCAGTTTCACTCCAGTCACGAAGTTAACCACATGAGATTTGAACCTTAATAGAATGCTAACCTTCGCCGTTGACTGTTATAGATGAACCGAGTTATTTCTTGGACGCTGGAATTCGTAAGAAATATGCTGTCCACTTCGAGAATGTGTTCACACCAGCTCCGAATGCAGTTATAACGTGCGTTTTCATTTTAATGCAAAGACAGCAGATGGCAGGGTCTGTGAATTAAGCGAAATAGCTAACTGTGAGAACTATCGGTGACCAATGAGTAGCGCTACTACTTTCTGATCACTACGCGACCACTATCTTGTCTTTGCGCAATAACAGATCGACAATGTGCGTCTTGTCAAACGACTTTTGTTGTTTTTAAATTTACATATGTTGAGAAATCGTTAATGGGGAAGAATAATCGTTATACTTACCTATACAAAGGTTTCCGTTGGTTTCTTTGCTTTCGTCGAGATTTCTTCAAAAGCCGGGGCGAGAGGCTTTCGCTGTAATCTACAGTCAGCTGGCGTGGAATCCAATGTCCTTTCAAGTGAGAGGAATCTCTCGGTCGCATCTGGACGAAGTGCCCAATATAAGAAAAAAAAGTTACAGGAATTTTTTTTTTTTATTTTTAGAAAAATAAATCGTTCACCAAAACGTGCACACCTAGTGCGTCTTCATTCTAGTAACGTAACCGTGTCTTGTGTCTGTATTAGCGAACCAAACTGGCCGAAGGCGAATCATTTGTCGCAGCAGCAAACAGTCGAAGGAAGGCGACTTTCCGGTTCTGTCCTTGAGTTGTTGTTTTTAAAGGGTTAGGCTTCGGCTGGTTCGGAAAACTGAGCCGGCTAAACTCACGTCAGTTACTCGAGCAAGCACCTGGAGACTGTGTTAGAGTTCGCTTACCCCGACAGCCTCATCACCAGCGCAGGAGGCGAGATTATACGTGAACAGCAGTTGAGAAGGTGAACAATGCGCGGCGAAGAAGTTACAGAGCGACCAAATCGAGGACGCCGTCGATACCTTTGTTTCTCGCTTCTTTCTCCGCGGTTCGGAAAAGCTAAGACTTGAACCCACAGCCACTTCCGGGTTATCTACAACAACGAGGGGCATGGAGTTACACCGGATATTATCCCGAACTGACTTCGTTCCTTCAGAGCTGCAGAAGAGATGCTTTAATATACAGTCAGTCACTTCCAAAAATAGACCAGTTGGCAGACCAAAGTACGATGATTATCTCACTGACTGGCTGGTGTGAAGTCCAAGAGATAGCCCAGAACAAACAGAGGAGCAGGATGAAGATCGCTGCGGTAGGAAGCTTTTCATCATTTAGCAGTAGATTTCGGTTTGAAAACAAAATGGATTTTGATTCTTCCAATAGCAACAGCACTGAAGTCGTATTCTTGATGTATACGGCCTTCTCAGGATTTCTATAAAATTATGCGAAAAACGTCAATTTTATACACGTGTTGCAGAAAAGATGTCAAATCCGAAATTCTATGTGATACCTGAACTATTCGGTAGATTGGCTCAGTTCTCGATTGGAGTAGTAAGTTCAGGTGTAGAATGACCGATGTTAGATATCATGCTTAAGTTAGGTTCAATCAGAAATTTCTACGAATTTACCGAAATTACGATCTAGTTTCTTTTTGTTTGTAACTTTGTGACACAGAACACAAACAGGTGTGTGTGTGTGTGGTGTTGCTAGAGGTCATCTGGGTGTGACAGGGTTAATCACGCGGAAACCGTTTCACGGAAACATACCTCAGGTGTTAAGCCTGTGGATGGCCAAGTGTGTAGATTATCGACTTCTGGCGATTGAGACCTCAGATCGATTTCCGCTGAAGATCGGCTCGGTTTGGGGAACCGTCATTACCATTGTTTTCTCCCTCCTGAAGATAGACAGGAGAACTGATGGGAATTTTTCATTTCTCACTGAAGGCGGAAGTGCTGGTCTCACCAGGTTGGGGGGGCAGCAGTAGTGGCTGGTAGCTATGGCACTGCGCCAGCACGTCTACAGGTACAGTTTACCTTTAATTGACGATTTTTTTCTTTAAACCTCCAGTCAAATTTAAATCGAAAAACTCTGCGAAACCAAGTTGGAAAAAGAGGGGGGGACTCCGAGCCGAAGGCATACAGGTGAAAACGTGCAGTCAATGAGTGTTGTTGGTCGTTTTATTGCTTCACACCTGGTCTGACCCCGGAGCATAATAGCCCCCGTCCACTGTTAAATAACTACTTACGGGTGATCGAAATGCGTCCTTGTAAAAAACGAAATGAGGCTCACGGCTCTGACGCTGCCAATATCACATCGAACGCTTAAACAATAGTTACATTGATGCGACATGTGGTTCTTAGATTTAAAAGTACGTTTGTCTGTATGTCAGCAGAATATTTACTGGATATTTTACACGTGGTTCCCTTACGCTTTTATTTCATTATTATTATTATTATTATTATTATTATTATAGGCTTTTAAATCGTTTCTCTCTGCTGCGTCAGTTCCTGGATATTTCCATTTTAGCTTTTTACTTCTTTTCGTTTCTTTTCACCCGCTTGTTCTTGCCCAGTGTCGTTTTGGCACTAATGGAAACTCAGACCGGTAAAGCTCGCTGCTTATTGCATTCACCGGCAAACCCAAGCGTTTTTGTTTCTTTGTTTTGTTGTTGATTTGTTTTCTTCCGTAGCTTATAATGGCAGAGCACCGATCTGCACGCTCTCCGTCTCTCTCTCTCTCTCCATTTCTCCATCTCTCTCTCTCTCATCTCTCTCTCTCTCTCTCTCTCTCTCTTTCTCCATCTCTCTCCTCTCTCTCTCTCTCCATCTCTCTCTCATCTCTCTCTCTCTCTCTCTCTCTCTCTCTCCTCTCTCTCTCTCTCTACGCGTTCGTTTCGATCATCTGCGCTGATCTGGGATCCTCGATACTCAGGGAGCAGCAAACAATGTCGGAGAGCATCATGTCTCCTCTCGGCCCGGCTTCGCTTACGATGTATTTATCGATCCGGGTGCCTCATAATCATAAAAAACTACGCCCCTCTCTCTCTCTCTCTCTCTCTCTCTTCTCTCTCTCCTCTCTCTCTCTCTCTCTCTCTCTCTCTCTCTCTCTCTCTTTTGTTGTTTTGCTACAAATGACTAATAATGAATGTAGCTCTGGAATCGGTCTTTTCCGTAATGTAATACAATGTTTGTCGCGTCTGTATGGGTAACCCGTTCTTCTTTTATGCATTAACAGACTTGGAAAGTCTGAACAGGTCGCCTGTCGAGCGCACGCGTCAATCAGAACTTGGTCTCTTTCGCAGATCGTCAAAAGATGCTAATCACCCTGTAATCGATGCCCTTGGTCAGTGGTACGTTGCTAATGGGTTTTCCATAAATTAATTACCCCATTCGTCAATCTTAAAAGTCTGCAGCTCACCTGTAGTTGTTCAACAGTCGTTATGACGAAAACGTGTTGGCTGAGTGGACGACGATTTCTATTCTACGCTTAAACATCCGAAAACGCCTTTGTCCTTTTTTTTGGTCGCTGTTCCCCACTCGAGCACCCTGACACTTTTAAAAGAGAAAGGCGTGACGCCCAAAACACACGGAATGTTCGCCAAAATGATAGAGGACACCAGATAAACTTCGCGATTTTGGCCGCAATTCCGAAAGAGAAAAAAAAGGACTGGCTCAGAACTTTCTCAGTGGTCAACGGCCTAATACGATTTCCATGCTCGTCTTTCGGGAAAACATCAGATCTGTGCTCTCAAACCGTCTTAGAATAAAAGCCAGGGTTTGCGACAAACCTGCTGTACTGGTGGGTCAACCAGGGACTTCTACGAAGAAATGAGAGCGTCCACTTCTCCCAACGAAACGTTAACCGATTTGTGGCATCGCTTACGGCCGAGTTTACAGGATATGATATCCCCCGCACCTCCTCCCCTGTCAAATATTCACTTTTTTTTGTCCAGGTTCACTATAAAATGCTTTCACCTGGAAAAAACCTCCCCCTTTTCACGGCCTCTTTCCGTATGTTTTGAACAACGAACGGACTATCTCGACGTGGTATCCATATCACGTGAATTGCCGAAGGTAGTAAATGTCGTGTCAATACAGTGTAGAGATGGCCTCAACGCTTAGTAAAAAGAAAAACGAGTAGGGGAGAGAATTCGTCCTAAACCACTTAATTTTTTTTAAAAAAAAGGAAAACGGACTCTGAGTATCATTTACGGTAGAAACCTCGTACACATCCAAGGAACAAAGGACAGATTACATGACAAAGACGCGGGTAGTTAGCTACGGAATAACAGAAGCCTATTAAAATATTTTATCTATTTTTTAAAATTCTTTTTTTCTTTTTCAAAACTGTCCAGAAACGTTATTCCTACAAACCCGGCTCTTGTTCTTAATTGTAAGCCAAGTTGACAGGTATCGCTGTAGAATTAGATCTGATTCCCTCAACAATACGCTTCCTAAAAACAAACAAACAACACTGGAGCATTTTGTTTCCAACGTCTGAAAAGTTCCTGGCAAAGACTGCAACTTGTTAGAGACTAATGATAATATGAACGTTTTCGAAAACCCAGTTACAAAAGTCCTTGTAAGGAATTTTCTTCGGACATTTGCCCTTGGATAGACGTTGATTTGCATAATGCAATTAAAATTATGCTGTGATTCTGAACGTTATCAGAAAACAGAAACAGGAGAAGGGGAAGCTGAGTTTTTGCGATGAGAATGGTGCGGCGTCGAGATTGGTAGTGGTGCCGGCCGGATTAAAGAAACATTTGGAGAGCAAGAAGAAGGCGAAACTAAGGATCAACACGCCAGCATTCATGCGAGTACCGCAGAAAGGTCGAGGTCAGTAACTGAATTTGTCCCTGCCGTATACCTTTCGCTTCAGCCGCTTGGCCCTGCTTAACGCTCCTCTAAGGGAGTTTGCGCGAAGCTTCTGTCCAGCTGCCAAATTTCAGTCAACCTGACCACGAAATATCTGGAGGAGAACGATGTTTCCCTGACCAACGAAATTAAAGGGAGAATGACTGGAAATGTGGTTAGCTCCTTGATTTTTGACGAATCGCCAGATGATCCCGACTGCCCCAACTTTGGTGTGGGGAAGTCAGAGTTTAATGCAGGAGTTCGTGACGTCAGCAAGCAGGCAAACGGGTGCAGCGTGCGAGCGTAAAACGGTTAATGAATATTCACTTACCCGGAAGGGTGTGGCAGCAGTGAATTCCGAATTAGCGTTTTACTGGGCGAAGTTCAGACAGGAAGTAGCGCTCAACGAAAATCCGCAATTGAATCGTCTGTCTGGTCCAGCTCATCTGCTGCACGTTCCTGCCTCTCATGCAACAGGTGCTTCAAAAATGGCCGATTTAAAGAATTTCGTGATTGATGCTGGTGACCGACCAGACGGTTCAGTGTGTGGTCGGCTGCAGTCAGTGTTCAGAAGGCAGGGGCGACCTAATACGGCTTTTAGATCCGAGAGAGGTCAACATGGCAAAGCCGAAAACTCGAGCAGCTGCGCGAGGAACAAGGAAAGGTTCTGGTACAAAGCCAGAGTTTCTCATCGAAAAACTTCAACCACTGCACGAAGCAAAACCATTTGGAATCCTGTTAGTCAATAGACGCAACTTCCTCTGATTCAGAGCTGCGTGGCATTCTGGTTAACGGGTCTCTGCAGAACCCTTTTTTTTTTTGCAAATGAACATCCGAGGAAATTCCAGAAAAAGCCAATTTCTCCATCTCCATTTTGCCAGCCACTGAGCAGGAAGAACTCGGAAGCGCATTCCAAAGTTTTCATGGAGAGTTGTCGAAGACGAGGGAGATGACTCCTGGTGGAGGAAGTGCTAAGCTGGAAAGCGAATTCCAGGGGTACATGGTAATGCCGGCTCCAGACAACTGCTTCATCACTCTTCTTTAAATCTGGAAAACTCGCCTCGCCGACTTCTCGACTTTCAGCCGCTCTGCTTCTCGCATTTACTCCGAAAAGTGATTATTCATTTTACTGCTCCTAATTTCATCTGTTTTGTTGTTGTTGTTGTTTTAATAAACATCGATAAATTCCCAGAAAATATCAACCGAAATCGAAGAGTTTTGGGTATTGTACATTTGGCTTCGAATCAGTGTTCAATATAAACCCACCTCCTAGAAGACGATGCCCTGACGAAATTATATAGCGTTGTACAGTATCTTGATATCTGCCTATTAAAGAATTCTATGAATTTTTAATCAAGTTTACAGCCGAATAACTTTAAAAAAAAACCTATAATTTCACATTTCCTCCACATGCTTCAATGTAGAAAAATGCGCTTTCTTTAGACATTTGTCCGGTCTTTCTTTTAGCATAACCTCGCTGCTGAGAACCAGATATCTCAAACATTCATCTGACCACAGCAATATTGCATCTTTGTGTGGTTTCGTTGATGCTTGGCCCAGTCAGGCCTCTTATCCTTCTCACCTGTTCTAACCAAGGGTTTTTCTACCCAACCAACTTCTCTCTAATTGTCACCTGATGGTAGCAGCTGAGATGCTGACTTTTGCAGAGGAACCGTGGACCTTCGCTAACTGACTGCCTCTCAAGAAAGAACTGACTTTCGAACCACCAACCTATCTCCAATTTTCCGCGCTTTATTGTTGTTGTTCCTTTTCCTTCCTTGGCTCTTTGATTTCTCGGCTGAACCGGGTATCTCTATTCCATAAACAACATTCACGTGACATCCGTTTCAGTTCCCCGCTTGGAGTAACCAGCTCTAAGAGCAGTAATGCATATCCTTGCTTCTCGTGGAATTTCCTATTTAGCTGTCATCTCTGTTTTCCAAACAATGCAAATGGCAGTTATTAATAACGAGACCAATTAGAATTTATACTAAAGAATGCCATGAGCTGGCATTTATTCAGATTAGTGTCAGTAAACGACGTATTCGTGTTCTCATTATAAACTAATGCAACATCTACTGAAATAACTTGCTGGGTGCATAGTCATCTTTAAAGAAGCTTGAAACTATGAAACGTTATCTTATCTACTCTGGCACGTGGTTGATTATATTTTTTGTCTTTTTTATTCTTCCTTTGCCGGGATAATTCATTTTTGTTGGCAATAAAATTTAGAAAACCTTCCACATGATATCCGCCCGCCTGTTTCTTTTTCTTCTTCTAATTTTTCGCCAACTTAAAGTACATGGTGGCTTTATCTATGATTACATTAAAATGAAAGTATGTTTCATCTTTAACGAAGTTGAAGGAGCAAAATGACTTTTTAAATTGGTTTAGTTTCGTAAAGCGTAATAAACCAGAAAAACTGGAGTCAGTCAAATTCTGATGCTTTCTGAACGTAACAGTACATATGACATCGAGTTTATCAGAACCAAGATTGGCCGGCCAGCCACTCTGTTCCCTGGGTGATTCGAAAGCTAAACGGCGAAAGTTTCTTTAAAATGTTTTGGCTTTATTTGCGTCAGGTGGTGGTTCGTAACGCGGGGATCGCGAAGAGAACTTTGCACCAAAAGACTAGTCGGAACGTCGCCTCTCTTCTAAGAGCAATTCGGCGACTTCGTTTATCCAGGTTCGAGATGCTGAAATACCCCATTTTCGTGAGCGAGGGCTTCGTGGCGACACTGGCCCAGGGTAATGTCGGCGTCACAAGGTTTCTTTAAAAGCCCTGTAAAGACAGGTGGTTTAAGACAGATGTTCCATATGAGGAACAGATTTTTAAGCTCTATTTAAAGATAATTATTACAAATTTCTAATGCAGTTTTCTGATAACAATTTCCTTACGGACTAAAAGAAAATACTCTATCATAACCAATTTAAGACCTACAGTGCCATACACTAGAGGAAATATGGTTCCTGCTGAGGCAGAGTGATATGCAGTCCTTTACTTACATTTATTAGCAAATTGGAGTTTAGAAGGCGTAATCGTTTTCAATGAAAATTTGCATGCTGGTTTTTGTTTCAAGCAATAAATCGATTCTCTTTGTAATTTCTTCTTTAATTATTTAAGGTACGCGGCATATACTTAATTAGCTCGGAGAATCAAAGAACGAAACATCATAGAAGTACCACATTAATTTTTTTTTTTTAAAAAAAGAAACAATTTAGATACATTAAAGAATAGAATACTTAAACGAAAAATCTGGTAAATTTTGAACCTAAGTTATTTTAAGACAATTTCTGTATCGTTTTCTTTTTATTTTTATTGTATGGCGAGCAGGAATTCGTCCAGCAGTTTCTTTCCTAGATTATCTTTCGCGAATCAGAATTCCGGCTTTTATCTGCGAAGGCTTCTGAGGGACCGAACTCTTTGATATTTCAAATCAGCCCAATCAGAAACACCGAGCGGCTGGAGGAAAAGCGTATCATCTGAGAGCCTACTTATAATTAATGGCGGCATTTTCTTCTTTTCTGTTGTTATATTATTATTATTATTATTATTATTATTATTATTATTATTATTATTATTATTATTATTATTATTATTGAATTTTTAAAAAGCGTTGAGACAGGAGGGGCTTTGGCTATAATCTTTCTCTATTCTTTATCAGTATCAATTTATGGTTTGCGAAATAGTTAAAAAGTGTTCGGCTCCATTCAATTACTGCTACCGAGCCGGCCGAGTCGTTAACGAACAGAAGGTAAGTGCACTGGCCATCCTAGCGGGTTGTTGTTCGTGTATACACACATATACGTCGCCTGGTTCCTTCTATTTCAGAAGATTCGGCCTTTGATGAAACGCGGTCAATAGCGGAAGACCATTTCTCTTTTAACTGGTTCTAATCTGTCGCGGGCTGGGGGAGGGGATTAAAGTGGACCTGAATTACGAAGAGACCTGGAGATGTCATATTGGTATTCTTCGGCCACGCAGAAGCGAACAGTTCGCCTCTGTCGACCCCAATCTCGGTTAGTGGCCCATCCGATTGATAACCTCGCCGATCGCCGACCGTGGTTGTATGCCGAGCTCCCAGATCTGACGGGGAACCGTCTCGCAGGGAGGCCTGACGTCGCGCACTTTCGAGGTGACCGAAATTTTCTATTCTCCGCCCCACCCCCTGGCTGACGCCATCACTTTCAACCGAGACGATTTTCGCAACGAAAAAAAAAACAAAAACACTACGGTTAACGTTCTGTCTTTGCTCTACGCGCTGAACGAATTCTCAGATATCTGTCTGTCCAGTCAGGGCCTGGGCCACTAAGAGCACAGAGAAAACAACGGTCCGGACACGATGAACAGCTGGGGATTTTCAGTACGGATAACTTCAGCGGAGGAACCCACGAGAACTCTTCCGATCATCAATGGAGATAAATTTCCGGGTTTCTAATCAGAGAAATAGAAAACAACAACAACCAACTGGTTTAAATCAGTAGCTAAAACGGTCTTTAATAATAATAATAATAATAATAATAATAATAATAATAATAATAATAATAATAATAATAATAATAATAATAGCGTATTATTTCGTTCAGTATTTCCTATCGTTTATCAACACAGTAACTACCTATTTTGGGATGAAAAGAGTCGGGACGCCGCCTTTAGAACTTCTCGCAGCGTGAGACTTTCAGACGGGATCTCCGGGATGGTGACGTACTACAGCAGCAGTTTCCCGGTGTAGTACTTCCCTACTTCCCGTCAAATCCGTCCCTGTTTTAAATAGCTCCGGTTTTCTAAAAAAGATCTGTTTGTTCTGAGAACTTTAACATACCTTCTGCCTCGCGCCTGACCACTTCTCTCGTCTTTAAATGGGCGTCGGAGAGAAGTCGTCCGCGCTATCGTCGCCCCCCTTCCGGCCTTTTCTTTCTAGGCGTTCTGAAATCAAAACACCGTGCAGCTTTTCTGAATCATCAAAGTCACCGAGACGCAGTCTAACCAGCCACCAGACACACACACACACATATATCCATCTCTCTGATGTCTGTCATTGGTTGCCTTTTGCTGTTCTGAATTGTGCTCTCTCTCTCTCTCTCTTTTTGGCAGTATCGATCTCCGAGCCTAATCCGGAGCAATAACGAGACGTTGTCGTGGGAGTTGGTCACAGATTTCCCAATTTCTTTGCCGTTGTTACAGACACCAAACGAGTTCTGGGCCAGCGAACCGTTCGTTTCCCACCGCTCGATTAACATAATTCATCTGTTCCAAAAATATTCAAGGTATTCATCACAGCCCGGAGATAAAAACGACCTAATCGGGCTTGGGTCGTGAAGCAGGACAACGGCAGAATCTCAGAACGGTAAAATGCCATTCTGTACCAGTTCATTTATCTTTTTTGAAGACTGGTCGCCTACCGTCTTTAAAAACTTTTTGTTTTCTCTCTCTCTCTCTCTAAATGTATACAATTCTAGCGGTGGACTTTAACCACAGAAATCAATGGCCACCGTTCTGTACCAGAGTATCGACAGAAGAGCTGAATGCTTTCGTTCGCACATGTAGGCGGTAAGCGACAAATGTTGCCATGAGCTTGCGATACCTGTCATGTCACCGAATCTCTGGTAATCTAATTACCGTTTAATTACTTTGTTTAATCAGCAAACCGTCTTTCCGTTTGAGCACGCCATTGCTGGCAGGAAGCCATCGACACTCCGGCTAGCCGATTCCGAAGACAAGCCGACCTTTTCTCTTCTTGTTTTCCCACACGATGACAGCGATGCCCGCACACGGAAAGAAATATCCCACGAGTCTCGTCTCATCAACCAGTTCTCCTCCCCTTCGTTTGGACTTTTCATTTTTTCTCACCTGTAACCGTCTAAGCTTTACTGTCAGACTTGTAGAAAAGCAATGACTCAGCCCCGGAGCCTTGTCATCACGACATCAGATCGTATTAGCCTGAGTAATTTGTATCAAACGCTAATTTAAAAACCTGACGTAGCTTTTTTTTTTAAAAAAAAAACCCGGATAAATTAGAATTTAAAAGTCGATCTGGCGCAAATATAATGTAAACTACGTTCACTTGCTATCTCATGGAAAACAAAATTAATTTTAACTTTGATAAAGTAAGAATTGCAATGTTCCAAATTCATTCCAGTTTAGAAACATAATGTTAGTGAAAACGATTCAGCTACTTTGAAATTTGCTTATTTGTAATGTATGCATCAGCAATTTTCATACGAATGTCAGGATCTAAGTAAAAGCTGAATTGTCCATTTTTTCAGATATAAATATAAATATTTCGAATTTTCAGTAATCGGGTACGTTATTACAATATGTGTGTTCATGGTGTCTTTGAATTGCTGAGGTATCTAATAATTGTTTAACTACATCCGAAATATCCAAAAAGTAAATTGCTTTACAAAGTTTGGAAGCTTCTGAGTGATTAAACGATAAATATTAAACTTCTGTCGCCATCTTCGGTGACGCAACTTTCAATCCTACTTCCTGATGCCAGTCGCAGTCTTTTGGGAGACAGTTACTCGGCCGCTTCGATCTGTGCCTCGTTGATGCGGTGGCATTTACGATTTTTTCTGAACTTTTAGAAATGGGGTCTTTAGTCAGGGCCAGGCGAAGTGATTTTCCTAGAGTGGGCGGGAATTTCCACGGCTGCAGCGGTCTTCCCGGTTCTGCCGGAAACGTTTTCCGTTATTAACCGAACCCGGTTCTTTAATCGGGCTTATCCAAGTCCTAGCAGAGTTGGAGGGCGGGGAGTTCTTGCTGTAGTGCACTCTAAACTTTCGTCCCAGTGCAGTAATCGATTTCAATGCGTACGGATTCGGTTAAAATCTTCGATCGCCCTTTTTTCTTGGTCTGACGGGTCCCGCCGACAGAACGAGCTTTAATGAGTGAAGCCCATGACCCACGTGATTCCGCACTACAGCTCATGTCTTCTGGCTTAGGTTTAAGCACAAACCTAACGTTTAAACCCACGGTATTCGAGTTGATCTTACATGCAAATCGACAAACTATCTACTCGGGTTTTGCAATCCATGTCTCCCGTTTATTTATTTGTTACTTTTAGTTTAACTTTAAAGCCAAAAGGAAAACTTTCCTCAGTTGATTACCCACCCACACCCCCCCAACCTTCTGGACTCCTTTGTTTTTTCACGGGTAATCGATCTTAAAGCCAAAAGGGGCAAATAATTTAGCTGAATTCTTTCGCATGTCTCTGTTTATTTTGTGTTTATTTTGTCTTTGAAGCTAACACCAACCGATCATATCTGCCCCATCGGCCTCTGTTTATTCTATATTTAATGTAGCCACGGGGGAGAGAGAGAGAGAGATGCAGAGCGTCCCTGGCTCGACAAATTGGACCTTAAAATTGGTTGTCATGGAGGCCGTGATGAGCGTTTGTAAGACAAGCAAACCTAATCTTCTAGCTCTTGGGAGAGAGGGGCTGAGAAAACAGCAGAATCGAATCACCAGTATAAAAAAAAAATTAAAATATTGAGCAAACAAAGGGCCCTGTAACACGAGACGAAAGTGTTTGCCGAGACCCCAGGAAGGTCTTTAGTTACTTAGCACCACTACAACACAAACGTTTCCTTATCGCACTCCGCAGCTATCGGTTCCCTTAAATCGTACGGCCTCTTAGCGATTTTATTGTCCGCTTCGATCATTGACGATTCTTTCAACATGATAAAGACGAAATTAAATGGCGTCTGCGTGCAAAGATCAAGACGTGGAGATGGAATCAGGTTACGCTGTAGACAACAGTCTAGATAAAAGAAGCGACTGGTAGTTCGAACGAAAGCGGCTAAGCTTCTGTGTCTTGTAGCAACAATAATCGATAAAAAGATGTTATTTTAAGGTCGTAAAATCGAAGATAGATATGCTGCTATATTATTTTTAATATGGACGAGATGACGCGAGAGTAATGTGCACGTGCGGACCTGGGAATAATGTTTCATTTTCTATATATATATATATATTTTTTAATTTGAAAATAGAAAACATTCATGAAATCGCTTTAATAATAACAATAAAGAACTTTGTTTTGTTTGATCATTAACAGGAGCAATCGATCGATATTCGCGCAAGGAAACTTTACCTTTTAAAGATGCCACATCTATCTGAAATAACCTTTTAGATCTACATAAAAATTTACGAAGAATTTTTATTAAAAAGTTTACTTAATTTACTTTATAGAAGAAGGATTTCGGTTTGCGCTATGAGGTCGTGCATGGCAGTCAGGAAGCAGTCAGCACAACGAGAAATTCCTAAACAAGAGACTGTCGGTGTTTATCTGACGGAAAGCTTCAGAAGGAAAATAAATTGTGGCCTCCGAAACGTTGGGTTGATTAACCCTGACAGCTGCGGCTGAGAGGAGGCGTTAAAGATGGCGTGTGGTTCATGGAACATTGACCTCTTTTGTGTGTGTGTGTGTGTGTCTAATTAATATTTGCTTTAAAATAACTATGCATAATCATAAGAGTATTGTTATCAAAGTTATAAGGATGAATGGCTCTCTGAGAGAGAGAGAGAGAGAGAGATGACGTCTATAGAGAGAGATGACGTCAGTACAGAAAGAGAGAGAGAGAGATGACGTCAGTACAGAAAGAGAGAGAGAGATGACGTCTATAGAGAGATGACGTCAGTACAGAAAGAGAGAGAGAGAGATGACGTCTATAGAGAGAGATGACGTCAGTACAGAAAGAGAGAGAGATGACGTCTATAGAGAGAGAGATGACGTCAGTACAGAGAGAGAGAGAGAGATGACGTCAGTACAGAAAGAGAGAGAGATGACGTCTATAGAGAGAGATGACGTCAGTACAGAAAGAGAGAGAGAGAGATGTCGTCAGTACAGAGAGAGAGAGAGAGAGCGTATAGAACAGCTACCATTCGGTTGACCTTAAGGGTAACGCCACATTTAGTAAAACTTTTAATTCTATTCGAAAACTGTATACCGATAATAACTTTCTACTTATATGATTGTGGAGACGGAAAGTATTTAAACTATATCGTTGTTTTAGCTGTGATAAATCTTTCTTAAAACTGGTGTAAAACTATTGCTATTCAAACATATATAAGGATGCAGCTTTTTAGAGGTTAGTGATAACTTTCTGATCCTCAAATATGCTAATTTGACTATTTGTTTGTTATTTTATGATTACGCCCCATCTAACCTCCATTTTTTTTTTTTTAAATTTACGTCACATCGAGTCTGTTAACATACCATTCCACATCATATGAGATCTGCTATAGAATCATTCTACGGCTTTTCATATTTATTATTATATATTTACATCATCGTAAGGCATTTGATATCATATAAATCTTCATTATATCAGATCTGCTAACATAAACTTGGGAAATCGTTTTTCTTTGCCCGGACATGAGACAGAGAACCGAAACACCGTCTCTTCGTGGTAATTACACCTTAAAGGTGCTTGATTGCTACGCAAAGATTTAATTACTATCTTTATAAGGTAGTCGACAAGGAACAAGTCCAAAAAAAAAATCAGTCCAGAAATACCATTCTACTAATACAAGATCTGCTAGCATAGAATGCCTCTGTTAAATATTCTTTTCCTTTATTTAAATGTTATTTTTTCTTTTTGCATAAGAGTTGCGATTGTTGCAGAGTTTATTATGAGAAATCGTCGTGGAATAAGGGGACATTAACATCACTATAACCAATCAGCGCACGTATTAGGTCATTCGACACGAGTTTTACCTTTTCAAAAAAAAGGGGGGGACATTTATAGGAAAACGTGGTTTCTACTTTGGAAAACTTGAAATTAGTTTTTCGTAGCCGAAAATATCATTTTTAAATTGGGGGAGAAAAAAATTCGTGGGTTCTATCGAAAAATCTGTCGGGATTTCGGTACCCGTCAGCCCGTGAGAGTTTCGTACTGTACGGACCTCTCGAGATGTCAGGTGGCCGCGGTTAGAATGGAAATCTCTTTCTACCTGCCAAAACCGCTTTTCTGGAGACTCGCGCGTGCCGCTAGCAGTGTTTACCTGTAATCAGTATGCAAACGCCGGGCTCCGTTCAGCTTCTTTGTATAGAACCAAAAGTCGATGGAACGTGGCCTGCGTCAAATACCTCTCCATGGAGATGACGTCAGCGGAAATGGAACTTCAATAAATCTATAGCCCTTTTAATTACAGGCGAGCGGTCGGTGTGTTTGCGTTGGTCAGGGCTCCATTGGTCCGTACAGAAGACTGTCAATAGGTGATGCTGGCGGTGTTTGGGAAAGAGAGAGCGCTCTAATCCTTCCATTAGAAAGTAGTATTTTGGAACAAATGCCGATTCGATGGGCCGTTTTCTGAAAGCCTTCACATCCACACGCAATTCGCTGCTATTAAGTTTCACTTTTACGTGCGTCTCAGAAAGATTAGAGCAGCGGGAAGTGGTTGGAGATTGGCGGGAAACCGCGCACTGCACAGGACAAACAATCTGTTCTGTTTTTCAATAGGTTTCATGTTGTTGCTCTTTTTTTTTCTTCTTTTTTTAAATAAATAAATAAACTCGCGAAATAGCTTTTACCGAGTTCCATAGACTCGCAACCACACAAAAAAAGTCACAGGGTTATTTGCATTATTTATGAATATTTTAAAAGAAACTTAAACTGACGTCATCCGAAGCGAAATTACGGTTCAAGAATGTCACCGTACAAGAATTTGTTGGGATTTCCTCAGTGCCCTCTAGCGTCAACTCGCGGTGTCAATCTCTAGCAGATTCTCGGGGTGCGCCGATACTACCCCCTGACGGCGGGGATCCGCCCAATAACAGATGAAGCGGCGCTGTGGCCAGACCCGGGCGATTCCGATTCCTGCTCGTGATCGACTCGGGCCTCGGTTTCCTCTCGCATCTAAACATTAAAAAGTTCTCTCGTAGGAAAGAAGCCGGCCGCGTTTAGCCGTTATTCTGCGTTTGTCTGCTATAATCTTTCGTTACATTTATCTTAAAAAAAAACAAAAAATGGGGCTGGTGCCGAGTTTCTCACTGACATGAGACTTCAGTCCAAGGGTAACGCGGAGACATCACACACGAGACGGAGAACATAATCACGCGAATCGGATAAAACTAAATTATATTCGCTTCTTAATTACGCCCACTTTTTTTCCTCTCTCTTTTTGCTGTTGTTGTTGTTGTTTTTTTACCGAAACTCCCTGTTCGGGGAAATAAATGGCGGTCATTTACGTTATAAATCTCGGTAATCCAATTAACCTGGCCAGACATTCGCTGCCGTGTGGCGCGTATCCTGCTATTAATGCAGACCTCTCGTGCCTGTCCGCAATATACGGACTTCAGGGGTTCGGTTTGAGTTCTTTATCTCTCTCTTTTTTTAAAAAAAAAAATAGAGATTGTGATATTGTAATCTGTAATTTAAAATATTTATTTTACTGCCACATTATTTAATGCAACTGGGGGAGGAAATTGTACGTCGTACACTAATCGCGTCAACTCTCGTTCTGCCGTTTTTCTCTATCGTATGTTAATTTTTCCCTCATCTCAAACCTCGACCCTGCTTCCCGGAAGTTAAGTCCAATGCCGATGAAGTTATATACAGGGAGATAGCGAGTGGGCGCCATTGCAATCAAGCTTCAAGACAACACATCATTCGGGACCGCGGTCAGATTAAAGGTGGATTTCCAAGATCTCCACATTTCTCCCGGATCTGTGGGTCATTGTCCACACGGCAGAGAGAGCCCGTAGAAGCCAACGTCGGCAGTGCGGTGAGAAGATCTGAAGAGTCTTCGGCGGTAATAATAAAAGGGCGATCATGCGTTAGCCACTCGCCGAGTTCGCGCTTACCATGTTTTCTCCTCGACACAGCTCATGCAACATAGGTAAACCAAAATATACCACGTGTGGTCGGTGTGTCGGGAGCATCATGGTGTTGGTTGCAGACTGGCAGAGCAGAAAGACGAGAACTGAGGTTTGTCAAAGGAGGCAGTATCTTAATTCTGCCGAGTATATTGTAACTTTAAACGCATGTCTCCTACCATTGTACCGACGAAGCATAGTGGAGATTTGATGACCAACTGAGCAGAATTTGGAAGAGGAATGAAGACATTCAACCTGTTCTTTTAGCATCCAAAGGCCGTGAATGTAAATCTCATCGAGCTCAGCTTCTGCGCCCTCAGCGGAAAGCCACCCGTCCACCACCCCAGACAATATGACGGCATTAACAGAAGCTCTCACGCGGATATGAGTAAAGTTTGATCAGACCGTGATGCAAAACCTTGCTGATTCAATCTCAAGCAGAGTCGGGGGTTCGTAGTGAAAATGGTCGATTAACCAAATACTAAAAAATAATTGCACGCTATCGCTTCTTTATTTGCCGTTTTTCAGCAAACAAACGCATTGTAATAACGACAGGTAGACAAATTATTACGGCTGTTCACTGTATTTGCCGTCACACGTGTTAAAACAGCGTTTTATATAATGGAGCAAGATGCAAGGTCGTCGTCAAATTTGCGTGGAGTGCCATATGCAAATGTTTGCCTCATACATTATTGTGCTCTTGTGAAACACGATCATTCGCTGCCGGGACCAGCTGTAGATTTTGGACATGGAGGAGTGCGGATGAATGATTGTTCCTCGAAAACGAATATTGATTCAAAACACTGCCTAGGAGCTTCATGTTGGCTCGATAGAAACCAGCAGGTAAAGGCCGATCGTGTTGCCGATAAACAGGGGTCGCCACTTGTGTCGTGAAGGATGCGCACCTTTTCCTTTCCTACATGACTACCTTTCGTGAACATTAATAATTTCTGATGTGTCTGGAATTCCGCAAGTCGCCGTTTATACACTCACATGTTGAAAACAAGTTGCCCACTCAGCGCTCGAAAGTTTGGACTCAGAGTCAGGGGTTCATTCCATCGCCATCTCCGCCACAAAGCTTCACCAAAGCCGTGCAATCGTAGTCTATGTCAGTCGTTCGTTCAGCGCTGCACTAAAGAGGATTTTTTAATACTGAATTCGTTAGGTTATGATTAACTCTATTCTTGGTATACTATAGTTTACTATGAAAAATTACCGACACCACTACGTTTAGTCGCCAGGGCAATCACTCAAAATCGCAGATAAGTGAAAAAACGGACTTAACTACGGCAGGTATTCTTCAGCGTTGGCTCATCTTATTTAAGTGAAACTTTCTGTTTGTTTATTAAAGGTACATCTATGATATAAGTTACCAACAGTTTTACTCCGGCTGAATAGAGAAGCTTGACATTCTTGCAAAAGGAGTACTGCCATTCTGGACCGTTTTTGCCAGCTGACATTAAGACTCCTGTCTATTCTACGCCCTATCTGAAGATAGAGTTTAGCTTATATCGCAGCTGTACATCCATTAAACTTAAGATTTACCCTAACCCCTCCAGAGACGTCTTTTCTCCAAAGAAAGATGTGCACGAAATATCGTAAAACTCGGAGGGAAGAAACGCAAAAGAAAATTAGGATTTAAATGTTAGAGGAAAATGACTATAAGAGTTACTGTAAAATATAATTCATACAGCTTCATATGACTCTACAGGGTTTTCAGTGTTATACGATTTGTTATAACTTTTCCGTCATCTTCATCTTCTTTCCCTTCTGTTTGTTCTCTAATGATCTTCCGTCGGGACTTCGTGACGATGTTTCTGCAGCCCGCGTCGATTCGAACTACTTTGTGTTGTTGTGTGACAGATCTATGCCTTCACGCCGATGCTGAAGTTGGCTGCTGTCTCGTGTACACTGAATCGCAACTGTTTGACCCCCAGTGTGCAGTACCACTGTCGGCGTTGGCGCTGGAGCCAGTGCTAGGTGTCAGACGGTGTAGAGGGAAAGGCCAATTTTTGGAGAAATTAACATAAATTTTACAACAAAAAAAAAAAAGAAAAATACGTCCAGAAAATAGAAATTCTAGGATGGTCGAAGCGGCAAAACAATCGGAGGGTTCACATTTTTACGATTTTTCAGGGAAATTTGAGGGCACTCTCACCTTAATTAAAAAAGTCTAAATGGACAAAGAAAAAAACTAGACTATGAACAGTTCTGCGATGGCGTCAGCGACACGGATAATGAAAGTAAAAATGCTGGTAAATAAAAAATGACAACTGACAGGTAAAGAACCACACGATGTTGCAGGAAATTAATCTAGATTTTAGTAGCATTTCCTTTTCTTGAAAAGCTGAACGTCCTCAGACCCGAGCCATATGACAGTTTTTATTCCCTTTAAAAATCGAGACTTCGTGTAACACGGAAGAGGGTCGAAGAATTTACCATTAGACAGACGAGAGCTTCTCTTTCTTTGACAAAAATGCCTTGGAATTTTTCAGGCAAAACACCACATGAGAAAAGCCTTCAGTTAATTGTTGTATTTATATTAATTGCGGATTTACAAAAATGCAAGTGTTGGCGAAAAAAAAATCGAAACTAAGGTTTGTCGGTCCTCTGATGCTTTCCTAAATTGAATTATAAGCGAAATTAAGGCTCCATCGGAACATTAAGGTACCGATGAGGGGCCGCTCGTCAGACTGAGAGGTCGGACAACCGCCGGTTACGTTAGCTTCCTCCCACATTTTGGAAAAAAAAGTTCAATTATATAAGTACCATAATTCAGAGAACTAATAAATAAGGTAAATCTTGTCTTGTACGTATTACCAAGAAATATCTTCTGCTACAGAGGTCACTTCCTGTAAAATGTCGACGCTGATCCGACAATTTGTAAAATAACTTCTGTCGTTTTTTTACGCTTTCATGCAATGAACTTGGTGAATGCATAAATCTGCTGTTTACCGGCGAGATGCTCCCGGCGCGGTGGAACGTATGGGATTCTCTGCCGAAAGAAAGCATTTCGCCGATTCACCTGTTCGTCAGATGTTGGGGGATTCGACTGATTTTCCAGAATAACTAATTCAGGCGGCCCAATGGCATTCATGGCCACAGGTGCGTGAGCCACGGTTTCTGTACCGGTGGGAACAACGCAAATCTCTCGCTAATTAGCTGCTGAGTTCTTTTTCGGTCTCGGAGGCGACGTCCGCTGCTACAGGTTTGGGCTCACATCTATCAGCCGAATTTCCTTTTTTTCTTCCATTTTTCGCCGTGAAAGCCGATCAAAGACGCCACACGGATGGAGAAGGGGGGAGGGAAGCATCAGCTCTGTCCGTCAACTCTTTAAGACGTTCGAGCGGAGTACCAGGCGATACGCGTCTAAAAGTACAGCTTTCTATGGAATTATGGAACTCCTGCCTGCAGCCTAAGTATTTATTCCTATAACCTGCGAGTCACCGTCTATTTGTGAAGAAGAGCCGGGAAATAGAATCCTGGGAGGGCACCCTCGCAAGGAGCCGATCCCAACTGGGATTCGAACTCGGATCGTCAACTTTACCATTCCAGTAAACCTTCTCAGTCTACGTATTTAGGGACTATTTCTTGTCACATTCACCGGGAATAAATTAGGCGTAGCAGAGTTATCTGACGTGAATATAACCATGCAGAATTAATGAATTGTTTTATAGAAAACTGTTTGTAGTAACGGTAGTAATTAGGTTTGCAGCACAGGTCTTGACCCCGGTATACGTTTCATTTTTCCGCCAATTGTTCTGAAAGTAGATGAGAAAAATTGTTTTAGTCTTCAAAACTTCAGCGGTAAGAACTCCGATATGAGAACCACAGCTGTTCGGCCAATAACACGCCGGCATGTCAACGATGTGACCTAGAGGTCATTTCTTGTGACTGGAGTACAGACAAAAGGTAGAAGCTTGCATAATGAACTCTAGCCAGGGTTTTTCACTGAAAGGCAAGGAGACTGGTTATCTCTGAAGCCTGGCTGCAAAAAAAAATGGCGCCCGGACACAAGGAAATTAACTCGACGTCAGCAGGGCTACATGGCTGAGGTCTCAAGGAATCAATACGTAGCAGCAGATCCGATCACAGTAACCGTTAATAGCTCAGCTCTAGAAATAACTGACTACTTACTATCTCTTCGCTGCAAAATTCAAATCTGAAACAGTTCTGGGAATGGTTACTTCGATCAGAACGGAGAAAAGTAGATAATGTGACTACATGCGAATACTGTTTAGAAAAATCTTTTTCTTACCTGTGAAGTACTAAATAAGGCGATGGGGAAGCCTGGCTACTTTAGAGCCAAGAGTTTGAGAACTACCAACCCCAGTGGTATTTGCATATTTTCTGAAAGGAGATAGAGAAGAAGTGATTATTTATGGGGAAGACGATCTGCAAAGTTGCATTCAAAACCCATTAAGCTATAGGCTGCTCTATTTTTTTAAAGAAGATCATATTTCCCAATCTTCTGAAAAAAAAATAATTTGTGTATAAAGTGAAAATACGCTTAAAATATTAAATAAACAAAGAAGGTAAATCAACTCATTATTTTGCTTAAATAAATGCAGCTATTACGGTTGTCTGTCAATTTGCCCTTTTAATAAACAATAAAGGAACCTATTCTTAAATAAGATTGGAGTGCCCGTTCCGGTTCGACTTGGAAAAATTCTTAGTTCAGAATCTTTGTCGATATTTAAGATAATGCCGCGTATTGAATTAGCAATCTATTAGCCAATTCTCTGAATTGACTCGGTGATGGGATCCACGACGAATGCTGACTCATTTACAAGCTTACATGTCAGTTTACTGCCGTTTATAATGGATACATTAGAGGAGTCGTTCAAATGAAGCCCACAGACCGGATGCCATTAGGACAAAGCTATTCAGCAAGATTCCATCCGACCGACGTCCCTTGTATGGTCAGCAAAAAGATGTAACAGACGTTTTAGGTAGCGACAATGTTATTGCAATGATGTAGCATTAGTCACGCCATCTGTGAAGACTTCGAGGGCTGTCACGAAAAACTGGATTAATGCGTCCTAATCAGGAACGAATATCGGCGGGTTCTTTAATTCATCTTTCCTTCCAAAAACTTGAGGTGGTGGGGGGGGCGTCTTAATGAGAGGGACTGTTCTTCCTCGACCTAGCCGTCAGATGTCGCCTTTTTATACCGGATGCCAGGCGCAATAAATTCTTCGTCATTAGCGTTGATTTGAAATGAGAAAAAATCTCGAGTTACCGGTTTGGGAGGGGGAGGGAGGGGGTTAACCCGAGGAGGACGACCCGACGTACGGACAGAGTCTGCTTTCTTTTTTTTTTTCCGACTTCTTCCAGGAACTCGGCAAGGAGCGCTAAAGGTCCCCCACGACCAGCGTTTCATCAAGGGCAGATAAGTCGGTATGTCGATCTCCATTTCCGGAGCCTCTTCAGGGCGGCTGGTTAGCTCCCCTGGCGAGATTGTTGCTCTCGCCGGTGGCGGCCCCCTACGGATCGTCGACTCAGGCTATGGGGACCGGCCGGTTTCCAATCAGCCTCGGTGGCGCGGTCGGCATGTGCGAGGAAAAGTTTGCTCTTAACAGCTAAGAGAGAAGAGAAATCCGTCAGGATGTCGCTAAGCCGGTGATCCATGCTTATTGTAGACGTCACTTCGTCCCCCTGGCGACCAAATAAATAGACACAGACACAAAAATAGTTTTACCCGCCTCCACCAATAAACTTCCGGCAAATAGATCGAAGCCTTCGCAGACTCTTCCCTGGCACCACTGCGCCAGCATCTTTCGGGAAGCTAAAAGACGATCCTTCGCGCACCTTATGATGTTACAGATCCAGGACTTCTTGAAGATCCACGAATCGTTGCCAAATCGGATCCCCAGCTGACGGACGACTGTAGACGTATCTTCGACGATAGGAAATCAGCTAAATAAACAGAACCAACTTTCGCGGCGCTGCTCGCGTCTGCGTGATACCGTCGCTGCTATTCCAGTAAGGACACGTTACTCAGATTAGAGCGTAGATTCCTTTTTCCGGATTTGTTCTTAAAATACCAGTCAACGGTTTTTGGTTTAAACACGTCGGATGAGCTCGGCGTTTAGAGCACAGTTTGCTGTGGAATGTCATACGGTTACTTCCGCCCCTTTGAATCATTTCCTGATGAATTCAGAGGGTTTTTCTGTTAAAACTGGGTCTATTTAAACTTACCGGAATTGTGCACTTTACCTAAGAAGCTAAGACTTAGCTTAGTCTGCACATATGTATAAAACTTATTTAAACACAACAGAAATAATGGATCACAACTTTTGGATTTCTGATCTCTAAGATGGGATTTTATAGTTTGTACTCTCTTGGCGTCTAGGAACGTCGTGGAATCCGTTCTCAGCTTCTGAGAGTTGTCGAAAACTTCCGATATCTAAGGTGTTTCTGATTACTACTACTACTACTACTACTACTACTACTACTACTACTACTACTACTACTAATAATAATAATAATAATAATAATAATAATAATATAATAATAATAATAATAATAAGTGGCCAGCAAAGTTATGATCGAGCCCATTGCTTTCGTCTTATCAGCTCCACTTTCCAAATAGTTATACCTGAGACTGTTGATTTGCCGACTCTCTCATTAAAGAGCTAGCGTGTGGCACCGTAATTTTTAAATGATTTCTGGCTACCATAACAATAAAACTTCCAGAACACCATTTCTTACCAGAGAGTGATAGTCACGCAGAAATAGATTAAATACTTTAAACCGGAAATCGATATAACTCACGCGCTCAGACACGTTACCAGAAGTCAATTACTTACGACGATTCCATCTGGCTGCGTATATCCTAATGCATTCATCCGAGCGGAAGTTACTGATGTTTTTCTATAGAAGAAAAATTAACCTTACATCGTCATTTCTTCTAAATTGATTCTTTGTGCGGATCTACTGTGAAGTGTATACTTGCAAAATTATTTTATACTTTTAAAAATATATACTTTATATAATTTTCTTACTCGAAAAACAACGAAAATTAATTACATTTAATGGATTTTTTAAAAATGGTGGAAAGCCTTATGGTTCATACAAATTGCTCAGAAAATTATCGGTATGGATGCGAATTTAACCTGGTTCACACTGGTGGCGTTGACGAGAGATAAGCAAGTAACACATCTTCTGGTCTCGAACGACTGTTGCTCACATAATGGCGAAAGAGAGTTCGAAACAGAAGACAATATGACGTCATGAATAGAATTAGAAATCAGTAGGCCTATGTGAGAGTAACGGCCATTGCAGAGACATTCGGAAAAGATATTATGAAAAAAGCAAATTCGGTGATTTCCTCCACACAGTAGTTGCCACTGACGTTGGCACAACCTCAGGTCGGGAGGTGGTGGCGCGCAAAATCTCCGATAAATGTCTGACCATCGACAATTTAAAAGCAAAATAAAACAGAAAACGTTCCCACAATGCAACG
Source organism: Nautilus pompilius (assembly GCA_018389105.1). Taxonomy (NCBI): domain Eukaryota; kingdom Metazoa; phylum Mollusca; class Cephalopoda; order Nautilida; family Nautilidae; genus Nautilus; species Nautilus pompilius. The sequence continues at coordinate 409,767 of JACATO010001120.1, forward strand.
GCACGGAAATGGAGTACTGCTGAGATCCGTAAAAGTCGGCAAGGTCTGAACATCGCGTAAATGCAATATTTACACAAGTGATAACGCAGATAAGATGGTATTACATGATGAGTTTGGGAGGGTTCAGTCTTCCTGGCATCGCATTTTTGGATATGGTTTGTTTTGGTTTCCTTTTTAAGTTGTCATCGAATATAAATATAATCCTTTCCATCGGTCGGATTTATGGTACTCACAGGGTTACCTTGCGCTCTGAATTACTGGGGCTTACAGATTAACCGAATTCGGCTCATGTAGAGTGTGATAAGGATCTGGTTTCCAAGACCTAGCACTGCTTGACTGATTTCTCATACTGAATAAATAAGTGTATTTAATGGAAAATATCTGGCATTTCTTTAAAATTTCTAGGTGTGTGTGTGTGTGTGTTGTGTGTTGTGTGTGTGTGTGTGTGTGTGTGTTGTGTGTGTGTGTGTTTGTTTGTGTGTGTGTATGTTTGTGTGTGTGTTTGTGTGTGTGTGTATGTTTGTGTGTGTGTGTGTGTTTGTTTGTGTGTGTGTATGTTTGTGTGTGTGTCGGGCACTTTAGACAGATATGAGTGGCCGCCAACGAGGGGGCTGGGAGGGGTCACAATAAAGGCGTTCCTCGTGTTCACGGCTGCGGACGAGAGCAAGCAGACATTTCAGACGTGAGATTTGTTGTTGTTACCGTTTATAATTTAGTTTCAGCGCTAAAACTACCAATTATCAGATGGATAGGAGGTAATTGCTCGAACGTTCAGCAGTGACGTCATTGCTCGTGCCATGCACCTCGCCTTCTTGCACAACTATGACGCATGCGGAGATAGAGAGCTAAAATGGGGGTGGTGGTGAGAAAAACAGGATCAAAAGGGATCCCGGCGAATGATGAGGTTTACACGAGAAAAGAAGGGGGGAAAAAAAAGATTTTTGAGGTTAATTTTGAGTGAACTCCGCTTATTAACAGATTCTATCGTTTCTTCGGAATAATGTTAGAGTGGATTCCGGCTACGGGAAGCAGGGGGATGATGGAAGACAGGGAGATGTCGTCGTGGATTCGATTCAGAGCAGAAATATTCCCGTTGCCGTCTTTCTCTCCGCGCCTCGCGTTACCATGCGCAACATCTGTCGGGCTCGCCGCGGCCCGAATATCCCGCCCACTACGAAGGAAAAAGCAGAATGGTTTCGTTTGGTTTGGTTTGGTTTGTTTGTTGTTCGTCGGGATGGCAGCAGTTTCGACGAAGCCCCTGACTCGCCCTCCACACACATTTGCATTTGAAAACAAGCGCCGACGTATTCACTTTATAAACGTCCGTTAACTGGTATTCTTCCACAACTTGAATGTCATCATCATCATAATAATAATAGCTGAAACTAACTTTATATAATAATCATTCTATTTCAGTATAAAGCTCACCTCTTGTCCAATACTGTTTATCATACATAACAAATTATCCCTTATGTTAATTGCCTGTTGAGTACAATTACAAATTTAAACTAAACTGAAAATTAAAGTACTTGGTAACTGTTTTCACCGCAATCGCCTATATCAAGTCTCGAGAACACGTGTACATAGATTTCGATTTACTGTCGAGTCTCAGCGGAAATGACGTAAACTCGTCTTCCGGGTTAGATCGTTCAGAAAAAACGTCACTTCCGGGGCGATGGCCTAACGAAAGAAAGGTAGGCGCTTCTGCTCCACAGGTAAGGTAAAAGATATTTTGGCAGGAGGAAATATATAAATTATGTTCTTAATTTACAGTTCTATCTTTAACTTGCCAAGCAAAAGATAACGTTAATATCACAAATCGCAGTATGATATCTAAAATCGCAGTATGATATCACAAATCGCAGTATGATATCTAAAATTGCAGTATGATATCTAAAATCGCACGACTGGGTAGTTACGCTGATTTTATTTCAAAACTAAAAGCACTACTATCTTCCGTGAAAAACAAGTCTCAGGTATATTCGGGCTGTGGCTAGAATTAAGTAATTCGGTTGGCTGACGTTTGAGAAAAGATCTTTCACGTTAATATATTAATTTCGATAAAATAGTACAAACATCGCCTGTTTCTGACGTCAAACTGTCCCGGGGATAGCCGCTGGATAGATCTATACCGAGCACCCTTTTAGTCAACGGTTCGTAGCCGGGAAGCACCACCGGTCTGAGAGAACCAGATTGTGCGCAGTCAGAAGGTTTACACTTCAAGAACTAGGTAGATGGGCAGAGCAACTCGCACCTGTAGCAATGCGGGATCTGTGACGGTTTCCTGACTTTTGTTCTAAATTGGCGTAGCACCGCTTAATGTCGCAAGTGAGACATGTGCAAAATAGACAAGCAGCAACATCTTTTCTGAAATCCAAATAAACTCGTTACTATTCAAACAATTTACTGGTTACTCTCCAAGTGTCTTATCGAAGACTTCATTGAGAGAAATTGCATTCAAGGTCACCGGCATCGTGGCTGACGGCGCAAACTGTGCAATACCATACGGTACACTGCGTCTGTCCGGTGCTTCGTTAGCTCTGCTGTCCGAGAACTTGATCGACTCGACGGAGGACAAAAGATGAAATACTATCGTTTGGCGCGTGCGTACACACACACACACACACACACACACACACACACACACACACACACACACACACACACACACACTTATGCTAAAGGGTTTTCTTTTGTTTCATTTTACTACCTGAAGAATTAACTTTTCGCAATATCGAAAATGTGTTATTCTTTGTCAGATCACGATTCTGCTTTCGGACTTGTGGATTAGTCTCTCTCTCTCTCTCTCTCTCCCCCATCTCTCTCTAGTACTGACGTCATCTCTCTCTCTCTCTCTCTCTCTCTCTCTCTCTCTCTCTCTCTCTCCATCTCTCTCACCATCTCTCCCTCTCTCTCCTCCTCTCTCTCTAGTACTGACGTCATCTCTCTCTCTCTCTCTCTCTCTCTCTCTCTCCTCTCTCTCTCTCTCTCTCTCTCCATCTCTCTCACCATCTCTCCCTCTCTCTCTCTCTCTCTCTCTCTCTCTCCATCTCTCTCTCTCTTCTCTCTCTCTCTCTCTCTCCATCTCTCTCTCTCTCCTCTCTCTCTCTCTCTCTCTCACCATCTCTCCCTCTCTCTCCTCCTCTCTCTCTAGTACTGACGTCATCTCTCTCTCTCTCTCTCTCTCTCTCTCTCTCGTACTGACGTCATCTCTCTCTCTCTCTCTCTCTCCTCTCTCTCCTCTCTCTCCTCTCTCTCTCTCTCTCTCTCTCTCTCTCTCCTCTCTCTCGTGCGTGTCTAGATTCTAGATTTAAGCTATAGATGTTTTAAAGTTGCGAACAAAATTACTTTTATTGGAAAACTGTCAGTTTTATTGTTTGTGGTATTCTACACCACTCACTGTGAATTACACCGACCAGCATCAGTTAGCTGTTGTTGTTGTCTTTTATTTTTTTTAAATATAGAAATACGACAGAGAATAACAAATTGTTTTGTCAACTCAAATGGTGCCGAGATCTCTTTCTACAAAGGTAGCTCTACTCGGTGCCAATGAGCAGTTTTGAGGGTAGAATCTTAATGATAGATATAAAGACGAGACTCATTGTCTTCGCTTCTCGATCAAACGAGGCGGAACGGCCGATGCAAAGCCAACAAGACAGTTTTATCAAAATAAATAAGCGAGGCAGCAGACTCGCGGAGAACAGGTCTCATTACCATGGCGTTCGTGTTGATGCCAACCAGCCGGACTAAGTAACTGCCGCATCGTTAGGCGCGATCTGTCTTCTCTGTACTGTTTCATTTCAAATATAAATAGAGTCGTTTGATCTAAAAATACTTCTGCGCATGACTGAATTTTCAAATCTGTGTCTGTGGATAATAATAGCGACAACAGCAATAATAATAATAATAATAACAATAATCATAATACGGAATTAATGATTTTCCTTGGCTGAGATTAAATGAATCTTACCAAATGTTCATTTGAGAGATTAATTTCAGACTCGCTTATCGTACTGTGAATGGGAAGTTTTTTTAAAAAAATAGTTGTACGGAATAATTCCGACTGCTGAATTGAGGTTGATCCGGATTTCATTAAAGGTCGTGTTTTTGAATGTCTCGATCTTTTTTTTTATTTTTTATGGAACTTTAGAAGAAAGAAAACTTCGAAAATTGTTTGCGCCTATTCTCAGAAACGTTTTCACTTCGCTTACCCCATAGGTCATCGGAGCATCTCGAGAGGTGTGTCTGGGGCATCTGACGGAGCCAATATCTCTCCGGGCTGAGAGATCCGGATGGATGTTAGCGTCCAGGAGAGGGCTTATCAGCAGCGTGTACCTGCGCCCACCCAGCTACCCACTACGCCATCTACAAACGTTTAGGCAATCTTAAATGATATAATTGGATCCATCCGGTTGACACAGTGAGCTTTAATAACGAAGTACATTTTTATCATCTCTAAAAGGTATTAATTATTCCAGAAACCTAAAATGAACCCGGCGAATAAAACTATGTCCCGTCTTCCTGTATCATAAATATTCATCAGAGCTCCATCTCGATATTGGCTAAATAATTCAGGAATGCAACTTTAATCTTTCATTAAATTCAATATAAAGTTTATATATTTTAGTAAACCTCATTCACTGTTATTTAAAGTCCATTTTATATTATTAAATTTTAGTAAAAGTTATACAAAGTTTATTTCCATCAGTAAATTCCATTAAATCTTATGTCAAGTGCATGTTTTCAGTAAATCCAAGTTAACGTTAGTTCACTAATCTTTACTACGTTAGTTCATATAAAATTTTATATTTTATTAACTCTCTCTCTCTCTCTCTCTCTCTCTCTCTCCCTCTCTCGTACTAACGTCATCTCTATCTCTTACTGATGTCATCTCTCTCTCTCTCTCGTATTGACGTAATTATCTCTCTCACCCTCTCTCTCTCGTACTGATGTCATCTCTCTCGTACTGACGTCATCTCTCTCTCTCGTACTGATGTCATCTCTCTCTAGTACTGACGTCATCTCTCTCTCTCGTACTGATGTCATCTCTCTCGTACTGACGTCATCTCTCTCTCTCGTACTGATGTCATCTCTCTCTAGTAGTGACGTCATCTCTCTCGTACTGACGTCATCTTTCTCTCGTACTGATGTCATCTCTCTCTCCCTCTCTCTCTCTCGTACTGATGTCATCTCTCTCTCTCCCTCTCTTTCTCGTATTGACGTCATCTCTCTCTAGTAGTGACGTCATCTCACCCCCTCTCTCTCTCTCTGCTAACGTAAAATGAATAAAACATTTCAAATTTTACTATTAAAATAATTTCTATATTTATCTAATATATGTATTTTGATAAGTTTTTTAATTAATAAAACGAATATTAATAACCACATAGTAAAGTAAATTAGGCGCATGTCTAAGTTTTCTTGGTGATCCACGATGAACAGACGCTCCATTCGTTAATCTCAAACTTCTGTCTTTGAATACTTATTCTTCTCTTATATGTAAACAGTAAGCAGACATCTACAAAACGAGGTCGGTCCGCTGAGCGCTGATACAGCTTATTCGAAGCGACGACTGGTATGTGTAACACCAGAGAAGCTGCTCGAAGCGAACAGGCACGTGATGCGCGCCAACGTGTCAGCCAGCGCGCCCTCGTCCACTCGCTCACACTCTGTAGGTGGGTTAGGGTTCTGAGAAAAGCAGAGGGGGGGCAGATTTACTGCTCACGACACAATATTTGGTAAATCAGGTGTCTGGACGAAACGGACTGGCACAAGACGTCGGTTGACATTTTGGAGGACCTGAGATCTTTTCGAGAATCTTCCAAGGACCGGCTTTGTGATTTCGAATTGGTGAGATTTGATGCCAGAAAAAACGACAGCAACCTTTGTTTCCTCGAAGAATCGAAGGGTTCAACTTCCGTTTTCCTAGGACCATCTCCGGTGGACCCGGAAAATGTGGGTCAGATTGCCCCGATCCAACGAATTATGGTTCCAAAGATCTAGATCAGGTAGTCGGACCTATGTGCGACGATTCGATACATCCCAGTGAACCATCCCACCCGAAGTGTGTAGCCAACCTACGACAGGAGGCGAGATCGATCGAGTCCGCTATGGTATGGGGCTGTTTCTCTCCGAAAGGAGACATCCGTGGTAATCCACGGAACGATGTAGCCGCAGCTACCAAGACGGAGAAAACTCGAGAAACTCGGATAAATTCTGTTAAATAAAATTAATTCATTAGACACGGGCCGGTATTTAGATCGAGTGGTTATTCGTTCTGTAAACTCCCTGCAAAAGGTGTTCTCGGGCTGTGATCGATTTTGTTCACAGCTATGCGACCAAATACTAATATTTCATTGATCCGTTTATTTTTATCTAAACTCTAAAACTTGGGCAGGGGGGGGGGTTGTGACAAAATTTCGAATACCTTTTGTTTGCTCTTAAACTTTCCACCGCTGGCTTTTATTCCATATAAGCCCGTGAATGACTGGCGATCGGTTTGGTGGAATCAATGAAGAACTGGCAGAGCACCAGAAGCTGAACGAAGTGGTTTTTTTTCCGGTTTCCGTCACGAATTTCTCCCCCCACCAATGTCCGACACCGAAGAAGAATATACCTTCGCGAACTCCTTTCCTGATTTAGTAGAAGACCAGGTCGAATCAAAGCTTCGTGATTAAGCCACGTTTGAAGAAGTCGCTGATTTAAATAATAATCTATTTACCTTTTTTGTCTGGCCCATTCAGACATTTTTTTCTCCTCTCCCAGCTACAGTGAACATATTAATAATCGATATAGAGTACCATGACGACGACTATTCTTCTCTGTTTTTTTTGTTTGTTTTTTTAAAGGTTAATAAATAATTGAACGTGTATTTGGTGCTGCGGTCATTAAACGTCCTCCTGGTAAGTTCTCGAGTGATGCACTTTCATTTGTTTTATATAGTTACTTCCCGTTCATCATCATCATCGCATCTATTAATTCACTCACTATTTATTAAATATGAGCAGAATCTGCTTCACAACTAAATGTTCTTGCACCGTTGCTGTCACAAGATCACCGTCATATTTGCTAACGGTGTATCCTATAAAAAAACACACAACCTGCAGCGAAAGTTTTCTGTTTTCAAAATAAGTTAGCGATTATCGAACTCAGAACGAAAAACAGCCCACTGTCTGAACACTCTCATATTTGATAACCCATCAGCGTAATTGTCCAATGGACGGGATTCTGCGTGCAGAGAGTTCATATTGGATCACCCGTGGTTCTCTTTACTTCCAATCAAACGAGCCGTTGTTTTAAGCCTTGGCTTCCCATTCACGGTCATTATGCAAATATGGCTCCATCGCTCTGCTACATGAAAGATAGCAATCAAGTTTTATCGGTGACTTGGAGTAATTCTGTTCAGGCATCAGTTAATGGGCAGGTCTTTGTGTCAATCAGCATGCACAGATGCGCATAAAGGAGTCTTAAGTGGAAAGAAGTTGCCTTAGAAACAACGGATACAAGGTATTTATTTACGAGTTAGAATATTCTCTGTTTTGTTGTTGTTGTTGTTGGCATAGCAAGTAACCATTTTGCTTGTGTTTCCTCTAAGATCTTCCGGCCTCTCATGAGTTCTCTACTTCGGCGTTAAAGGAAACAACAACAACAAAAAAACTATGTGGCTGACGTTTTTTCTGATATAGAGGCTACAATTAGGTCTTTAATTTAACTAATAAGTTAATTTTATCTGGCAGAAGCCATTTAGAAACTAAAGCTTATTTGATGAATAGAGATTTTATAAAGAAAAACATTTTTTTTTAAATTTAATATTTATTCAAATTGATTATTGGTTAAATGTTACTATGATCCTTTTTATTGATCTGTTCTTTAAATTTTAATTACAGTTCGTTTGTTTTTAAATTTATAAATGCACGTCAACCATAATTAAGATTAGGGAGAACGGAGCTAGTTGTTACAGAGGCAAGTTCTCACGAATCTAGTAATTCCCAGACAGATGAGCCAGTAATCGACGTCATAATTCCAACCCTTCAGATCGAAGGTCGAAGCGTATGACGTCAACTTTAGCTTCGTCTATACGTTGATTTAGGAATTTCTGGAGTTGTAATCCTACATACAGGTGGGAGGTGTTTCGTTTTAATCAAATAAGCAAATTTTTAAGTAATTCCCTGACCGACGCCTTTCTGCTTTCTGTAAATAACACGGAAAATAATGTGAGACATATATAGGCCGTTAAACGAGACCAATCGCTTTCAAAAGTAGTAACATTAAAAAAAGTACCAAACTTTTCTTTTAACAATAAAACATCATTATGAACAATAATACAACATCCTATACGAATATGACGACTATCGGCATCCAGCTTTGGCACAAATGGTGAAAACGACGACTAAGTTATAGCCATTTTCGATCGCATTCTTAGAAATGACGTTACGCTAGTTCTGGGATAATAACGAAATGGAGGTACGATTCCAGATTATTTAAAACTGTCAATTTCAATTTTACATCGCTACTATTTGCCAACGCAGTTTGTTACTGCGAACCAAAGCGCTAAGTCTTTTATTGTTTCTCTTAGTAAGCGAAATGAAGATCCAAACAAGCACAGCAGATCATCCCGCGACGCATACATGGAAATATTACTCCACACGTAATTTCACTGTATATAGCACAAGGCCCGATCTCCTATCACCCAAAGTATATCTACTTTAGATCCCAAGTATTTAACACAAGACTCACATTATGCATTTCCTTAAGTTTGTCTGAAGATAACAGTATTTCAATTTGCGTACATTTTGCAAGGCTACGTGAAAGTTAATATCAGTGATGTAACTCGGGTGCAGCAGCAAAATGTCCTCACTGTTGTAGCTTTGCATATTTTCTCACAGTATTTGCTGGTAGTGTTTCCTTTTCTGCCAAGAGCGGAAACTGTGTTGGAAACCACCTGTTTAAAAACATCATACATGCTAGCAGCTTTTCTTGTACAAGCTTTATATTACACAATCATCAGTAATAGATCTATCACCGGTCAGACATTCATTTTATCTTTATCTTTGGTGTAAAGAACCAAAATGCTATTTTTACATCGCATCGCATTTACCTGAATAGCATGTAAAAATTGGTCTTTTGATACTTCATGGCGGCCATTAGAGGTGAGATGAAGATGGACTTTCGTCTTTTAACGAATTATTACTGTTGCTTGCCTTGTTCTCCTGAAAACGATTCCTTCACATGGGGATTTTCTGAAAAGTCTTCGTGATCAAATTATAGCAAAATTTTCTAAAATTCTTATCTTTCAAGATATTTCACTATGAGACAGTTCTCCTCAGCAATTAACTAAGTGGTGTTCATCGCATGTTTGAGCTAGTATTTTTTCATCATCGAATGTATTAAAAGTTATCATATTTTCGGGTCTTCACACTCTTAGTTTCCCTTGTAAAGCATCTTGAGATTTCGGCCAAAAGTCAGTTATTTTCGTGGGCTGCAGGTGGTCCATTGGTAGTTAGGTGGGTGGGGTGGGCAGGGTTAGAATACCTGTCGAGGCCGGCTCGGTTTGGCGAATCCCCTCGTGATTTCTTCTGTTCTTTCTTCAGCAGCCGGCCGCGCGGGTTTTCCCGAACTCTCCGGTTTCCTCGCACGTCTAGAAATGAGGATTTATAGTAGTGCTTTCCGGGTACATGTAATGCAGTTCCCCCGATAAGTCGTGAATTTCTTGCACTGTATCCGTCGCCCAATAACTCCCCAACTGTACCCGAGTGGCTTGGTTAGTCAGTCACCAAGGACTTCGAGACTCCACGAAAACCTTTCTGGCTCACTGCTGGCAGACATCAAAAGTCAGGATTGGGTTAAGAGGATAATTATCCTTTTATGGCATCTGTTTTCGTTTCAGCCTACACAGTTGTTTTATTGCCACCATCGTTATCTTTTCTCTGAATTCTCTCTTTTTTTCCAGATTCGGTAAACTAAGCGCCGTCGTGGGTCCAGAAGTAGACACAACTCCTACCCAGCAACAGCGCCACCACTGACATGTAGGGGGAGATGACTGCTCGCCTTTTCATGGAGAATGGATGACTCCGCCATTCAGTTAAAAGTCAGAAACGACTCGTCCGACTGCTGCTCCTGCTGTGGCGGCAGGGAAGCGCACAAACACGAGAATGAGGAAGACGAGGAGGAGGAAGAAGAGAAGTCGTCGTCTTCAGACCTCTGTAGCGGATGCTGCTGCTGCTGCCGTCGTCGCCGCCGCCGGCGCCACAAGTCGCCGGTCAGGACGAAGAGCCCGCCAGGCTCCAGGCACCGGTGCTTGGTCTGCTGCAAGACGTTCGCCACGTTTATGTTCTCGCACGTGGGACTCTGCTCGCTCGTGGTCGGCTACTCCATCCTCGGCGGCTTCATCTTCCGCGAGCTCGAGTCGCCACACGAGCTGAAGGAGCGCAACGCGGTGAGCGTGCTCCGCAAGCGGCACGTGTCGCGACTCTGGAACCTGACGGAGGAGCTGAACGTGCTGCACGCGGAGAACTGGTCGCGCATCGCCGAGGAGGTGCTGGCCACCTTCCAGATGGAGGTGTTCGTGGCGATCAAGGAGAAGGGCTGGGACGGCAAGGACGGCAAGGCCGAGCTGCAGTGGTCTTTCGCCGGCGCTCTCCTCTACTCCGTCACGGTCATCACGACCATCGGTAAGTGACCGACCCCGACTCCAGGACGGCTCGGCGCCCCTGGCACACGGACGGGTGGGTTTCTGTTCTTAAGGCTAAACAGTTCAGAAAATTAATAACCGTAACCTGTACCACAAACCCCGGCGACATCTGTCAGTCGGAAGCCGCTCCTGTCACTGTGGAATAGTCTCTGTATACACCGACAAGTAGTAAAAGCCTCCCACAATGCATCGCCACGGAAGCCGGCAAAATGAGTTATTTTACCTCTGGATTTCGATGCTAAGGGAACATCATGGCGGAGTTGACGCAGCAGGTCTTGGAGACCACATGGCGTCGATGTTCAAATCGCTGCTGGCTTCCTCCGCTTTGCATTATGGGATGAGTTTGTAAAAATTAGTCGCCACTAGAAATTATAGCTCGAAATAACGTATTAAAAACCAAGGCCCTTCGTTTTCGGATTCCATCAGTTTTTAGCCGAATTTTGTATCACTAGGAGAGTACAACACACTGCATAGGATATCTGTCGTGTTAATGTAACGTTAGTCTCAAAAGCGCCTGCGGAATCCAGGTGATATGGAGGCAGGTAAACACAATGCACGCTTGCGACACATACAGTAATACACCGTGCGCCCCTGTGCGCTCTGCTACATCATCTCACCTAGGACGTGCACTTATCGTTCCAGAAGCTGACAGTTTCACAGTCACGCCCGTGCGCCACTAAAACGGGACGCAAACTAGAAGGTTAATCGGGGTACGTCAACGAACGTTATAACAATTCTGAACGTTATCAGAAAACAGAAACAGGAGAAGGGGAAGCTGAGTTTTTGCGATGAGAATGGTGCGGCGTCGAGATTGGTCGTGGTGCCGGCCGGATTAAAGAAACATTTGGAGAGCAAGAAGAAGGCGAAACTAAGGATCAACACGCCAGCATTCATGCGAGTACCGCAGAAAGGTCGAGGTCAGTAACTGAATTTGTCCCTGCCGTATACCTTTCGCTTCAGCCGCTTGGCCCTGCTTAACGCTCCTCTAAGGGAGTTTGCGCGAAGCTTCTGTCCAGCTGCCAAATTTCAGTCAACCTGACCACGAAATATCTGGAGGAGAACGATGTTTCCCTGACCAACGAAATTAAAGGGAGAATGACTGGAAATGTCGTTAGCTCCTTGATTTTTGACGAATCGCCAGATGATCCCGACCGCCCCAACTTTGGTGTGGGAAGTCAGAGTTTAATGCAGGAGTTCGTGACGTCAGCAAGCAGGCAAACGGGTGCAGCGTGTGAGCGTAAAACGGTTAATGAATATTCGCTTACCCGGAAGGGTGTGGCAGCAGTGAATTCCGAATTAGCGTTTTACTGGGCGAAGTTCGGACAGGAAGTAGCGCTCAACGAAAATCCGCAATTGAATCGTCTGTCTGGTCCAGCTCATCTGCTGCCAGTTCCTGCCTCTCATGCAACAGGTGTTTCAAAAATGGCCGATTTAAAGAATTTCGTGATTGATGCTGGTGACCGACCAGACGGTTCAGTGTGTGGTCGGCTGCAGTCAGTGTTCAGAAGGCAGGGGCGACCTAATACGGCTTTTAGATGGTCAACATGGCAAAGCCGAAAACTCGAGCAGCTGCGCGAGGAACAAGGAAAGGTTCTGGTACAAAGCCAGAGTTTCTCATCGAACAACTTCAACCACTGCACGAAGCAAAACCATTTGGAATCCTGTTAGTCAATAGACGCAACTTCCTCTGATTCAGAGCTGCGTGGCATTCTGCTTAACGGGGTCTCTGCAGAACCCTTTTTTTTTTTTTGCAAATGAACATCCGAGGAAATTCCAGAAAAAGCCAATTTCTCCATCTCCATTTTGCCAGCCGCTGAGCAGGAAGAACTCGGAAGCGCATTCCAAAGTTTTCATGGAGAGTTGTCGAAGACGAGGGAGATGACTCCTGGTGGAGGAAGTGCTAAGCTGGAAAGCGAATTCCAGGGGTACATGGTAATGCCGGCTCCAGACAACTGCTTCATCACTCTTCTTTAAATCTGGAAAACTCGCCTCGCCGACTTCTCGACTTTCAGCCGCTCTGCTACTCGCGCCCTCAGCATCTAACCTTGCTCAGCTTATGGGGCGAGAATCTTTCCTGGATACAGCTACATGCGAGATTGCAGGAGAACGGATCCTTAGAAGCGGTTCCTCCGGCCCACGACTTCTGGCGATTGAACTAAGCCAGTGGGCGTCTAAACACAGTTAATGCATTTCACATTAGACATATTGTTTTCCTCACACTGACGGCTGGCGTACAGCAGTTTAAGGCCCTTTAAAATCTCCCAACGAGTCTCTGTTGATCAAAGCTGAGTCTACTTCATTCCGTCCACCCTCAGATTTACCGCCCCGGTTGTTACCCGAGTTTGTTGTTGTAATAAAAACCGAAAACGAAGGTTGTTTGATTGCATACTGTGAGCAAGTGGGGAAAGGAGGTAAAGTGGAAATAGGCTTAAGGATGCTGCCCAGCGGTAGGAAGGGGACACTCGGTCGGGACGTTTCGGGCCGGTGGACGACCATCAGGGGACCCGACCCCCCTCCCAAACTTGTTTATTACAAGTAGAGTATGGGTACAAGACAGTCGTCGTTCGCGAGAAGCGAACCCTCCCGCAGTAGGTGCGATTGTTAAACTGCTCCAGGCTTCCATCATTGAACACAGATATATTCTCCGCCAGCTTGTGATTCTATGGCTAAAATCCCGCTTTCCGGCACCAGGCGAGCCGCTTTGTGTTTACTGTCGCTAACACCTCCGACGACAGAGAGCGGAGACCCCGGCGCGCCTACTCGACGGAGCCTTAGATAATTAGAAATTGCTCGTTTGGTAAATATTTTAATAGCGTTAGGCCGGGCTGTACTAAGGCTCGGTATGAGGTCCGTAGATAGAATCTCATTTGGCCGATTAAAATGTCTAATATGGAAGTTTCGATACAGCTGTTTCACATCAGCATACTTAACACAACGACGGCTCTCGCTAATCGATCATTTCAGCAACGATGTAAGTTCGGGTTTCTTGTTCCTAGTTCCTCGCAGAAGCCTTTTCCAAAAAGTTCATCATAATCATTATTATTAATTATAAATTAAACGTAGACCGTCACAGCATTTAAAGATGAATTGTCTTCTTCTTTTTTTTTTTGTTTCTTATAGGATAAGAATAAATATTAGTCTCCTCGGGGCCGAAAGATTACTCGGAAATGCTGCGTGATGATGGCGAGGAGAACATGGAAGAACCGACCAAGTTTCTTTGATTTGATCTTAAGTTGGACGATTCCTGCATGGACTCTTCGCTATATCAGTGTCGCCACTGAGGCGTGACTCGTTAACTTGTCGTCACGATACTTATCGGTCACGGGGTGGAGTAGAGCTCCTTGTTGCGTTTTGACGAGCGCCATCCTAGCATCTTCATCTTTTTTTTTGGTTCGTTCTATCTGAGGTAGTTCTGTCCGTCACGAGGATATTGGAACTTGGAACGGATGACTTTGAATTGTTCAATAACCGATCGAAGTATTTTTTTAAAGGGATTTAAAAACCCTTCGAATTATGGTTTACTTCAGTTAGTTCTTATTCAATAAGTTTGCAGTTCAAAACCTCGTGATGGTGAGATTCGGATGTCAAAGAAATGTGAACCCTGACCCTTCTTGCCACAGATTACTGATGGGTCACATGATAACGGCTGGGCTGTACTTATGTTGTCAAGCGTAGGCCAGTGCGCAAATAACCTAAGTTCCATTTTTATTTCCTTTGAGCGTTGACTGTCGCCCTTTAAGAGGTGTAGAACTAGGAGTCGAGGATTGCTAGAAGTTTCGAAAGGTTTTCGTCTTTCTGCACCGCTCTCCGCTGGTCTTGGCGCCGAGTGTTCTCACTTCCGTCGTGTCTACACCGCTAAGGAAAATGGCTGCGGCACCAGGGAACTGCCGTGCCTTCTACCCGCCCTTGTAAACTTTCCAGTTCCATTGCTTACGTTTGTGGCAAACAAACTCTGACGCCACGAAGCGCCATTGACTCTCTTAAAGCAAAAGACCAACAACAACAAACAAATCCTTGTAATACTGAAGAAAGAACGCACGGGTGACAACCAAGTTCTTTGTCGCTGGGTCGCCATTCGTAAGTCCAGCGCTGCCTCACCGTGTAGGCCGTCGTCGCTCTGTCTCGGGGCCAGCAGCGCCGAGTAATTAAGCTAAGTTTTGCAGGTTCTCGTTTTCCTTCCTGCCTCAAGAGCCAACCCAATGCAAACCGTGTCTATAACAGGCGCCCAACTCCTCCTCCGGTGTACCAGTGTGACCGTGCCCGGCCGCGCCTGGGCCGGAACTTCCCTCGTCAGCCCACGTGAAGAACGTAGTAGACGAACATTTCCGGACTGAAACAAAGATGTGGTCAGAGCAGCAGAACGGTTCGTTGAGGTCGAAGTGAATTTCGAAAAACTTATTTCTTAAAATTTCACGCTTTTACACCTCCTCCTCTCCCCTACAGAAAAAGAAACAGCTACGGAACCCTGTTTACTTGTCGTTGATTTCTCGTGGACTCGAACCGTTGGTGGCCATAGTTTTGTTGTAAAGATTTCCCGCCTTGTCTCCAAAACTGTTCCGCGATCTGCCCTCTCTCTATGGATCCTTGCTGACTTGTCTTCTATTCGTCGAGAAAATCGACTTTTTACCATTCATAGATCGACTTTAAAATACGTGAATATCGTACTAAAAGTTGGCATATTTTAGTTTAAAGACCAACTACTGCTTTCTATGCTCTTAGATTACAGCTTCTATACTTCTCATCCTGTGTAAGTTATTATGTAAGGTGGATTCTTACTCTCAGGCAGACGCATTCACCATTTATATAGTCAGTATACAGGTATTATTGTTCGAAATAGTCTCCAATTACGTCAAAGGCTCGAATGACGTCAAAGACTCCAATGACGTCAAAGGCTCGAATGACGTCAAAGACTCCAATGACGTCAAAGACTCCAATGACGTAAAAGGCTCGAATGATGTCAATCACCCTAATGCTTGGGTAGGGGGCTACCGGTAACGGTGAATTCTAGGGATCTAAAACTTGAGGATCCCTGAACCCTGACTCTCCCGATTTTTCCGGAAGTTTGTAGGCTGTCTATGACTAAATGAATTCTCTCCCCTTCCCCCCTTCAGAGGCTCTGGGCTCGCGAGATATCGGAGATCCGAGCAGCGGTACCGCGAGACCTTTGTGCGGACTCCGGACCCAAACGATGCAGAAACTTCCCTCAGAAAGACAAACCGGAAACTGACCGGGTACAACAACAATAACAACAGCAACAATAACAAAAGGGCGGGCGGGCTCAGATCGATACTCAGAACATGGCACACACAAAAAATTGTGAATGTCTGTTTACTGCCTGCTTATAAATTAGTTCACTTTAGTTTGTGTTAATAGAAAGAGGAAAGAGCCATCATCACGGTTCGCTGTCTTTGGTGTTAATACTCCTACAACGGGGATTTGTGGTGGTTAGCGAACAGTCTACACCAGGGGGAAATATATACGTATTTAAAACATTTCGATCAAACTTGCTGCTACTGCTGCTGGATTTCTTGCTGATGGTTTTTTTTTCCTGCAGGTTTTTATTTATAAATCTATCCACTACTATTGTTGAACTGTTAGTTTCGAGTCTATTTTTTTTTTAAATTTATTTACGAATACTCCAATGGCTCTGCGTGATTTTTTGCTTTAATATCGAGAGTTTAATCTGCGTAACGGGTTTGGCATACAGACAGGCACCGGAGGGGAAGGACTCCTCGAGTCGGTTCTCAAACTGACCAATAGATGCTGTCACTGTTAGCCACGTGTATCCGGTGCTTGTCCCACTCGTCGGGCTTTAAAAAGTACTTTCTGATCTATAATCATGGCGGAATCTTAGCCGGTTTGTACCTATGGTCTTCGGTAAAGAAACGGTTTTCCTAGCTCCCTATCTGTCGTGAAGGTGACGATTAGCTGAGCAGAGGGTGCGCGGACTTTCACAGAAGGAAGTTACTAGAAATCGAAATTCCCCTCGCGCACCTTTCTGCAGGAACTCTCCACGGCTTAATTCAGCATCTTCACATTCGCTTACTGGGTGAGTGCACGGCTGAGAAACATGGCGCACGCCCTTCAGAATCCGTAATTATTTATTTAAAAAAAAAAATTCTTTTAGATTTCTTTTTAACGGTCGATTTGTATTGTTATCTGTCCCGTATATCGCAAATGCCTAAGAGCTATAAACATCTTAGTAAATCTACGCTGAACACACTCTAGCATCGTATCTCAAGTAAAGACTTCTCCTCCCCGGCCACAGCCTATTACAGATTCTTCACAAATGAAGGGTTTATCCAACTGAGCCAATATTACTTTACCTTTATATTTGATACTCCTTTGATTGCTTCTTACTTTATGCAAGTTTGATTGCGAATAAAATGCGCAGCTCTCCGCGTGAGAGATTTTAGTTAACAATTACCCCTAAATTCCTTTTCTTAAATGATGTTTTGTTACAGAACTCACTGCAGCATCTGTAACTGAGTTAATACTTTTTGTCACAAGTAGAGCATTGTGTTGTATATACGTGTTTTCAGCATGAGATACTGAAGACAGATATACATACACAATACATCTGTTGGCTTTGGTGTCTCGCACCTATATGTTTTCAAAAGTCAAGCAGAAAAGAAATTTTAAAAATGGTGAAGTTTTATGCACCGAAAGATTAACAAAAACTCTTTTTTTAATGTAACACAAGTTTTAAGAAATATGTAAACTTTAACAAAAAAAAAAACTTTTAGGGGCTTAAAGCGCAAAAAAGTGGGAATTCTAACAAAGAATCGAAGACAGTCAAAAGGAGATGTGGTACTCCGGCCACACGTGACTCTCGGAAGCTTTGCTTGCCGCTTATAACCCTATCATCAAGAGAAGTGGGGGGATAAAGTCTACTATCTTGTCAGGGAAGCTCGAAGTTCTTGGTGCGATATTAGAAAGGGTTCTTTCTAGATCGTCCCGAGCACTATCAGTAGGACTTAGCTCAGGAGAACGTGCTGGCCAACCAATAAAAATTAGGGTGATCTCTTTCCCCGATGTTTGGAGGATGGTTGCACATTCCAAATCCCCTCCACATGTGCACACGTTGCGTGACGCTTTGAAGGTTACGATTTTGACTGGCCAGTAAAGAGAACATGGCGTCCAAGAGGCTTCTTCGCTGGTGGCGGGTCAAGCAGAATATACGGACTGCGAACGAATCGTCTCGCATTGAACCTGCGTGCGGTTGTGGGCTGATACCGGCCCTCTGACAATAGTCCGTGTACTTAGAATTGCCGAGAAACCGCGCTTCCGTTCACTCCTAGCCATCCACTGCTTGTTCTGCGGCTGTCCAGCCTTTATCTCCATCTTAAAGAATCTTCCGAACCACCCATCTCTAACAGTATCTTAAGGCAAAATTAATGTGAAACCCGGCTTTTTTTAACGTCTTTGAAACGAAAACTAGTTTTTCTCTTTAAAGTTGATTTAAATGTTTTACTGCAACTTTTTTACATATTTCTTTGAGATTTGTGCTTTATCAAGTGGAATTCTTTGGAACATTTGTTAAATAAATGAAACTCTGATCAATTTGGGAATTATTTTTCTTTTTGTTTGATACTTAACTTTTGAAAACCAGTGTAAATAAAAATGGCTACACTTTTATCTATTTATTGTTCAGATAAACCTTTAAAAAATATTTTTTAAATCAATATATTCCATTCCCCACTTTACTGGCTAGTCTAATAAATTATTTATATCTCTTTCAGTATTAACCCTACCATATATCAACAATCCATTACTAGTGTCTAATACGCTATAATTCATATAATCAGAAAATAACTGGACACAAAATCAAACCATGTTTCACACCCACACCATTAGAGCTTCGTTATGATGGCAAATATAATTTTATCTAAGTAAGCACGCTCACTTCCTTACGTTGTATATTATCCTCTAGCGTGGAAGATTATCAAAAGAAAGCAACGACCAACGTTTTTTGCAGCAAGCAAATGTTCCGATAGCAGCTATGCTATAACCTTGAGCTCTAATATCGTGGTATGAACGATTGACTGCACAGCGGTTCGTGAATCCTGGGAACATTTTGTAAGAGCACCATGGTTGACGTGGCATCGATGAATTACAAGAACTACCCTGATGGGCCTGGCCGTGTGTGGTGTCTGAAGACGGCTTATTGGATGGACGGGCGAGCGAGGCTAGCCATCGGAAATACTGTCACGACAATTAGGAACGCTTTCTTAACCACAGACTTTAAGATATTCACTACTTCGTGTTGTCATGCATATTTATAAGCGACACAGATTTCCACTGCACAAAATAGTGTTTATAACCGAAAATTTGACTGTTGAATGACAATTTTTTTTAAAAAAAAATTTTAAACGTTACTGAAATGGTTAAAGACTTGGTGAGATGCATGGCCATGAAGGTGCAAGTGTGCCAAGGAAAGGAAATTAAGTGTTTAGACTTTAAAGCTGTTTTTTTTCCCCTTAAATTGTCAAAGTAAATAAAAGCTTGGTTTAGAAACATTACCGGTGCAGATTAACACAGTAAAGACGTGTTTCCGTCCAGCGTATACAGAAACAGTATTATATAAGAAAACACTAAGCGACCCCTTTCTGAAACTTTGGCTATACAATATACTTTGATCTGGAAAAGATTCGAAATGTGTTGGTATCGAAATCGTTTATTTTTTAAATTTTACCTTCGTATATGACATGAGAACGAAAGCAAAATATACGTGTAAGTTGATGCAACCTTACAATCAGCTTCATCGCGCTAACTGTGACGGTGATACCACGGTAAACAGTTTCTTAGCAACCGAACCATTATACACATCTCTGCAGTCTCTGATCAGATGCTACAAAGTTAACCTTAATTATAACATAAAACAGAGCGCTCGGCTTATTCCCAAAAGTATAGTGGAAACACACGCCAACATGCCGCCGGCTAAACTGCTGTATGGAAGCTTATTTATCTGTGATATATCGTCGACTTGGTAAATATTTATCCTTCACCATTCTTCTACACGCAATTACCGTGATACATTCGATACGGGCTTCGGGTCTGGAATCGCAGGAATGACTAGAAGACTGCATCACGTTTGGTTCGATGACAGGTGCGCGGAACCCAAAAATGTCATAAATACTGGAAAATAACAAAGGTTTATTATAGCCGATCTCTTAGAAAGTATATTAAAAAAAAAAAAAAAAACAAAAGAGAGAAAAAACAGCTAAATGGGGATTAACGATTTACAATGATTATTTTAGACCCGAATTCTGTCTTGGTCTAAACTCTAAAGGGAGACAACTTCTGTGGTGAAATAGTGCGTCAGCGCGGGTGGCTGTGTCTTTTTCTTAAAGTTTACTGCGGAGACGGCGGCGTGTATCTAACGTGTATCCGGACCAAATTAGACATTTTCTTTTCGAGTATACGCGAGAGAATTATTAGAGATGATGGGTGAGCGGGGTTTGTAGGGCGAGGGAGTTGCTCGGTAACGTGTGCCGCTTTTATCTTCCAGGGTACGGACACATAGCGCCAAAGACGGAGTACGGACGAGTGGTCACGATAGCGTACGCACTGTTCGGCATACCTCTCACCCTCCTCTGCCTCGCCAACCTCGGCAGCTTCTTCGGCAAAGGCTTCCGACTCTTCTACAAGCACACCTGCCGCATCCTTTGCTGCCTGTGCCGGTCGAAGGACCCCCGGCCGCCAGCCGCCAGGACGCGCCACCGGCGTCAGCCAGCCGAAGGCCTGCACGGTGACGAGACGCACCCGCTGCGCGATGCTGCCCACGAGAAGGCGACGACCGACATCGAGAAGTGCGACACGACCGTGATGGTGGACGATGGGCGGCAGAAGAACGACAAAGAAGAAGTCCGCGTGCCGATCGTCGTCAGCGTCTTCATCATCGCCGTCTACATCTCCGGCGGCGCTGTTCTCTTCAGCCTCTGGGAGGAAGACTGGGACTATCTTGTGGGATCCTACTTCTGCTTCATAACGCTCAGTACCGTCGGCTTCGGCGATTTCGTCCCCGGAACCAGCATCGATTCTTGGAAAAACCAGGAAAAACTGATCCTTTGCGCGATTTACCTGGTGTTCGGTCTGTCGCTGATCGCCATGTGCTTCGATTTAATGCAGGAGGAAGTCCGGGCCAAGTTTAACTGGCTGGGGAAAAGAGTCGGCATTATAGACGAGAAAGAGTAGATACTTCGGCCTTAATGAATAGACAACCCCGTCATTTCGAGAACCATGCGTAGCGCGATATTATTTTAATACACGAACACCTTTCTAAATGTAATCTATTTTATCCACTATTATAAAAGTCTTAGCTTTGACAGAAGCAGCATCCTAGTGGGGAAGCTCCTCTATCACACCCGGAAACTATATATAAATATACTACACACACATATATAAATATATATATGTTTGTGTAAAGCAAGCAGCGTAGTTTGGATAGTGACGCTATATTTTATTCGAGTGTAGCACTTTTCCTCTCATTCTATCATTAAAGCTGCACCATCTTTTCATACCTCATTTTAGCGACCATAGGCTGAAGAGAAAGACGTTTTGGGCGCGCCCACCTCCATACACGATGCACCGGCGCCATTTATGTCAAGAAAGTATTTCTTAAATAAAATAACGCCATCTACTGTGTTGTCTTTACTGGCAAGTAAAAATATACAAACGTTACACCTTAGAAAATGAAAGTTGTAATGTCTGTGAGATAAAGTTTATTTTTCTCTAAATCATCTTTTCCTGGGAATGTGTATCGTCTCAATGCTACGATGGCACGGAAGTATATCGACCGGACGTTACTCTTTAGTGCTAAAAGGAGAGGAAAACGTGTCAACAGACACAACGTGGTAGGTTATCGCCCCTGTTATTCTTCGACTCTGCAGAAAGCGGCGTGTTTACGAAACAGACAGCAGACTAAGGAAGATCCAGCATATACCTAGAGATAGAGCACAACAGAAGTTTTAAAAATGTTTGACCATTAAATGACGCTGGAGACATAGAGATTACCAAGAATAATTTTAAAAATATTTTTTCTATAAATGAAACCTAAAGATTCCAAGTTGATTTTTTGTTGGCATATTCATCCTTTTGTCAGCTAGCGTAAAGTATGTGACTCTCAGACTTTGTTTAGACAATGACACCATGAAATTCCAGGTGATCGAAATTTGCCTTAAAAAATAATTACTTGCTATGATTTTTCTCTGAACACAAGCAGAGATTATACCCGTGCAATCTTTATTACTTTACCACGTAAAGGTTTACCCTAATCTGCTGATTAATGTCCGTTGTATCTTTTTTTTTCTGGATGATATATTCCACGGAGGGACTGTGCTCGTTTGAAATTCATGCAGAGTGATCGGTTTTTCTGCTCTAATAAAAGATATGGGTAGATCTGGTACTGGTTAATTATTAGCGGCAGTAAAGTGGATAATTATGGAAACACCCGATCCAGCTTCACCAAAATTATTTCGAGAATGGGAACTAGCAATTATAGAGGAAAGAAAATGAATTAACTTTTCCTCTTCTTTTTTTCCAATCCCTGCACGTACGGCGATCTTATTTTCGTTATGCGGGACTTTCAGGCTACAACGTCCGTGATTTAAGGCAGAGAGCTTATGACGTAAGTGTGAGATCTACTGCTGATACGCATTGGTTAACAGCGCTTGGCGTAAATCGAAAGACTCTCTCTTCGGTAGAGTACAAACCATGTACACCGCCTGGTGCCGGTGAAGGGTCTAAATAATAGATGGGGGACACCTTTGGCCTAAATTAAAGCCTTCACACGCCATCGCATGGAGCACCTGGCAGACTCTTAAGGCACAGATGGCAGTGAAGCAACTACATTTGTGAAGGTATCAAACGATGCTCCTTGCGTAGTTCTCGATATCTCTCTGCCTTCTTACGAGTTTTATTGAATAGTGGCATACGTTGCACCAGTGGATTACATAACATGTAACGTGACCGATTAGATTAGCCTTTTATTTCAGACAGGCAGTGAAAAACCTGGCTGAATTCCTTATCTTTTTGCTAGATTTTACCAATTTTTTAACCTTATTTAAAGCTCCATTACTCTGATTTACAGACATCATATATTTAGAAATGCAAAACACAGAACTGTCTTAGCGCCTTGTATTTCTATAGATTGGAAACAATCTGTCTATGAAGTTAAAGGCCAACTCTAAGAATGAGAAAATCTGTAAGTTTACTCACGGAATCGCATTGATGGTGCTACTCCTGTATTAGACACAACTTTTCGTGATCCTATCACCTGAAAATTATCTCAGATAAATTTTCATTAAATTAATTTTTTTAGGATTTCTTTTGTTTCTGCTTTTAATAAATCATATATATATATATATTTCAAATACAAATAACAGTATCAGAAAAGCACTATGGGAGAGTCTTATTGAGTATTTATCGCGAAATCGGAATTGGCGATCAGTTACGATGTTTCGATTAAATAGTAGGCTTGTTTGGACAAGTAGTTTTAATGGTTTGCAAAGGTGTTTCTTAATTTTGGCAGTACTGTACATGTAGCCGCTTTCTCAGTAAACTAAAACGATTGACGCGAATTATTTCAGAAGAATTCGGCCCCCAGAACTGATAGCAAACCTGCTGAATTTTGCAACAGGAGAGAAAATTTAAAGCAAAACCGATATTTGAAAAAAAAAGGAAAATTAACTGGAAATAAATTTTAGCTGCAGACTCGATCAGTAGAGAGTAATACAGGTCATACTCCGAAAATACTTTACGACTGCTTCAGTCCGTTAATTGTTCCAGTCTTCTTTTTGGGCCCTCATTTCCGGAAAAGATGTGTAATTATTAGAGTTCAGCTAAATATATTCAGATTTTAAAGATTTAGGATATAATAGCAACTAAAAAAAAAAGAGAGAGAAAGAAACAAGAAGTTCAACTTAGTTTGGCAGTTAGATGCTCAAGAAGAGAGAGAGAGAGACGTTGGACCACCTGGCTTTTGTGGGTTCGAATCCCGATAGGGAGCGCGCCATTTTGGCATACCTTCCTCTCATGGTTTTTTCTGATAATCATTAATACTAAGGATCCCAATTAGAAATGAGAAATTCCCTACAGTGACGTAAATCAACTAAAAATTTTGTACGGAGAGACACCTCTGCTCAAGAGCATCTTGCATGGTTCAGATTGGCTTCCTGATCACTTGTAAACACTAAACTAATTTCGCGTCTCCTGCTTATATAATTAAGCTAGGTTTAGCCATTCCGACGATTCCAATTTCTCCAGCCAATGAGATTCAAAATTCTGATAACCTTCAAAACCCGCACCTCGCATGTACAACTGCTTCGCCGTCAAACCTTAGCACCTCCGCTCTGCCAGACTTCGGGGAAAGAAATCACATCCCTGCAGTAAAAAAACAGATACGACAACGTTACCTGGCTCTGTTCCATTCTCTGTTTTATTATATCATTAGTTATGTATGCGTTATTACCTGACGTTGACAAAACGTTGAGCCACTTCGCGCGGTTTGTAAGTTTTTGGGAAGGAATTACATTAATTCAAAAGAAAACAAACAACTGAAGGATTAACTAAAAAATGATCACTTTAGCTTTATCCTGTTCTCTGCAGCTCTGTGTTAGAAGGTCGAGAAATCTCTGACGCTGAAGCAGTTCTCGATACGCTAACCCTGGCGGCCTAATAACTCTTTTCTTTCCCCACGCGATATCATTAAAGTTGCTTTATTTCTACCAGTTCTGTGACTTCGTCCATAATAGCCATGTGTTCATTATAATTCTAAAGAGTGCAATAAATTGTATTGAATTACTTTATGAAAACTTAGCTCTCGTAATCAGACATTCCGGTAACTTTAAACATTTTAAAACTAGAACGAGAAACCGAAGCGAATGGAATTTGCTGGCAAGAGTCGGGCAGGAATGGTTCCAGCCGTAGTGCGTTTGTTTCATCCACGTAGATCTTTTGAAAGGTAAGTCTTCAGAGATTTGGCATCAGCTTTCAGAAAAAGAATATGCCAAAAAGTTATTCTTATTTGTTGTTACCTTTTGGTTTTGGTTTTGGTTTTTCTTTTATTTTTTCTTAAAATATATATATATATACATGTAGGCGAAGTACAGATTTTACAACGGATTCTTTATCGATATTTCTCACCCAATCTGGTGAATCGAAACGGCGGAAAGTGTTTGTTTTCCATCTTGATTCTTTTGTACCGCCATCGCTCGCCCATCCACCCAGAAGATGTTACCCTTCGGCGAGCTGCTCTGGATCGCCGCCATGCTGCTTGATGAAAGTTGGATCTGTGGGTTTTCAATTAGATAATTAACTAAATTACAGCCTGGGCTGTTACTGAGAGCTTTGCGATTAATTAGTGAGGATTTTGATGGGGGGATGGGTTTCGTCTCGGAAATCTGCTTTGAGTGGGGTAGAACAAGAAAGAAAGATTAGGTGAGTTTTCCGTGAGTCGAAGTGGTAAAGTGGTTAGCCCGCGGTGGGCGGGAGACGGGACCGGCCCGCGCTTACCCGGGGTTCTGGCTGTTCGAGTCCACCGACTCGTGCGAATGGCGGAGGTAACGGCCGACAATGATTAGTCATTCTTGCCGCCGGTGTTGAGTCGGACTGCAGAAAGGTTTAGGGTCGGATGGATCAAACTAAATTGGCGGCGAAAGCCAGAAACAAACGTAACCCTTTAAGGTTTCAATTGGATGGGGAGGAGACAAGGAAGTGGGAATCCTCGCGAAAGAGCTCCTAAGACCGGGTAGGATTAGCACAAAGGATTACTTAAAGTCGCCTATTGTCGTCAGCGAGCAGTGGATACAGCTACTGCGGAGGAAGGAAAATCGCGATCCTTACATCACAGCCATTTTCGGTGACTAATATCGGCAGTTTAACCCTTGCACCGCGTCGTGCTGTGTGGCGATTCACCTGGTCACGAAATCTCTGGAACGAACGCATTTAAAGAGTTAATAACACCCACGGTCACTGGTACTGGGACGCCTCGAATGAAGACTGGCTCCTGTTCTGCTGCAGATTCCTATTAGGAAAATGTCGTAAGAGAGAACGAGTGAACGGTGTTGGTATTACTGTTAATCGACTTACGTATCTAATTTATAACGATTTCTTTGCCATCTATGACTTGCTGCCTCTTTGAAGTGATTTAACTTAGACCGTCTGACCGTCAAGACCCACGTGCATCAGAATCAGCGAGTGGATTGGCCGATCTTAACTGAAGTTCTCGCTCCCCTAAATTTTCGTGTCCATTATCGTTCGCCTTGTATCCCGTTACGGACAGCCCCTCGGAAAAGTCTGATCGACCCTGTGCTACCCTCTAGCATCAGGGCCGAAAGCAGAAGCTCGAAGCGAGCTTGGCTAACGGTGCTTCCGATCAGTATGGAGATTAGAAAAAATATGGGATCTGGGAGGGAGGGAGTGATGGAACGTCAAGAATGAACGGCACGGATTTCCGGTTAGCGGCGTCGTGCGCATTCACAGATTTCCGGTTAGCGGCGTCATCTGTTTGGTGTCTCGGTTTAATTTAAATATTCGCTGACGGTAGATCCAAGTTTGTCAGTGGGTCACCGTCCGGGCTGTTATCAGCACTAACTTTTGCGGCCAGTCAATGCTGCTTCTGAACCAGAAACCGATGATCTGGCGGTGTGTGGGCAACATTCTGCCCCTAACGTTCCAGCAGGGCAGCGCCTTTCCACACCCATTCACCCCCCACCACCACCACAGCCCACACAGAGTAAAAACTGACACGAGGCGGAATACCATCAACACGCCTGGCTTGAAATCTACTTGTCCTGCGGACTGGTGTCTAACGTCGTGCCACAGCCAAGAGGTGACCATGCCGGATGCTGATATCTTTGAACCTCGTTATCATGTGATCTCACGCCATTCAGATGCCAAGCGACGGGTTCGGGTTACCATAGCTATTCAGCAATCTTAACGCCCCATTTTTGTCGATTTTTAGAGATACGTTCGCCATTGCTTATTATCCTGAGACCGGCATAACTAACTAACTATGCGCTGTCTTTTTAAAGCGCTTATGTACCTTAAAGACTCCGGCAGTAAAATTATTGCATTTATTTATAATTCTGTTGCTAAAAAGTTCTTTTTTTTTTGTTAATGCTAAGCTATGTAGACGATTTAGCTATTTTATTAGCATACATTATTATTACCTCACCCCATGTCGGTCTATAACTCTTCCCGCTTCATGTCTGCATCCGCTTCATACGCAGCTGCGGTTATCCGCGATCATTTAACCGAAGATATTTTGTCATCTTCCGTTTGTAAAGGAGCTACGGTTCCCATTGTACGAGGGTCTCGGCTCTTGAATTACGGGCCACGCCTACATTCAGAGAGAGGTTGTTAATAATATCTCAGAAACTAATTACCACATAAGCTTCGGGTTTGATTTCCGGGATGAATGAATGTGGCATCAGAAAGTATTCGTATCTACGACCCTTTGAAATTCACGAGGGGTAGAAGAGAAATAATTTAGAGCCCGACTTTTTGGACTTTTGGAATTCCACTGACACAGCCGCTACCCATTTATCAATACCACAGAAACTCTGGACGAAAAACAGTAAAGGTATTCGGTTTAATAAGATAGAAGTAACCACTTAAATGGAAGTTATTTATGCGACCAGCAATGTGCAATACCCGCGTGTATAAGACGATATATTTCGCAAAGCAGTCGTGTTTACCACAACTAACTTAATTAAACGTAAGACGCATGCATATGTAGAACTAATCAGTAGTTTGTCAGTATCACAAAGACATTATTTCCTTCAACTAATTCCAAATACCATTTAAATTTTCAGAACTTGCTTCCATTTTTCTAATGAACTTGCCCACCAGTTTGTTCACGAGCACCGCTCGGAACAGGTATAAGAACTGGGCAATGACAAAGAACCCTGATCAAACGAAATAAGGGGATAATTTTTGTGTTTTTCGGTCAAATAGAATCGGTACATCTTTCGCAGTCACGCATAAAATTAACACTTCAATAGCATCTGACCTGGGATTGAGGTTATTCAGAAGAAGAAGGAGAAGAAACCCGGTATCTGAGAGAGCTGTTCTGATGCCACGCTTACCTTTATTGCTGGTAATATCTTCAGAAAGACTTTACCTGTTCGGCTCATCTGCACGAGATGGGACGAAATGACAATGACTTCAGTAACCTTTAACAGTTCTTGATGCAGACAGCCGCCAGGTGTCTCCACTTCCTCCCTGAAAGACGGATTATTCCCAGACCAGCGCTTGTTTTACTCTCACCTTTCAACATTTTAATATTCACGTCTGCAATACTGTCAGTATTTACACGAATCAAGGATAATAGTGGACCCCAAACCGAACAGTGAGAATTTGATGACGATGGTGCTCCATTTGACATCACGTGTTGGTGTTTGTTTCGAGACGTCATATGACCATAGTAAATATGTATCATACTTACCTATTTTCCTAAAAAAATTTTCCGTTGGTCCTTCATCTTAAACTTTTTTTCCAAAAACGTATATTACCAGACTACAACTAAAGTTTCTTAAGACTAAAGCACCTGGTTACCATGATTACACAGGTATGGTAACTCGTGCTAAAAATGATTAAAATGTTTAGTGTTTTGTGTATTGATTACTAGGTTCAAAAACATGTCGAGTAGTTACTAAGAGAAGGAAAGGGACTTTAGAAGACCTGTTCTTCTGCGAGTCAACTTTAATTATGCCAGTAAATCATTAGTTATAACCCCTTTGAATAGGTGATTCAAATGTGGCGCCCATAGTATGTTAAAGATAAATATCTTGAAAAACGTTGCGCTAAAAGGACAGGTAGATCGACTGTATTTGTCTAGCTTCGGACGTGTATATCTTGGCGGGTTCCATGCCTGAGGTTTGTAAAATCCTTTCTTGGAGGAATTCATAAAGTTCCTCAAGTCATTTAATACTAGTGACGCATCGCACATTACTAGCGATTACCAGTAAGAGACTTGGAATAAAAGTTCTAGATTAGGAAACGGTCTATTTCGGTAATAGTTTTTTTTTTTTTTTATTATTATTATTATTATTATTATTATTATTATTATTATTATTATTATTATTATTATTATAGATGACTTATAAAACCCGGTTAGTAGAACCAGAGGGCATACAGCGGTGTGCAAAAGTCTTGCATAAAAATTGTTTTTCCTGTAAATTAGCTCGCATTTTGTTGAATCAGTTGTTATCAAATCTTGCTCATTAAAGTATTTCTGTATTACTGTTGTGCATCTATTCCAATAATATCAAGCACATTGTTTCATTGTAGGAAAAGTTATAATTTGTAGAAAATCATTTGCATCAAATCAACGTGTGCAAAAGTGTTGCATGAAATCTAGACAGCCATCTGATCAATTCATATTCAATTCCAATTATACAGAAAGTGATCAGATCAATCAATAATGAGCAGAATATCCAAAATTCTCGATAACTTGTTCACAACGACGAGGCAAGCTGGCTTCCAAACGCTGACAATTGTCCCTACTGAACTCCGACCAGCCTTCCTCGATTTTCCGTTTCAAACCGGTTTTATTTTTCGGTTTTTTGGCACTAAAACTGAGTTTGATCGAGTGCCAAAGGTTTTCGAAGGGATTGAGATCCGGGCTTTGAGCCGGCCAGTCGAGGAGGGGGATTCGCAACTCTGCCATCAAGGCCTTGACACTCCGAGCTGTGTGGATGGGGGGGCGTTGTCCTGCTGGTAGATGGCCGTCAGGGGCATGTGGTCACACATATACGGTTTGACAATGTCCGAGACGATCTTAGCATAGTCACGAGCATTCATTCGACCCTACACGTGATGCAACGGACCGACACCGGATGATTGAAAACAGCTCCAAACCATGGCCGAATCTCCCCCTGCCTGCAGAATCGGTCGAGTGCAACTAGGATGGTATTTCTCTGACACGGATCACCGAACGCACACCCGACCCGCCGAGTGGACCCTCACGAATTTTCTTTCGTCGGAAAACAACACTCGGGACCACTGGGCCACGGTCCAGTGGAGATGGTCGCGAGCCCACTGCAGTCGCTTTCGACGATTGTCCAGACTGATGAACGGCTTCTTCTGTGCCGATCGCCCGAACAGTCCCATGTGGATCAAACGCCGTCTGATGGTGCACGAGGCCAACTGGATCCCATGGTGCCTTGACAAGGCGGTCTGGATGTCGGTGGAAGTGCGGAATCGGTCCGAGTTCGACATGCGGGCGATCAGACGATCCTGTTGAGCCGTCGTTTTCCGCGGTCTTCCGGCTCTGCGTTTCGAAATTAGGCTCCCATCGGCTTTCCAACGTTTCAGGGTGCGAGATATCGTCGACTGATTGCAGCCGATACGATCCGCAATGACCCATTCAGTTTCACCATCTTCTTTCATGCGAACGATTGTGGCCCGCTGTTCGGGGGTCAAATATCTGGATCTCGGCGTCACTATATTGAACAAAGATGAATCAGAATAGAGGAAAATGACAGTTTTACATATTTATTTTCTACTATCCTAAACTTTTATAGCACAAAACATATATTCTAATTTTTTGTAGTTTATGCAACACTTTTGCACACCGCTGTACATAGTTTAGATTCGAGCTAGAACTCGCTCTGCTAACATGCTGGGTTTTTATATAAGGTTTAAAAACATCTTTCCCAAATTTTCTATTGAAGAGATAATGTGACCGGTGAAAAAGAAAATGGGATTTTCCACTGGACTTTTCTAACCCTACCAAGAACGATTCTCAGTATCAGAATAAATAAAGCCGCGTTTCAGAAAGTTATTCAAGTCTTCTCTCTCTCTCTGTCAGTGGACTGAAGACTTCCAGCGTGAAGAACTTTCTGTATCATCGAGCCCTTTACCGGTCTGCTGACATCGTATCGGCCTCGCTGTGCTTGTTTGTCTTTTTCAATATTGTTTCCAATTATTCAAAATAGAACCTTTTTTAAAATCTTTTTGCTGCAAATAAAAAGAACTGATGCCTGTGAGCTGTACCACGGAACTGCGGAATAATTCATAGGGGAAAAGTCTGAAATAAAACCTGTCGTTTTTGTATTATTTATAATCAATTTTATTTGTTTTCCGTGCCGATCTATACCCGGTCACCCGTCTCCTGGCCGTCCCATAAGGAGATGCTCGGAGTGAATCGCCGTGTTAGCATATATTGAGAGGCTTTTGCTTTGTTTTTTTTTAAAAAAAATAAAACTACATAATTAAGTTTCCTTCAGTACGGGTCCAGTTCCTGTCTGAACATTAAAGCGCTCCAACTCTCAGCAGGAGACTCGAATCTAATTTTAAATTATCTGATTTTTTTTTTAAAGTCAATTTGTAGTGATGAACCGTTCACCCTTTCCCACGGATCGTTCCCGACGTGTCCCAATCATCTGATCGATCGGAAGGAGCCGCTGTTACCAAAGACGTTTTAGAAAATGAAAACTGAAATAATTTGGACAATTCTGAGAGATTTATCGAAGGAAGACCATTTTCCGACGCCAGTAACCATCCACACAAAGTGAAACCGAATAATCTCACTATAACCTGGGATGTAAACCGAAAGTAAATCCCATAAATTTCGACAACTTTCCTTAGAATAAGATTTGCATTTTTTAAAAATATTTTTGCTATAAAAAGAATTAGATATATTTTGTGGTTTAAATGTCTAAGATATTCCATGGCCTCGAGGCTTTGTCAGAAACCGCATTCTAAACTTTGTCTCTTTTTTCCCGGTAAAAAATACCGTTTTTCCCGATGTTTACGGCAATTCTCATTCCTACCTCCTATAAGTTCTGACAGCGAACAATCCTGACGCAGCGTACACAAAATACAGTACCGTTCTTTCTCTGCGAACCTCGTCCTAACCTCGAGATCTTGGTGACATCTCACAGCATTGGGCGAGAAAGCGAGGTAGTTACCCGGGTACGCTTGAGGGATCTGAGGCGGCGGTTAAGGGGGAAGAGTCACGAGCTACCCGGGAAACTTCGCCACACACGAGTACCTGAAAAATCCCCTTTAGCTGAGAAGGAAAACCGTGGTACTCGGGATTTAAAATCCGACGTAATCTCTCTTTCGTTTATCCTTATTCAGAGCCGTCAGCGACCGCTGACCTTGACCTTGTTTTGCGCTGAGGCTTATAAAACATCCCACTTCAGCTTTTCTCTCTTCAATAAACACGTAATCGATGGCCGGCCCACGTCCCATCGAGGATCCTCTTCCGCGAAGATTTCTTATTGATCATCAGCGGCAGTCGTCGTTCTCCCGACCACCATTTCTGTAACTTTGAAAAGCTGAATTTTTTACTGCTGCTGGCAGACATCTGACCTCCAGAGAACAATAGACAAACAAACAAAAGGTAGTGGACGAGATTAGATCGCAATGGAGAAAATGGAGTTTCCACAAGAAAGGGAAGAAAGACTGCTATATCTTTCTGAATTATAGTCTTGAAGGCAATCAGACGAGCAGAATCAAGGTGGGTGGTCAGCAAAAGGGCGGACAAGAGTTATTACAGTGTGTACGCTAATAAGGTAACTAGGAATTGTCTTTCCTCGTATCACGAGAATAAATACTACAACTGGCTGCTGTGGGGGGCGGCAGATAGAGAGATGACGTCAGAACAGAGAGATATGACGTCACTACACATATAGATGACGTCAGGACAAATATGACTTCAAAACAGAGAAACATAGACATGACGTCAGTACACAGAGAGATGTGACGTCACTACATAGAGAGATGACGTCAGTACAAATATGACTTCAAAACGGAGAAACAGAGACATGACGTCAGTACACATATTACGTCGGAACAGAGAGAGATATGACGTCAGTACACAGAGAGATGTGACGTCACTACATAGAGAGATGACGTCAGGACGAATATTACGTCGAAAGAGAGAGATGACGTCAGTACACAGAGAGATGTGACGTCACTACATAGAGAGATGACGTCAGGACGAATATTACGTCGGAAGAGAGAGAGATGACGTCAGTACAAATATGACTTCAAAACAGAGAAACAGAGACATGACGTCAGTACACAAAGAGATGTGACGTCACCACATAGAGAGATGACGTCAGGACTAATATGACATCGGTACACAGATAGTGAGAGAGGGGTTGTTGGATCACAAAGAGGCATAAAGAGAAAACCAGAGGCCAGTAAGCGCCTGAAAAGTGTAGTGTGTAGTTTCAATGATGCAATCGGTACAAAATAAGAAGGTAAAATCGATAACAAAATTTAGAATAAGTATCCAGCCTCCTGCAATAAACAAACAGGCAAAAATTGTAGAATTATTATCAGCTGTTGTTGTGCAGACAGGTACTAAACAGGTGTAGGTGAAGTTTAAGTAGCTTCCCGTACGTCATGAAAAATATCACTCTTAACGTTGCTGAGGACAACATGAGTACTGACATCACAACGTATCCCCCCCCGCCCGCCACTGGCTGTTCTGCCTGAAGAGCAGTTTAAGACCGTGAATTCAGTCGACAGGTTATTTCTTTTTTGTTTGCTATCGTTCAGAAAACCTGGCTGAACCAGAAGTCTCCAGTGGCTGACCAACATTTTCACTAATTTTGGTTCCACATTTTTCCAACCTGAATATTCCTTGCGCTTATATTGACTTTAATTCTGAATTTTTTCTTTTTCTTTTCCTTCGAAATAAAATAAAAAGAAACAATAGAAAAAAGGGTTTGTCTGTTTTCCTCGGATTAAGAGTAGATAAAGGTTTGCCATGTTGTTTTATTAACCCTTTAAAACCTAAATATAAAATGGCCGAAATTACTTATTTAGTTGGTTATTAAACGAGTTACAATAAAATATGAAAAATAATTAAAGATCTGGAAAATAAAATGTCTTTTAATTACCAACTCAAGACCAAAGTTAATAAACAGCGATGTAAGGAGACTACAGGAGATGTAACGAACTAAGTTCAGTTAATGTTTTGGAAAATCTGTCTGTAACTCTCTCTGTATCACTCTTTATTATTAGTGGAACTTCCTTTGCTGTGGCTGTAAGCACCATTTTCTAAAATTTCTTTCTGTAAGTGAGGATCTGAGCTTTGATTTTACAATTTTCAGCTTGGAGAAGCATCTTTCCCAGGTGCACTATTTGATAGTGAAGATAAATAACTATTTTTATGCTGGATTCGAATTTTCGAAGGCTGCTGAACAAAGCCTTTACTGAAATAACAGTCCGAATCCACAAGACAGTTATTTAGGCTAGTTTCATTACAAATGTCTGCAATAGGTGAGTGCTGTGTTCCTCACTGGAGATGATGTCATCTGTTTCATCTTCATCATCATTGCCAATTATCCAACAGTCCTTTTTGAAGATGCTTGTAGCTTGATGTTAAAGATATGAATTCTTGTCGTAATGAAACAGTGTTAATGTTAGGAACTGCTTCAAATCAGGTTCAGTTAAATTTTTTCGGGGGAGGCCTGTGTCTGGTCAATTCTGTTAGAGTCGAAGAAGGAAATTTGCCTGTAGAGAACTTCACATATAACAAACCTTTTCATGCTCTCTGAGACAGCATCAAGGACAAAATTGTGGCATGACTTTTAGAATCATGAATCTCCTCAGGTCTTGAGCATCTTGCTATCAGGAAAGCTATTGTTGATGAAAATGCTTTCAAACAGTTAATTTCTCTTTCAGATGATCAGTGTATGCAGTTGCTGTTTTGAAGATGCCAGTGAAATCTCTATAAATCTGACCGAGTCGAGTTGTAGCGTCAGTGATCATTCGCCCATGCAAAGAAAATGAAAGCTACCAAGATGATTTCAAACTTGCAAAGCCCTTCACTCAATTTCTGTGCTACATGCCGCCCTGATTCGAAGGTCAGGTGATTCGCCGAATTTTCTGAGAATGATTAGGAGATGGTGAGAGAATTTTTTTGACTGGTCTTCAAAACATTCAATTTTCGAAGCGTTCTCGCTCTATCTGACCATTTGGTTTGAGTAATGTGGTCTAGTTTGTGGTTTCCCTCTTTAACTTTCATCTGGTTTTCCGAGATTTTCATCCCTTTGTAAGATTCATTGAAGAAGGCAGAAGCATCACCGAGAAAGCCAAAGAGACTTACTGCCACACGCACACAAACACACTGCTTGCATCATCCATTACTAAAATGAGAATATGTAGATAACACCAAGTGTGAATGTGAATAAAGGACATCTTTCACCAGTGCTTGGAATACAGTATTGATATCAATGTAAATTCTCTGTGACATGCCTCCAGTTGTTACAACTCTGAATCATCTGAGAAGGGCGATATTTCTCAGGGGGCATAATCAAGCAGAAAGACCAGTGTTAGTTAAGTCGTCTTCCCTCATTACTATGTGACTGATTTTCTGTTGACATCTGCCCCTTGTACACCGCTTTGCTGTTGAACGAGACGTTGTTTGTAGTCTAGCATTGATGGAATGCCAAGAATATTTTCCTAAAAATTCTAACATCGTTTGATGCATGTGACTAAACAAGGAAAGCGCTTCTTGGAAGTGGTCTATCTTGTACACATGACTCTGTCTCTTCCTCCCTTCGAATTTTAGTTGGTGGCTCATCTAAATCAATTATATTTCTGAGTTCTGCTGTTTTCATGTCAATTTATGATTGTGCTTGAGTAGGTACAAATCCAACCACTGCCAGATCATCATCGATTTGAACTGTCTGCTCTAAAGAGAAGATATCTGGATGTCTCGGTTTTATATGTAGATTTTTCTATTGGTTCTCCTGTTCTCTTTCTCACGCCACTTTTTTAAGCTATATTTTCCTGTGGCTATAGAAATCTAACTCTTAGGATCTTTTCCATTGTATGAAGAAGTCTATTCCAGTGCAGTATAATGGAACTAAAAATAAAAGTAGATCAATAAAGTTTGCGCCCTAATTATTATAATATTGTAATTGTTTTACAACTAATTAGATGACGAGTTTCACAAAAAATAAAAAAGACCAATCAAGAAAAATTTATTCCAAATTACGTGACATTTTGATTTTTTGAATACGTGTACAATTAAGCTTTACAAGGATCAAAGATGCTACTTTGATCTTTGCCGCAAAGCGATGTAACAAATTCCTTTTACAGCATTCAGCTTCAAATGTTTGAACCGATGTTCGCTTATTTGTTGATCATGTGACAGATTATTTTTTTCCACGCATGCGTGCAATCCATTCAAAATGGTTGCCAATGGCGACGGAAATGGATAGTACCACAAGTATGCGTCATCATCAAGTTAGTTAGCGACTTTTTGTAAGCATAAGCCTCAGCTTACGCATTGTAGAAGTGTACAAGAAAAGGTATCATAAGTTTTACTTACAGATATGATCAAGGGGACCATAAAGTCCCTTCAGATTTTAATTTACGGGACATGTGTACACAATGTGTAAAAGGTCAAAAGAAGTCCGGCTGTAGTGCGTTATCGAGACCCCTGAAAGATATTATTTATTTGAAACGATGATCTATAAATAATGAACACGAATCTACTTCATTTGTGATAAGCATCATGTATTATTTTATTGTCGCTTTTATACTAAGCCGATTCTTGCTGATTCAGAATTTGTCATATGGCTGACGAATCAGGTCTTCGAGGTGCGTGCCCGATTGCCCGACTGCTCAGTCTAATTTTGTGCACACCCTGGTGAGATGATGTTGGAACCTTCTTTGGCTTATTTCTTTTGGATGGGCGATATCGGCAAGAAAATCTTGAAGCTGAGGGCGGACGTGGAGACAAATAATACGTTCATTCTGTAGTATCCCTGTCGAGGGGCGTTTGCGCCCCTTACCGAAGCACTGACGCTTGCATCGATAAACTTTTAAGTTTATATCGGTTGCAGATCCATGGAAAATGTCGAGATCTTTTACGTTACTTTCATTAGCTTATAACAGAGTCTCTGGGGGTAGGTGGCGTTGTACACCGGTCATCTTTCTACCCAGACGTCCTTTACGCACATAATTAAAGCTGAATTGAATAACTTCAATCAAACATGGGGCTTTATGAAAGCATCCAAATTGGTGCGGTTCCGGTAGAATGTAATTATGAAGAAATGTTTCGACAGGCCTCTATGTAAACTATCTGAGACAAGAAATTAAACTATTGTTAATAATGATTTTTAAATAGATATTAAGCCACAGAAGGTCGCTTTCATAACAAAGTTAACCCCCAAAAGAACAACTGGGAATGTATCGGTGGATTTATTTCATGGTAACAAATAAATGGCAAAGTAAAATCTCAGAAAGAAACTGGAGTGGAACAATAAAAAATTAAATACGTATAAATAAAATAGTGATAATAACAAATAAAACGTAAAAAGAAGAAGGTTAGGAATGCATAGATAGCAGTACAACAACAAAAAGTAAATAGAAAGCAAAGTTGGTTAAGGAAAAAATGTGTAACTGTAAAAACAGAACTGCGTAATAGAGCAAAACGAAGAAAAGCTAAGACGGTGAATAATTTACTATATAAAATGCTATAAACAAGGATCAATATTTAAAAAATAAATAAATAAATAAATATTTCTGAAAAAAAAAGAATAAAAATTTTTGGCAAAATTCAAAGGGAGAAGTAATAAATTATCTAATTAAAAATTTTAAAAAGGAAAAAGAGATTAAAGACCAAGAAAAGTACAAACATAATTGAAGGTAATGAACGAAAACTTTTTATTAAGCTGAAGCTTTTTCTATAAAATGGGAAAATCAAATTCTAAAATCATAGAAAAGAATGTAAATGCTTTAATGCAAATTGCGTAAGCTAATAACATGAAAGACAGATCATTTTTTAAAAATATTTAATTCATGTTATTTGACCTTAAAAGGTTTGTGTTGAAAGACGGGGTGTTTCGAAAAACAGAAGACAAACAGCTTGCAAGTCGCCCCAGTTCATGCCACTCGAGCTCTTAAAAACTATAAACATCTGCAAAAATGACATAAAAGGTTTTCATTAGTTAGTTTTATTACCACTAACAAGTTGACTGAGAAAACTCGAACTAATCCACTAACTTAGATCAAAGTGTTTGTTGGTTTATTGGTTATCGTATGTCCCCAGTTTACCCAGCTGTGTGAAGTCACTTTGGAACTTGGAATATCAACCGGAAGTGGGGGGGAATAAGTGCCGCTACAAAGGAATGGAAACGATAGTTGTTTCCCCCACTTCAGTCGCCTAACGAAAGAGAAACATGAGCTTTTCTGTTTAGTAGCTGTAGGAAAACGGACAACCCGGGAAAATCTTCCAAAATTCTTGCGGGGAAGCAAAATAGACGACTCCACCGGGTGCAAAAAGCTGAGGCTGGCAACGAGGGAAATCAACTCTATACTAAGCCACCCGGCGGGTACATAAATAAAATTAAGCTAAAATGTCTTTGTTTTGTTTTGTTT
This sequence comes from Nautilus pompilius, assembly GCA_018389105.1. Taxonomy (NCBI): domain Eukaryota; kingdom Metazoa; phylum Mollusca; class Cephalopoda; order Nautilida; family Nautilidae; genus Nautilus; species Nautilus pompilius. The sequence continues at coordinate 447,817 of JACATO010001120.1, forward strand.
TCCCTAAACAGTGGGGGAGCAGGGGAGGGTCCCTTTTCGATCCCCTCACGGGACAGTATTAATCAAAATCTCATCTTTCACAAAACGATTCCACTTCCAATTATTTCAGTTTGCACTTCCCTTTTACGCAAATACTTTATACAGTCACATGAAAGCTTCATTTTTTTCTAGTTTTGTAATTACAAAATTCCGTTGACATAGCGATCGATCACTTCGATTGAACTGCCGACCCCAACCCTATCGACAGATTGGCAAACAAACCGTCGTATCTAGCGCGTGTCGGCTCTGCTTCTCTGCTCGCTGGCTGACGGTCCAGCCGTTTCCGATGGAAAGTCGTTAATCGTTGATGTTGCGTAACGAAAATCTACGTTATTAGAGGTTTCCGTTAGCTGCTGACCAGAGGAGCTTTCTCTGCTTTGTTTTGCTCTGCTCTTGTCCCTTTAACGGAAGATCTGTTTGTATAACCCTGTCGGCAAAAAAGAAAAAAAAAAAAGAATGATCCAAATTAGCAGTGACCCGAGTTTATTCATCGACACCGGGTCAGCGAAAGGAAAGCTGGCTTTATTAGAGGGGAAAATTGCTTATAAGATTAGTCAAATCAGTTCTCAGCGCTAAGATCAAAGCTCAGTTGTGCACTAAACCCCGTTTTTAAAGATGAGATGTAGTATACACCATTATAGCAGATCAGCACAAGCCCTTTCGCATAGAACGGAAACCAGTTTGGAGGGAAGCCTAGACCCCATTCTTAAACTTGGTTGTGTTCTTGCAGAGCCGGATGGTTATCTCGAATTTACTATATTTTAAAAACCAAATAAAAATATGACTACCAATAGATATTGGAAGAAAAGGCTCAAATCTAATAAATATTTTAAACCTCGCTCAATACAGTGGCAACGAAACAGAACTAATTCCATAAAACCTTTTTTGAGCCAAATTCCTTTTATTCTATACTGATACAGTTATTTCTGAAGACCCCATTGATATCCCCTGCTTGAAATCAGATGAGTCCTTCAATTTTACCATCACGCTAGTGAACTCTTATTACTGTTTTCTGTAGTTTTTGTTAATATTAATGCTGTTTTATTGTTTAGATTAATGTAATTTTTAATTAATAATGTTCTGCCATTTTGATGATGTAGTCGCTGTTCTTAGAATTGTAATTATTACTGTTGTTCTTGTAGACAAAGGTGAACTTGTCGGTACTGCTGTTGGTCTTGTAGTTGAGCAGTTCATGTAGCATGAAGGCGGGGCTGGCGGTAGTTCATCCAAATTACTTCAATGAATTAGAATAACTGCAGCAATTTTAAATGAGTCTATTTCAATGCATTCTTACAATAATGGAAGTCAGTGATGGGGCAGCTTCGAGCTGTCTCAGGAGATGGCACAGAAGTACTTCGTTTTCATTGTGCGTAAGTTTTACTGTTGGCCGAGTAATGCAGCCCCTCGCTACTAGCCGAAGGGGGCTCTGACCATCTGTTCACAGTTTGTGAGAGGGAACCTGTCACAGAATATCGAGAGTTACAGGGCTTTCCGCCCTCTGGTGGAATTCCATCGTGACGAGCAACTGCAGCGATACAAAAATTAGGGCTTTGGTGTTACAACTAAATAGACAGACCTCGTAGTGCTAAAATTTTTTTGTGGTTGTTAATGTTCTCCTTGTTATTAATGTCGCTGTTGCTAATGCTGTCGTAGTTATCATTTTGTTTTTAATGCCGTTGTAGTTATAATTGTTGTTTTTTAATGTTGTAGTAGTTATTGGTATTTTAATGTTGTTGTTAATTTGTTGTTAGTACTTTGTCAAAATCCAAAAAAGTCACAATTCGTATTAGCATAAATAATATTATGGGTTACCTTTAAATATCTTAACAAATTGTCGTTGTTTATCAGCAACCCTATATGCGGCATTGTTCTAAAAATGACATCATTATCACCCTTACCAAAAGATTTGGTTCTCCATTTCATACACCATTTTTATAAACTTCACAAAACGAAAAGGTGTGAGTTAGGGGCAAAGAAACCGAAGCTGTCTTTGATATTCGATTTTTTATGTAATTATGTTTTACTTCTAAATCCTGTATTAGCATCTGACGTGTCTGTATGCCAACAGTGATTCAGTCCGTGAGATTCACTAAAATAATTTGGATAAGTTATCGATCTTTTCATATATTTTGCTTGACCAGGATAAAGTATAATCTCATTTTCTTTAACACCCAAAATATATTTCATTTGACTAAATAATTATAAATGATGGTATTTGTCAAACTTATATTATAAACATAATTCTTAATATCCACTTTAGATATTTTCCTTCATAAAAATACTTCATCTTTATGAAATAACAAATTGACATCTTAATTTTTAATTTTAATATCGATTTCTGCACCAGAACTATTTAGATTTGTTTTATTTTCAGACACATGTTCATAAAACTAATGTTTATTTATAGTCTCATCAATATTTAAATCTTCTGTTCTTTAAATATATTTCATTCAAGATACTAAAACCTATAAAAAATCAATTGATTTTGTAGAAAGTTTGTTGAATTTATAGCAACATTAGCTTATTTTTTAGCATTCAGAATCATCGAAATGCAATCTCGATTGATTTTATAGTGGATTTATTATCTCTTTTTGAATTTTTTTTTTACATTTTAATTTGATTTAAAGTTGTTTTTTTTTCCATTGTGAGTATTTTAGTTTCCGATCCAGCAATTTGAAAACCACTAGAATTCTGAATGATAGAATTATTAAAACTATTATTCACTGTTTTTTATTTACTTTTAAAAGAATCATCAAAATTTTAAACTAGTATTTCTTTACGAATATCTCCAATAGTTTTTATTGCATTTGGATTATTAAAAATATGTCTAGCCATTCTATTCATTATCCCTCAATTATATATATTATTTCTTCTAACTCTTTTCTTTCTCTTAAGCATTTAATTTTATTTTATAAAATTAAAATTTTTTTTAAACAAGTTTAAACTTGTCTCAAAGACAATCTAAATGATATCACTTTTTTCGAATATCTATGATATTCTCGTTTTGATCTGTAATACAAATTTGAATATCTGAAGTAGAACTTATATTAAGTGTTAAATAAAGTACATTTCTTAGTTCAACTATTTTATACCCAGGTGAAACATTTGAAAACAAAAAATCAATTAATATATGAAAAATGTACAGTAAAATTAATTGATAAAATACTAATTGGATAATTACTTTCATTATAAACAGAAGATAAAGTGTTAAAGTTAAATCCTTTTAAAGTTCTTAAACCTTTTTCAACAGTAAAATTAGCTTTATAATTATAACTAATAGCAATAATAGATTTGAGAGTAATGATATTAGCATATATAGTAATAGTATTGTTTAACTCCCAATTATTGTTATTTTCCATCTATCTTTGAATTTCGCTGTTAATTTGTGTTTATTAAAAAAAAAACGTGGGTAAGGATATTATATTCTAAGAGTTTATTTATTAGCATTATATTTAAAATATATTATTTGTATCACTAACATTTGAAAAATAGTAATACGTCTCAAGACTAATCAGAGTCATTTCATTTTTTTTGTAGAATCTGTTTATTGTTGCATAAAAATCTGTTTTGACATTTTTAGTTCGTATTATTAAAAAAAAATTATCACGAGTTTTACTAATTGTGGTTTTGGTACTTTATTTAATAGTTTTTTTCAGTAAGTTGTGATGTTTACAAATTAATTGTGTTTATTGAGTTTAATTTAAAAAAAAACTACTATTTCCATCTAATTTACATGATAAATCTAAAAAAGGGAGTCTTTCAATTAACGGATTTACACCTGGGAGTGAAAACTGGTCTTTTGTTACCTGAATAGCAACGAAACTTGTTCCACTCTTCCATCTTAACTAAATTTTAATTCTCTGTAGTCTAAACCATCTTAGTCCAGATTAATTTTTTGTACGGCCTCATCGTCGTGATAAACAGATAAACCGTACATTAAAATTGTAAGTTTTTTTTTTTTTTAAATATATTCTTCAACAAGAATATTCTGTCTGGTTTCTTTTAGTTATAAGTTCCTATAAAGGAGGAGTGATGTCAGTTTTATAATCACCATCGATATCGAGCTTATTAAAAATTATCTCTATGGTAGATAATCCAATCGGATGTTTTAAAAAATTTTAACTGCTGTAAAGCAAATGTAAACTGATTATCCTGAGAAGCAGAACCACCTGCGAGTACCTATATCCACTTCTAAGCTGTCAGCGATTAAAGAAACCTGTGGAACTGATGAAGGGACAGAGTTAATTCTCAAAGTTTTAAAGGTATCACTTCTGGACTCTGGGCAGTAGGCGCTGGTAGTTGTATTTAAAATCAGCTGAAATAATTTAGTTGATTTGTTATAAATATTTTGCTCAACCATTACCTTTTTTTAAATCAAGAAGCTGTTTCTTTCGGTTTTGAAAATCAAAGTCTTAGATTTGTAAAATCATTTTTCGTTTTGTTTTATTATATAAAACGGAATTTAACCTACATAAAAGTTCGATAAAGCAAAGCGTTCTACGGAAATGTTCCATGATATAAGCAAAACTTCCTGCAGAACTTTAAAGCAAATTAATAATATTCATCGAACTTTTGAGCTCCAGTTTCCATTGCATTTCTAAGATGACTTGTTTACAACTACAACCTCACAGACTGACTCCTAACATTTTTTCTGTGAAATATTTAAATCCATTAAAAGTTACATCTTTACTAGTTAAGTCGATCCAAGTGTATTGGAGATTTTTTTTTATATTTTTAAAAAAAAATGTTTGATTTACTTCTGATGGTTTGTCTGAAGAGCTTGTGTTAGTTCGAGGAAATATGGAAATATAAAACTATTACGCCTACCTTTAGTGGGATTTGTTCCATCCTCACACGCATATCCATATAAAAAAACAACAAGAAAACTCTAAAATGTTGAATCAATCTCTTCCGTATCTGGAATATCATTTCGATCTTCAAAGTATTTTGCACCTATTAATAGTTCGTTTTTCGTTCCCTCGCCTATTATTTCAAAACATTTTTGGTCTAAATTTTCAGTTTTAATGTATTTTCATTTGCAAAAATATTTATTATTTTATTATACTTGATATAGAATAATTTTAAAATCCTGGATCTAATAATATGTGCATATGTAGAACGAATTTTTGGCATCCACTTTCTCCTGTAATCAATCTATCTATATTCCAAAGTAATAAAAATTGTATTTTTTATAATTATTTTTTAATAAATAATTTTAAAGCTTATTTATTTATTTATTTTAAAAAAAGAGAGAAAACGCTTAAGTTTTAATAGCTTATTTATCCATTTAATTTAATTTGTTTAGTTTCAGGCTCACAGATACAGTCTCTTCCTTCGGCAAACTCAAGAATATCAGCAGAAGCCTACCCTTGGTAATCACTGTGTCCATCATTCTTGCTATCTTCAGAACCATCAATAAAACTCCTCCGATGACCGCAAAACAAAATCTGGAGAAATTAGAACCAGCTGAAAATAGGCCCTTTTTTTTTTGGTGGTTTCGAATAAAGTTTAAAATTTGCCTCTCTGGAGGCGATGAAGTGTCGCCTTTGGGTTCTTGGTGTAAACCATTTACCGGGATTCGACCACCCTGGTCCAGACTTTGAATTAAATACAGATAATTTACCAAACAAACAGTGAGGAACCTATAAATGAAGCTGGTCGATCATGGTCTAAGCATTATTTAAGATATAAAGATGGTGATTCCGATCACATCCACTGGTGAACTAATCCCATCCGCTGGGAGGGGGTTAACACAGTCCGACAGTAACGCTACACGAATGTAAGACAATGCGAGATTTTTTGTTACTTTAGCTGGTCGCAGTTTATATCTGGAACTTTATATTTCGGACCATTCAGTGTTTTTATAACCTCTCCAGAAGTGAGATCTGATACACTCTTGGACAATGTTTGGGTCTAGGTGTTTAGATGAGATTTTTATAAAGTTTTTTTATGGCCTGAATGAAATATAGCGAAACTGGTCGCGATAAATCGACGTAGAAGGCAAACACGGGTAGCGCGTGGAAAATAGTTTAAAGCGCATAATGTCCTCGAATCGCGTCGGGGATCTCGATGAAGCCGTCGCATGAACCTGAGCATGTTGAGAAATAGTTGGTTCCGGACGCACGTGTCGGGTCTCTTGTTTGGCGAGCGTTTTTACCGTATTCTGGGTGTTCATCCAGCAGATCGAGGTAAATTACGTTCGTGATCAAAAACTTGGCGCACGTAAACACTATCCTGAATTTCCTCGATACGAGGATAAGATGCCCCCCCCCCGCCCGCTCATCAGAAAACAATAACAGAGTCGGGCAATGTTCATTGTTCAGTGATCGGAAATAAAGTCGCAGCACCTTCTCCGACCCGCCATAATCTCGTGTCCAGCCCGTTATTTGTCTCAGCGGGTATCTACGATTGAGAAAGAGAGGGGGGGGGGGAATACTTCGATTCAGGCGATTTCCGCCGCGAGTCCGTTTCCGATTTTTCTCCCACCTCTCTGATTTTCTGAGAATTAGTATTCAGGTATCACTCGTACCCCTCTCGCAGACTGCTTTCTCAACTGACAGTGACGTTGCGTTTGTCTCTTACTCCAACTCTTTGTTTTCCAGTTGCCTTTGTTGTAGAACGGACAGGCCATAAATATATTAACGTGACCAGTTCCTTCAGAGAAATATGGCTTTTTAAAAAAACAATAATACATGTTTACGGAAGAAACCTCGAAAAGCTTGCTGTCGATACCTTTGTGATTATGAATTCGACATGGAGTTCCACCAGCAGGACAATCCAAAAAAATTGCAAATAAAATGGAAACAACGAGCCAATGGATAGTTTAGAAAGTATCAGATGATACGGAATGCGAAGAGAGAAGCAAGCATTTCTCCACCCAGCGCATCATCAAAAAGTATATTTCCAGAAGCTTGAGAATGACCAGCCAGAGTTAACAGATGTGAATGTATCCAGAAGGTCAGTTATATTTCATTTAAGCCATAAAAATTCGGAATTTGATTCAGGCGCCTTAAGTCCAATATTACTCTTTTATTCATCAATCAGATCTACGTTAGTTACTCCAATAAGCCTGTACAAAATTTTTAAAAAAAAAACAAACTATTATTCGGTATCTTTCTGTTAACAAGATTCTTTAGGTGGAAACAGGACAAACGTCTCGGGTGCTTGTCGTGTGATCGAGATAAGAAATCTTCTCCAGTCAGATGAATTATAAAATATAACGGGTGTGAGACTGGGGTGAGAGAGAGAGGTTTGAGTTTTATCCAATATACGAGATGCCCCCTAAATTAAACTTTTAAATAGCGATGTTCCCTCGTTATTTGTTGTTGTTGTTGTTGTTGTTTTTTTAAAGTTATCTCCGTCAATAAGACGTTCTACACAGAAATGACAAAAATTCAGAAGTTATAAAGTTCATGTGATCTTTTAATCTGCCCCGCTTCCCTGATCTGTGTATCCCATGCTCTCTTTTATAAGCTAGGCCACTAAAATGGTTTTTGTTTAATTAAAGCTATCAGAAAACAAATTTTTAGAGTATGCATTCAGCTTTCCCCACTATACTCCCAATGTATTTTGATTTCTACTTGGGATATAAACTTAACTATAAAACATAGCCTTACACTTTAACCTAAATCATAAACAACCATTACGAGTCAGTATTTATAACTTTAACTTTTATCTCATTTTTCCACTAATACTCACGGTTCCCCCTTTTTTTTAGTTTTCAGCCTGGCACCAGCATCTCTCCTAAAAACCGTTCCATCATCTTTTACACTCGCACTCCGGCTTAAGAACTTTAGTGCGATTGCTTGGGAACAGGTGACGCAAATATTCTAACTTACTACCTCCGTTTATTTAACCAATGTTTGGTGCCAGCAACTGCATCGTATCAGTGCCTGTGTCGCGAGAGACTTTCTCCTTAAGATCTTATTACGTCAGTTTCCGTCAAGAATGTTTAATTATGGTTCAAAAATAAAGTTTAAAACTTGTGTCTCCAAATCCTTCAGACAGATTTCCAGAAGATTATTTGTTTTTACGTAATTTTTCCATAATTCTTTGGGATCGCTGGAGATATTCCAGATAAAGATTTAAGAGAAAAGAGAGGCTTACTTCTTTTGCAAATCTGTTTCTCAAAATACCAAAAAAACATCACAGAAACAGCCCTAAGTCCAAATGCAAACACTTGTTGAGAATGTTAACGGTTCCATCGGATCCTTTGTCATATTTAATTGTTGCTCTACCAAAATAATTAATAGGGTAGCTAATTTCCTTTGCGAATTCTATTGATTAGTGTGGAGTCAGCCGGCCTTGCTCCGCTGTTATCGTATCCGCCTGCCATTTTACGTCAGGCCTCCACCGTCCTATTCTGTGAAGAGGTCTTCGTATCAAATAAAACTCCCTTGTGCTGCTGTTGTATAATTGGGTTAGGTTTGTAAATAATCCTGGAATATTTATGCTTTAAATTTAAAAGTTACGATTTCGTAATATATTTCAATTAGGTTTGCACTAGGAGTGTGCTGTCAGACCGAGCGCCTTCTAGAAAGATGAGTGCCCCACGAGAAGATGATAGCCAGATATTTGCTGTAAGCTGGCGTGGGGTTGGCTCACGCTTCCTCTAGGTCCGTGGAGCGGCGTTTGAGAGGAATGGGATGACGGCGGCCCGGACGGACCCCACCCTGGTGCGGGAGAATTTCGCGGATGCTCGTTTAAAATTAAGAACTGGGAGGGTGGCGCCGCCGAAGCCCGCATCCGTCGAGTACGGTTAACGCTGGTGCCGTTGTTCTCGCTAATGACGGAAATGCATCTCAAAAGACAATGTAGATAGATTCCCTGCTCTGTCCTCGGCGATGGCGATCACGTAGGTAGATGAAGACGTCTTCGTGTCACGCATCTTCTCCCCCCTCCCACCCTTTAAAAACGAGGGCAAGAGCAACCAAAACACACCTAACACACTTTCCGACGCGGTCCATTAATCTCGCTGGCGAGAGCGACATGTCGGAAATCCGCGGGGACTGGCATTCCCAGCGGAAATTAAGCCTCCCCAACGAATATTCCCCAAATACTCGCTGTTTACACACACACAAAGATAAACGACAGCGTGGTGGCCAAATTAAAATCTGCAGCAAAGTAAAGTTACCACACAAAGGCATTTGGAGATACGTAAATAGCCATGGGTTTTGAGAGAGAATGTTGCTAACCGGGTGAGAGAGAGAGAGAGAGAGAGAGAGAGAGAGAGAGCCAAGACCACGTGGTCGGACGGTCGAGGGGCGATAACCGATCTGAAGACAGAGACTCTAACGGATTTCAAAAAACAAAAAATAACGCGAAGAACTGGGGTCGGTAGACACGTCAAAACAATTCCCCCCTTCCTTTTATTGTTCTACGTGGTAGCTAAACTAACCCTCTTCGCTTCCGAATGCAGTAGCGATATTTTCCGTCGGTAATCGGTTGGTTTAACGAAATACCAGACCCTTCGTTATCTTTGTGGGAGGAAAAAATCTTGTGACGCCTAATAACAGAAGCTTCACGTGGATTTTTCTTTTTATGGTTTATCGCTAGTATTTCTTATAAAAACAGCCCCAAAGCTAGTGATATCGATAAGCCGGTCTGGGCCTTCCTCTGGTGTTTGTCGTTGATGACATGCGTAACTCTCTACTTCCGATTTCCTTCGTGGGGGGTGGACTTTTCATCTGCGAGCTTATCACCGTCAGATCCCAGCTGCCTCTGCTGCGCATGCGCGAGGAAAATGTTCGGTAACGCTAGACTTGCTCGCTCGAGGTCCTGGGAATTTAGAAATTCGCCTTTGAAAACTCAAAATCTCTCACTTTTGGATGGCAGTGTAGAAAACATTTATTCAATTTCCATGTCGCTGCGAATACTTTCCACCAGTAATTAATCCAACGTTTAATATTCTTCTCTTTCTATTTCGTAAAGTTTAATTTCACTTTATTGAAAACGGATTATACTTTTGAGGCGACTCGGGGGTTTGGCACGATCATTAATGGGTCCCATCATTTATAAAACGGTGCTTCAGTCACTCCCAGAGTGTTTCTACGAGAAGATACTGAGAACGCTTCTCCTAGCGGTGCATCTTTTACTGGTTCACCGAAAGACCGTCTCCAAATACATTTCCTTTAAAAATAGCGTCAGGCTCTACGTCTGCGTGGCGGTCGTTCCAAAAGTGCATCAGTAAATAGAATAGATCGCTATTTACTTCTGTCGACTGTGCAGCCGGCCGCTGGCAGGCAGTAGCTCTTCGAGAGGATGTAACCTGAGCCGGCAGTGAAAACGTTTTCCGGTGGCATGCAAATTCCTTTTGATGTAATCCATAGAAAGCTCGTGTCATTCCAGCACACGAGGCTTTTTGGAGAATTTAACGGCACATGAAAGTAGATCTTCAGACAGATGCGAGTCAAAGACCTTTAACTAATGGGGCAGGGTATATTACCTCCCTCCCTAACTGTCTTATAAGCTTTGTAGAGGAATGTCTGGGGAATTTATCCGTTGATGGGAGGTACATAAAAAAATTCTACATGTGCTGCTGCTTCTGTTGCTGTTGAGCGAGTTGGACTCTGTCAATGGCATTGCATCCCATAAAGACAAGTGGCCCGTTCTCTGTCGAGTCCTCCTCGTGATGGAGAGAAGTTCGTCGAGCCGACAAGCGGCCCGGTCCACCCGACACCGGGTAGGGTGTGCCCCCAAGGACCCGGGGGGGGGTCGCTCTCGCGTCGGGCAGCTACTACTGTACTCTTCTTGTGTTTGATTCACCAAAAGAATGAAAATGTGAATAACGCCAAACTATTCAAGGCTGCTACTCGGGGCTGGGGTTTATTCTCTGAGAGTCGATGGTAGAACTGGACAATTTGAGTGTGGAATCAACGAGTAGGTCGAGATTATTCTCTTGGAATAGAGAGGAGTGAATTATCCGAAAGGCAGCAGCTTCTGAGACACAAAGAGACGTTGGATTATCGGTCACGTGGAGTAAAAGAACATCTCGTATTTCTGGCGGGTTGGGCCACGTCGGCCGATTCTCGATAAGAAAGCGATCCAAACTGCTTCGAACAACCGTAGAAGAGAAATCCCTGGATAGCAGTGACAATTTATGTGGGAGCCGCCAAGGAAAAGCCCTTGATTTACAGACACTTGTCGGCGTTTAAAATCCCGCCGGTGCCAGTCAGTACCACTTCTTAAGAAAAGTCGTATCCTTTAGAGGCGAAACCTCCCAGTCGGTGTCCGGAAGCAGCAGCGAGCTGCGACTTTGAGCGTGACAGTGCTGTCCGCTTCTTCGAGAACCTCCCGCGAACACACACAAAGCGGTTAGCTCTTTCTTCCTTAATTTTTAATTCGCGGGAACTGATATTCGAAAAGTGTTGGTAGATAATCTTATACATTTAGAGCAATTTCCTGGCGGCATATCTGATTACGGCGGCTGAGCCGACTGATGATAAACCATTCTGAACCAAGCCATATCCATCTTCAGTTCCTACTGGAAATCACCGGAATAAGAAAGACAGAGCAGTAACGCCAATGGAACGATCCAATTCGAATTATTTTCGTTCTATTCTGCTGCTTAAGAAATCAAATAGTCTTCACAGATGTTGTTTCGATTGCCAAAAATTCAATTAGGTAGTCTTTTTTCCATCTGTACTTGCTAAAGCAGCTAAGGATAAATAGTTCTTCCACTAGACCCGCGATAGGGATTATCGCTCAATAATGCAGGAAATATGAGAACGCATGCAGTCTTTGATACATGACCAGGTCTTTAGTGAACTAAATTTGAACTGGTTGGCTGAAGAGCTAGAATTGGTGTTAAAGCGAGGAGTCCATTAGCAAGATTTTTCAGAAATGCAGGGAAACGTAGAGGCATATTAATTGGTTTTTTTCTTCTTCTTCTTTTCGGAACGGATACAGCGAAATTCAATACAGGTTTTCGATAACGAGAGAATCAAAATATAATTACTGCTCGGCCAGAGCCGCTAGCTTAGGTTTTTCTTCAAGATTTCGAAGTACATCGCTTTAGTTCCTATCGACTCCTGTCTGCCATTGCGTGATGAATTGCCTCGGTGCGACGATTAAGAATCGCGGTGTATCTTTCGCCACGATCCCCCGGAGACAAATACAGATTAGAAGTGTTCAGTCGGAGTTCAAGTACAGCGATTCTAAGTTTCTCTAAGCCCATTTCTACCGTGACGAGAATATAAAATTAATTCATTCCACCCTTTGGGAAATTCTCGGGTTAATTGCCAGAGCCGTGTTAACGAATACTTAAAAAGCCCAAGTCTGTTTTCTAGTCTAATGCTGAAGTTCAGACTCGACCATCAACGGTAAACGTTCATTCGTATCTAAACAAATAAGGATACCTTTAGACTTGATTTTAAGAGGTTTACACGAGTAGCTATCACAGGTGTACATGTATCACTAATACATCGTATATCCGTAATGTTTAAATACAAGTCTTGAAGCATATTTTTAAAAATTTTTAACTTAACACATTCTAAGACACCGTACTTTCTGGAATATTTTAAGAAATCTAATTTTTTTTTAAAAAAAAATAATAAAGACAGTTGTTGCTTGTGGTACTTTTGTTTTTCATGTTTTAGCTGATAATCGTTGGCATGAGTTAGAAGTGCGTCAGAGAGTTCCGTCAAGACGTGATGGCCCGGTGACGTTCCTTAAGTTCGGTACATCATCGGATTACTTCATCTCTTGTGCTTCGTTTAGAGTAAAGTCAGGAAAGTTAAGAAGGATTTTGGTTAAGGAAGAATTTCCTGCTTCTCTGCCAAACGATGTATTCGTTAAATGTGTGTTTTTTTAACGAACAGTCGACAAAAGGTCTTCGTCTACATCAAAACACAGACTTACCGAACGGCCGCTTCCTTCGGTCGCGCGTTCTCGTACTCTTCTGCGTGTTCTTCTCCCCGCAGCTTATTTCAGATGACGACATTTCAGAATGCGAGACACGCACCCACCTCAGGTGCGCGCGGGTTGCTTATAGTTTTCCTTCTTTTACTCGCCTTCCGTGAGACCTCTTGGAGGTAGAATTTTCCGTTACAGTTAACAAAAAAAAACACAAAACCAATTCAACACTTTCACCGTTTCGCTCGGTATTTATTCTAAGAATCCCAGCAGTTTGGTTTTTAGCTTATTTGCCCAATCGAGCGGCTCTCCTTAATCGTTCACAATCGCCAAATATCTCAGAGTAAAACGACGGCACCGAGTTGTCGCCAGAAGTGGTGTCGCGAGAATTAAAGCCGGATTTTCTGTAAGTCGTGTTGTCAGGGTAAAGTTCTGAATACATGGAACCCTCGCCTTGCAGGGGTTAGTATGTGCTTTGAGGGAAAAGTTACCTCGTTTATTGACGATGTTCTCAGGGAATCGGATCAGATTTATAGAAAATGCTTTTTCTCCCGCAGAACTCCCTTAGGTTTTCATTCGATAACGTGAAGAATTTGCAAGTAGCAATTAAAACATAAACCCGAAACATTTTCGACATTACATTAATTTCTCAAGATAATAGTACAAAACATTGAGAATTATGAATAAATTATTCATATAAACTTCGTAAAGTAAATAAATTCTGCCTCAGGGAACTAGTTATTGCTCTGATTTCCTTCTTCCGGTTTTAACTTCATATGTTAAATATATTCAGGAATGGAAATAATTATGGAAGCAGAGAAAAAACTGGATATAAATTGCAAATATCACGTGATATAATCGTATCTTATGTAAAAACGAGATGCTCCATTAGTACGGTCACGTGTTGATAAAGTACACTGTGATTGGCTGCCATGCAAACAACCAGAAAGTGCTAGAACTATAAAAGTATAGACGGTGATATCATTGTGGTGTGGTAAATACCGCGGCTTCTGAAAAGGACAAAAATGCCACATGACAAGTATATATATATATAAATCAGTCTTCGCTAGTCATTACTCCATGAAGTAGATTGCAGCCAGACTCCATGTTTCAGGAGAAGCTGTACGCAAGACTCTGAGAAGGATAGGTAAGGCTGCTACTGGTGGCAATAGACGCAGTTTAGGTTAAAAGCCCCTAATTCTCCAAAAGGGATAATAAGTACCTCACGGGTTTGTCCTCTGAGGGGTAGACGACGATCCAGTAAAAGATCCTGCAAATAATTTATCTGCAAGAACTGGTGGTGTTACTGTTTCTTCATGTTCAGTAAAATAGACATTAGAGCGAAGCGGTCTCAGTGGATGTGTAGCTGTCCGAAAGCCTTTAAATTGTGAAAAGCGATACAGGGTATTGGGAAGAACATTCTAGATTAATCCCTTGATAGCCTGCTTGGGGAGCATGAAAACAGGGTGAAAGCAAAAGGTTCATATACCAAATACTAATGCACTGTACAACGTATTCACCCCCCCTATATTTTGTGTAATAATACAGTGTGTATATGTATCATATAAATTTCTCCGTTGCAATTAAATATTATCTGTGGATTTCCCTCTTGTGTGCTTTTATGATTATTTCCATTACTTTAGATTAATTGTTAGTTCACTTCCTTGGTTGACTCAGTATAGTTTTCAAGAGCGAGAATAGCGACAGTGAAACACATTTTGTATTTTCGTCAATTTACCAGCGTGGAGAAGCCATTACTTCTAACAGCAGCTTCGTGTACTTTCCCCTCACCGTCTAAGACTCTAAGACTACAGTCCCACTTTCAGCGCCTTGTCAGCTTTCTACAGCTGATTTTACCTGCCATGACAGAAACAGGTTTTAACGATTTCTTCAGAATTCTTATTTGTGTTGGCTGAATAATAATCTATCGGAGCGTTGTGCCGCGATTGTCCTCTGGGAGGAGGTGTTGGTAATTAATTCTGTGTCTCTGGATTCAAACCCTTCGGACTTCGGTACGGGGATCCTATCGTATCTAGATGTGGTGGAAAACTAGAAGAAATATGCCCGGGAAGGTTCGCCAAAACGACCCGACTTTAAGGGGATCGAACTCAGACCATCGACCTCGGATGCCCAGTAAACTAGCCACTTGACTACCCAATCCCATTTTTGCCAGATTTGACTTGTAGCCGGAGATTATATGATAGCCAAAATAACAAGATGTTATTTTAAGGTGTTTAATCATATATCTTAGATAAAAAAACATATGAGACTATTACAAAAGTACAAGGGCGATGCGGCCAGATTAGACTGGAAAATGTGAACTATTTTCTTTTTTAAACGTTGTGAACTGTCTTCAATAAATAAATAAAAAATAAATTTAATAATTTTCAGTTTCCTTACCGCATATTTCTAGCTTCGCAACAAATGGAAACCCATCAATCAATATTATAATGACGTTCTACAGCAATTCTGTTTTACCCGGACTTCGTTTGACCGTCCCTAGTAACAATATATTAATAGACATTCTTAAAGAGTACTGACTTCAAAAGAACACTGCCAGAAGTCATTAAAATTAATGTCGAAATACAACAATATATACAATATTTCTATGCTTTTGTTGTAAATTTACTTGCTAGTAAACTGTATCAGTGGAGAGAGAGAGAGGAACAATAAATAGTCTTCTACTATAGCGGTTGCTATTCTCGGGTCTTGTGAAGGGAAAAATTTAGATTAAAAAGTTCTTTTAAAAGAAAAACCTTTGAGAAAATTAATATATACATTAAAATTTAAAAAAAAAAATAAAGAGGGGGAAATTTTAGTAGAAACCTAATTCCTGCTTATGGATCTAATCCAAAGATTGAGAGACACTAAAGTAAATATTCCATAGCTCCATTTCCAGATAAAGTCCAACCTCATAAATTAATATTTTACATTCGTCTCTCAGAAGAAGGATTTTAAATCTTTATCAATAACATGTAACATACATTCGCCCTCATCTTAATCCATTAGACCATGAAGTATATATTTCTTAGCTTATTTTATTTTTGGCACTACAAGGAGACGGGAACCCATCGTGGATTGCACACAAGGCCTTTGGGAAAGAAATATGAATATGAATTTATATTGATTTTATTTTGTTAACTTAAGAGTTTTTGTTAGAAAAATATATTTCGTTATCCTACGTCTAGTCGTCGCACCGAAGCTTCGCCGAGGATGCAGCAAGCAACTCCGAATCATCTGAGTCAGGATAATATTCATTTTTTTTTTTTTTTTGTAAAAAAAATGTACTTTCATTTTTGTGTTTCCAGTTTCTCAAGTGCAGTTCTGCATCTGCTCTTCCAACGAGACTACAAAGCTTAACGATTGACACAAGGCTTAAAACAGAGAAAGAGAGAGAGAGAGAGAGAGAGAGAGAGAGAGAGAGAAGAGAGAGAGAGAGGAGAGAGAGAGAGAGACAAGAACCTAGTGGATGTGATGCAGTGCGTTCTTCAGTGGATTATTCATCGCAGCCCCCTTTTTTCTGTCCAACTGCAGCAAGAGTCAACACGACTTGATTTTTATTAGAAAGAGACGAGATCGATTTTTCACGATAGCTGGCCAATTTACACGTGCTGCGGCTTCTTCTATATTGCAACGGATTCTCGCTTATTGAAATACAGAGAAGAACAATAAAAAAGGGTACTTTTACTCCCATAACATCAGGACCACGCTATCGGTAATTACTTCTGCACATAACGAAAGAACTGCAGGGATGTCATAATTAATCAAAAAAGCAACTGTAATCTCTGGCAAACACTTACAGAGAACTTTGCTTAGGTCTTTGGCTAATCTGCAATGTCGCGTCTAGACTAAAGATCGCATATAACCTTGGAGAAGGGAAAGAGATTTCCCAAGTGATTACTTTAGGTTTTCGGAACACTTTATTTGCTTTTACTCTTTCCCTCTTTTCCTTCCTTAATTCTTGTCGAGCCGAGTTTGATTCCTCCCAAAGTTGATAGATTCTCCACTCCGAATAATAGAGACACGAAACTAGACGGCTACAGAGGTTGTCGCGGGCCTATAACATCTCTTCCTCGAAAAGCAACCCATGGATTAGTGCGGATAACGTCATGTACGTGCAGCCAGGAGCCCCGTCGTGACGTCAGCTTTAGAAAGTCAAGCGGACTAAACAAGAACCAATTCTACTAAATATGTTATGACAAAGCCGTGGTCCAACTGAAAACAGTTTGATGTTTAGTTACACCATGATTTTATATCAAACCTTTTTTTAAAAAATTCTGTTCCTTAGAAATGGTCTACTTATCAAAAATATAAATTTTGTTGCTTTGTACATAATGACGGCCTAATGATTCACTGCTTAAATTCTGTTCGATACCCAGCAAATTGTCAAGGGAGGGTAAATTCCGAAACTATTCATAAACTGAATCCTATTTACTAGGTTTTGGCAAAGAAATCTTATAGATAATCCATGCATCAATCATTTTAAGCCATAATTTGGATACATGTCTATAAAATAGCAAATAAGAATTGATTGATTTTGTGTTATTTTAATTAAAATAAAAGGCTTTACATCTTCAGGATAAATCAATTTATTTTTCTTTTTAAAGCATAGCAACTGATGGGGGAAACTTTGGTGGAATATAGATGAACATACATATATATATTAGGGCAGAATGTCACTTTTCTTGTGGTTTTCATATTATTTTCCATTATTTGTATAAATATTATTAATCCTTTCCTAAAAAAGAATACTGCTAATCTGTCTGTCGCATATTTGTGAAAGATGTTTGAAATTCCACAGAGAGCGCGCGGACAAGCCGATGGCAGGCTGTCTCCGAGAGACAGAGTCTCTACGAAGCGGTGAATAGTCTAAAGTCAGGTCAGAGGTTAACCTCCTCACTTCTTCTACCCTCCGCCACAGCGGTTAACCAGATCTGTGGGAATCGCATTCTTCTGTGATAATTTATAATGAATAATTCAACGTTACAGAATAAACGCGATAAAAGACAAAATATACAATAAATCATTCAAAATAAAAAAAAACTAGATATAATAAAAGGTTGTTGTTGTTTTTCTTGATATGATTTATCCCACACTCTCTGCTGGAAAGGTTCGTTCAAATTACCCTTCTGATGCATATGAAATGATTTGGGGAATTTGAAAGTGTCAGTGGGATTTTCTCCGCCAGATGGAACAGCGCATAAGTGACGTTTTTTTAGTTGTTGGAATAGGAATTAGAAATATAGTCATTAATAATTTCTAAGCACCGCATAAAGATAAACATCAGCGGGTCAGAAAAATCTTTTTAAGTAACTAATATTTGTTGGGGGAAACGACACGAGCCTGCTTAATTCAGTTTACACAGCCAATCAACAAACCGGAAAGAAAGAATTTCTGGTATTTTTGGAAACAAACCAAGAATAGCTTCCAGCGACCGGCTCGATATTAAAAGTCATTTTTTAATTAATATGAAAACTTTAAATTATTAAAATACATTTTGATGAAAAGAACTTTTTTTTTAAAGCACCCGTGTTTGCCTGAGCAACCAGACTTAATTTATCTATAGTAAAGCAAATGATTTTTTTTCCGTTTTATGGAAAAAATGTTTTAGTAACGAATTATTTGGTCTGCCTCAATGAGCGAGAGATGAATATCAGAGCACTGCTAATGGTTAACTACAGAAGTCGATTTTTATGCTGCGGGGCGACATCCGGGTATTCTGAAGACGATTTTCGTCGTGATGGTTTGGATTTTGGTTCCTCAAGCTATGGGCCCATCGAAACAACGGTTTTTGGTGTCTCGGGGCTTTGCACGGCAGGGCCCTTGGTGGAGGAGTCCCGGCAAGAGTTCGGTCTAGCTCGGTGAAGTCGTATATTCCGAAGGATATGGCGGTTGATCCTTTGACCGGAAGTCGCTTGGCTGCGAACCTGGGCCTCATGTGACAACGATATGGACCCGCGAAACCGAGGCTTTTCCTTGCCGAAGTCTTCTTGCTAGGGAAATCGACCAACAGACACCTGGGGTGGGAGGGGTTCAATTTTTTAGAGCCTTCATCATGAGTTTTTCGGGGCTCGACACACGGGCGGGAGGGTATGGGTTAAGCTCCCAGTTGAGTCTCTCGAAACTTTTTGGTTTCGGACGAACTACACACGTCCAGGCCTTCGGGCAAAAATATTTAAAAAGTCTCCAGATTTTAAATGTAAGTGTGGTTACATCTGTCGTACCACCCAATTCTTCGATGCCTTCAAATTGGAGAATCTTTCGATTCCTCTGAGAACTATCCAGGTAAGAAGCTCCATTGACTTTTTGCATTCCGCGGTGGCATCGATAATTTCCCTGCTTCTTCGCCCGACCACTGATGCACGTCATAAACCCGTCAATGATTGTAACTGATTCTAGCCTCAAACAAAAACTCAAAGCTACTGATTGGCGTCTACGGTAAATTTAAAAGATTCCAATCTGTTTGCTTTATGGAAAGCAGATCTGAAATTTTAAAATTCATCCGCTTTAAAAAAAATATAAAAAATCAGTCTTCTAAGCTTTTATGCTCTGTATTTTTATAATATTTCTTTAAATATCTAAAACCAGCTAATTGACTATTAGTCTGTTTAGTTAATCGAGCAGGCTGTTTTTTTATTTGCCATTTAAAACTGTGGGAAATACACGTTTTATTTTTGTTGAATATATATAAAAACGCTCTTTTAAAACGTTAGACTCGCTATGGAATTTTGTCATCTTTCATAAAAGTGTCTGCTGTTTCTCTATAGGAAAGGGAAACGTATCTCTTGTGCTGCTATTGAAAGTGTATCTTCTTTAGCAGGCACTTTAAAAACGAAGTGAATGGCTGGGTATTTAAATAATTTTAAATGAATATCTTAGATGATCCACTTCTAGATTAATCTGTAAAACGACATTTCTATGGCTGCTATGTCACCATACACTTGCTTTCTCTTGTGTGTAAACCGTGACAGGCAAAAGTGTAATTGTTCGAATTAAGCATCAGCGATGTTCTAACCACAATAAACAAAAGGTAATTACTTTGCCAGGTAAAAGGGGAAAATATTCCCAACTCTTCTTTTCTGATTGTGTTTTGTTACACACTAAACATCAGATGATACTCACTTCAAAAGTCGTGTGCACATTTTAACACCATCCTTTGCCAAAAGTCTAATTACTCTGTGATAGATTATACTTTTTGAATCACTGTACAAATCATATCTGAAATGTAGTTAAATAAAATTAAAATTTCCTTTTTTATATTAACTCTTCGTTTCCCATTCCCTACATTTATCAGTCACGATCTAATCACGGTCCACATTTTACTCATCTTTGATATTTCAATGGAATATACTCAGAATATTTGTCGTGTCCCCAACACTCGCAGTCTAAGCAAGGGTTATCTACTTCGTACGGACTAAGAAACATACGACGCCCCCTGTCGGACGTGTTTTTCTCGTGTCAGCGCCTCAGATAATTAATGGCGTTTTACATCCATAAACTACTCTGTCAGCGAATATCGCCAGTTCTTTTCTGATCTGCTAGGGTACTGAAGACCGATTTGTGGTAAATTTTAGGAGTTGTCAGATGCGGAGATATCAAATATGACTGATCCTCTTTGAAGAGAATACTTCACACGTAGATCAAAGAAGATCGAAACCAGTTGTGCTACAGCCGCCAGATCAGCTTTGGCTGCTGGTCTTTGCCGGTGACGATCACGGTGGAGTAAAAGGAGATAGGAAACCGTTTCCAAATCGATGTCGCGAACGTCTCTCGACTTTCGTGAATTATGTCAACCGATAAGTTCTCCCTCGATAACAACTCGCGAGTAAACATTTTTGCTGAGAAATTCTACGGCTGAAGAGTTATCAAGAGAGGTTTTTTTTTTTTTAGATTCGTCGTATTGCGAATTTGGAAAAGGAAAATAAGTGAGCGGTCAGAATTCCACCCTGTTCTGGTGAGATTTTAGGCTTGTCGTATTTAAATAGAAAAAATTAATAAAAGTATTTTAAAAACTACCCCTACACAACTTCTTGCTTAAAGACGGAATGGATGGAAGTTAACAAGACGGAATTTTAACAAAACTGGGGATTTGGAAGAAGAACAAAAATGTCTTTGTGTTTTTATTGCAATTCTGAATCGGTCAAGTCGACGGGAAGGTAATTTTACATTTCCAACATATTGTCAGCGAGAAGACCGGGGTACATGCATCTGTTTCACAAAGGAACTGTGCAGAGTCTATTTAGACCAACGGTTCGATTTACTTTTCTTTCGTTTTAAAATTAAACAGATTCTATACGGCGTAGCCGACGATGGTGTTGTTGTCCATTAAATCGTCTATATTAATCAAGTTTCTTTGTAAAGAATCTACTAGGAACGTTAAAGCGAAGACAGGGATCCGGATACTATCATGATGATGCTATTTCATTCATAATCCATTGGCTGGGTATGATTACCAGTACTATTCGCGACCACGTACCGTTTAATCCAAATGCTTCAGGAGTGTCTATTTCTCTTAGATGTACTCCCTGGAGGAGTAGCCTTAACGTTACGGTATAAACAGATGTCATCACTCATCAGATGTTGGCACCTACTCTGTAGAGCCAAGTAAGTTGCTGCAGTTCGATGGAACAAAACAAACTGTATCCCGTATAGTTTGTACGGAGCTATAGAAGTGGAAGGGATATAAGGGGGATTTAAAAATACTTGGTGGGTTTTCAAGTCTACGATGCGTCTATAAGCAACGGAACATCGTAAAAAAAGAAAACCCACTGTCGCTTGAAAGTAAACAGGGGTCAGGGTGAGACTGGAGAGCAGTTGGGTGTACCTCAGGTAAGACTGTTGGCGCGGACTGCGCAGGAAACCGTCAGTACTCTAGACAGAGATGTTGCCTTTCTTGATGTGTTCACCCAATGAGGTGCCAGAGAGAGAGAGAGAGATCTCGAACTTTTGATAATGTCGCGTGTCGCGAGGCCATCGTCAGACAATGAAGACGGGGTTACTTTGAAAAGCTCAACTTCTGACGGTGCATAAGGTAGCGATCATAATGCGTAGTTTGTGGGCTGCTATCAAAATTATCTCCCTTGTTACTGCCTCTCGCGTGAGACGTGCAGTCAAGAGAGATAACTCGTTTCTTGTAAATATAGTGTGGCGTCTATCTCAAATGTGTTTGAATTTTAATGATGTTTGACCCAAAATTTTGTACGTACTTTTTAAAAAAAGTATTGCAGACCACTCTATCATTATAAAAGATTGCTTCTTTCAGTCCATCTCTCACTTCTCCAAGTAATTAAACCCCAACGTTAAAAAAAGTTTGTTAATTAATCAGACTCTAATATCTAACCAATACTGTAATGGCTGTGCGCCAAGAACCGCCTACTGGTGATAAATGGAACTAAGGTGTGATAACTAAGGCAAATCACCTCCACCGGTCTGGAATACAAGGCAGAACTAATCACTCTTTGCTTACAATTATAGTGTTGTTAATCAATCTTATCAGATCGCTGGATTTTGGTCCTTTATTTACCCTAGGATCTAATTTAAACCATCACGCTAGCGGTTTGTTAGAATTATTATTTGCATTAGTGTTTAATATCACTGATTAATTAACACAGAAGTGGAAACCGTCTGTGTGTTTTCGCTGAGTTAAATCGTAGATAGAAATAAAGACGCGGGGTAATAAATGAAATTAATTTGAAGATGGTTAGGTTATGTATTAACATTCCACATTGGGTCGTTTTAACAATAAAATGGAGTTCGTGCGAATTATAGTTCAGCGTCTTGTTTTATTATCAAGAGAATAAAATAGATTCGGCAAAGAGGGGTTTCGTATACAGAAGGAAAACTTTGCAGTTCACGACTCCGTATAATATCCGACGGTTGATCATAAAGGCGAGTTTGTTTAATCATCGTGGTCTGGTTGCCTCCCCAGAGTATTGACTTACACTGGTAGTAAAAGATCGATCTAGCGAACTGTCTTGCTGATCATCTACACCATCGTTTCCAAGCCTCTTCAGGAAATGCTCAGGATGGGCACTCGATTGCAGCGACACGTTTCCTTCGAGCCGCCATCTACACCAGATGCAGGGAAAGATACAGCGGAGACCTTTGTTTTGCCTTTAACAGTTGTAGCTTCCCGTTTTTCTTCTTCCAAGGCCGGGAGACTCAAAAAAAAGCCAAAGATTTAGTAAAATTCCAGTGCACAGC
Organism: Nautilus pompilius; assembly: GCA_018389105.1. Classification (NCBI taxonomy): domain Eukaryota; kingdom Metazoa; phylum Mollusca; class Cephalopoda; order Nautilida; family Nautilidae; genus Nautilus; species Nautilus pompilius. Next base: position 470,911 of record JACATO010001120.1, read on the forward strand.
AGGTAGTATTTTTTTGTTTTTGGTTTTTGAATATGTACCCGTAACTTTAGTAAATATCACGATTTTTCTGGGGGTCGCATCGGCGTTTGAAGGAGTTCTAAAGGAGACATTGAACTCCGGATGTCTTCACTTCATGATAAGGTATGGAGACGGGTGTATCATGGTGTGGGCTGTAATCGGGTATAGCGGAAAGGCGGGATTTGTGCTTGTCGAGGAGCGGCTCCGCTCCGTCCTGTAGGTTACCATTTTATAGAAACATGTCGTACTGTTGTACCAACGGGGGGCATCCTGAGATTCGGTGTTTATATTATTCGTGATGACGACGACGGATGCCCGACATTCTCGAATGACGACTAAAGTATCCTTCCCCGGAATGGATCTGTCGAACAGCCGAGATCGGGCCCCGTTTACGTGCCGCCAATTAATATACCATGGAATCGCTCGCATGCCCGTAGAAGAACCTGGACGGGACGGTAATGACGCATCTCGTTGATTCGCAGGCGAACCGGGTAAAAGTTCTGAGTCATTACGACGATCAGGTTCACTGAAGACGAATTACACGGGAATTTAAGCACAGTACTAAGAAAACCATTATTCATGCATGCTTCCTCGACCACATCGCACAGCTTGAAAATGAACGATAAGCCTTTTTTTAAAAAAAAATTTCGTTTTCAAAGGGCCTTGCACTAGCTGATGGGTATTAGTCTTTCCCTTTAACTTGCGCCAGTAAGAAATGCTATTTTACTTAGATCATTCACTCTGTTTGCAAAGAAAGAAACGGTTATGGCCTTTACAAGTTCATCGGGACTAAGTGATTTATTCATCAAGGTGACCTCTGTTTTCAATATCCATCTATACAGACTTTTTAATCACTTTAATATTGTGTCCTTTATTATTTGATCGCTCATAATTTATTCCAATTCATTCAGAATTATGTTACTAAAAACGTTTACATCAGAACTTAGTTAACTTGGTTATCGTTTGATCACCTTCATTAGTCTACAGTATTTCTCGCTAATGGACCCCGAACTAAGCTGGTTGTTCGACAACTATCGGAAATCTTTACCGTTTCACTTCATTTCATTTATTGAAATGATGTTGTCCAGTCTTCATCTATTCACAGGAGCAACCCGTTCTCTAATCGAAACGTTCGAGCCAGACAACTCTCGTGGCCGTCTTCCACTGTCTGCATCTGATATGTTTATAAATATAAGCCCCATCCTTCTAGAAGTTTAATTATATCTTTATCTTCGAAGATTCCCGTAACGTTTCTATCTATCGATACGAATGTGTTCGATTGTTTTTATAACCACACAACTTAGAAACTGGGATTCATTTCTTTCTTAAGATTATTTATATAAGATTTTATCCATGGTTAGCCTTTTTAGACTCGCTCTCAAAGAGTAGGGTTTTTTTTCCAAGAGATATTTTAAATTCCTGACATTTATTTCCTCGATTCCGGTTTAAATACTTCTTCAATAACATGGAAATATTTTGCGCGGATAATCGCTAAGCAATGGTAAAGCAACTTCACGAAAGCTTAGCACCAGACTGACTGCGGGTTCGATCTCCGCTCGAGCCACCTGCATGTTACCCCACTGCGAGACGTCAGTAGAGTCCAAAGCAATTTTCGCACACCTTCCTGACGGCGATACTCGAAGAACTTCGAAACGTCTGTTCATTCTTAGCGACGTGGTTGTCCGTAATTAGCAGCTTTTATTTTAAAGTGATCCCGTAGAAATGAAGCGCGATCCAGCCAACTTCTCAGTCTTCGTTCGGCAAATTTCCGTTTGAGGATATCATAATAATTATCAGATAAAATAATCTTGTTTCTCTTTCAATTCGCTGCTTTTGTCCCCTTAAGGTGGTCGAACTAAACATCTCCATTGCGTTAAAACAAGCTACATGCATTTAACAGTAAATGATTCCTCACTGAACTAATTTACGTATCTCTATGGACTGAAAGCTTTGGATTTCTCATTAAGATGGTAAAAGAACAACAAGATCCGATTTAAATCATTAGAAGTTATTCATATTTTTGCATTCCCACAATGCATTAGTGCGTGCCTGTTGTAAAGTTTGGATAGTTATTTCATAATTGATTTTGTTGCTATTACTATTTTTGCAGGATTGAAGCAATATCATAATGAAAAGAAAAACGGACTTCCAAAAATAGAATTTCCGTCATGTGTGCAGTTCGGTTAAATATTTTCTCCTTCGTTTGATGAAGATATACATAGCACACAACCAACGAAGCATAATATATGTACACAGTCGACTTCGGTTGAAAGGGGCACAACTCTGTGCACCAAAAATCTACTGAAAATCAAATAACGGTTTTCCGGTTGTGTGTACAAGATGCCGGCTGCGAGGCTCAAATTCCTTGCCCTCTCTATCGACTGTAGAGACAAAGAAACCCTTTCTAAGATGTTTAGTGATGCTTCTGATTATTTGAACACCTCTTTTACAATTATGAATAAATAAGAAAAATGACAAGATACAGTATCGGGAATGATATGGAAACAGATACAGGTTATGCAGAAATGATTACTACTGCCGTTAATTATCGCCAAACAGTTCAAAGTTGGAATAATCTGTAAAGAGCCCCTTTCCCAGATTTGGCCATCCCGCTATTTTATTCCTGCTTCCAATTTGGTTGGTTCTCCTCAGCGAAGATTTTCGGGCAGCTACCCATCCAATGAGATCACTTCACGCTAATGTGCTTCTTCCTGTTCTTGAAGAAACGTTAGCACCCGTACTTGCAGCTGGGTCATTGTCCAGATCTCTACTGGTCTGTCATCTATCACAAAGAAAACATACCCTGGGGTACCTGGCATCAATTTATACAGCCTTCGGGATATTTTCTTAAGCTACACCTATTTTCAACAGCACCAGTTTCGCGTATCTTCATGAGAGTCTTGCATACGGCTTCTCCTGAAACATGAAGTAGAGCTGCAATCTACCGCACGGAGCAGCCAAGACTTTAATTTCTGTACGCTTGTTATCTGGTCTTCCTTCTTAGAAGCCATAGTATTCACCACACTTCAACGGTATCACTGCCTTAGTTCTCCCGCGGGTGGGGCACTCCCCGACCTGCTTGCATGGCACCCAATCACAGTGCAGTATATCAACGCCTGACAACAGGAAGTTCCAGCCAGGAACGAGGCCGAACTTTCGACCCTTGTTGTTGTTGTTGTTGTTCTTTTTTAATTATTTTTTTACAAATCATTTAATCTCTTTCAATTCGTAATTTAAGTACCGCCAACAACTTTACAATCCAGCGCTGGTAAGCGGATCGCCCTGTATATATTCCACCCAACCGGGCAGACATAAGATGTAAAAATCTCAAAAGAGAAATTGAGAGTAAAATGAAAGTAGACGAGGAACCCGTTCCGCTTCTCTCTTTGACGTTTCAGACTGAATACGCGCCAAAAAAACAAGCACCACGAGCAGCTGAAAGATATGACGTCATTGCTCTCGTTGAGCTATCCACAGCAACATCGTGAGTGGTAGGATCTGCTGTTTGTAATTACAGGAAATATATATATATATAAGGAAAAAATAAGTTCGTGGAGAAATCCCGCGGGTATTTTCTTTGGTGATGTGGTTAGATGTCCGACGAACGTTAAGCAGCCTTTTGCAAGATCCAAACGGAGGTCAAACCTCCTGGTACCCTAATCTGCCGTCTTTAGTTAACGATTATTCGGATTAGAGCGGTCGTAAGACGGAGAGAGAACATTCGACGGGTTCGTTGATTAAAGCGTCAGCACGGTCCGAGGCCGACTCCGCTCCAAGACTCCCCCGACCTCTGTCAAAAAACCAGGACGGAGCTGACCAAACACCGGGACTCGGCCCGGCCGACAGTGGATGCTTCTGCCTTCAGTATAAACGGATTTATTTCCATATTAACGATGTTATGCAGTTTAAGTGAATGTCGTGAGCTCCACGGGAGCTTTCTTCCTTTGCCCCGTTAAAAGAACTTTTTCATTTCTTAAAAAAAAAGAGAGAGAGACGGAAGCAGGAATTCCGTGTGGAAAAGATTAAGATGCTCACATCAACTTTTTTACAATAGACCAACACACCTCACTCCTGCCCAACACCCACCAGACTAACATATCTACCTGATACACATTCCCAAGCGTTTGTCCGCTGCTCTTTCACGGCCGAACCGCAGCACCCGGAGGGCCCCAATTCCCGGTGTAGCTACCACAGAATCTGGGCTACCACAAGATGCCCTAAAGCCACCATATATAACACACATCACATTACAAACTCTGCACATCTTCGTTTCTTTCCAGCCGTTTAGCAGGTTTTATAATATAGCAGAATGTTGTCGACGATCATTAAATAAACTATCATTTAAAAAAAAAACTGATTTCCTGACGATGTTATATCGCTGAAAATTCTAATGATTACCATCCGTACGTTTATTTAAAAAAAAAAAAAAATTGACATCAGTATTTGAGAGATTCCCTTCATCAGTCAGGCGTTGCTTAATCTGAAGACACGGGTAGAGACAGAAGAATCGAGGACGGTGTGTAAAAATCCTCCTTTAGGGGACATAAAATGAAATTGTCAATGCAAAAAATTAAAATATATATTTTTCTACACTGAAATTATAAACTTACAGCGTCGCTTCGTTTCCCTCTGGCGAAAATATCGTTGGTTTTTATCGCGCTAAATGGATCCAAGCCATTTTGCCTTTCGTTGCCATGGTTTTCACGGCCTGAAGGCGGCTTCATACAGTAGACGGCCAAAAACGATCGCCTGTTACCTTAAGCTGATGACTGCTGACTGCCAATAACAAAGAACGCACTGTTAATTAGCGAGCGGGCCTGTGTTACAGGTAGTTTACCCGTATCAGAGGCCAATGAAGACAGTAACGGAGGGGGCCCACTTGAAAAATAAAAATCGGCACAATAATGAAAGATCAAGCAAATAGGCAGGCCCCAGTCGGGACCCCTTTTCTGCGGTTACAAAAAATCGGTGCGCTTGACATGGTCTGCCAGCTCCGTGTATACCGGCTCGGATTTCCGATCATCGATCGATATGCTACTCGTCGACAGAGTTAGTTTTGAGTTTCGCCCCCTGACCTCTGGTAATGTGACGTCATCGCGTATGTTTAACGTCGTCAGTTCTGCGTGCGCGAAGACCACAACGCCCAAGACGTTAAGTTCCGGCTTCGTGTGTGTTCAACGAAGCCGTCAAAACCGAAAGACAACGGAGACTTGGAGCAGCCAAAGGAAAGGACATTAGGGCATAAACGCATTTTAAGAAAATATGGAAAATGGCACACTGAGGAAGGAAGACGATTAAATTCAGAAAGGCGTGAAAATAGAGAAGATGCCCAAAAATAAGGAACTCTAATCGATACCAGCACATTTGGTGAATCAGTAATAGAGGTCTGTCGAAAAAGTATCCGACTTAAAAAAAATTTTTTTTTTTTTTTTCCGTGGTAAGTAATGGCGTTAGGAAGGCAAACGTGTGCGTAGTGGAGCCGCATGCCTGGTTTTTGGCGGGCTTGCCGGATGCATCAGTCGCTGTCAGGCAGCCAGCGTGTGAGACGCTGTACCACTTACTCTTCGCATTTTCATTTCGCCTGTGATGACGGAACGTGTGGAGCAACGATCTTGCATCAAGTTTTGCCAAAAGCTTGGAGATACCCAAGCAGAAGCAATTTGCAAAATTCAACAGGCTTTTGGTGGCAATGCCATGGGTGCTACCCAAATAAAAGAATGGTACAACAGGTTTAAAGATGGCCGGACATCAGTGGAGAGTGACCAGCATTCTGGGAGGCCGTCAACAAGCTGCAATGTAGTTGTTATCGAGAAAGTGCAGACCTTGGTAATGGAGGATCGTCGTCTGACGGTGCGGGAAATTGGTGACAAAGTTGGGATCAGTAAAGATTCTGTACATGCAATTTTAAAGGAGAATTTGGGCATGCGCTGTGCCCAAGCTGCTTTCTCAGGAACAACAACAACTTCGTCTTGAGGTTGCGCAGGACCTGCTGGATACTGCCAACAGAGATCCTGAGTTCCAGAATACCGTCATAACTGGAGATGAGACATGGGTGTATGGGTACGACCCGGAAACCAAAGCTCAGTCATCATCAGTGGAAGCTCCCAACGTCGCCATGGTCCGGAGCAAATTCAAGGTGATGCTGACTGTTTTCTTCGACTACCGAGGCGTTGTGCATCACGAATACGCACCAGAAGGACAAACAGTTACAAAGGAGTACTATCAGGAAGTCCTACATCTTCTTCATGCAGTTCGGCACAAAAGACCGGATCTGTGGGCCTCGCAAAACTGGCAGCTGCATCATGACAACGCCCCGGCTCATTCATCGCAGCTGATCCAAGGTTTCTTGGTAAAGGCATTTCGCTTATTCGCTAGGCTCCCTACTCTCCAGACATGGCTCCTTCTGACTTCTGGTTGTTCCCAAAAATGAAGATGCCACTGAAAGGCTCCCGCTTTGAGAGCCGAAGACATAATGCGGAATGCGACGGCGGAGCTGAGAGCCATTCCGGAAGCATTCCAGACGTGCTTCGAACAGTGGAAGGATCTCTGGGCTAAGTGTGTGAAGGCACAAGAGGCCTCCTACTTCGAAGGGGATTAGCAATTGAACCCCACCAAGTAATCCCCCCCACAGCCGTAAGGTCGGATACTTTTTCGACAGACCTCGTAGAACAGCACGCACACTGGGTGGAGCTTGCCGGTTTTGTAATTCGTTAAATATTAAAGCTGAAAGGCCTTCGGGATGGAAAATTCATAAATTGTTCTCAGAAGAGGAAATAATGCCTCCAAGAAGAGAGTTTCCCATGTACCTAAAAGGTGTGATGAGTAATTCAAACAATATTAACTATAAAAATTTCAAAATTAAATCGATCGTTTATCGGTCTTCGATCTGAATTCCTATCACGACTATACATCACATTTACATTTAAAATATTGCGGATTTCAACAAAAGCTTCTTCCTGTTCTTCACATATACCTGATGTTTAAATGCTATGGGCATTCTTAATTAGCTTGGTTATTAAACCTACTGTGTAAAGTTCAGGAAATCGTCAGTGATTTTTTTCTCTAACTTGGATGCATACGTGTTGTATATAGTAGACCTTTCCATGCACTGGACGAAGTTGCCATGATTTTTACAAATAACGATGGACAGCCACCTACTGGAACAGATAGTAGGGTCTACTCACGCAATGTTGAACACCCGTTTATAAATTTGAATATTTTGAGCCAGAATTTGGATCTAATGACATGTCACGATGTTTGTATGTATGGAAGACGCGATCTTTCTGTACCGATGACACGTAATCTAGATCGGCCTGAAATCTAAGACACTATTTCCTAGACAGCGACAATCTGATAGACCTGATTTATCTGCGAAAGTATTCAAAATTAACCTTTTTTTTACAATTCCGGATAGGGTTTTGAGGAGGGTGTGTGTGTGGAGAAACAGTACACTGTGTAGAAGAGAAGACAGCCACACACGCGATTTCAGGTTATAAGAGATGATGAAAAATACGGGATACGGAAATCCCCGATCCGGAAGTTGAAGCACGGCTTGTTTCCAGCAGTGACGAAACGTACGATAAATAGAGAACACGTGGAGGTTGGGATCCAAACACAGCCTGTATGGATAATGGAAAATGAGAAGCATCCGGAAGAATTTAGAAATAAGACATTAACAAATGTAGATAGACATCCATTGCAAAGAAGAACTGTTCAAATTAGAAACCATAAGGTGTACAAGAGCTAATGTGGTCAGTGGGAATCAGAATAATCAAAATCAAGTCATCATTAACTTGCAAATTATCTGGATGCGAGCTATGTTAATGGGCCCGAAGGAATGTGGAGACTAAAACGCATAATCGGTCTCATACAATTATTCGACTTGCAGTTCACTTACCATTGAACAATTAATTTTGTTTTGAGGAAGAACGAGAGCAAAGGGGCACTAGAAAGATCTGAAAACAAGATCATTCAGCTACTGCATGGTTTGTGATGAATCGAACCGATAAAAATGCACAACAATACCCGTGTGTGAAGATACCGTGTCATTCTGTTTACCAAGAATTGTGAGTGGAAGAAAACAGGACAAAACATCGAAAAGATTATAAAAAGACCGTTGTTGAGGTTGCTGTTGCTACATCTTCGAGGTGAAACGAGTTATAGAGATATTCGTACGGTGAATGGAATATTTATCTCACATTTAAAGCAGCACCATGTCGCAAGAGGCTTTCAGATGGTCAAGGGCTATTTAGATGTATTGAGGAAGTTGCTGCAGCTGAGATGCCAGCATACCTACCTCAAACATTTACTTTTCATTTGTGCATTGAACAAACCGACAAATGCATTGTTGTTGTGGGGAAAATTCTGTGTAGATATGACTGAAGATTATCGACAAAGTTTTCAGCAAATTCACAGGATATTGAAAATACGCTCATTTTACGAGGAGTCGAGTGGTTCACATTTAAGTTACCAGATACAGGAAGGTGTGTGAATTATCAACATCAATTTAATGCACGTGAAGTGGCAACAGAAGCGGAACAAGGAATACGAAGGTTAAATACAGTACATAAAGATGTTTTTCTTAAAATTGTAAAGTTATAGAAAATGTAGATCTAGAAGAACGTGTTATTTTTTTTTTTGGTGGGAGATGGACCAGGAGGATGAGGAAAAGCGTATGTTAATGGGCTGTGTAAGAGGACAAAGACAAGCTGTTTAACCATTTGCTACCGCTGGAAAACCTTCAGCTTTGTAAAGAGGAAGAACTTTGCATAGGGGTTTGAAGGTCACGGTACCAATACTAGAAACATCGACCTCTTACGTGGCAGAAGCTCAGAAAGTCCGATGAAGTTTTAATATCAACTGATGAAACCAAAATGACGTCAGATCCTATTTTGAGGTGCGCTGAGAGAAATCATGCAGGACGACGAGACTTTTGGAAGAAAAATAATATTATTAAGTTGTGGTTTTCGACAAACCACTTCCGGTTGGTGCCGGGAGCGTCAAATACAGAAACTACTGAAGCCTGTGGCAACAGTTCGTGGTTGTGGTGGTGAAGTTGTGCGTTGATGAACAACTGCCAATAAATATAAGAACAGAAGAACCGGAAGTTTCCAATGAATGGGTTTTAAAAATCAGAAGATGGACGAATTACGAACACGTAATGGGTTACCGATGGTGCTGTTGAGATTCCTGAAAAGATGATTGCGAAAGAATACACCCCCCACGCACTTTACGGGAGTTCTGTCGGTATCAGAAAGGAACAATCAAAGAAACTCATAATTACACGAAGAACGAAGACGCGTTAATGCTAAACGACGGGTTCTAAAGCTATTCCCGGAACTGTGACGTTGTACCGGTGCCGATTCAATAATCAGTGATGAGCCTAAAAGTCTAGTAAGCTTTTCCAGCTGAATCTTTAAGCATCTGTATGTTGCGCTGACACGGAAAAAATGCATAAAATTGATAATATATCGCCATTCTTTCTTTTGGTGGAGCAATCTGAATTCCAGTTTCCTGACCCATCTCATATCCATGCCTTTTCAAACGGGGTTGTTCCCTCGACCTTCCCCCCACCAAAAGTCTTCTAGAACTTTCCGGAAATGCCATTTTGTTTGTTTTAAACAGCACCTGATGAACACCAGCAAAACTACGTCACACACACACACCACGTGGGCCCCAAATGCTATCTAGAATTTCGAAAACTGTAGGCGGAGCTGAGAAAAACAGACAGACAGACAGACAAAAGTCGTCCGGGGTTCGATACATCTCGCTAATCGTTCGAGCCTTCTACTGCAATAAAACTGATACGTCAGCAGCAGCATTAACAGCAGTAGTAATAACAACAGCAACAGTCCCCCGGCCCCTGCTTTTGCGCACTAACAGTCACGGTCCAGAATTAAAAGAATGTATCGAACTTCGGCGTATCGAACGCTAAAACGCCGAACGGTTAGTTTAAAACAGAGAATAAATCTCGTGAGACGGTTCTCCGGTTTTGATTGGCGGCAACGGAAGCTCATTTCCATAATGTGTCGCTTCTTTGTCTTCTCATCATCTTTAGATCCACAAAGCAGCTCTTCATCCGTAACAATGCTGGATGGAAAAAACAACAAAAACAACAACAAAAAAACCCTAGAAAGAATTTTAATTCGTCGGGGTTTCCCGCAGATGCGATTAATGGCTTTTCCCCCCCCAACCCGATATCGCTATATTTAAAATACAGAACAAAGGGGGTTTACATGTAGAGCCCTTGTGGCTACTCCGTGGGGAGTCTCTCTAGAACGTTGTTTATTATATTTACCGTTAAAGAAAAACAAACCTCATCATTTATATCGCTAATACAAAAAAGGAGAGAGAGAGAGAGAGAGAGATAAAATCCCTGCATCCTCCCTCGAGCGAGAACTGTTGATACAGCTGGAGGATTTCAAATTTAATTTATTTAATGGAATGACTAGCAGATCGTGTTTAAACAATGGGGCGTCACGTGGCAGTTCTGCAATAAGCCATCCGAGCGGCTGGTCTGCGCCATGATGATCGAAGATAATTTAAATATAAGAAAAACGCGGAAGAAACATTCAGAATGCTTGCAAACTAATTTCTTCAAAGACTGTAATCCCCCCCGACATTATCTCTATAGCGCCCTTTAAAAGCTTTTTTGTTGTTGTTGTTTTGTTTTTACATGTTTCCATGCAATAAGAACGTAGACCTTTCTGATGCCAAGATCTGTCGAACCAAGGCGGCGCCTGCTCAATCGTGGAGATTTAATATCTATTTTTTTTTTTTAAATTATTTCTTTCTGCTTCCTATTGACCTCTGATGTTTTCATTCCCCGACAAACCTTTCTAATTACAGCACAGCGTCGAAAGATTATTACACCCGGGGTATCCATCACCGAAAGAAAGGCTCTGAAGATCGCTCACCGAAGTTATTGGTATTTCGCATGCCTACCTACGAGCGAATTAATAATTTTTAAATATTATGATATCTAAAAGCTCATTACCAAGTTATTACGGGAATAACTGCCAATAGTTTTTTAAAAAAAAAATTAAAAAGTCATTTTGCTAAACTAGGAAATAGTCGTCTTACTTCGTTTGGGAAAGTTAACTGAGAATGGGGTCGTAAACAACTGACTGTTTTACTTGGTAGCCAGCTAAACAGACTGTAGCATCACAGGAACCCTTTTCTTAAGGAACATTACCGGTATGTCGTGCTTATTCGGGAGATAGCCCCGTGTGTGACGAAATGATCGACGCCTTGGGCACTACTCGGTTACCGAAATTCTGGCAAGCGATCTTCTTCTTCGACCCGAGGGTCTTCAATCGTCGTCAGTCCTACACGAGCAGAGCTGCAGCAACAGGTTTCTATTTCCACTTTATGCCGTAGAATTCTGCCATATTCAGAGAGTCGTTTATCATCGCAACTAGTTTTCTCCACACACACAAATATTAAAGTGTGTGGAGGCAGATGGGCTCAGTTCACCTCTCTTGATAAGATAATTGAAAGTAAAACGACTGGTCTCTTCCCTTAGCTGGCGACTGGGCGATTATAAAGGCGCTGATGATGGGCGAGAACGCGATAACATAAAACCCACAAAGAAACCGTTTCACGGCTGATCGGCTGAGAAGCGATTAACGAGCAATGCAGTTAACAGCCCCGTCAACAGTGAAAAGTGACTTTGATCTCTTTGCACCATAACATCCACTTCTAATTTGTCCGACAAAAGGCGCCAGCGAACGAGACATTAACGATAAGCCCTCCCACACGGAAGTCGGTGCGATATTAAGCCCAGACAGTTTATTAAACATCTTAGCAGCAATTTGTCGAAATTACACTAATCTACTCGAAATACGATAAGGGCTTGAGAAATCCAGAGGGCAGGAATTCTAAAATTACTTGTCCAAAAAGATGATTATATATATTTTTTATTAAAAAAAGCAGAAAGTCTGATCGAATCGGCTGATATATAGATTTATAGTTATTTTATAAACTGGCAAACATAAGCAATTCAGCTAAATGAGGTAATACGTTATTAAAGATTTTTATTAGAAAAATGTTACTCCGCCTAATGAACGCAAGTGCAAAACCCAAAATTTCTCCGAAAATAATAAGCAAGCGCTAACAATAAACAGCGTGTACAAAATAATATTTAAGATCATAGTTATTAAGTCAATTATTTATTTATTTATTTTTCTTTACCATTGAACGGGTCTCAAGCCGCCATCGTTTTTCCTAGGATGCACTGTGTGACCGCCGTATTTTATGACCAGCGAGTGAACGAGGACAAAGAAGTTATTACTGCATTTTCTTTGGATTCCCGTAATAAATAACAACAATAATAAATGGGGCCCGGGGATGAAAATGAGAGAAGGTAATTAGCGACAGCATAATCTTCCACGACCAGACATCGGAAGAAAACTGCTGGGACTGGCAAACTCGACCCGTACATTATCCAGGAGAACAGATGGGGGCGTCTCGCATTCATGTGCGACGATGTGATAACTTTTTTTTGTTTGTTTCTATGGCCGACTTCAGAATTTCAAAAGCTTTTACAACCAGTGTTTGTTTGCTGTTGCGTTTTTCTTTCTTTCGGTGACTTGTCGGTGGTACAACTGTACCAGAGGGGCCAGCAAAGGATAGCGAAGAAGCGTTTTTCTAGCCCCGACACCCTATTTGAACAAGCACCATTGTATTACGAGATGAGCAAAAAACATTCTGCTTTGTTATAAAAAAATGTTGGTATTTTAAAGAAATATCTATTTAGCTTTTTCCCTAATGAGTTATATATATACACACACCTTTTAATTTAGTTTTTCTTAACATGTTAGGATATTGCAAGGGGAGACAATGCAGAGCGATATTACATCATATCACGCCCTTCTGAATACGTGACGTCAACGATATTTAGACGTAGCCTTGTAAGTTATTCTCCATAATGTTATCTTTCTATTAAACAAAACAAAACAACACACAAAATATATCAGAAATTAGATAGATTAATTATTCAAGATGGCGGCAAGTCTTGCTACGTAATTTAGCCGGTATAGGGTTAGCCTTCTGGACTGAGTCTTAAATTGAGCTTAAGTTCTATAGCTAGTTACTGCTTCTGGTAAGTAGGGTAACCTAGAAATATTAAATGCTTTAATGAACTGGTTTATTCAAAGAAGTTGCTGGTAATCTTATATACCATACTCTGCAGGCTTGGAAACTATGCTCAGATGTGTTCATATTTTGGTTAGAGAGGACCTTGCATTTTGAGGGAAAAAAACCCAAACATTTAACACAGAACAATGTGGTTCAGACCATCAGAAAGGTGAGAGAGAGAGGGGACCGCCACTAGCTTTCAGTGTGCTGTTCATAGCATTACCATTTCTAGAGCTCTAAGATACCATCAGGTTGGCCAGTTCATGGAGCTCTCGTGCGGATTAGTATCTTGTCAGAAGAACCCCCCAAAAAATAAATAGAATTTCAATAGTAAAGGTTTCATTCTAGTGTTACATGGTTCAAATTAACACTGCTACAAATTCCTCTAACATGACCCTGATCAGCAGATACACATGCAATAGAAAAAACATCATTACAACTGTAACTTGAACAACTTGCGCCCCATGTTCTTTTCACCAAGCACAGACAACCAGCTATGGATGAGCTTGTCTGGAGGAAAAATGGAAAACAATCTGCTAGCCATGTCATTACTCAGCATTATCACTTTGCTTGGAGAATCCTGATGCATTTGCTGGCATTTAAGTTGGCTAAAAAATATTGATCATGCCATTATAGTAGTGTCATCACTAGTGTCCGATCATTATGCCTATAATCATCCCTCTGGTCCAATTTCATCTTTATGGAATGCCTGTTTTCACCATACACACTGTCAATGCAGCAGTTCAGATCTACATCATCACTTCATTATCGCCAAACATAAATCCTACTGAATGTTTGAGAAATGCTAGAGGGGTGTTTGTGGTTGCCAAATCTCTTGATCAGCTGGAAGTGGCCCTGATTGAAAAATAGTGCAACATCCTATGACAACTTGATTGCCTAATTTGGCTGATACCAAGATGAGAGAGAGAGGGCTTGTATTGGGGTATGTTATGATCACATATTATTAAAGCATTTTCTCCCTATGTCAGTTTGTCTGTGATAGTTTTTAAATTTCCTGTATCACATGCTTGATTCAGGCCATTTGGTTTTTATCCAACAATTTAACTCAGTATGCAGACACTTTTCAACCAGAATATGAATGATGCATCACACAAGCAATGCTTTCAAGCTCACAGATATTGTGCAATACAACAGCATAAGCCTGGTGCCCTTTCAGTAAGCAGATAACAGAGTGGCACTGGAAATCTGAGAATGTTGTCGAGGTAGAGTTCATGACACACCGGCACAAATCACCACCACCAACTGCACGATTGATGGACAAATCCTAGACCAAAGGTACCATGCAAGACATGGAAAAGTGGTGAATCTGCCACAGGTCAGTGTGGATCTCTTCTAAGCAACCTTGAGACCACAATGGTAACGAAAGGTGTTTTGCCAACAAGATGATGTTCCACTGCATTTTTATCGAGATTCATGGGCATTTTAGACGAACAGTTTACTGGGGGGATGACATGGACCAGTTGAACACTCAACACTCCTTCTAGATCTCTTCCTCTCTCTCTGTTTGTTTTGAAGGACAAAGTGCATGACGAAACTAGCTACCATCCACAAACACCAACAGCTATTCATGTGAAAACACGTCACACTGTTCACCATGTCTGTGTGGATGCCGACAGTGGACATTTTGAACATCTACTGTAAGTGAAATGCATCATGCTTTCAGTGTCTGAAGTATAAAGCAGAAATTCTATCTAGCAAATGTCTATCTGGGACAACCTGTACAATTCACATTCAAGGATCAGCTTTCTATAATCAGTTGTAAATAAAGAGTTTAAAAAAACTGAGCTAATCTTCAAAACCAACATAAAACACAGAATTCAGTTTGGAATAAGCTTGCCTTCTCTCTCTATATATTTTTAAAACTATAACAGTTACAAGAACTTACAGAACTCACTTTAATGTTTATTTTCAAAAGTTCATCCCATCATGCGATCACTGAACCCTGCTGTTAGAAATCAATATGTAATAGAGCTTATGAAAAGAAATGAATTGAATTTCTTGAAAAAATTACTTTAATTCTGGAGCATCACAAAACAGCTAAAAAGAGAAACTCTGCATAACTTCATTTGCAAAAAAAAAGACAAAAAGGCCTTTGAATCCAGTAACTTTATTACAAATTTTAAAGCAGAAATGAAAAGTTGATCTTTTCAAAAGAGTTTGGTGTCACCAAGTGCTCGTCAATTTTAAAAAGGCCAGTGAGACAATCAAAGTACATCACTCTGACAACGAAGAACAATTTTTTTAAAGAAATTCTTCTCTGTATTAAAAAAAATAAACCAACTTCCAATCTTCATATTAAAGGCACTTTTAATAACCATACTACTAAATGATTTTGAAGCTTGATTACCAACAAACCATGAACATTATATGTAATAATACTGCAAGATGATTTTGGGCCCTACTCCTTGGAATGCTTACCCAACAACATAACCATATTTCCCCCAGTCTGTCAATGTTTGAAATGCTCATGAATATATAAACCCCTGATTTTCATCTGACTGGGCTACACACTAACATTTGAGTAGGAGTTCACTGCCAAATCAGTCACTTTTGATTGACAAACCACAAAACTTGCTAAAGGCATCAATCAGTGTGCTGCAGATACACTGAGTGCTAAGCCAGACCATCATTTCTAAAGCCTGAACTTGGCATCAGATCTTTGGTAGTTCCGCTAGACAACACATTAGGAGCTGATCCAAATCAACAAATGTATCATCAAGATCATTTTTTTTTTTTTACAAGAAACCATTTCTGGAGAGAACAGGTGTCAATGCCTCAACACAAACTGTAATAATCTGCTTTGGGCTAATGGTATGTAGTCAAGAAAAGCCTGTATCCACCTACCATTAATCAGTGGTTCCACCAATGGTGCACTGACACCAGGCTATAAAGAATGGACTATAAGTGACAGGACTCCTGAACTTTTCAAATGGTGAAAATGTGGAGAAGGCCAAAGGACAGGCTTCAAGATGCCAATGCTGCTGAACATGACAGCTATGGAAGGATTAAGTGTGGATGGTAAAATTCATCTCTGTCCCAGAACAGCACCATAACAGGTTTAAGACACAGAAATAAGATCCTTTTTCACGTAAGGACATATACAATGATGATTTGGGGAATAACATAATTCTTGAGGAAGATGACACCTCTTCACATTGTGACCAGCTAAGTGACTACTATCTGAAGCAGGAGACAATTGCCCATGTGCAATGGCCACCATATTCTCAAGATCTTAATTAAGGCAAACATGTTCTGAGCATATTCTAAGCCACCATTATAAGATGCAGTACCACAAACCTTGCAAGAATTTGGTAATGCCCTTGTAGAGAAATTAGATAATCTAGTTCAGATCAACATTCAAAGACTCATCATAAACATGAGATGTTATTTCCAAACTGTCAATCATACTAGAGGTTCTCACACAAAATGCTAAATTAATTTCTGAATAGGTATTTGCCACATTGGAGCAAAATGTCAGATTTTTTACACAGACTTGATAGCATAATGCCTGTTTTTGAAGGGTGCCTCTGTTAGTCTATTGTGACAATTGCCAACAGTAATGTTTCCTTATAGTCCACACACATTCTAACTTTCTTTTCCTCATGGTACCTAACAATATGACAAGAGACATTGTATCTCTTCGTTTTTAGCAATTTTTTTTTGCAGTATATAGAGAGAAAAATCTTTTTGATCTCAAAAAGAGATGACCCTGACCAAAACTAAAAGTGCATTTCTTGTCTCTAGTTTTATTTTCTATATGAAAGTGGAATCTGACAATTTCCTTTTAAATAACTTGTTATGGCTAACCTTCAACAATTATTTCCTCATTAGTACACATGCCTGCTTCTGCAGCATTCACTTAATGAGATACTTCTTGTCATCAGTGTACATCATCTTCACTGCTCAATTGTGGATAATGCCAGACTACCTACACAAGACCTAGGCTATTACTGTGTTCCAATGTTGATGTTTATCAAGCTCAAGCAAGAAATAACAACAAAACTATCATCTTTTGCAGAGATAGAAGACATATTATGTACATATATTTCTGTACTTAAAATATACACATTAATAGTAGTCAAAATTATTTCATCACCCAAAATAATTGACTGCTTTTCTAAAATGTAATTACACCAATACTTGAGCATATTTGTTGTTGTCTGTTTATATTTTTTTTTTGGTTTTTCCTCTAAAATAAATTTGCCTACATTTTGTGGTGCATTTGGTGAAATTTACTACTTTTTTTAACTCTACAACTACAGCTTCCCAAAGAATAGAAGAGGATGTTTAATACAGAAGTCACATAATAAAACCAATTAAGCACTGTTTTAGATACTTATGATCTAAAGGAATAGTTTTCACATAATACATAAGGTAAAGCAATAACTCTGGCCATCAGATACTTATCTTTTCAATTCTACTTCAGTAAATATTCTTATTCAAATATATTTTTTTTATCTAATTATGTCACTTTAAGAAAATAAATATCAAAATTGCTCATCAACAGATCTGGATTTAAAGTCTGACAATTATAATCTAAGGGAGATAACTCTTATTATAAAAATTTTAATTTAAAACTTTTGCATTCAATAATTTAGTTCAATCCCAGAATCCTCTCCAAGATATGCTATAAACTATAGGATCTAACTATCTGACAGGACCTTCCTAGAAGTCTGATAGTTGAGTAACAGAATAGGCCAAAGTACACTGAATTTAATATGACTGCACCCATTTCCTGTGACAACAAAATAAACTTGGCTTGTAATCCTTAACCTGGGAATGGGATATGAATCCAAAGATCCAGATCACTTCTCATAGTCAAGTTCATGTGCCACATGATGAAAGGAAAGATGATCCACCAATCATAAGATGGTGTTTTTTGTATTAGACCACAGAGGTTCCTTTATACATTATTTATTTCATACCATTAGCTACAGAACCACCAAATCAAATCAAAATGGCAATTGATCAGATTAGCTACATCTTCCTGCTGAGCTGAGGTTAGTCACTGCAGTGAAATGAAAGTTTATTCCACATTACAAGAATTTATTGGCAGTTGGATAAAGTTGTTCAACCCCTTGAGAAGCCAGCCTGTATATTTATGAGCTTCCTACAGCTTACAAAACCTTGGAAATGTATATTCACAGGATTATTCTGTAAGAATCAATACACACACTCCCAATCAATATAAGTAAGTACTCTTCAAAGAGCTAAACAGCATCAGTTAATAACAGAAAACACTGGTAAACCAGACACCAGTCAAGAGATCATTAGAGTTGTAAAGAAACCATTTTTGAGAAGCCAAAAGAAATCACTCTACCATGTCTCACAAGAATCGAACATTTGCTTTTCAACAACAAAGCAGTTGGCAGTCTCGTCTCATCATATCCCAGTTCAAGACACTGGCAAGCATATATGATTGATGAATGCTATATCACTGAAGCTAGTGAATATACAAAAGTTTAAAAACTGATTGCTGCAGGACTTAAAAACAATTAAGCACATGAATTTGTAATACTATTTATTGTTGTCATCTAAATACTGAGTGGTTTTATTGTATAATAAGCATACTTGTATGTCTTTTTAAGCGTTTTCTTCAACAACCCCAATCACTCTTTAATAAAACACTTTAGAAAGATTTTGGACAGTTTAAATTTTACATATAAATTCTGAATTTCACTTCTGCCAATATTTTCAGAGTTTGCAATCATGGCTCATCAACCTAACCTTGCTTATCTACTTTTAATCACCAATAGCTTGCATCCACACTTTAATCTTCTCTCACTAATACTTTCTACATCTATAAAATGCAAAATTAAAAAAACAATGAAAACCAAGACTATTACACACACACATTGGTCAGAATCAAGGTGGGTAAATAACCTTCTTTGTAGGTTTCTGCTGCAGTCATTTGTCACGATACCTTTGTAAAAATCTAAACGCTCAATGCATCCAGACCTTACATACAGTGAGTATCATTTTCCAGTGTGGAGCATTTCATTAACCTACCGCAGGTGCCCGTTAAATACTCTCCTGACCAAAGCTGGAGCAGCTGATGTATAAGCAGGTTGCTTGCTTGGACAAAGCAAACTCCATGCAACTTACTGAGTTGTCGCACAAAACTACTTCTTGTGAGTAAAATCCCATGACAGGATTTCATAACCAGACATTGTACGCTTTATATGTGCAGATGTTTATTATACACCGGTACTGAATAAAACCTTAAACACTTTACTAGTGCCATTAATTTTTTTTTTTTTGAATAAAGATAGAAATATTGGACAATCTTTAATAAAAAGTTAGTTTAAATACACTTGTACATGACATCATAAAGGTAGCAAAAAATCCAGAACCACTGGTCCCATAGGATCACGTCAAATCAACAAAATACCTAGAATACGAGTCAATCACTTTATTTCTGTTTAACATGCTAATTAATGCATTATGTAACAATTAACACAGTTGCTCAAGTTTTGTAGAAACTGCAGTAAGATAGGCACAAGTATATTGAGAGAACACAGATTACAACAAAACCGTTGCATGGAGCAAGATTTCCACGGAATATTTCATATAATTAGCAAATTCCTTGTCTGAAGTGTATTTTCAGGAATGCGATTTCATGCAAACCTGAAAAATTTTGTCTGTAAAGAAGAAGTTTCAACCAATGTTCCTCAAGCATCTTTCCTAGTCCGTACTGTGCCCTTTAATTTATCTACCAAAGTCATCCTAATTATGTGAAATATCGAAAAATTAATTGACTTTCTGCTGCATTTAAAACTGTCCACAACAAAAGTGTTGTATTTGGATCTTCAACTTGAAAATGGTGCTATTATTTAGAGATTTGTTAAGAAACCCTTCCTTCTCATCCTATCGTCTCCAATACAATTATTGTTTATTAATTTTCTTCTAAAATCATTTTGAAAGTTGTCCTTTTGCTTTATCTTAATTTAAAAAAAAAAAAAGAACATTCTAAAAACTCCAAGTTAATGAGACAGGATGTAGTACACCTAGCAATTTACTGGAAAAGCTACGTGAAGTTATCTGCATAGAGTTAGAATACAATGTTCACCAGTCAGCAAAGTAAAAAATAAAATATGGTAGAGAGAGGAGAGGGAGAAGAAAGAGAGAGGGGAGAAGAGAGATACTGACCAACAGATTTTGATATTTTCTTTTGCTTTTACTCTCAATATGAAGGCTGTCAAAAACTGATGTTATGAATCAATCTTCAATACATAGCGAGGAAAGCCAGAAAAAAAGGGGGGGTTTGTATTTATCCCAATAACTGTTCCGCCAATAAAAATAAAACAGCCTAATTGAGGAGAATCGGAGTCAGCTTGTTTGTTTTTTAAATTTGGTTCCAGCAACCTGCATGAATGAGAATCCAGCAATACTCTGTACATTCTTAAAGTCATAACCGCTGATAAACTGCAGCTTATTTATTTATTCTTCTTCTGAATGCAGCATTAATTCATGGGACAAGATCATTTACACACAAGCATTTAACTATACACATTTCCTTTAATTATGTACAAGCCAGATATAACTAAGAAATAATTTACAGTATGCATAATGAAAAGGTTTATGTATATATATATATAATATATTACAGTGCAATGCGCGTGTGTTTTTCCACCCTGGATTAAATGTTCTCTGCACAGTAAGTGCTGGTGGTGGATTCACCCACCCACTAGAGTCTAGATGGAGTCAGGCAAACAGTCAGTCAGGCTACACTGCAGCTCTCTGTTGTGAACAATGTGAGCATTCCTTAACACACTGGGTCTCGTGTGGAACTTCATGGGTACCTACAAAAATGTGCAAAACGCTGGCAAATCAGATGCAGCAAAACACAAACTGTCAGGTAAGAAAAGCCATTGCAACTTCTCAACGAACCAAAAAGGCTCAGCCTCCATTTTTCCACTTGATACCAAATTTGTTACAAAAATTATGCTTCAAACTACAGACAAACAGATTGTTTTAGGCAGTTATAGATCCATCGCACACTAAATACTTAAGGATGAATGTGAACCAGCTCACCTTTCGAAGCTGACGTCTTGAAACCAGTCCATCACAGCAGTTCAGCTCGCCCAGTCCACCGACCTTCTTCAGTCTTTTGCTTGGGGGCGGCTTGCCGTCACCGCTCCCCTGACAACCATCCTGCGGAGATCTTGACTTTCCATGCAAAGGAACATGACGATTTTGGTGACTCACATCGATGTTGATGCATCTACATTCTTTAAAGGCTTTCCACTCAGTCTCAGGTGCATCCCCATCAAATGGGCACAACTCTACCATGCATTGATGTTTGCGCTGCAACCACTTCCGTACAGCTGCAAAAGTAAACAAAGAAATTAAGATTCATTTAGGAGACAGTAGAGCTTTCTGCTAATTAAGAAACCAGCTTTGAGATTTGTGTTTGAAATTTATCAGGAGCATATTGATGAAACATTCATGTAATAAGACAGGTCAAAAGAGCAAGAAGTTTACAGCTAATACAGATGGAGTCCTTCTGCCTCAAAAATAAGCCTGTACCACATTCTTTAAAAAACAAACATCCACCTTCAACAATTCATATAGGGTAACCATTCTATGAATCCACAAAATGCTGGCAAAATAAAAACACTTCACCGAAATTCAAGGAAATAAAATTATGAGGATGGATAAAATACAAGAGTAAACAGGAAAACAACAAGAATCTTTTAGGAAGCCTCTTCTATTCTAACAGTCCTAGAGTACAAAACCTATTCCCTCTACCCATACACAATGCATCTTCATTGTCTATTGCCAGAATTGTAGGGCTTAGTACAGAAATGGTGAGGGTTAACTCAAAAATCCACCACAAGAATTGCTTCCTCTATGAGAAACATTTTCAAACAAAGCAGTTCCAGAAGGATGAGTTATTTCAAGATTTTGTCAGGTCGAAATGCACGAAGTGAACTGTTGAGAAGAACTGTGCACCGATATTTGTGCCTTATGTAAAATTATTTTTCAACAGGCAGATTCACACAAATAGTTTATTATTATTATTATTCTTGTTTTGTTTTTTTTTTCTAATATTTTTCTAGATGTGATTAAAAAAGAAACACCAAGGAAAGAAAATATAAATGACTATTACATTGTCCATATGCATTATTATTTCTGAACCCTTTAGAAAGTTGGTCTATTTAACTATTTTCCAAAGAACACCTATAGTTACATTGATAATGATTGTATATGGTTCTCCTTAATTGAAGGGCTGATCATCAAAAATGTGACAATAGAGTTTTTGTTTGTATTTTCAGTCTCTGATTCTGCCCACACAGACCAAACTCGTTTCCCAAATGAAAAACTGTTATAAACATTCTGGATGCCTGTTTTCCACCAAACATCTGCAACTGTCATGTACAACTGTAGACACAGATGAGGGAGGAGTTGTGGGCCATAGCGCTTCCCATCTTTAGCAGGGAGAAGCACCTACTAGAACTCTATGGCAAGACACCCGCTTGATATAGTACAGCAAGAAAAAACTATGCTAGAAAAGTCTGCCAAACAAAATAAGTCAGCTTCCACCAGCGCTTAGCATATGATTTGCATTTTAAAAAGTAGTTATTAACAACTATCACCCATAATTAACATAATAAGCATCACCATGATATGGCGACCTCATGTAAGTCATGTTGGCTAGAATAACATGTACTACCAAAACAGAAATATAAATCCAACGAGAACTATTATACACCAGTAATGCTAGTACACAAATACTGAAGATGGTATCTTTGAAACTTGTTTTTTTTTTTAAAAAAAAAAAAGGATGAACAAATTTCCAGCTAGACATCATTAGGAGAATGGCTGCATCCTGCCCTTTTTTCTGAGTGTAATGGCCAATGATTTGAGGAAGTTGTAAACTGCTGTCACCAATAATATAAAACTACCAACAGGGGGAGAGCCAAATTATGAATTACAGGTTGCACTTCATTCCTCTACCCACAAGCGGGCTCTTAATACAAATCTCTCCCAATTCTGTACCCTTCATTCCACTTATAATTGGGAGTGGTGGCTGATGCACTTCAAGCAAAGATCGACAGACCTCCTTTAAAAGAAATTACCGCCCTTTAGCTATCGTGAAAGGGGCTATCCTAGCTGAGAAATAGAAAGGTTGGGAAAACAAACACAGAGATCCCAAATCCACACTGGAGTGATCACAGGTGATCAGATAAAAGCAGAGCAAGCGAACACACACAAGCTTGAGAAACATTCCTCACCTCTCTGGATCCGCACTGCTGCTTTCCTCTTCCGCTTCCATTTTCTGCACCGACGCCAAGAATGTTGGATTTTCGCCGCGTGCTGATTCAGGACCCCTGACCTGGCCACTTCCAGCTGATCGAACTAAACACACACACACACACACACACACAAAAAAAAGTGGATTAAACGACACACCAGCCATTTTCACGAAATGAAATCAAATTCTAAAAAAATACAAACCCTACAAAAACTGGACTTGGAAGCTTCAAAAAAAAAAAAAAAAAATTCCTGGCTATTTATTTTCATTTTGGAACCATGGCACAGGTGCACCAACCATTAAAGTGGCCACTGTCTATGTTGCAAGACTGATCAAGTACTGAGAACGAAGCAGCAGCTGCTATCGTGAAATGTCCATCCTTGAGTAAGAATCAAATCCCTTTCTTCGATATGTAAAACAGCCATTTCTATTACTGTTCCACACTGGGAACACAGTTTAAAGTTTGGTATTTGTTTATGTTTCTTCTTAACTCTAGAGTGTAGCTCACAAGTATTGTCAGACCACCCATACAATGTGGTACTACAGTTCCTCATGAAGTTCCATGAGCAAAATTCACAAAAAAATTAAATGAAACTATAACGTGTTAAGTGTTGAACAAGCACCACAAAAGAACAGTCATGTGTGAGATCCGCCCAAACCCCAGTATACCCTGGTACCCAGCTACTGTGAAGTAATCCCATTCAGTGACCCTTACTTTACTCTGCAATGTCACTATAACTATCACCACACTGACAGGAAGGAAACTTTCTGTAACTTCCCCATAGAGGTATTGTTTTGTCAAAATTTAAAATTGTGATACATTCAATGTGAAGTGCAATCTCAGGTAAACGGAACTATCGAGTCTCACCTGTTGCTGGTTAAGGAATAGTTTTGTTTTACCAAAGTGACTCCTTAAGTATTCCTGGGACATCAAGCCACAGACTTCTTTTATCACCGCAGCACAGCACTTCCGCATGTGGTGCTCACTGGACAACCCTGAACAGACAAATGTTAAAAGTATACACACATATATACATCTATTTACAAACTATTTTAAGAAACACTGACAAAGAATCCACAAAATATTTTAAAATGATAAAAAAAAAACATCAAAGAAATGCATTTCTACCATTGTTTTCAATAATAAAAGTTTGTTTTTTGTTGTTTTTTATCAGGTTATCGATCAAATGATGGTCTTAGTTAAAGTGGAAGACGTCATCGCTCGTCACTGATGTTACAGAAATGTTGTAATTATGCAAAGCTAAGGACAAGTGGAAGGGGAAGGGATTCACCTATCATGACATTGCGTTAGTAGAATACTCCTTTAAGCATCGACTAAGAAAAGCTTGTTTCAGATTCCAAACGGAAACTGGTTTAACTGAAGTTACCACACACACATAGGAGAAAGTTTTGGGAGCAGTTAAAAGAAAGTTTTAAATCGAATCTTGTGTGAGGCAAAGAGTTTAGTGTTTAATTTAAGAATAAAATACTTTTGAAATGCAAAGACCCCACAATGAAGTCACCGAGTTAATCTGAAGTCAAAATGATTCATACATTTGATGCAAGCTAAAAGGTTAGAGTAAAAAAGCAGAACTAACTATGTGGTGAGAAAAGCCCAGAAAAATCTGGAAATTCAAAAATACACTGCATAATCCATAGAAAGAGCAAGTTTTTTCAAATAACCACTGACATTCTATCACGAACAGATAAGAGGGGCATAGTTATCCTGTTCTGGAAGATCCAGAATTATCTTCCTTAACAAAAAAGTGAAAATAACATAATGGTGCCAACACAGGGTACAGCTGGATGCAGAGGAAGTTTCTAAGGAAACAATCCTGATACTATTCAGAAGATTCTTCAATGATTGTGCATGTACACTAAATTTTGCTTTGGTCCAAATACACACCTGACAGTCTCATCTGTCCATATAAAGTTTTCCATTGACATATCCAGGATTCACGATCACTGGCCCAACACAAACATTTTTGAGAGAGAGAGAGAGAGAGAGAGAGAGAGAGAGAGGAGAGATGTTTTGACAATGTCCCTGCTGCTTGTGGTATTTTAAGATATTTGCTATGCACTTGCAGATAGGTACCTTGCAACTTCAATCATAGTATCGTTCTTTCTTTCTATTGGCTTCCAGTGTACCTGTCCTTCACCTTTTCAGCTCTCTCCCTAATCCCAAGGCTTTCCATAACAATCTCTTATAAACAGTTAAACTTTAAATGTTACTAGCTTAGCTATTTCCATACTAGCAGCCCTCATGCCCAGCACAGGCGATTCTGGCCAGTCTGAAACCACCTAACCCTGATAGCACACTGAGTCCCGATAATATATCAATCTGTTGTGTGTGGCAAAACAATTACAAATCAGGAAAATCGTAAGAATAGGGCAGTCAATGCCTTCTAATGACTAGAGATGTTCAAGAGATAGAATTATTGTAATGGCATTTGGCCAAGTTTCACCTCAATGTCCCTAATACATTGCTAGCGAAAATGTTTCTTCAAAAGTAAACTAAACTACATCTTATCTGCTGTTCTGATCTTGCACTTTGAATACAATTTCATTTTCCATCTGAAGTCTTAATATCTCAATCTCCACAGACAGACTACTGACTGGTAATTAACCCAAGAGCAACACTGCACCAAGATGACCCAGCCAATGGCCGAGGTCATCCCCTAATGGACCCTCTTTGTTTAGTTCTTGTTTGCTGTGCCTGTACAGATAACGAAGAAAAGTTATCTGCTATGCGGCAAAATATATTAACATGCAAATAAAAACATATATTAGAAAACGAGTTTAAATTATGCAATATGATAGAAGTTAAATCATGCTGTGTGTGTGTGTGTGTTACTATAGAAGAGCATAAAAAATTAGGTAATTAGCATGCACACCAAATGATCAGTAAAGAAAAAAAGCAACACAATAGATGAAAGCATTTCCATAGCCAACTGCATCTGAAGTCATTAGGTTTACTCACAAAAAAAAAAACAACAACCTTATGCAAAGAGTAGCCACCAACATCTAAACAGTAATGTCCTATAGTTAATCATGACAGGAGAGATCACACAAGTCCGCCAGCACACTTAGCAATGGTGTCCGTCTGAGTTCAAAGGAAGAAGCTAAAGCTCAGAAAAAACGTTTAATTTTATCAAGTGAAGATGAATGAAACAGCTGTTGTTAACAGGCAATAGACAGAGACAAGACAGTGGTTAAAAGTCATTTCACATTGTACTGGGTGGATGACATTTGCATACATCCTTAAAAATGTTTTAAAAAAAATTTTTTTTTTTGTTTTGCATTACAGAGTATTGTCAGCAGTTATCTTAGAATCCTCCACACACCAGATAGTAGTGCAGCAACAAGTATCGAGGAACAAGTCGATTTGTCATGCACCAATTTGTCAAAACATGCTTCTAAAGCTTTGGTAAAGCAAGTATCATACACAAGCTCTGGTCAGGCATCTCTTGACATTGATAGAAAAACCAAATGGATACCAAACCTCCAAGGAATTTCTTGTGATAAACGGTAATTGCAGCCTCAAAATCAGCAGGTTTGACCATCTTTCTCAGAAAGAAAAGCATAGACAATTCATTTATTCCTGTGTCTTGAATCAAATTGAGAGATGTTTCCATTGCTAAGGTTCTGAAAATTCTGAGAGAGATTTAGACTTTTCAGAGGCTATTTCAGCTACTACTCATATTCATTCAATAGTTCGTTTGAGATGGGACCCTGCTGGAAGTCCCGATAAATTATTCCGAGCCCCGCTATGTTGGCTTGAGCAGTTTTCCAAGTCATCTCTAAGACCACAACAGGTATGAATAATCAAAATGCAAAACCTACACTTTCCACATTCTTGTTGTCAACTCTGCTTTGCTTCAAAAACAATTCCTTCCTCTCACACACACAATGTATATATTCTGTGCTTACTTTTCTGACTGGTTTTAAGCTGCTTGGGCCATCACAAATTTTAGAATTTTCAAAATCATCAATCACAATTAAAACCTGTATCTGATTAGCTAAAACTGGATTTCTGGCATAACAAATAGGTTAGGTAACCTGGACCAACTCTTCCGTGACCATACAACACAACACAACCCATCATTGTGGAACCCAAGCATTTTTTATGAAGGATTACCCAAGATCTTTCATTGTGCTAGGTTTTCTGTGACCTCAGATTTCAGACATGGGGAAAAAAAAAAAAATAATCAGAAATTAACCTTAATTAGTTGGCTGTGCATCGTATCATCTTAAAAATGCTACAGGATAAAAATATATCCTAACATGCTATATTACAGTACAAACAAACTGTGTCAGGTGTTGAAACAAAAAGTTAAAATTCTGTAGAGTTCCCCTGCCCTCCGTTGAGTTAACTATTTAACTGTTTAGTGCATTCATTGTTTCTTTTATTCCAAGCTGCACTACTGCCCTTCTGGTGCTGCCACGCAGTCAATAAACAGAGGTCTGTCTGTCAGAAGTAAGGTGGATGCACTACTTCATGATATCTTGCTGTGATCAGTAGATAGAGGTGACTTATTTCTGACAAGTCTCTGCATGCTACAATGTCCCGGCTGTTATCATGCTGCTCCTCCATCGTACAGTTTATTTCAGAAACAAAGTTACCAAAGGCAAGCCACACCAGTGTTAGAATGCAGGGTCAAGGCACGCACTGAATTACCAAGTTTAACTCGCTTACCATCACGCTGACACTCGTCTTCCACTTGTCCATTGCTCACTGTAATTTTGCCCAAAAGAAAAGTTTACATAAGTAAACGAATTTCCTTCTTTTTCCATTTTGACGAAATCAAAGCAACGAAAAATAACTGATTGTTTTTTTTAACAACATAAATGCGGGCCCATGCACAAACAGCAAACGTTTAAACACTTTACATATCTGAAGACATTGTAAGTTATAAATCAAATACTCCACAGAACAACAAGAGGGAGAAACTGCGGCAAGCAAAGCTTAACAGCATCTTAAAATTAACTTTGAAACCTGCTTCAGTTTTCTGGTAAAACTGAAGTAAATGAACACACTTCCCGTACCAGCAAAAATTATCTGAAACTTAATTCCAGCTTTTGACATTTTCAAAATAAAAAAGAAAGAAAAGCAATAAACAAACTTGGTAGACATCAATCATTAACAGATCTAAAAGGTAAAAAAACCAAACAAAACAGAAGATTTCTTAGAAGTAATCTCAGGCAATCTACCTACCCTGCTGTTATGAAAATTAGGAGTTGAACTTAAAAGATGGTAAAAATAAGTATTTTACCTGTGCGCCTCCGCAGAATCTTTTGTGGGGTCGGCATACGTTTTTTTACTTCTGGTAGCCCCAGCTGCTGCTGCAGATGATGATCGAGAAACTTGGACACACTGTCATTCTCTTTCTCGGCATCACCTGGTGCAGTTCTAGTCTGCAAGTTGCCAGACAAAATCACACGGTATCGCTGTAAGAAGTCTCTGTAGGCAAACCTAGAAATACATCAACAAACATGCTCCACAGAATATTCCCATCTATCACATTCATGTCATTTTAAAGTAAATACAAAATTATTTCTACTTTTATGACTTTGGGTTTTATGCAAAAAATATATCACATTTGAATGACTTATCTTCAAGATAAAATATTCACCGTAAAACATAGTAATAAACTTAATACACACTAAGAAATAAAGTTTATTCAATATATATAGAAAAAAAAAACAGACATTAAAGGTACATTAAGAAATATGGGCACAACTTTGCCCTCCCCAAATTAAATAAATCCACAAAAATTGCCTCATTTTTAAAATCTCAACGTTTCTCAAGTATGGTGTCGATGAAGGTCTTCAAATACCACCACCACAAGAACATATTGCCATTACTTGCCATCAAGATTTTCTTAGAGACACTGCATCACCTAAGCAACAGAAATGAGCCAAAGAACAGTCCAATGCCATTTCTATTGACTTGACTACAGAAGATGTGTAGCATGCAAAAATCCCTTATGTCCAATAGGAATAAAATGCTTTGAAAGCTCTGAGGCCCTTGAGTATTTGAGGTGTACTATTGGATGAGTCCAGTTTTCACATGTCTGGCAGGTGCATCTGAGTTTGCAAAGTACCTAATGAAAACTTTCAAATGCAATGTCTTCAGTCAGTGATTGATTATAAAAGCAGGTGTGTCATTGTGAAAACATAGAATTGGTGTTTGTTGAAGGGTGTCACAATTCTGATGAGTACATTACTGTTTTAAAAGACATTTCCTACCATTGTACCAACATGGCATACATATACTGAGCTTCAGAGACCATATTCTTCAGGATGATGTTGCCCAAGGTATCTAACATCCTCTCTGGTTACCACAAAGCCCTTATATGAATCCAGTCAAGCACCCATAGCAACATACGCATCAGCTAAGAGCAAGTCTTCCACATCCTGCCAATATTGTGAAATGGGGAACCTAGACTCAACCATTAAAAAAAAAAAATCTAATTGATTCAATGCCAAACAGGGTAAATGTTGTTCATGCTACAAAAGGTGGCCACACAAAGTATTAACAAAGAATTTCACTTTACTAATAGTCTTTATTTTATGCTATCTGTAACAAACTAATACAATGTGATAACCGGGTAGCTATATTATTATGACAGAGCACTGTATACATTTTTCCACCTGGAGGTCTCAGCTTTTAAGATATTTTCTTTTTTTTAAACCAAATTTCATTTATTTATTTCTTAATTTTTCTGATTACTAGAATACTGTCAACTTCTTACACTTACAACATTTTCAACATTACTGTAGATATAACCTATCCAAAATTATGTATCTTAAGCTAAAATATTATTGATGTTTTCAGGTTCAGGAATTTATTTCACGTTATCTTAAGCTTAGTAACAACGCACAATCAAATAAGCATCCTCCAGCACTAACTTATAGCCATATTATGACAAACTCAATAACTTATGACAGTAGTGTACAAGTAGAGATCACATTTAAAAGCAACACTACAATTGGACTGTTTAGATTGAATTTTCCCACTTCAGTCCATGTAGATGATTTTGCTCACCATTCTTCTTGAAATTTATAGAGAGCAGTTAGGGCTACACCTTTAGACTGCAATGTTCAAACAAACCAAAGTTTGTAAGCTAACATTTATCAATGATTCTTCCCTTTGTTACACATTCAAAATTAAGTTGTGACCAATCTTTGTTTGCTGTCACATCATACAGCTACTTTGTTCCAATAAGAGAACAAAGATGGTTCATTGCTTTGCTTTCTTTGCACTTCAGATCCAGTTACTGGAAGTAAAAGTGTTAGTCATACCTTGCATTTATCATCTTATTTTAAAGCAGATTTGATTTTCTTTATATTAAATTAGCCATGCCTCCAATTCCCCAATACATTTTATATATAAAAGCAAGTTTTTCTTCATTCTCTTTCTGGTTTTTAAATTACATCTTAGATAAAAATAAGTTCACAACATAATTATAGCTATTCTTCTTCAACCCTACATGTCATTAGCATATCCATCAGAGAAAACTCCCTGGTTTCGAATTCCTAAACCATGTGGAAAACAGGGTGCAGAGTTTAGCCACAGTACTGAAAAAAAGATCCCTACTACACAAGTTGGCAACCTATGGCACATGAGCCAAAGGCAGCACACAAGTAAGTTTTGCATGCATATGAATCGGTCAATCAAGATCGGTTTTTGAAATGCTAGACAAGATGATAGGCAAACTACAGCCAGCTACCATGTGTAAACATGTCACTACTAGTCTTTAGTGGTAGAACAGATCCAAGTGGGCACTGAACAAACATGCACACATCAGCACGATGGTAACCTGAAAAGCCAGATTCTATGGAAGCCAAATGGATCTTTCACCCATAACCCTGTCACCAAAGGTCTAGTGTGATCAGTCATTGTTATAAAGGCCATATAAGTGGTCAATGACATCTCAGCACCACTCTACCCATATTTTGTTAGAGTTCTCCATCTATCTTGTCTGTGTAATACATTTTTCTATGTATTCATCCTGCTTCCTAACAAAGGCCAGGTGTGCCGAGTGTCAAACACCAGCTCACACGAAGACTAGATTAGATATTTGTTCATTTCAAGCTGCTTGTAATTGTGCCTGAGAAAGATCATGTGGCCTGTGTGATGACTAATCCGACAAGACTGAGGTGAATTTTAAAAACATAGCAGCATGTTATAATCAAGGCCATGTTTTCAGAGGTATATAAGAAA
Organism: Nautilus pompilius; assembly: GCA_018389105.1. Classification (NCBI taxonomy): domain Eukaryota; kingdom Metazoa; phylum Mollusca; class Cephalopoda; order Nautilida; family Nautilidae; genus Nautilus; species Nautilus pompilius. Next base: position 502,572 of record JACATO010001120.1, read on the forward strand.
ACTGCAGCATTAGAAAGCACCGATGTGGTGGTGGGTTAAAGCATTTGTATTAATGATATTCGTCATCTTGACATTACAAGATACTGTGCCTCAGAATCAGATGAAATAAGACAAGAACTTTGTTGTTTGGAACCACTGCATGAAAAAAATGCTGAGGAGATTCTGAGGGCTATTATAAAACATTTTAAAATACAGGAGTTGACATTAAACAATAATAGCGTGCTTTCTCTGGCTGGAAATGGTTTGGGATTTGTGCAGTTCTAGCAATGGCATATTGGTCTTCAATTGTTAAATTTCGCTGATTTATTCACCAAGAGAGCCTTTGACAAATTTTTTAATTCCCAAATTAATGCTGTGATGGCACTGATTTCAAAAACCCTGCTGGAAGAAACAGACCATGCACATACATGTCTGCTGGCTTATTTCGTGAAAGACCTCTATGCCATCAATGAGTTTTTATCCCACAAAAAAAAAAAAAAAAAGGTAACTAGAGAAGCTTGTGTTTTTGTGTTTCTGACTGACATTGCATCCCACTTAAATTGATTTAACCTTTGCCTACAGGGGACAAGACATGCAGTTTTGCATCTGTATAAAAGTTCGTTGTTACAAAGACTTGGTATTTTTCCAGGGACAGTTGCGCTTCAAACAAATTTCTGCTACTCCCCTCATCTGAGAGCTATCAGTCCATTGTTCTGACTTGTTCATGTGAGAAAACTACATTTTCAGAAATGTTGGAAATCTTGAAACCTTGTAGGCAAAATGTTTTCCTTCTTCATTAAGCTGACAGTTAAAAGAACCACCTGAACATTCTCCATTTCAATAGATAAACACTGAACAATTTTTAAACAAAAGATTTAAAAACTTCAGACTAATAATGGTCAGCAATGTTCAGTAATCTTCGAGTTGAATTTGAAACAAATTTAAAAATCCTTGGAGGGGGGGGGGGGTGTCCTGGACTTTTATTTCCTGAGAAATTAAACCATTTTAAAAAGTTGTCTTTGCTATGCTTTTAGTCTTGGATCCCCAACCACCTCCAACAGCAGGTAATTTTCCACAAGTAAAATTTGTTCCTACAGTCATGAGCAGGCTGACAACTCATCTCACAAAAGCCTGTGTGCAGCTTAAAGTATCCAAGTACGCAAAACCTGACTCAAGAACAGCAGGGACAAGGATCCTACTATCTGCGTATTGAGGGTTTCCAATCTAAGCGATGGGGTTTTGAAGCGGTATGTATGATAGCATAACTATTCAAATAAAAGCATCAAGTTTAAATCGCTTTAAACTTTGTGTGTATTCAACAAATAGAGCGTCTGGGTTGTTTTCGAAATGTAGTCACTGAACTCCTCTGGCATGCTTGCTCAACTTTTAAAATTGGGAGAAAGGCTGCCAACCCCAGCTCCACCAGAACCCCTCTTTTTTTTTTTAAATGGGGTTGGGGGGAACCCCTTGTAGTTGGCTGGTGAACAAGAACAAGAAGTAACTGTGCTAAGACGCTGCGCAAAACTGAGCCAGTCTAGACCAGGATATGAACCCTCCCATAACCATAGCCGTCCAGTGGGCTACCAGTGGACCACACTCCACCCAATACCAGCATTAAGTTATCAAGCTACAGCAGCAATAGCTGTCACCCAGCTTCATGAAAGGCCAGAAACCAATGAGCCTGTGATTCCCCCAAATTGCAAAAGAAGAGAGTCTAAAAGAATCACGCACCTTGCAGGATGTCCCCTCTTGCTGATCAGCACCGTCTCAATGATGCCGCAGGCCTTGAGCTGCTCTGTGACATAGGTCCGGTCAAACACACCAGCCTGGCTGTCAGGGTTTGGCTTGATGCACCGGACATAATGGACATCAGACTTTTTCAGTAAGGATATCAAATCTTCAAATGAGCTCTAAGAGAAGCACAAATTTATTTTATTCTTTCTTATGCTAAAACAAAACAATAACCAAAATAATCAACTAATCTTTGCTTTTCCAAACTGAAGCTGACAATGATAATTGCCTACTAAACCAGTTTTGAAAAAAAAAAGCAAACATTAGTATACTTACTCTAAATTTGAATCTTTCTTTAAGAAAAAATTATTTATGATGTTATATCTTCCTCTGGAATGAATAGTTAACCATAGAGATAATAAACTTTAAAAATCATTTGCCTAGAAGAGTTAGCTAATTTATTTTAAAGCATTACAATCTGAGAGAGAATTAATTCACTTATTATCAAAACAATACAGAGTTGTGAAACAAACTATGAACTTATCAAGGATAAAACATGCACACAATTCAAAATTGACCATTAAGTTTGACAGTTCATTTTGTGCAATGTCTGAACATCGTCTGATGTGCATAATAACTCCATGACAACAACAAAGTCAATGCAACATTCCATAAAGTCACATGACTTAGTAGCATGCATGGCTGCCTCTAACTTTTACTACAGTATTGCACTTTTCCACTCCTGCCAAGGTTTCACCATTTCCTAATGGTCCCAGGTGCATGTGGTCATTGTCCAATGCACTTCAGAGCTCATTGCAGGCAGAAAGTTCTGAGTTTTAGGCTGGAAAGGACGGAAACAAGCAAGCCAGGGAAGATGTTAAATAATTTCTTCTTGAGGACTGTTTACAAGTATTCTTGCATGATGGGCCCATTGAAGAGTTGTTTATGAAAGTGAACGAATTGGTGACTTGAAACAAATATTACAACAACAGGTCTATAACTCCATAGAGATGGAACTGCTACAGACCACTGTTATCAAAGAGAATCATTTCAGTTTTCCAGTTATGTGACACAGCAACCAGACAAGAATGGCACTGCAAAAATTCTCTAACATGTAAGAGTCAACATTACATTGATTTGCTTCTCATCAAATGCAAAAACCTAGCAGTAAAGTGGTGAATTTACTTGTCCTAGTCTACTCTAATTTCATCTTGTGCTGGTGTTATGGATGTGCTACAATGACCAGGCCAGTTGTAAATAGTTGTATATTGGTACTACTATACAGTTATTAGATGTATTAGACTCCAGCAGTTTTTCTATGTATGTAGTCACCTAAATACATGCAACAAGGTAACCTTTTACCTGTTCATACCTAATAGGTGACTGTTTTTGTAGGTCAGACTTTGTCCCTTTACTCAAGGAATGTCATGAGCCAGACAAAGAGGTGACCAGGGACACATCCATTCAATTAAATACCACTAAAAAAAGGCCTTCCTGTTATGAGATCGACTCCTTTGGCCATTTATCTCAAATTAAGGCAATACAGACACTGCCCATCTTCAATGTCAGACATTGTCTCACCACTCCATCTAAGATTGGCTAGACTTATTTTACACAAGGCTTTATACATACACACGCAATAACACCTAATGTGCATTTTTTATAAAGGTTCTCTCTAGTGACCTTTTGCATGTGCATAGCAGATTCTTTCTTCTTTTAGTTAAAAAGCAAGCAAGTAACAGTAATAGAACTAGGTCAGTTTGCACAAGAGGAAAAACAGCCACTCAAGTTGTGAGCTCTCCCCACCAGCTAATGATAGAAAAAATAAAGTGCTTTGATTTTAAGACCTTGAACTTTTCAAGCACAGTTCTCTTCTTCTTTCCTGGCATCTCATCAAGAGAAAAGTCTGCAAACAGTTCCTTCACAAACAGTTTCTCACTGCACTGTAACAGGGTCACAAACTCTGCAGGAATGTTGTCCTGAAGGTAAACAGAGACAGAAGAAAAATCAGTTTAAAATTCTCACAAAATCTCAACTCCCCACCAGTTGTTCAAAGTCACAAAGCAAAAACATAATTACATGCTGTCATCAGTATGATGCCTACTTTAACCATTTGTCAGACTAAACACCTGTAATCAGGCGGCAGAGGAGACTGGGAGAGCTGGAAGTGTCTGACACTAACTTTTTTCTTTTTTTAAACTATTTATTCTAAAGGGGCTTTAATGACCACAGAACAAACACAAAAGAAATTCAATTGGCATTACAGATGTGAATACTTAAAGAGAAATAAAACCGTGCAGAAATACTGTATGAATCAGTCTACAGGTGAATCTGAGTTTCTATCACTTTCTATTCAGTAGTTTTCCACTGCATGTCTACATCAATGCACACATCAGAACCTTTTAACACATGTAGCACCAAACCCTTCAGAAAGTACATTTTCTGAAGCGGGGGCACACAAAGCCTGATTCCGACAAAAGCCAAGTAAATCATTCTAGGTTCGTTCTGTGGAAAACCCGTTTGGAATAAAGGCACCAACCCATAATTAATAGATTTTTTTTTTAAAATATAACTTCATGCTTTTCTACTGGTCCTTTGATCTACTGCACATGCACATCTTGATGACATTATTACATTAATGAAATGACTGAGTTATTTCAGTGTTGCGAAGTAATCCAGAACTCTTGAAGACTCGAAGATTGTGAAAAGGGCTGAGAAAAGGCGATAGATTAGGAGAACTCACTCCAGCAAATTGTCCTGCTTTGCAGACATCAAAACAGAAACTTACTATCATTCTGCTGTAATTCAAAATTCATATCTTGCCATGATTTGTCAAAAAATAATAATAATAATCTACTAGGAATTCACTTGCTGTGAAGTTTAAATAGTAAATTCCAATGTAAGAGAATTCCTTTTTAAAATATCCAAATAACAATAAAAATAGAAGTGGTAATAAAGTTCACTTGAAAAAAAAAATTCAAAACTATTTTCATTAAGTGAAAACCTGGTGTCTACAGCATATGCATTATTCCTTCTGTTTTAAGTGTCTGGGCAGGTAGGGGAAAAGAAAATGTCTCCCAAGAATTCATTCCCTGGTGTTTGGTAGTACTGACCTTGTTTTTTGTAACTAACCCAGCTACAGCGTAACTCACTGCACCAGCATAGTGGTTCACCACAAACACACAGCTCGGGCAGGAAGCGCCCTTCTGCTTTTTAGTAGAGACATTTGCCTGATGTGCCACGGACAGGAGTCGGTTGCCCAGAATCCTGGTGTCTGTCTGCCGGTTCAAGTACACTTCCTAAACAAACAAACAAACAGAGGGTGGGAGAGCACAATCAGTTTGGCTACTTGTTATTACAGTTTGTTGGTCTGTTGCAGAACCATAAATAAAGACAAGCAATAAAATGAGACGTCAGCTGATAATCCAGATGTTCCCATGGGTTCTCTATCAGATTTATTTTTCTGCCAGATTGTACTCGCAGGAGATAGGTAGTAACATCCTCCTCCTGAAAAATATGGGCATCATATCTCAGTGTGCTTTGTTGGTATCTTTTTATGACTGCTTTTCCATCATGCCAGACTGCAGCCCAAACCATAACACATGCAACATCCAAACTTAACCATGGGATGAAGACATTGAGTTGAAGGTGTTCTCCAAGTCCAGGTGCAATGTCCAAATGTGAATTGCTAAAACCTGGATACACTCTTGGTAAACATCCTCTGACCAGACCCTTCACACATTTTATTCCAATTGAACAAAAGGGGTTTCTTATGTGGTACAAACCCTCTGTATCCAGGTCATTGGAGATGACAAGACCTTTTTTCCTGACTCATTTCTCTTTCGTGGGCAATGTCAGCAAGAGAACCTTGACAGTGAACGTTGGCATGATGAGTAATGGTTGGCAAATTGCTGTGGTTTAAATGTTGACAGCCTTCCAGACACTTCACTACAGCAGTGACATTCATTCACCTGTGATTGGTGAACTTTGCAATATGGACCATAGATACATGAGAAATATCAAGATTTTTTTTAAAATCTGTCACTGAATATGGCTACATACTTAATGACTTATAACACCACCTCAGGTGTACAGAAAGATATCGAGGGACCCTAGTTTTCAGCATGGTGATAGTGTGCACTAGTTATCTGCTCACCTGGACATTCTATATATACATTATCACAACTTAAATATGTAAATTTTGATCACTGGGCAGCCAAATATGGCAAAGCATTATGTCAACTACTTACTATATATAAACTTTCTTATGCTCCAATTAGTCAGCTTCATCAAGAAAACAACCACCACATTATATTTCTCCAGCTGACAGAGAAACAAAGAACTGATGTAGTTCAATGCAATTTTGACTTTTCCTTTCTTAGATATTTATTTTGAGTCCACAAAACAACAGGTAGTGCAGTTAAACATCACTCCCCTCTTCTTTTAGGTGTAAAGACTAATTACCTCATTGAGAATGCCAAAGATGCTTGGATTGCCATGTAGCATGTCCAGACATACTTGATTGTCAACAAAGTCAGTGTAGACCCAGGGAACGCATTCTCGCTTATACTCTTCCTGTCAAAAAAAAAAAAAAGAAAGAAAATTCATAAAGTCCACTTAGGGTACACGGGCATAGATCAAGAAATACTCCATTTGGTGCAATCTGTGGAGAGATACACATTCATCAAACTGTGAACTTTATTCTTTCAAAATTATTTTGCACCAATTATTTAACACCTGATAGATAAAAACTATCAACCACTCAACTCCTTTTTCCTCAGTGTAGTTATTAGAAACAGCATCCTCATCATCAAAGCAAACCTGGTCTCACCTTCTAATTTCTTACCTCTCTAAACATTTGTTAAACCTCCCAAGATACCAGACAGCAGCTGCTTCCCCCCCCCCAACCCAACCATTTTAATCCAGCAAATGACCCATTTAAAGATACAAAGCCAATGATTTTATGATGATGGTACAACTAAAATAAGAATTAAAAAAACAACAACAACAAACAACAAGTCTGGTGTTGGATTGGACATCTACCAGGGGATTTAAAAAGGGCTCATTAAGGATTACATTTAAAAAATAATTTGGTAAATAGTAAAACAGTTTGAAGTGAAGCATCAAAACTTCAATAAATTTGTTAAAAATTATGTATGCAATATTAATTACACAGCATATTTAAAATTATTACAATATTTCTGTATTTTGTACCCTGCAGAATTTGGCCTAATTTGTCAATTCACCTGTTCCGTAAATTCTACTGGATCAATTACTCCTTTGTTGTTGTTTTTTCCTAGATGGACCCCTATTTTCCAATTTTACAGTAAAGTCTGATAGAAAACTGACAGGTCAGAGGGGCAGGGAGGGGAGGAGAGAGAGGAAGCTGGGAGCAACAACTATATTCTGACCACAGGATGGTAGCGAAATTCCTGGGCCTGTTTTTGGGTGGCCTGATAACATGATCATCGAGCCATTAAAACGGCAGAACATCAGGAGCTGACCTGTAAATTCTTAAGAAACTGCTGTATATAATGCTGCTGGAGTTTTTCGTTAGCATAGTTGATGCACAGCTGTTCCAGGCTGTTAGAACCAAAGCATTCAAAACCATATATATCAAGGAGACCTGAAGAAAAAAACAAAACAAAAAAAAGTGAAAATTTTAATACTGGAGATAAGTATAAAGAAAAAGACGATAATTCTGCAAACTCCTGCCACAGTTTGGTCTGTGACGACTTTGAAATAAACTCTAGAAAATTATGCCGAGAACTCTCGATAAACCAAAGCAATTTTCAAAGGATTCCTGTTGAACACTATTACATCAAGAAAACAAACTGCAGTTCAAATTCCAGAGGTGCTACCCATTTTCCAAAACAATCTCTCCTCAAACAATAATAATAATAATAATCAGCAAGCCAAAATGCTGTCCCAAAACAGGCAGTTATTCAAGGAAAATGGTTATTCAATAAACTTCCTTTCAATTATAAAGCACAGCCAAGCTATAGAAAGGTACACTGATACACTATTTCCAGATCTTTCTAAACAGTAAAAATAAAGTTACTTTAATTGTTCATTACACCAACAAAAACCTGTGTTTGCTGGCCAAAAGGAACTAGTACTTACTAATGGTCCAGGAGAACTTGTCTGCTTTAAATTGGTTGTTAACAAAGCAAACCAACCAGTCAAATAATCTAGAAAATATAAAATATTAGCTGTTAAAAAATGTTTTCTGGTGACACTTGAAACAGAATTCTAGTCAGTGACAGAGTTTACCCTCTGCCCATTTCTTCCATGGTGTTTGATGGCACCAGATCAATCAGTAAAGATATTTCAGCAGCATAACTAACCAATAAACATTTATATTATGTACTAATATCTTAAAATTAAGTTTGATTTTTAAAATTATTTCGCAAATAACTAGTTAGTATGCAAATACCTTTTTTTTTAGAGGAAAAAAAAAACCCATCGCCTACAATATTGATCTTTTTTTATTAGATTTTTTACCAAATAAGCGACCTCTACCTTGAGAGACTGAACACCAAAATAGTTCAACTTTCCAACTGTCGAGCAACATTTCTTGCCACAAAAAGTGGAGGTATACAGCACAAGGGCAGGATGAAGCCAGCCTCCCCTCTGGTAAGGCTGTAGCCAAGTATATCTGCCAGGCTTGGGCTGTTGAAGGCTTTATGTCCCTATTACAAAAGTTCTTGAACCTAGGTCTTTTAGATAATGACAAGGGAGTGTTAAGTTCTGCAGCGCTTTGTGTATGCTACACACACTATCAGTGGAACTCCACTTGGTTTTTTAAAAAAATATATCAAAAAATAAAATCAAATCTCTCTGCAAGGCGAGTGCGAAAATGTTCATTTTATTAAGAGAAACAGATTTAAAATAGGGCTTGGAAAATTATATATATATTCGGAAATCAAACTCTTAATCAGCTGACGACAGCACAAGTGTTCAAAAGTTTTAATTCATATTCAAATTGTTTTTTTAATATTTTTTCAAAGTTTAGACAGTAAACACAAATATAGCCTGATTATTTATAATTATTATTACTTATTTCTACTGAAAATAAAGGATATTTACCAAAGAGAGATGCAAAATTTAAAAAACAACAACAGCAAAAGGTATGGTTATGTTAAAAAACTCAAAAAAGAACTTTAATCTCAATTTAATTTCCTGTTTATTTACAGATGCATTTGAAATTTAACCTTTTGTTTATATTTACAATAGTTTTATGTACCAAAAACTATTGTGAAGCTATAAATTAATTACTGAAAAGAACAACATTTATTGTAGCTAACAAGCAATTAAAATTTCATAATTCTTACATTTCTCTCTAGTCTTTCCTCTCAGTTGTGTATTATTTTTACCAGTTTCAAAATTTTCACACACTGCATGAAGAATTTCCTTTCTACCCTTTATACCCACTCAGCCACACCTGAACACACAAGCTCTCACACCTAAGCAAAAATCATGAAAATAGAGAAAATACGGCCTCACCTGGAATAGAGCAACATGGCCAGGGAGTCTTTACGGCTGCGTGCTTCCAACACCTGGACTGGCTTAACAAACATGCTCTTTTTTGACCGCAAGCCAGCCTTGATGCTCCTGTGCAGAAGAAACTGAAGCAGCTTATCCGGGTCTACTCCTAGACACTGTGATGCAGTGACAAGTGCTGTCTGACCCACTGAAGTGAGAGAAATACACCTGTTATCCAGAAGTCTAACACCAGCACAGTGAATACAGAATTTTCATTAAATTAGAAAATGAGAGGTGACCTCTCATTCCTTAAACCAACTTACAATCAACCACATTACATCTGTACTCTACGCCAAAACACTTTTTTTTTTTAATGTGCACCTGTAATAATTTCCAAAAGATGAAATTATTATTAGTCTTCCTTACAATAAACACAGTAATGACTAAAGACCAACAAGTTCTTTAATTATATCAAACTATTCTTAAAAGAAAAGGTTATCCTTATTTATTTTTTTTTTGCAAGTCAAAAGATAAAGTTTTTTTAATGTTGTTGTTGTTGTTTTCTTTAATCCATGTATTTAAGAAAAGTGAAGCCTCTGGGCAATGATTGCGACTGCATCATATGATTTGTTCCCACTTAAACCGCGACGCAGCTTCTTCTGTGGGGGCCTGGCATCTCCATCTTTAATAGGAAGCAAAGTGCCTACTGGAACTCCTCTGTGGGAGGAAGCCAGTAGCCAGAACAGATCCACACCAAAGGACTGGTAATGGTTTAGAAAAGAACATTCTAACGGAGGTTCACTAAACCAAATTAGACCCCAATGGGGATCAAACTCAAGCCGTCCGCCACAGCAGGTTGGTACTCTATACACTTGATCATCTGGCACAGAACAATTAAAATAAAAAAACTAATTTGTCCGATTTATTTTCAACAGCTGCCAAAGACAACAAACAATACCTAGCAGTGTCCTGACAAATACAGCAGGAATGCAATTAAATTCCTCTTTTTTCTTTCTTAACAAAATATTAAATGTCATCTCTTGTGCATAAACAGGCAAGAAAGCTCATCCCGAAACTCCAATCTCCTTCCTAAAATGGTACAAGAATGGAGGTTCAAATGGAATCAGCTCCCATCAAAAAGAAATTGGTAAGACTTACTTTTATCTCTGCAGACCTCTGCTGATTCGTCGTCAACTCCTTCTGTAAACTCAATATTACCTAAAAACAAAATTGCCAATAAAATCTGGAAGAAATGAAAAAAAGAAAAACATGTTTTAATGCAATCAATCTAATCAAATTCCAAAGATATTCAGCAAAAATGACTAAAACCAGACAAAATCTGTGTAGTTATCCATATTTTCATTTTCCTCATCCTTATCTTATCAGCTAAAAGATTAGTTAGGACAGGTAAGTTTCTTTTCAAATGTTAATAGTATAGTCATTAAATGTTTAAAAAACTTAAAAGGATGATAGCAAAGCAGTAAACTTTGGGCTTTTCCTTAGCGCTAGTCTGTGGTGCAATGAAACATTGCCAAATTTTATTGTCCTATTTAAATTTGTAGTAATTAATATATATTAAGTAAGTTTGACTGTTGCTCAGATAGGTGTAAACATCATTGGTTTTGTTGTCATTGCTATTCTAGAGTCTATTGTTTTTGTCTTTGAAAAGTTAATTTAAAGACAACTATACTATACTCATGGTAGAGAATTAAGCCCCTCGTGATTAAAACAGAATTATTAGCTGAAGTTATTCCTTTTGCTGATCAGAACTGACTGTCTGTTATACATGAAATCTGACACTTTGCTCTCAAAGTAAACAAACCAAGTGTTCATAAACTTACCTGAAACACAGCAAGCTGCTGTTGATCTACTAAACCCAATTCTTCCATTGCCACAACAATCTGCCTTAGATTACTGCTTTGCTTACATTTTCTTTCTTAAAATAAAATTTTAAAAAAGCAAAAAAAAATAAACAATACATCAACTTATCATTAGTGATGACGGAAATAATACAGAAGACAAGACCACATGAAAAACCATCATCCTATTTCCTCCTCCCTTCCCACTTTTAATTTTATTAAAATAGGGGCAACTCTTATGAAATAAAGAGAGAGAGAAAGAATACAATTCCACAATAAGGAAATTATTCAGGCCAACAGATAAACCTGGTCAACAAGATTTTAAAACTGCCACCACCTAAAATATGTAGTCTCAATGTTCTAACTAAAGCACATTTTTCTTAAGTATAATTAGTTTTATTTTGTTACTGTTAGATATTTTATTTTAGAAGAGACATTTATGAAAGATAAACATACCTCTGATGCAATGGAATAAAGATACAGACTGGCAAATCGAGGAACCTACATGCGATTAGTAGTTACCAAGAGGCTGATTAACTCCCCCTTTTAGCTCTAAAATAGAGGGTCAGTCTATGGCCAGAATACAGTATTAGTTAACCAACCTAGTAAGTGCAACTACCCATGAGACAATCCCAAGAACTTGCTTAAATCCAGAATCAACAAATTTGAAAAATCCAAGCTTTCCTTTGGGCAAACAAACCAAAAATATTCCTCCTAAGAATAAGACATTACTGCTGATTGATACCCTATAACTGCCAAAGGTTTCTGCAATGATTCCTCATGGTGGTGAAATGCTTGTCACCATATGGGGAAGCAGGGACTGAGCAACGAAAATGTTTCCTGCAGCCACATTCCACATACACAGCTGACAGTGAACATGAAGGCACAATGAATTGCTAGATGGAGAAAAAAAAACAAAAGCTTGACATAGTGGCATTTATAGTTAAATTAAGTGAATATAATTAAACAAAAAAAAAATTCATTAAAGTAAATATAATTTTTGAAATATCAGTGGTTGGCACTTTGTACTACAAGCAAAATAATCAATTTTTAAAAAAATTTCTTTAAAGAGCATAAGATGTCTTTTCAAGAAAAACAAGACAAAGCTGTGACCAACTGAGACAAGCTGCATACTTGACTATGTTGTTCACACGGCATATTCCACTAATATATAGAAAATTAGTTTACCTGAAGAATAAGGAAGAATTCTAAAATGATCTGTGGTTTTTAAATCATCGTGAATTAATGGTAAACATCCTGTAGAAGATTTGTCCATTAATTCTTCTAGCAACTATAAAAAAAAAAAAAAAATTTTATATGCATAAAAAGTAGCTTTGCTGTTTACACTTAAGCTAAACATTCATCATATAGAAGGATGAGTTCATGGAAACAAGGAAAACAAAGACTATGAGGTATGCAAGTGGGTCTATCACTCCTGTTGGTATCCTCTATTATAGTACTATTGTATAGATTTTAGAACCTTTTCTTGACCCTTTTTACACATCTTTCTGTTTTCATCATTATTGGTGATTCTCAATAACAATGTACACTTCTGCTGACTCCCAAAATTTTAAGCCAAGAAAGTATTCAAGGAAGATTCAGTTGGGCTATGTTTGGTTTCTCTTACTCTTCCCTTCCAGCTCAGTGGGTGTGCAGGTGCTTTCCTGTATCAGGAGAGTTCTAATAGGGTTCATGCACTGCTGAAAAACTGTTTGGACAAACAAGAACAATACTTTACAACCTCAACCAAAATGGCACATTTTCTCATGTTGCTAAAAACATCATCTACTGACTGATTGGTTGTGTACACACACCAGGTAACATTCAAATGACCATGTAAATATTATGGAATGGACAGTCATTCCCATTCAATAATTAACCATCAGGTCACTTAGTTTTACCACAACAGAAGATATTATACACAGGGCATCCATGTAGCAAAATTAGTCAGTATACACTGACGGCCATAATTATGGAGTCACTCAGGAGAATCTATTGTAACCCTTTGTCATAAACACATTTTCTGAGTCATGTAAGTAATTATATGAACTAACAAATAGATTGACTATATATTATGAAATGTGGGATATTGCATTGGTGTATCCACATCCACAAAAATGACTAAAACAGAAAATCCTGAAATTAAAAAAAAAAAATGTGGAGAGAAAGGGGGATGGATGGATGGATGGAGAGAAACAGTGGTACTAGGAGTTCTCAACTTGTGATTCGCGAACCAATACAGTTAGTGGTATGTGAATATACCAAAAAAAAAAAAAAAACACAAGAGTTTTTTTTTATTGCTAACTCTTTACCACACAGACATTTCATCTCTTCCCACGTGACGAAAATATTTGATGCCTCAGAGAACATCATACACTAGACACTGACAATGAGATGCCTCACCTGTATGTTCATCTACCTGGCGAGAAACTCAGGTGTATATCCTGCTAGCAATGCAAAGTCAGGAAAGAATCTGTGTTTGGTTTCCAGCATCAAATGTTGTCTCTATGTGACAAAGAGTTAATAAAACTATTATTATTTTTAATTTAATTACATTAGCATTCAATAACATTTTATTTCACATGCCATTTTTACATGCAAAGTTTAAAAAAGTTTTTTAAAGTGAGCTTGTCGAATCCCTAATCCCAACCCCTCCATGTTTTTCTTGGATGACCAAGATCCAACATGGTGTTAAGCTGACTTTTGCCTTTTTTCTTTTTTTTTGTACAAAGTGTGACAATTTTTCCCCTTGCAAGCAATGCATGTAGCCCAATTTTAAAAATTATCCTTTGTAATGCTGTGCAATTTTCTCATCAGGCTAAGCTGAATGCGCCTTGTGTCTCTAAATTGGTGACCTTTCAAAATGGGAACAAGAAAAGAAATCTCAAAGTGATAAGGCAGGCAAGTATGGCTGATAGATGTAACACTGCCATGCTTGGCCAAGGAGTTGAGTATACCCACTACTGTGCAATTCAAGAATCCCACAAGGAAGGTTTATGTTGTAAGGTGTTTTTGTAAAAATGCTGGTTAATAGTTTGACCTTTAGGAACAAATACATGATAAACCAAATCTTCAAAGTTGAAAAATGCAATAAACATTGTCTTGGTCTTTGATTTCACCACACAGACTTTCTTCAGATTTGCTGAAGTTCATCCTTTCAGCTCAGTACCTTAATGCTTCATTTCAGGAGAGATTTCAGGAAAGTTGCATCAATGTTCATTCACCATGGTTAGCAATTTCTGGTAGACAGCAGGTGATTGTCTTTTTGCTCACTTGTTAGCAACCCGGAAACAAACTTTGCACACACTTTCTTCTGTTTCAAATACTGCAACATTTCTCTAGACAAGTCTCATTTCAGTAAGCAAACACACTTGACAAATGTCTATCAGCTTTCAACAGATCTGGAATTTTTGCAATGCCCATTTTATTTCTGGTTGAAATGCATCCTGATCATTCGTCATCATCATCCACATCTTCCAACATGTTCCAGAACTGTGCAAACCATTCAAATGTACAGAAACCAGACAAAGCTTCATCTCTATACATTTGTTTGTCTCTGTTTTATACTTTCAAAATGCATAACAAAGTTGATGTTAATTTGCTATTCTGTCCTTCCATTACAAACATTGTGTGAAAACTGGCCAAAACCACCTGCTCACACAGGTGCACTGCTTCATGTTTTAACTTGTCCAGACAACCAGGTGTGCTAAGGGATGGTACAAACAGGCCAAATATTGGAATAGTGCCTATTATGCACATAATTCAGTCCTGGATTTTAAATCTCAAACCGCACATTAAAAATACATCTACAGCATATATCTTTTCTCTTTAAAAAGGTTTTGATAGGAAAGACGACAGAAAATAAGATTACTTTTCCAGAATGAAATTTCACTAGCTTAAGCATGACAGTTCAAGTTAAAATTTGTGATGAAAATAAACTGAAAATTCATAAAATGGGTGGATGGGAGAGATGGAGAAAAATAACATCTTTAAACAGTTATATACCTGGTAAAATATGTGAAAATTGCAATCTTTTTCTGATTGATGCATCACCCTAGTTTTCTCCAAAAGATAAGTGTTAATCTTCGCACCTAGCATATGTCCACTTCTGCAATGTTTATACGAAGAAAAAAAGTTTATAAGGCAAATTCAAATGCAGCTGAATTATATTATTAATATTAAATAACAATTTCAATGATAGCAAGGACTGTTAAATAATAATTTTGCAAAAAATTAAATAAAAAAAAGAAAAAGACAAGAATATATAAATTCAAATGCTAACTGTACAAATAAACTGACAAAAATTTTAACTGCTTTAATGAATAAATGTTGAAATATTTCATATTAATAAATTAAACTAAAATTTTTTTTCCTACCTGTCAAATTGCAGCTGAATAAATTTGCCAAAGCGAGAACTGTTCTCATTTATTGGTGTTGTAGCATTTCCTGCATTTACAAAAGTGAAAGAAACTCAATCAGTAGCACATTTCTGTTAAGAAAGTAGTAACACATTTACCTTGTACACAAGGTGATCAATGTTCTCTCATTTCCCTTTTATCTAAATTTAAAACCAAAATAAAAGAAACAGTTTCTGCTATTCTTTTTCCTACACAAAAAATTCAATATTTCTTTATGCTATTTCCATGGTAACCAAAAAAAAAAAAAGTTGTAGCAGATTTTAAAATATTCAAAAAGTACATATCTGAATTTTTGTTTTTATTTACTTCTTGACATACACTCATAATGAAAGATGTTTAATTTTTTATTTCCTATTTATTTTAGGCAAAATTTTTGCCTTATTTATGTTTGAAAATGTTTACAAAATTTAATTTAATGAGAAAAGCACACTCATTACACATTGCACAGATTCTAAAAAAGACAAAATTTTCCTGGAAATTTATTCTCTTTTGTAATTGTAACAATTCTCTATGGTTCTCACTCCAGCAGCCAAGATGGAAAAATGGCATAAGAGATTATGGTAGCTGCTTTGTCAGTCACAAATTCAAACCATAGAAAAACCATGTGATTACAAGAGTTCAACATAAGAAAATTTATTCCCATCTACTTACCTACAGTGCTGGACAAAAGAGTTGGGACACTTGCTGTGAAATTGATACTTGAGTTCCCTTGTTTTTACATTTGCATACAGATAGCCATCCTATTGTCCATTCCATAAGTTGTATAAAGCATGCCTTTTCAATGTGTAAAAAAAACAAATGTCATATGTATCTATTCTCTGAAAAAAATATCTGAATCGCCAATGTCTGATTTGTACTGCAACAAGAGAGTTGGGACAGTGAACAAAATCTGTGCATACATTTATTCCCCTCAATATATTAATTTTTAAAGGATCAAATGAATGGAATCACATCATCTAAAACCATTTAAGATCATTTTAACACCATGCCTGGTAAGACAACGTCGTCTGACATCAGAGACTTGATAGTTCAGCATCACCAAGAAAATCTGTCTTGTCGGGAGATAGCCGATCGAGTCAATTGCCCGAAAAGCACTGTAAACCGCATTCTGAAGCAGTACAATGAGACTGGAAACACGAAACCAAAAATGCAAATCGGAAGACAGCGAAAATGTGACAACAAAATGGATCGACTCATTTGTCACAAATCCAGGGCCAATCGTTTCCCGACATCGATGGCCATTTGAGCCTCCCTGAGTGGGGTGAATGTCTCCAGTTGCACTATTCAACGTCGTCTATGCGAGGGAGATCTCTTTGGACAAATTGCCCAGAAAACCATCGATCAGCATCAAGAACAGGCGCATCCGCATAGCATGGGCTAAAGCGCACAAAAACTGGACCAAAGTTCAATGGGCTAGAGTTCTCTTTTCCGATGAAACGATGATCATGGGCATTCACAGTGCTGGCTGAGTATATGTTCGACGTTACCATGGCGAAAAATACAATATAAAGTGCACCCGACTGACGGTACAGGCCGGAGGAGGATCATTGATGGTCTGGGGTGTATGAGCAAGGCGGGACTAGGCCCTCTCAAGTTGATCAGGGGCAGAGCTAACACCCAGACCTACTACAATTTACTGAGGGATGTCGTCATCAACTACATCGACAAGAACGTGCCAGTCACTGCCATCTTCCAGCAAGACAATGCCCCGATCTACACTGCCAGAGTTGTCACTTCCCTCACCACCCAACTAGGAATTGATGTCACGTGCTGGCCGCCCCAAAGTCCGGATCTCAACCCAACCAAAAATGCCCAGAAGCAGCTGAAGGCCAAGGTGGCCAAACACAAGAATCTCAACCAAGACCAATTCTGGCAGGCCGTCAAGAAAAGCTGGCAGGAAATGGCCAATTCCGACTGCCTTCATTTGGTTGAATCCATGTCCCATTGTTGTCGGGAAGTGATCAAAAACCATGCATACGCCACCCACTACTAGTCAATTGATCATTTCCATGCATATGTTGAAAAATATTCATGGTTTTGCTCACTGTCCCAACTCTTTTGTCGCCGCACAAAACAGACATTGTCAATTCAGATATTTTTTCAGAGAATATGTAAACATATAGCATGTGTCGATTTTATACATTGTAAAGGCATGTTTTGTGCATATAATAAACAATGTGATGGGTATTTAAATGTTTGTTAAAACAAGGGAGCTCAAATATCCATTTCACAGCAAGTGTCCCAACTCTCTTGTCCGGCACTGTATGGGAATAACTAATAATCTTTGAAACTATCCCCGCCAAACTTTTTGCTTTCTTAAACACATCATCATACTCTACGGTGCTTTTACATATAAAAAAACCCTTACCAAATGCTTCCAATATTGGACTCGAATTCAAAATTTTCTTCTCTATGTCACTTCCAGTCAGAAAGGTCCTTTTGCAAAATAGAAAAAATAATAATACAATCAGTATTAGCTCGAGTGAAATGGTATCAGATATTAAACTTCACTTAGATATTGCATCTAGTTTGCAACAATTTTCTTTTTGTCACAGAAGCAAAAATATGCATATACATACATGGAAAGAAAGTTCTAAACCTTTCAAATATTTTTATGTATAGAGTCACAATTGTATTTCAGCTGTTAAAAAAAATTTTAAAAATTTTAAAGCTTTTAGAGTATGGACAGCAGCAGATTTGTTTGGCTTTCTAATATACTAGAAGTCATAACTATGAATTGGTTTGTGTCCAATATGACTTGATATTAGAAAAAAATAATAATACAAGCAAATCAAATGAAATAAATTAACAGCAGTAATAGTTAATAGTGACAATGTTAAAAAAATATTTTTTTTAAAATCAAATTGATAGATATTTTTTTCTTTCCTTCCTCCCCCTTCTCTGGGTTGATGGGTACCCCCATTCAAGCTAAACAAAGACTCAAATGGTAATAAGTAAGGAACATTTGAAAAGTTTCTGAATGCATAGGTATCTTTAAGTAATGCCAGTGATTACAGACACTTCCTGGACTAATTGTTGTTTCATAGTGTTTTGAACCAGGGAAATCCTTTTTCATTTTCAGTCTTTTACCTTTTGGATTCAGAGCCTGATACCATAGTGAGGTACTTTAAAAGATGTCTAGAAGAAACTGTCTAGAAATGAAAATATAAAATAAAATATTTTAAAATTGTAACCATGAAGACAGACAGACAAGACTGAAATTAAAATCCATTAAATGCCATTCAGTAAAAAATTTTAAAAACTTTGTAAACAAATTATGTAGAGTAACTTTAATCAGTTAAACAATCAGGTTTATGAAATATTGCTTAATTTAAAAGAAAGAAAAAAACAAGGTTTAGGGCGGGATCTCAATCAACCACATGAGAAAATTAGTCCTAAGTCTCAAACCCACCCTTTCCATATGACAATGAAGTCAAAATTCAAAAATGAACAAACTAGAAAAATTTCTACTATCAAATCCTATTCATTAATTTACAAATACACACTTAAAAGAATTTTGAAAAGTCATGCAGCAATGTTTTTATTCAACATATATTTAGTCAGCTGCCCTTATAAGTTTACATGGATGCTGCAATGTGTCATAAACCAGTCACAAAAGAAACCAGGCGTACTCATCACCAAACATGGGAAGTTTTTGGTCTAATACCCAATGTGTGCACAACCACAGACCTTTCTTCCCATACCACAATTCTTCCTTCAACAATAAATGAAGCACACAGGTAGGGGTATAGTATTAATTTCCACAGTGATAAACCACAGGCACCAGAAAATGGAATTTGAGGCCAAGTCCTCTGTAACTGAAGCCAAGTTTGCTGCTATACAGGTCGATTGTATACCAGTGTCACATATGCATTGTTCAGATATCCATCATAGCCCATGTATACTGTGCTATGGAGTGGTAAACCACTCACAAGTGCTGTAACCATACTTAATGGTGTTGAGCCTATGACATCACATATGGTTGACCTGCCATTGGTCAGTTTCTGGTAATTGTTTTATTTTAAAATTGATTCCATAACATGTCTATGGTTGATCAGTGGACACTTAACATGGCAGTGGACTCAACGGGTCCTCCAAGCTTGGTTCCTCCCAAGGTCAGTCAACCCTGACATTTTGTCAGCATTGGAAAAATCACAATAAATGTGACTGCAGCTAATTTCTCAGGTTTTCTGTATAGAGAACCCAAGATTTGCTTTACTACACACAAACATCTGAAAAATTGTATTACATTCAGCATTTCAACCACAAATCCTTGAATAATACCACCTGCAATCATTTTCAGAAATTATTAAAAGTTTTCATGCACTCCTACCAGAAACAAACTAAAATCAATTGTCAAAGAGTTAAGGACAACTCTGTATACACTCCTTTGATGGTTTTTCTTTGGAGGAAAATTCTGTTTGTTATGACTAGAAATCTGGAATCCAAGCACAGAAGAGAACTTGAGTGTAAGCAGACAGCAGAAGTATGCAACCACTGTAACTAGTAAGAGTAGGTATTATCTACTCCTAACAGTTGAATGCCATTATACAAACTTGTGATTATCTCCTGTTTTTATATGCAACAAACATTACCTCGCTGAAATACAAGATACTGTTAAAGCTATTAAGGAACCAAATTACCATTCATGTCACAGAATAAATCAAAAGCGTTAAATGTCAAGAAATCTCTATGCAGGTGAAAACAATCTGCAATATTTTCATTCACAAATGAAATGATCTTTTCAACCAATTAACCAACACTGAAAATATATTTGCCATGTATATATATCATCTTTCTAGCAGTATTTACCTCAATAAAACAAATGGGAACATTGAAGAGAACTACCACTGACCATGATGCATTCACTTTGACTTGCCCATCAGTTATCTAGTAAGAATTAAAGGAAGACTTTTTTAGCATCACTCATGTAGATTCAAACCATCACCACCACAACAGATACCTACCTTGCCAGCACCGCTTTCTCCACTAACAATTATGGTCTGGTTTATTTTACCCACTTCACGAACCATCTGGTCAAGAACCATTCCTCCAACATCGTAAATGTGTGGAGGCAACTTCTGAAACCAACAGATGACAGGGTTAAATCTTCAGAACACAGTAATAACCAGAGTCCAGTCCAAAACCCCATCTTCCATTTAACCTTAAAAGATTATTTAAAATTTATCAATGCATATTATTGAATAATCCTTTGTTAAAAGTTCAATGCTTGAAGCAATGAATTTTCCTTTAGTCTTACAAAAATGCAAAACATAGAATAAATAATTTGAATGCCAAAATGATTCCAGTAAAACTTTTAACTAGGCCTTGATCATATTCTCTTTTAGAAAAAAAAATAAAGTATTAAATACATACATTATATATATAACAAAAACATAAAATAGAGTTAAGTGAAATACAGTCGACCCCCGCGTAATCGCAGTTCGGCATTCGCGGCCCCGGTTATTCGCGGAATTTTCCTTAGAACCTAACTAATAATTGTTCGTGGAAACCCCCGCATATTCGCAGAATCGCAAATATCTTCCGTGATTTTTATGGCTTTTTTCGTGACAATATATATTTTTTCACGTTTTTAACGCTAAATTATTAATAACAATATAATTTACTAATTTTGTAATATAAATACTAACGTAAATTCGACAAAATATCAATATAAAATAAATGCTATTGGCTGGAGGTTTGAAAGTAGCCAATCCGAGAACGTTATTCATTTCTCCTCGCTGCTGATTGGCTGCTGCCCACGAGGCGCCGTCTCAGGCAGATGCAGCCCAGCAGCCCCGCATCATCCAAGTTTACCGCGTGTAGCTGTCTCGACTGTTTCGCTGAGTGTTGTATTTTTTATTAAATTGTTATTATATATTTACTTATATTTTACGTTATATTTTGACGTTTATAGGCATTTTTATGGACCACGTCCAATATTCGCGGTTTTTCACTCTTCATGGGTACTCAAGGGACGTAACCCCCTCGAATACCGGGGGAGGGACAACTGTATATAAAATACTGTTCTTCAGGCAGCAAAATGTAAAAAAAAAATATTTGTTAAATCTGATTTTTCAACTCTAGTATGGTCACTATGACAGCAGAACTTTACTAATAACAAGATCAAAATATATATAAAAAAAAATATGTATACTCATAAATTATTACAAATGACTAAAATCAAAAGAATGCGACACAAAAAGAGAAGAGAGACATTATGATGTTTCTTCATTTGCAAAAGATCATTTTTATTTTGGCTAATGACATTCTGTTGAAAAAATATTTTATAATTAAAAAATAAATTTTTAGCCTTAATGTTTTGGCTCCCTTCCCCTCCACTAACCCTAATATTTTAGTATTATGCAGCAAAATTTGGAAATTTAAAAAAACAAAAAAAAAACTAACTTTTTCCTTCTGCGCATAGGCTTCAATAGTGTTGGAACTGTACAAATTTTCCACTTGCTTGAATGGGTTCACGGCGATGAGCACTGAGCCACCTCTGGTGTACACAATACTATGTGCAAATCGTTCATGCAGACAAGTTAACACTGAAAGCAAATGGGAATCTTCAAGGTAGGTAAACTTGGCGTATCAATACAGAAGAACCTTAAAAGGCATTCAACAAAACAACTTGAGGACAATCAGTTTTATTCCCTGCCTATATGAATTTACTTTTATTATGCTTAACCTACTCTGTTCTGATCAGAACATTCCCCATTCGCAACCTGAACAAATCATAGTTTCCACAAGAAACTCTTACTGTATATTTTACTTCTTTCCTCATGAATAATATCACCATGTACTCTCATAAGCCTTTTTTAAAAATCCTATGGTGTTTCAAATACTAAATACTAAGCCTCAAATCTACACAATACTTAACCAAGTAGCTGAACATTCTTATCTACAAACTGCACAAAAATATAGACACAAACCGGAAAATTATTCAAGCTCCAAACAAAACATTACAGATGGCACAAAAAACAACAAAATGCTTGTTTCATAACTGTAGCCTTCCCCTACAAAAAAAGGTCTACAAACTCCTGTTATAAGTGAGATCCAAATATCTCGCAGTCTTCATCCAGCTGTTTTTGAGGTTTTGAATGATACTTCCTAGAATTTTTAGATGTTTTTTTTAACAAGCTGTCCAAAAAAAAATTCATTAAAAATACAAGAAATATTTGTACTGAAACAGAATGAAAATAATGGAAGCAAAGCACAACACAGATAAGGCAGACAAAGCTTTAAACAATCAACAGCAGCTGATCAGGTTTGTTTTGTCTTTCTCATTTAGATTTAAATGTTTCATGTTCTATTATAAGTATAGAACTGATGGATCACATGGGTGTTTCTGGATTTTTTTTGAGGAGCACAGGTAAATTGTTTGCCTAAAGCACTGTTTTCAAAAAACTAGATTTTTTTTGTTTTATTTAAAAAAAAACATGCAGAAAGAACTCAGAAATATGAAAACCTTTATAAATTCATGATTTTTATGCAAAAACATATTTTACCTGTATCAGAATTGATTGGATTGAGATCTGCAAGACTAGCTGATTCATCTACAGACATGGGGACAGAATCTCCCTATTTAAAAAAAAAAAAAAATTAGTTGATTTATTTAACTTATTACAAAAATTTTCAGTCAGTCATATTTCAACTTTCACTAAATACAAAAAAAAAAAGCATTTTATTAGCTATGCCAATATGGAAAATAGTTAGATTCCAAACCTTTTCAAGTTTGGCATTCACAAACACTACAGTACAAATAAGGATGAGTTAAGAGAGACCACTAAATGTACAAAATTTATCTGAAATTAAAAAATCCAAAAGGCCTCCATCTCCCACCCAATCAAAAAAAGAAGACTGGGGCAAACAAAGCAATTTTCAAATTTTTAACTTGCAAAACTAAATCACTTTAATAAATAATTTCAGTAAAAAAAAAGTTAAAGTTGTTGAAATGAAAGCAGATTCAGATATTTGTGTGTACAGTGGTAATCTAAGGCAGGGGTCACCAAACATTTTTCACAGTGGGCCGGATAACTGAAAGAATGACGAGCGCGGGCCGAATAATCATTCTGTTCAATACTTGCAAGCCAGAACGAAAACTCTGGGAAAAAAGACGAAACACTAAGTTTAGCATTCCATGTTAATCATGGGTGAGTGGCGTGCAATGCACAAAAACAAAGACAACCAACATATTTATTTACTAAAAAGTTATCAAAGAAGGCGACGCTAGCAAAAATATAGTTGCATCAGACCTAGTGTGCACATATCCGAATCTTACAAACTAAGCAGCAAAAAAGGTTAGTGAGATTTGTGAAACTGACGTTTGGCTTTCAAGATATCATCAATGTTTGGTTTGGAATTGCTGCATCCAATCAAGAGAATTGCTTTCAAATGTTCATCAGTCAATCTCGTTAGATGTGTTGACTTCACATACTTCATTTTTGAAAATGTTTGCTCACAGACATAAGTTGTTCCAAACAATGATGCCATACCAGCGGCAAATTTCTTCAATTTTGGAAACTCAACATCAGGTAAGAAGCGGTAAAATTCAACAAGTTTTCCTTCTCTGTGCTTCTCTTTCAACAAGTCATTTGCTTGCAAATCAATGAGCTCCAACTGTAGTTCAACTGGCACATCATCAAGGTTACAATCAAACGGATTCTGGAACAGAAGAATGTCACTCTCAATTCTGTCGAGATCTGAAAATCTCTCCAAAAAATGCTGCTTCAAGTCACGAATAATCTTTTTAGGAAAATCGAGGTTGACATCTTCAGCAATTGTAGCGCAAAACTCTTTGAAACTGTGAAAATGAGAGAAGTTTTCTCCTTCCAGTTGTGCTTCAAACAATGACAGCTTTCTACGAAATCCTTTGATGATTCTGTAGAGATCACAGACGAGGGTATCCTTTCCCTGAAGTTTCAAGTTCAGTTCATTCATGTGGGATGTAATGTCGACCAAAAATGACAACTTTGACAGCCAGGTAGGATCTGACAGCTGTGGATCAGCTCTATCTTTTTCAGTGAGAAAAACATCTATTTCGTTTCGGAGCTTGTAAAAACAAAACAGGACTTTACCACAGCTGAGCCACCTCACTGCTGTGTGATAAGGCAAGTCACAGAAATCAGAATCAATTTCTTCAAGAAAAGCCTGGAACTGACGGTGATTGAGTGCATGTCCCCGAATGAAGTTCACAGCAGAAACGACTGGTTTCAGTACACAAGAAATATCCAAGTCTTTCCCACAGAGTGCTTGCTGATGTATGATGCAGTGTATGAACAGAGCGCTCAGAATTAGCAAATCTTCCAACTGAGTCCTGATCTGCCCGACCAGACCCTTCCTCACTCCAGCCATGTTTTTTCCTCCATCAACTGTAACACCTCGAAGCTGATTCCACTGAAGGTTATAGTCTTGCAAAGTTTTCTGCACTTCCATGAAAATGTCTTTTCCAGTTGTTGTTCCATGCATGCAGCAAACGGATGCCAACTCTTCCGTTATCTAAAAGTCCAAATTGACACCACGAATGAACACAAGTTGTGACGTACTCGAGAGATCAGTAGACTCATCCAGCGCCAGAGAATACCACAACAAGTTCCTAGCTTTCTCGCGTATCTGTAGCACTATGTTCTCTCCAAGTTCTTCTGTTCTCTGCACAACTGAACTTGCCGAAAGGCTGATACTTCCAAACAAATCGGCTTTCTCGGGACACAAGTCATTTGCTGCTTCTATCATACACTCTTTGATGAAGTTGCCATCAGTAAACGGTTTTCCTCACTCTGCCAACTTATGCACTATTTTGTAACTTGTACGAGTGACAGATTCATTTTCAGCAAACTTTCTCGTGAAGAGATTTCTTTGAGTTTCTAAACCACGTTTCATGGACTCATATT
The DNA here is from genome assembly GCA_018389105.1 of Nautilus pompilius. NCBI lineage: Eukaryota > Metazoa > Mollusca > Cephalopoda > Nautilida > Nautilidae > Nautilus > Nautilus pompilius. Next base: position 527,937 of record JACATO010001120.1, read on the forward strand.
TCTCAGAGCGTAACTTTCCAGAAAACTTTGAATATGTTGATAGATGTTTTGTTTCATAGTGACGCCGAAGATTGTACTCTCTCAAAACGGCAACACTTTCGCTGCATACCACGCAACTAGCTTTCTGGTCCTTTGTTTCCACAAAGAAGTACTTTACTCCCCATTCTTCATTGAAAACGCGACACTCGGCGTCCACTTTTCTTCTCTTAGTAGCCATAATAAAGGGTGAAGAAAACAGCCTAGAGACCAGCTCGATTAACACCTTGACCGGGGAATTTTTCTGAGCCTTCTTGCCCATGATGTGTCAATTATCCATGAAAAAATTAAAAAAATTTTATTTCACAACATCTCGTGTTCCATCCGTTTTATCACGCAAATGCAAGTACCGTCGGCGGGCCTAATCCGGCCCGCGGGCCGTAGTTTGGTGACCCCTGATCTAAGGTATGAAGCATAACCACAAATTATGCCTTCAAATTCTCCACTCTTTGTAAATTGTCCTTTGGTAATAGTGCAAATAATGCACAAAGGAGATTTCCAAATAAAGTAATAAAAAGGTTTAGCTCACAATTTAAGAATTAAAAGGTGATTTAGCAGATTTTCCACACATTTATTTTTAAAGACCAGAAATAACAGTCATTCATTTAATACTAGTAAACTAATAATCCAAAGACCTTAATACAGAAAAACTAGCTCTTGTGAAGAGATAGCCTCAGAAATTCCTTAATGCAAGAAGAAACAGAATTAATGAATTGTCTTTGGCATCAATAAACATTGTTGCAAAATCGGGATTCTGCATATATTACAAAATAAAGTATACATAGTTTAATAAAATTAGATGTTTATTTGTAGTTTTAAATGATGGAGTGTTGTTTTCTATTTATCTCTGGTCACATTTTAGTCTTTTAACCACAGTTTTGAGATGCAAATGAATTCAAATGCACTTCCAAGCAATCACAATGAAAAGAATAAATAATAATAAAACTGATATAATAAATAGAAGAAAGACTGTTTTACTCTGATCTCTTTCATTTCAACTACTAACTACATTTATTCACAACTTAACACATCTCACACTTGGCCAAATCAACTAGAAATACAACCAAAATTTTACTTATACATACCAATGGTTTAAATTTCTACTAAAACCCAACCTGATATTCTGCTGATCATTAACTTAGAATAGTCTATAATAACTTTCATACAGCCCCTGTTAACCCAAAGTACAATAAAGTAATATTGAGAATGTTTATCTAACCAGACTTCACAATACACAGATATAATATTTATGAACTGACCGTCCTATTAATAAAAAAAACAACAATGAATATCCAATATAACAGAGAATCTAATTAATAAGTTGAATTTCTGATCCTCATTTACCACCCAGCAGCTAAAATAGTTTTAAAATTTACTTTTTCAACAAACCCGTTACACTTCTGAAACAGAGTAGCAACCTCAAGTCTCCTGCATAACAACAGACCCTGCAAACTCGCATTTCTAAATACTCTTTGCGTGACCAATTCCTCACCCCCCCCCAGCTGAGTCAATCTTCTCCGAACCTGTTCCAAACCGACCGTATCTTTTCGCAGTCAAAAATTCACCAATGGCTGCGGTGCACACTGCAAAACGTGGGCCTAACACCTGGGGATTTCTCCGTCACAACAGGTAGGAGACCAGCCAGTCTGCCTGTCAAGCAGATCCATCCATCCATCCATCCATCTGGGGGCGAATACATTTTCATCCACCTACTACGGAGTCCCAGCATTGCCCTTTAGTTTAGCAGGGTATGCACAGTACTTACCACCACCCCCACCCCCCCTCTCTCCCTCCCCTCCCCGCCGGATAAACATTCTCAGGGTTAAACAGAACGTCCCAGGCTCAGCGTCGTCTTCATCAGTCTTATTACCGTCCTGACCGAGGAGGGAGGGAGGAGGTTGCCTACTTCACCCATTACGGTAAGTAAATACGGCGGCTTCTCTCTCGCCACAACCCTAACTTACTACCAATCCTGCCATTCAAAGTTTTTTATCTGTTTCCCGTTCACTTTCTCAAGCTCCCCACCCCAACAACGAGGACTAATCAACAGTTTCTCACTAAGGATTTCATTACGTACCACGCTTTCCCCTCCTTTTGCCACCATTTTGTTTGAAATTCAAGGCGCTTTTCCATTAGACAACCAGGAACCAATCGAATCGCTCGTAACATCTTGAATACCCTTCGGTTTGTTAAAGCATTACAAACTGAAAAAAAAAAAAAAATTATAATAGGGTTTAAATAATATTTTTAATTGTTTATTATTTTCTTTTATTTATTTTCATAATGAAATTCAGACCAAAAGTTGTATTTTTTAAAATATTTATAATACTTAATTAACACAACTGACACTGTAAACCATCCCATGATGAATGCACAGGGTTTCCAGGGAGATAATGGCTAACAACAACAACCTGTCCCTCCTTCCTCCCTTTCATCAGTTATTATTTCTGCTTCTTCTTTAATTTAGATTTTACTACACATTTTTTTTATTAAATCGCTCGATGGTTTAACTTAAATATCCCGCGCTTTTCGGGCATTGCAGGAATTCCACTGCATCTGTGCGAGTTTTGATTATGTGAAAATATCTTCCCATTTTTTTAAAAAAAAAAAAAAAAATAATAAATAATAATAATAATTTTGATTTATCACATAACAAAAGAAATCAGGGGCGCTGCTTCTCATTAAAACTACACAACTACAATTTTAAAGGGCACCCCCTTTCGCGGAATTACTCTGAAGGAGAAAAAATAGTATATACCCAGCAATTTTAGTTTAAGGAGAGTGAAAACTCCCATTTTAAAAGTGTGTGTATATAACATTACAGTGTTATATTATGGAGAATATGGAATAAAGAAGCGATTATTATTATTATTATTTTGCTAACTTAATTACTGATAAAAGATAGTGTATTTCATATAATTATTACCCCTTAGCTTCATACTGTACCCACTATATTTTACATATTAAAATTTGAACACATACAGTATATATATATAGTTATAAAATCACTACCCTTCACCTTAAAGTGGGTATCAAATAGATGTTTAAAGCCACTGACATATTTAGTATGATAACTATACTGCGTTACGCTTTAAATCTATTTTGTTTGTTTTAAAAATTCTTCATTACACATTCAATCAGAGAATTTTCTTCCTTTCTTTATTTTGTTAGTAGATTACATTTGTTACAATGGCAGATCTGGGGGCCCAAAAGGGGCCCGATCCTCCCTCCCCGATATATATATATAAGTATAAAATTACTTACCTGATGATAGTGTAGTGTTGTACGATCTCTAACACACACAAGGTACTGGATCCAACCGGCGGTCTGTACAGTAAATCTAGGGTTTGCGATACTGTACAGTCCAGAACAGAGCAGCAGACAAGCATCTGTAATAGTTCCAATAAACAGTTGTTTTATTTAAGGAAACCTGCAGCAGTGCATCACGGTAAAGGACCTTTCAGGTGATTTCACACCTCACCCATCACCCGGTGCGAGGCCTGTGTTAGGCCAAGATTTCAATCTACCAATCAGGGGGTGTCCATAGAGGTGGGGGGCTAATTAATAGCAGTTCACAGTATCTCAAGAGCCATGTCCCTTCAGTACTACTACGACCTACTGTCACAACCAGCCAGGGCCGTCTACTTGTTCCTGAAGGTCAACAACATCCCTTTTGTTGACAAGCCTGTGTCACTTCTGAAAGGTAAGGTAAGGTAAGGGAGGGGACCTGTGCATTTAAACAAGTTTCCGTCTAGTTAGTTAATGGTGAAGGGACTAATTAACAACCTCGGTAAACTCAGTACTGCTTTGACTAAGGACCCGGGGAGCGGCGGCGCGGGGTTAATGGGCTGCTAAAGTGGGGGACTCGAGATCGAATCCCGGTGGGGGTGGGGAGGGGTGGGGGCAGAGCTCGATTAGGCCTACTCACTTAGCATGGTTTCTTCCCACTCCCCATCAGCTGATCGCACGGGTTTCCTTCTACTTGGAAGTTCTGTCGAGGCAGAGTCTTTTTCTCAGCGTGACAAACCCTGGCCCCCATCCCCGGGTGGGAGGGAGCCCCACCCCCATCCCCAACTTCCAGCATCATCAGTGCAAGCCGCATCCTGCTTCGGAGCGCGGGGGGGGGGGAGGAGAGGAGAAAACCAAACGGTTAAGGTAGCCGGGGTGGATCACGCCGCAGCAGATCAGATGGCGCATGAAAATAACCACGATCTTGGCCGGCTTCATTGACGACCCCCCCGGTGCATCCTCCTCGTGTTGCATCCTCCTCGTGTGCTCAAGTATTAGGGAACCTCCTTAATAACAATGGACTGGTGGCACGCGCTCCCTAGCGGACAACCGCGGCACTAGGAAACTTTCTGTTTGTTTTTTAACACCAGAGTTGTCTCTCTTGTAAACATTAGTGTGCGACAATAAAAAAACAATAACCTGAATAGATTACACAAGCAAAAAAATAAACGTGCATACAGAGACCTATACTATGGAATCGCATAGGTGAAGCATAGCATTGCAAGGTGGAAAGATATCAATTGCACATCTACCTGTGCAGTTCTTATATTAGGCAACACAAATGACTACATGCAACTTTCACTGGCTAATTTATAACAAGCCTCAGTCTAAACCTGACTAATTTAAAGGTAAGTCGTTGTTAAACTGGATTATTTAAAAAACACAGTATCTTCACAACACCAAAGAAAGAAATAGATATATGTTTAAGCAATATCCAGGTACTGCATATAGAGCCATTTCTCCTCATTCTCCTTTTGTGTTATTTAGGATTTTTTATATATGTATTGTCTTATTCAAGGTGAGCAGTATTCAGAAGACTTTACAAAGATCAACCCTTTGCATAAAATTCCAGTTATTATTGATGATGGATTTATACTTACTGAAAGGTAATATTATTATTATTATTACTACTACTACTACTAGAGGCATTCAAATGAAACTCAGCTGAAATAGCATCCAGTTGAATTTTATTAGAAAGTCCCTATTACAAAGCTATCAAGCATCTCAGAATGCCAGTGAGACTCACAGACTTAGAGAAAGAAACTACAAGGTTTAAAAAGTAATTAACACTGGTTATATAAACACAAAGTAGGTGAAATACTGGTGATGCTGCGCACATTATATATTAATGAATGCAACCTGTGAAGTTCTTCACGAAGTCTTTCTAAATATCAGATGAAGCCATGGACTCAGCATATTTCTTTGATTTTTTTCCTCTTTATTTACTTGTTGGTTGCTTGGGAAGAAAAATAACAGGAAAAATATCAATTGCATTAGCAATTTAAGGAATGAAAGATGCACCATATGAATTTCTGAAAATTTCTACATCTTATTGTCATACTTAGCAACATTTAAGATAATAAATCTAAATTTGTTTTGTCTGTTTATTAGTCAATCATCATGTTATTTTAGTGTGGCCATTTTGAAATACCTAGCAAGAAAATGGAATGTGGCTGATCATTGGTACCCAAGGGATCTCCACCAACAAGCTCGAGTGGACGAGTATCTGAACTGGCAGCATTTAAACACAAGGATGAATGCTTCTTCACTTTTTCGAAAAATTGTAAGTTCTTTTTTTAACATTTTCTTTGTTTTTTTGTCTTTTCCTTTTTGTTGTTTTTTTTTAAATAAATTATTTGTAGTTTTTGTAAATATTTTGTTTTCTATCCTCGCACTCTTCTAAGATTAAAAGATGATGACTTTGTTCTGAAACACTCTACACTCTTGTACATTTAGAGAAAAATATCAATACCTTATGGAACCCGAATTATGCAGTGAGAATATTAACCAGGATGGAGCTGTTGTTTGCTCTGCTCTAGATGATTGAAGAGATGCTTAGAAGTTCGATTTTTCAATAATAGTAGCAAATCCAAAAGGATTATTAAATAAATCACAATGGATAAAAGCCAACTTTAGCTACTGGCTTAACTTTCTGTTTACCACCTTCCCTTGCTTAGAAGCACTAATAAATATCTGTGTTGAACTGCTTGTATATTTAGACAACCCACTCATAATGCAAAGCACCCGGAGTTAGAGAGATATGCGAGTATGTTATTCTAAAGAGCTACATTAATGAGGAGGGTGAAATACATCATAGCCCCTACAGCTCAAGCTATAGTTAGGAAGGTAAAAGGTGTTGCAGCCCCCATGGTTCAACTTGTGCTGAATGCTACAGATGTTAAAGCCATTGGAGTACAAATGCATCTCAGGTGGTATGCAGAGGGTTAAAAAAAACAAAAGAGATTTGCATGGCATAGATTTGATGTTAATGCCACATAAAGATTAGAAATTCTTTTTTCTGGTGTAAGTAACATTCTTGATGAGGAAATTAACATTTAGTTTTTCGATAATTGTATAATATCTTTCCGGAATACTTTGAAGAATGTCATGGAATTAAAAATGGAAATATATTTATCCTGTTTGTTTTTAAGTTGACTAGATATATACTTATTGGAAAAAGTGGCCTTATATAAGTGCTCTAAAAACTGCCGGGCCCTCCTCTCTGACTTCTCAGTCTAAATTATCTACCCTGTATATCAAGTCACAAACAGATTACCAACAAAACTTGAAGAAACATGAAACTTTGCATTGACTCATCAACTTTTTATCAGATTTCATGAAACTGAGTTTTATGTACCAATTAACCACAAAAATAAATCAATTTAACACTGAAAAACTTGTTGATTGAACAAGTTATGTTTGCATTCATGTTTAAATTATTTTACCAACATTGGTTACATTTATTTTACAATTTTTACATTCTTCATAACATATATATGTGAAATGTACCAATATACCTATAATATATACTTAGTTACTATCTTTCAATAAAATTTCATTATATTTTTCTTATAAAAAAAAACCTAATACAATAAACATAACATTAAAATTATCTATAACTTATCAAAAGTATCACAACTTCCTTGATTCACCTACAAATTTTTTTTAAAAGATGTGAATAGATGTTATATCTGCCGATGTTTTTAATGATGGTTTAATTAATTATGATTAATTATCAAAGTTTTTAGAATTAAAAACAGTTATCTCCACAGCTAATAAGCAAATCTCATTTTGGCATTTCAAGTGTCCTTTGACAATTAATGTTTCAATCTGTTTGTTTCAGGAAAGTATTGATAATACCTATAGAAATCTAAATCTGGACATATTGTTTTGCTCCATGGTTGCAGTTGCTGACAGAGCTGTTTAATTATGATACCGCATCACATCATGAAATGCACTACTAGCATATATCTTAACCCTTTATCTACTAATCCTTTTTTTTCCCTTTCTTTCTCAGCTAAAAAAGTCCTTATTGTTAAAGACATCAAACTTTCAGATAAATTGAAACTCCATTAATTAGATTTTTGTTGTTGCTGTTGTTGCTGTTTACTTCTCATGAAGTAAAGGTAATTAAGATAAGAATGGAAAGTTACTGCTGCATGTAACTTAGAGGAAGTACAGTGTTAGTTTAGAAGAAAGTGTCGAGGAGAGATGCCTGAGCCAATTCTCTGTAAAAAAAAAAAACCAACATCTTTTCCCGTGGAAACAAACACTTTTAAGATATACTCGGGCAGAGACGGAACGATTCCGATGCACAACCCAGCTGACTCTGCAGGGTATATTCTATTCCAACCGAGAAAACAACTGTTAACACAAACGGTTCATCCGGCACCGAGACCAGAGCAGTCTGGGTGATGGGCTAACATCATCGCATTAACCTTCTGCAAGTGCTAGTTGCTGTTGTTGTTGTTGTTGTTGTTGCTGTTTTTTATCTCCCTTGATTGTTCAAGGTAACGACCACCACTCGTCTCATCCTCTTTTTCCAGCTAATCGAACCCAACCTGTTCAAGCGGCCGGTGAATCCAGACGAGGTTAACCACTTCAGGTCGGAAACGGGGGAAACCGTCAGGTTTCTCGACGCCTTCTTCCTCAAGGATCAGCCGTACCTGTGCGGGGACAAGGCCTCCATCGCCGACCTCTTGGGCGCGTGCGAGTTGATGCAGCTGTACGGGGTCGGCGAGGAAGACCTCTTTCGATCCAACCCCAAAGTGAGCGGCTGGCTGGACAGGGTCAAAGGTCAACTGCAGCCCCTTTTTGACGAAGCGCACAAAGGAGTTTTCGAGGTGCGGAAAGAATTTCCCCAAAAATAGCTTTTAAGAAGGAGAAAAACTGCTGGGGTGTTAGGGAATGCGTAGAATAGAACCAGCCCTTAATAATAATATTATAGTTATATACTATTTATTTCTCTGAAATCTATTGTAGGCAGACCGCACGTGGGGCCCCTTTCTCTTCCACAGTAGGTGGGCTTCGCCGCCATGCTAACTTAGGCGATCTCTCTGGATATGAGACCAGTTTGCTGGAGTTACCAAGGGGAGACAATTTTCTGGGTGGGTAATACCACCCTACTCAAGCACATGGTTGTTGTTACAGTATTACATGTATATGTATATAAATGTTAGCAACTGTACAATATTAATGCTTTTTTTAAACCATAGAACCAATACAATCTCTCCCTAAAATGACGAGTTTTATTTATACTAGCTCTGTTTCTATTATTATTGGCTTGATTTTCCAATACAGTAGCATTTGCCACACATTTTCTTATTATTTTTTTTTAATTAAGAAACTACAATAAAGATTAATTTCCTGCTTCACATGTTTGTTTGTTTGTTTGTTTCTTCTTCTTCTCGTTTTGGATTATCTATAATAAACCTTAGCCCTTTCAGCGCCAGTAACTGAAGCACCACTACTTGCCAAACCCATGTCCTGACTTTCAGGGATTAAGGGCATCTCACAGCAGTGAGCTAGAAGGGTCAAATGTGAGACGGCCCAGATGTTGTGGTCAAAACAAAACCTCTACCACATGTACCTGAAAAACCCTACCAGAACTTTTCATTTCTAGATGTGGGAGGAAACCCATATGACCAAATGGAGAAGAAACTATGTCAGGGAGGTGCACCAGATGGAGTCAGTTCTGAGTGGTATTTAAATTCAAGCCTCCAACCATTGCCATCTGGAAATAAATTCTGCTTTATCATTTAAGTGACTTTAATGTTTTTGTTTTTATTTTAAATGTAGGACTTTAAATCAGTGTCTCGTCTCATTTGCAGATGCTTACTTTTCTTCTTAGGTTTTGGTGTTAGATTTATGAACACTAAAGTAAAATGTCACAAAATATAATGAGATATCCCACTTCTAGGATGTTTTTAACTTTGCCTAATCATAGTTATAAATCAACTCTTTTTAGGTTATGGTTTTATTTGAATCTGCATAGGACATCCAATAGGGAAAGATTTGAGGCCAAAGTCATGATAATGCTGTAAAGTCCTTGACAATAAGCAGGTTGCTTTTACTGTGTATCTGATTTCACTTGAACTGTCTAGAAAATAATTTAGTCACCAGACTGCCTTTATCAGCTAGGTTAGTCATGATCTTCTGTATTAGTTCACTGTGGGCTTCCTCCTGCTTCTAATGAAAACAGGTTTAGTAGGGTTCTCAGTAAAACTCTTATGCAGTATTGACAAATGGCAACCGATTCCTTTTTATTAAATGTCAGGGCCCAGGTTTCCATATATTTGAAAAGCATGATCTCTGTATTTTATATGTGGAACTGACTCAGCTGATTCCCTTTGATTTTATTACTTGCCTTGTTGGCTGTGGCCATACACCCTTTCCACCATTCAATAAGCCATACAAAATTCTTGGATTTTTTGAAAAACAAAATGCGTGTACAAATTTTACCTAAATTGCATACAGCCTTGGTTTTACTTCTTACACTTTTTGTTACTGCAGCATCTGGAAAGCAAAATTGTATTAAATTGAAAATTATTTAAAGTTGTTGACAACTAGCCATATCACAAGAACACTTTTTTTATTGCTAGCTATCATCTCAGCTGAATCTCCAATAACTCTATAAATGGAGTGCACAGTTATCTTTAATTAGTTTGCTTGTAGCAAAGAAATTGGACCTTACATACTAAAAGTACATCTTGGTTTTGTATAATTTCATATGAATATCTGATCCATATATGAATCAACACAATTTTTTATCTGTATTTTAATGACCATACTTATTCTGTTCCTGCAGAAGTCTGCATTCTATCTTTTTACCAAAGCCCCAAATTCTTGGCACTGAGTCTGCAAGCAACAACTGTAAATAAGCTTCCACAGATGTCTCTGATATTTTTCTTTTTTCTTTTAATTTTCTTCTTTAAAATATAGTGTAACCTACATTGTATCAAGATCATCTGACCTGAAAAAAGCTACGCGCATTTCTTTAAATGCGTTCTCTATATATTGGTCTGCTGAGAAAAGAAAATGAATTAAATAAGAGTTAGATGTTTGTAACCTGGATTCCTTGTTCTGACATTTTAAAATGAACCTCTAGAATGGCAGAGAAAGATTCAAACTGTTTTTCTGGGTATATGCATGTACAAATAATGAAGGAATGTATAATGGTAATAGATAACTAGGGGTTAAAGTGAGAGGGGGCAGCTAGGAAAATCGTCAGGGGTTTATATAATAAGGGAAAACCAGCGGCTCATAACTACTACTAATCACGCAGATATAGTTATTCACACACACACCCCCCCCTCTCTCTCTCTCTCTCAACAGGTATGCGTGTGGGTTAGTTAATACGGTGTACAAGTCGCAGCTCGAAGTGTAGAGATAACGGTAAGTGATATGGGCAGGTATCACGCGTCCTCCTAGATTGTGTATTTCTGGGTCACTTTTTCCCCACCGGATGCTCGTCCAGCCTCCCACCACCTGGTTTTCCTCCTCTAGCACCTGACTAACAACCGAAGCAAAATCGACTGTAGATGGAACATCAAAGCCAGTTACCGGTTCGTTTTTTTTTTTTTATTTAGAAAGACACCCTTTAAAAAAAAATTATTATAGACAAACGGCGGGGTTGGGCCACAGGGGGCAGCATGAAATTCATCTCAACCGTGAGAGAGCAGACAGGTGCGGCTCTCTCTCTCTCTCTCTCTGGCTATCGAACGTCCGACCAATCGGAAGGGCTGTTTCATAATCGCATGGCGGGGTTAACCCGGGTCGGCTCGGCTAGTCATGGCGCTGAGGCTTTACTACGACCTCCTGTCTCAGCCGGCCAGGGCTGTTCTCATATTTCTGAAGGTCAACAATATTCCATTTACTGAGAAACCCGTTGCTCTTCGGAAAGGTAAACAAACCGTACGGCATAGCGATATATATATATATATAGGTATTGTTCCGTTAGGCTGTTTCGTTTCGTTTCCCGTTCCGGGGGTTCGCTGTGTGGCGCCCGCTCTGGGAGTTCGCTCACCTGTTACAGTGTTTTTCGGGAAATCCACGAATAAAACAAGCGACCAGGTGTAATTTACCGGACTGCATCATCATCATCATCATCATCACTCTCCCGCACAGTCTCCACTTCCTGTTGTGTTTTTTGCAAAGCAAACACGGTACAGCGGGGACTCCGCCCACCCTTGGTCAGGCCACCTCACCTGTGGCTACTATGGCGGACCTCCAGCCCCCAGGTAGAGGTGTGGCGAAGACCCCGAAAATGGTGGTCAGGGGTCGTGCCCGGGCACTGTCGTGGCACCGCCCTGGGTGGTGCCCCCCCCCAGTCGGTCTTCAGCCCCCCCCCGCTGCTGAGGTTCAGTCATTTGTAGACCCGCCCACCTACCGACCTTCTCCAGTAGATTCCAGCTACAGAGTCGGGACACCCCACCTGCCCGCCGAAAATGAATTACAGATCCATTGTTCTTCTCTGGTGTTCACCAATGACTTTGCTGCTGCTGTCATTCGCCTTCGCACCGGCGCCGTGAACGACCGGGGGGGGGTGATCGAGTGTTACCTGTACGTCAGTGCCGATCGGGGCAGCCTGCCTGGCATTTACTGCCTTGCTTCGCGCATGAAGCTCTTATATGGTCTCTTGTTTTATGAAACACAGCTGTTAAAAACCGACTTCAAAGTTAACTGTGCGTACATTTTAGGGGATATTGCCGCTGGACGTGTCATAGACATTTCCATCCCTCCAAATCTGCAATGCAACTATTCGTGAACAAGGGTTAATTGTCGTTTTTTCCCTGCACCCAACTAGATATTAAGCATCAGAATCTACAATTTTCAGACTTTGGCATTGAAAAATTGAAGCAGATTGTTGTTGTGCTAGCTCTTCTTTTACCAGACTATCTTGGGAGCCCCAAACACCAACCAGACGGAGAAAGAAACAGAGTGTGGTGCGTGACTGTGCTTGGAGTGATGGCTGCCATCCTAACAAAAGTTCCTAGCAGAATTCTTCTGTTTAGCTTATGAGAAAACACCTGCTGATGGACTGGTATAAAAGAACAACAACATGCCATTGGGATATTTGCTAAACCTAATCATTGTTTCAATTGGGAACTGAACTTAGGCTTAGCATGACAAACTGATGTGGCCATCTGTTGCCCAGAGATATTTAAAAAGAAAAAAACGAAGCAGTCTACTCAACATTTTAACATATTTTTAGTTTATTATCTTTCCTGACAGTACATTTTGTCTAGTGGCACATTTGTGTTTTATTATATTATGTTAATAAAGTTTGTTTTAGACTAGCTAAAAGAATGATTTAGTTCTGACAAGCAGATACAGCAGCTTTTTACTTTCTGAGCAGGTAGACAAATTACATTTTTTCACCTTTAGAATTGGCTGAACTTATCAAACCTTCAAAAATTCCTTTAAACTTGCTGTGATAAGCATCAAGGATTTTCTAACCATTGCACCTTCATTAAAATCTGTGCTAACCAATATCACGAAGACAACTATTAATTTGGTCTGTGCAAAGATGGCTGATAGGAGATGCTGGGCATGGTCTCTTTTTTGAAAAGCTTTAGTCTGTACCAGCTAATTTCTTCAGGATGGCTCACTTGTGCACTGGATGTAATATACAGCCCTCTCAGCAGTCTATTTTTTATCCAAAACTGTAAAGGTTTCTAAAGATTACACCTATGGCGATACCATTACAAGTATTCTTAGTGATTTTGAGAGTTGTTCCACAATGAACTAAAAAAAGTAGCATAGCAAAGAGAGGCCCAACATCACTTTCTACAATTTCTTTACCTCAAGAACGTGTAGGCAGGAGGTCTACTAAACTTGCAAAACTAAAAGGTTTGTGAACTTAATGAATACATTCCATCTGCTCACCACAAAGACCTAGCAACATGAGAATAATGATAAAGATGAACAAGATTATTGGAATGGGTAAGAATAGACATTTTACAAAAACTTAATTCCTGGATGAAATGCCTTTATGGTTGTCAGTTCATATTTTGAATGGCAAAGGAAGGCAGAGTTTTGATTGTAGTTTTGTAGATGCACAAAAATGAATGAATTGTCATCTTACACTCAATGCCCAATAGTTTAAAAATTATTACTGAAAAAAAGAAAAGTAGCTTCATTAATTATCATGTCAGACAACCTCTCTTAAACCTAAAGACTTTGATGCTTTCTATTCAAATTTAGAATCAAATTCCACACTTGATTTGTTTGTGCACCTAGCCATATATTTCCATTTGAACATTTAGATGGCCATAAAGGTAATGAAAAAAGTTGCTTACATTGGGACATCTTTCATATTGCAGGTTAGTTAATGCAGAATTTAATAATATTGAATGTAGCAGGTAATTTAGCTAGAAACAAGGAAAAGTCAACTCGTTGCTCTGTTTTGTTTTGTCTCTAAGAGGAAAAAAAATAATTTCCTAAAACAGCTTTTCTTAAATTGAATTTGTACACCAAATAAGTTTTTTTTTTTTTTTTGTTACTTTAATATATTTTTCTCTCTTTTTCAAGATGAACATTTTTCAGAAGAATTCAAAAAAATCAATCCTTTCCAGAAAGTTCCAGTCATTGACGATGATGGTTTCATTCTCACTGAGAGGTAACTTTTGTTTTTTATTCTGAATTTGGACCATGGACCCATAAAAGTGCCATCATTTAGCAGAATACCAAGTCAGAGAAAGCTCAGTTATTCCCATAACTTAGGGCTTCTTCCTGTTCTTGTCAAACCCCCCCTTCACTCTTGACTTTCAGAATCTACGGAGATCTCACAGCAGGTTGCTAGAAGGGGCTGGTCTGGGGTATTAGTCTTGGTGACCGAGCAAGTTTCCTGGATACAGTTGGGTGATGGTCAAGGTGCAAGCATGGAACCTTCTCCACATGTATTTGGAAAACCCTACTAGAACTCATTGTTTTTAGATGTGGTAGGAAACCATGTTAGAGAGGTACGCCAAACCAAGCCAGTACTGACTGAACAGGATTCAAACTCTGGCTGTCGGCCATGACTGTCCAGTAGTTTACCACTGGACATCTGTGCCACCCTTTTACCTGATTAAGAATTTTACTTGTATTAACAATGCCAAGAAAGTGTCTAGAAATCATTAAGCATCATTTATTTTATTATTGACAACTAAGACTACCAAAACACACGCTGTCATATGCAGAATACTTTATGATCATCTGTGGATTTTTCAGTTAAACAGAAATGTTGTTTACACAACAAAGTAGGAAGTGAATTATGGTATTTCCCATCACCTGAATAGTAGCAACTAAACTGTTTCGGAAAAATCTATCTTGGCATCATCATCAGGGTTTAGTGACAGCAGGAAACATTCATCACAGTGTAGGATCATTAATTAGTCCAGTTACTCAAACTAACCTCCTAATGCCTGCAAATAACATATCACCAAAAACTAATGTTTTGTTGTGTGGTTTCTAATACGCAAGAATAATTACTGATGATTAACAGATGATGTACAGTTAAAAGGGAAAAGAGGCTCCAAGTCCTGTTTCATGCAACAACAACAATAATAATAATAATGACAATAACAAAAAATTCAATTATCTGCAGTAACCTTTTTAGTGTTTATCCTAGTAGAGGCAACTTAAATTCACATACGCTAGTATTTAAGGGAACTTTTTTTTCTTTTAGAGAGCCATAATAGGGTTATTCCGTGTCAACTCATCAAATTTGCCCCTCATCACTCTGTCAGATTTTGATGAAATTTCTACTGAAGATGCATTGGGCTCCCAAAGGAAGATTTGCAAAGTTGTAGCCCCCCCCCCACAATTCTTACTAGATCCAAAGATACAGGACCTCATCTATAGAGCATTCTGGTTGGAGAATGATGTTTAATTTTATGCATGTGACAAGATCCACATCTCATTGATCAGTAGCTTGTATACTCAAGGTGGTGTCAAAATTTGAGTGGGAGGGGTAAGTAGTTATAGAAACTTTTATTTGAAGAGGGAGTGTGTGACATAGGAAACTATTCCTGGTGTGCTGTGCCAACTTAATAAACTTACCATAAGTCCCTACTAGAATTCTTCATTTTTAGATGTAGGAAGAAATTGGAGTACCTGGAGGAAGCACACATGGCTGGCTGGAAGTGAAAGCATGGTATTGAGATATGCCAAGCCAAACTATTTCCAACTGTTTTGAACTTTGGCTCTTGACAATAACAATTCAGTATCTTAACCACTGCTCTACTGCACCACATAAACCCTGCCTCAACTTTAATGGGAATGAAACATGTGTTAATGGTTACCAACTATGACAGTTCTGCCTACTATAATGAGACAGACAGGTCCCTAACGCGTCTATCAAATGTTACCTGACCTGGTGGCTGGAGTCTTGTTTTAGATATTTATTTACTCTTTATGCTGTCAACCCAGCTCGGGTTTTTCCATGGTAGAAACAATGACAAGTATTTGTTTTGTTTTCTTTTTTTTCAATCTTGTGTCATTAGTTTTGACACATTTAGCATTAGAAACAATTACTGTACCTTATCTTTTCCTCTCCACCTACATACAATTTGAATGCTTGGTAAAATGTTAATAGTTTACTGCTAATGAATGAAGTAAATGAAAACAATACTTATTATGTAATCACACTTATGTATTCTTTTTGTTTATTAAGAATATGGTGTTAATAAAATTTGATACATTAAATAGGTTTTACAGATCTAATATTTCACCTATATTCAATGTAGATGGCTTTGAACTTTCCATATACTTCATCAGGTGCACTTACTTGTCATCCTAGAAGCAATAGTTGGTTTTTGTATTGAACTAGCTCTAATCAGCACTCTTATAATGCAAGACAGGTGGGGTTGGAGCAATAGAGATTTGTTACATAGCAGGGTCTTAGATGGGGGTGCATGCAGCTGGAACAGTCACCTTAATTTTTGTGAAATTATGGAAAATGTTAGGTAATATGCATCATAAGAAGGAATAGAATAACGGACCTTATCTAGAAGGTATTTCTTGGTACCATTATTTTATACAGTGTAAAATGTGATACATCGGTCAGATAAGCAGGATGCTAAAGACACCTGACTGAATGAACATTGTTACGCACTTGCGGAATCACCTGATATCAGCCATCATGCATCATGTAGCTAGAACAGGTCATGACATCCATTTTTCTAAAGCAAAAGCACTGGAGATGGATGACAGCTTGTGTGTGGTGTAGAGCAACAATGGAAAACCATTAGGATAAAAGATTATGACAAGCTTCTAATGAACAGAATAGATGGCTTAACTCTTGGAGTACTACATTTTTAAATAAATTGAATACCATCTCTTGGATCAGACTATAAGATTTGATAAAAATCACTCATCCCTTTGGAAACTCATGTCTGCATCCTCTTCAAAAGGTTATTATATTAATGAGAAAGGTACTGTGTTACAGCTTCGATGGCATAACCTGTGCTGAGTAATACGAATTTGTAGGAAATTGCACCAGTGAGGCATACAAGGCGTTAATTTAGCTTGTATTTAGCATACTATATTGTTTCATACTTATTCTGACAAAAGGACTATTAGGATAACTAAGTGCTGAAAATTATATCATTACAACTAGTCTTTCTGTTAGGCACTTAAGAATTAACATTTTAGTTCTTTCCAGTTTATAGTTTATACTGTCATCCTTGGTCCAGTAACATTTTTTTAAAAATTTTTACTTTGAAAACAATATTTAGTTTCATTCTATTATTTCGACAACATTTTCGTTGTTTTTAGTGCGGCCATTTTGAAATACCTAGCATTGAAATGGAATGTGGCTGATCATTGGTACCCAAGGGATCTCCGTAAACAAGCTCGGGTGGACGAGTATCTGAACTGGCAGCATTTAAACACAAGGATGAATGCTGCTTTAGTTTTTCGCTCTATCGTAAGTTTGAGGTTTTTCCTACTGTACTAAGTATTTCCCTAAATGTAATGAACACACAGCAGTTAATAATAAGGTGGAACTTAGTATTGTTTTCAAAATGGCTGCTGATAATTAACTCTTTAAATGCTCTATCATTCATTCAGTCAGTCAGTCTGTGTGTGTGTGTGTGTGTGTGTGTGTGTGTGTGTGTGTGTGTGGTTTCATTATTTAGTATTTGATCAACTCTTATAAATGCGATAAAATGTTTTTTTTCAAGCAGTGATGATACATTGAGTCAGCACCATTCCTGTGGTTTGTCTGCAAGGGAGTTAACTCGTATTTACAAATAATGAATATTTGTTTAGTAGTATATTTATGCACATTTAGCTATAATCTTAGACTTACTAATAAAATAATTCATTAAGCATATTGGGGAAAAGTTCAAAAATAAACTTGTTTTACACATATGGATATTCTAACAGTTGTGTGCTCATAAACATAATTGTGTACTAATAACTAAACTTATTAGGAAATATAAGATATTTTCTTGGTTAATTCATCATTACTTACACATGCATCATAGGTATGATAAATGGTAGTTGCTCTGATTTGCCTTTTTGATAGATTATTGATCCAAAACTTCACAACCAGCCAATCAACTGGAAGAAAGCTCACCACTTCATATCAGAAACTAAAATAACAACTGCCTTGCTTGACAGTGTTTTCCTCAAAGAACAACCATACCTTTGTGGAAAAGAAATTTCCATTGCTGACCTGCTTTGTGTGTGTGAGTTGATGCAGCTGTACGCAGTCAATGAAGAGTCAGTGTTTCGGTCAAACTCCAATGTCAGCAACTGGGTAGACAGGGTAAAAAATCAACTACAACCACATTTTGATGAAACTCATAGAATTGTCTACAGGGTAAAAGAAGGCTTTCAGAAGAAAAGTAACTTGTAGCTTTTTACTTGAAATTATTCTGTAGACAGCTTTTCAAATTTATAAATGATATGGCCTAAAATTATCACCGAGTAACAAATAAACATTGATAATTATACTATACTTCAGTTGTGTTGGGTAATATCTGAAAGATAAACTAAGCATTTTTGTTTCTAAAAGTTTGCATACCAGAAGCATAATTTTATATGTCAATTTTTTAACAGTCTAAATGTAACTGATTTCTATTTGTTGGTATTGCAGCCTGCTGCATAACTTTTCTCTTACGCTTAATGAAAATAATTGTGCATCTAGT
This sequence comes from Nautilus pompilius, assembly GCA_018389105.1. Classification (NCBI taxonomy): domain Eukaryota; kingdom Metazoa; phylum Mollusca; class Cephalopoda; order Nautilida; family Nautilidae; genus Nautilus; species Nautilus pompilius. Next base: position 546,401 of record JACATO010001120.1, read on the forward strand.
GAAAGGTTACATACACAGTGTAACAAATGTTCAAAAGGTTTTCAGTTATCCTGATTTTTCAATTGGTTATGGTCAGTTTTGGTCAGCTGATTACTAACATAGCACTGGTTTTTCTTTAGTTTTTCACTCAGGATGTTACTATAAACATTTTAACACATCATTACTGATAATGCAGGTGCAACTAACTAAAAAGAAACAATCATTTTAACTTTATTTAATTCTTAAGTACAGTAAAAAATCTAAGTTGCAGTTGCAGAAATCAAAAATGCACAACTTTTTGGGCTTTCGTTCTATGCATTGAAGCATCATCAAGAATTAGACCCCAAATATAGTCACCCATCATTCTGATGTCCCATCTTCCCTGATATCTCTTTTCCATTGTTAGGATATCTTGGTGAAATCTCTCTCTATGCTCTTCGCTGAAATCTCCCATGTTGTCTTTGAGGAAATCTAGATGAGAATGAAGGACGTGAAGCTTGAGAGACATTCTGCATCCAAGCTTTTCATACTCACTGATTAAATCCTCAATCAATTGCATATAGTTTTCACCACTTCTGTTTTCCAGGAAATTTTCGACAACTAAACTAAATGTCTTCCATGCTCTTTTTTTCTTGTTCTGACACCTTTTCTTCTAATTCTTCTGATTTGAGAATTTGATGAACTTGCAGCCCAACAAAAATCCCATCTTTTACTTTTGCTTCTGAAAGATTTGGAAACAATTCATGAACTTGTTGGAACACTTCACTTTGTGTGTTAAGAGCTCTAATGAACTGCTTCGCGAGCCCCAGTTTTATGTGCAGTGGAGGCATGAGGATTTTTTCTGACCTCATCAAGGGCTCGTATTTAACATTTTGTGTCCCAGGAATAAACTGATCTCTGGCTGGCCACACTTTTCTTCTGTAATGCTGTGATGTGGCACGACTATCCCAAAGACAGAGAAAGCACGAGTATTTTGTGAATCATCCTTGCAGTCCTTTAAAAAAACCAATAATCTTAAAATCTCCACAGATATCCTAGTTATATTTTTTTGTAGTCAGTTGTCTCCAGCAGAAACTTAACCTTTTCATAATCCTCCTTCATATGTACAGAATGGCCAATGGGTATTGATGGATATTTGTTTCCATTGTGAAGGAGGACTGCTTTGAGACTTCTCACTGAACTGTCAATGAAGACACGCCATTCAGTAGTTATTGGTCACAATACCCATTTTGTAAAACAAGCTGTTAATGTCACTGCATAAGCACAATTTGCCATTCACTGAGAAGTATCTTGAGAATTTTTCATGCCCTTTTCTGGAAGATATAGATTTAAAACTGCTATCCAAGAGATTCCATTCTTTCAGCCTTGATATAAGAAGTTCAGCATTAGATTTTGTTAAACCTATATCTCATACTAAGTCATTCAATTTTTGCTGACTTGTAAAATGAGGCTTCTTTGAATTTAAGTCAGAATCATAGTTTTCATCTACAGGTGAATTTTTACTTTCTGATGATGAATCTGTTTCTTTGGATTTGGATTGTGGCTGTGGCACTGGAAGGTCATCACTATGTGAAACTGGTACAATGGATGATGGAATACATAGATACACAATATCATGTCAGTTTTTGGTGTTCCTGAATCTTGACACATCCACTTGACAAAGGTAACAGTCATCTACATGATTATTAGGCTCTTGCCAAATATGAGATTGTGAATGGCATTGCTTTACAATCTCCTCTTAGCCATCCTTCCTGCATGTTCCACAAGCCACATGAGCTGCCCAGGCTTTATCTTGATCACCGATCTTCATTCCAAAATATGATTCATGGGCCAGTGAACATTTATTGTTCAGAGAGATCATATGTCTTACTAGCTTTGGGCCAATATAGAATCCACAAACATAACAAAATGAGTGTGCACAAGGGTTTATATATGAAAGTTCCAGAAAGTGCTAGAATGTTCTACCGAGTTTTAAAATGTTCTGGAAAATTCTAGAAAGTTCTAAAAAAGTATAGGAGTTTTTAGGGTGTTCTGTATTATCCACCCATTCTAGTATAATTATTTCTGATACATTTGGCATTTACCAAAGACCAATGTTAGAACTGTATTTAACATTCAAAAATTCCATAAAAATTATTAAAAAAATCAAGTTAACTAAACTTTTGTTACCTAGTGTTATTGTACTGTATCATATTTTTACACATGTGTGCACACATTTTTATCTCAGGTATAAATTTAGTGTAGCTCTATGGTGTCCATGTAAAGTAAATCTACATGACACATGAAAGGTAAATATGCACTTATTTTGTAACATAGCTGTAGTATTTAAACTAATATGGGCTGCATATTATAATGTACAAGGTACTTTTTTTTCCAAGAAGGGACCTGACTAGCACTTTCCCAATCAGTTTTATATACTACTAAGAATATGCTAGGAATATTTATAAACTATACTTTAAGGAGACATTAATGTTTGCAAATGCCAAAGATATTTAATGATGCTATCAAAACAGATCAACAGGCACCCCTCAAAACAAAGATTTTTAGTTATCCAGAAAGAATGCAAAATCCAACATTCTGCTCTGCTATGGAAGATTTATGTTCAGAGATTTTTTTTATTTTTGAGAACCTCTAGGGTGACTGAAAACTTGGCGCTGTCTTGTGCTCCTGACAAGTGGGTCAAATAATACCATTTCTCTATGAGGGTGTCACTGCCTCACACTCTGGCATGTAAATCTGTAAAGTACAGAGAAAATATACACTTGTCCATGAAAAGTAGAGTCCATGTTCAGTGAGGTATGGATAGGGGCTTTTCTTGACTACATGCCATTAGCCTGAAGCTGTTTATGTGCAGATTGTGTTGTGACATCGAAACCTGTTGCTGCAAGCCTTTAGCAAAGCGAGAGCCATTCCTGCCCATAGTTCACCTGAGAAAGGTATGTTTTGATTAAGTTATTAAAGCTCCGTTCATATGAGGCCAAACATCACATGTTAATTCTCTGATACTCCAGTAGATATTTTAACCAGAGTTCACATATCAAGTAACCTACAGGTGTAAATGGATTCCCATGGGTATGTTAGAACATTCATGCATAGCTATCTATAGATACCCAGCTTAGCAAGAATACAAAGAGAGCTGCTGCAAGATTGCTTCAGCAGCGGTTTTACAGCTCTCTGAGAAATTTCAGAAACCTGCACCAATAAGTGGACACTGTTTGGTCTTATTAATAAAATATTGTGATGATTTTATGAATAAATGTTTTTATGTAAATGAAATATCAGTTTCCCAATTGACTATGATGTACATGTTTTTTTTAAAAGTGTTGTATTAATTACCTCAATTTTTTTTTTTAACTTTTAAATTTGTATAAAGTTAGTAGATTTCCATACCCAGGGTAGCTACCCCAGTTGCCCACCCCTGATTACACAACTGCTGCTGCTTATGTTGTATTGTTTTTCAGTATTAATTAATTTTTTTATTAAGTGAAACGTAAAAGTAAAGCAGCATTTGCTGGAATGTACTTGGAACTGTTTTAATAGTGACCAAAGTTAGAATTTTAAATAATTTGTACGGTTTTATTTGTATTTTCCTAACTATGATAATGTTAATATTTTCAAAGGAAGATGTCAGTGCAGCCATTTTTACTATTTGTTAAACATAAAGATTACACAGTGCCAAACTGTACAGACAATTAAAATAAAATATCCTATTTTCAAGCTGAGCTTATTTCTTTATTATTGTTCTTACACCTTTTGTTTATATCTACTGTTAAGCTTTCTTTACTGTAAGCAAGTCGTATTTCCAAACCATCGAATCACAAAATTACCCGTATAATAATAGTTTTGTTTTCCATATATTAAAGGGGAATAACTCGTAAAAAACCAACAGGCATAAAACATTTTCGAACACATGCTATTGTCTCTGTAGAAATTTCATCATCAGATGCTGAGGACTGATGTGGTTGTGCCGTTTTAAAAATGGAAATTTCTCCATAATACTAATCAACTGACAGATTAAACTTTTTTTTTTTTTAAATTATAAGGGTAAAGTTTTAACTTCCAAGTGTGAAATTGTGAGATGCCTTCGGAGTTATCTTCCCTTTCACCACGAACTAGATGCGCTTTAAAGCTGTATCGTCACCACCTTAAAGAGAACCGGCGACTCTGGTCTTATTGCCTAGCTTTTCAGATTCTGTTTCACCTACCCGAGGAAGTCGGACGGTTCTATCGGAATCGAGTTTGGCGACAGATACTTGAATTTCTAGTGTTTTAAGGCGGTTGCCAGGAAAACAGCACGGAGTGAAAACGCGTCACGGTGGTAATTGTGGATCAGTGACTTTAATTACTGAAATACAGAGCCTACGGTCCAACCCGCTAATACATCTCCTCGGGAGCTGCTCAGTCGAGTTTTTCGTAGCGCCTGGTCGAGGTCACCCCGTTGGCGGCTGCGAAGGTCTGAAAATCAAATCGGCCGGTCATTAGCAGTGGGCGACAATAACCCTAAGGGGAGACGTGAAAGCCACGTGATTCCCACCCCCCCGCGGAAGTGGAGGGCCTGAACTCTCGGTGTGAGTTTCGCTGTTTGTCTCTATCGTTTCCAGTTCGTCTGATTCGATGTTGTTGTTGTTGCCAGCTGTAACATGAGACGACCCGAACTTGGATGATGGTTTAAACGAGCGGTCGGAGCGAAACCAAACGGCTTCCTCTCTGTTGTTTTCTTTAGGGTTCAGGTTAGGGAACGTTTAAATGATCGTTTAATACACGGTAAATTCTACCGTGTATCTATATCTACATGTATATATATTTTAAAAATTATGGTGGCGTCAAGTTATCCCGTTAATCGATGAAGATGGGCACAGCTCTGGTCGGCGAGGCTAACCGACCGAGAAACAGTAGGGGCCAGGATCTAGGATTCTCGCGCACGGAAATAAATGGCGCCATCCAGCTTAAGGGGTTTTGCCGTTCCCAGCACTGAGTTGCCGTGTAACATTATAAGGGGATAGAGCGAGCAGTTCTTGGTCCATATTCCAGAAAAATGTTTATCTTCACCTGCTTCATAAGACATTGAATGTCAAATATGCTGGTTGTTGGGGGGGTGTCTTTACCAGCTATAACTACCGGTAAGGGTTTATATAAAAATAACAGAACTAAGCATTTAAAAAAATAAATAAACAGACAGCCTTTAAACTTGTTTTTGTACCGCAGTTATAATGGAGTTAATACAAGAGGAGAGAGTAAATGATGGGCACCCGTAACTGATTACGGGATTCTGAATGCTGCTCATCTCAGAGCCCTGTTCTTGGCGGGCTTAGTTTATTTAAGAAGGTAGAAAGCCAACGAAGCTTATGCGAGTCTCCCTCTTCGTCCCCGCCAGAGAAGAGGAATAGCTTAGATTATCACTGTCAAACGCTACCGCCCATCGGTTGTACATCTTTTGCTCTTTTTCCTGGTGTGAAGCCTGGCTGATGATTCTTTGGCGGTTTTAGAGGAGATGGAAGAGACTTGCTTCTCTCCATCCGTGCGCTGAAACTCTTGATTATTCTGAAAAACTTTGTTGGGTCCTTTCTAAACTGTCTGATGCCCCTGACACAGGCGCACGCACACTCACGAAGTCGCACTCACATTCTCATTCACAGTAGGTCCGAGTGTGCGGGTAAGTGCTGAGTATGACTGAGTGTGAGAGCGAGTGAATGTGTTAGACAGGAGTGAAGTGGCCTACAAACAGACGCTCTCACTCACACATTCGCACTCTCTCACACTCTTTCGCACTCACACAAACCCTTTGGGGGTTCAATACACGGCTAAACTTTGCCCCAAAGAGGTGCAGGGAGGGAGAGCCATTCACTCACCATAATCATCTGGTTTCCTTCGATACGCCTGACATTCCGTGATGTGTAAACTCCGCTCTGCTGCTCCACCAGCTGATCGCCTTCTAGGCTAAACACGGTCTGAAAAGAATAGCATGGTACGTGTCACAGCTCTGCATCATTGCAGGGCACGAGTCGCTCTTCTGTTCAGAATCCATAGAAACGTCGCCTAGCCTATGATACTCACCCTCGAAAGGAGAAAATTCATTTCTTTTATTCGCTTTTTTAAAGCATGGAAGCAGGTAATCCGAAGGGTAACGTGTTGAGGCTGTTAAGGATTATCTGCCCCTGATAATGACGTCAGTGGAGTAACGCGTTCCCAATTTTCGGTTATGGTTTGTTTGAGAAGTTCTCTTAAGGAAGAAGAATAACGGTTTTTGAGAAGCATAGAACTTAATCGACCAAAAATCTTTTCCTGAAAACCACCTGAAAGTTGAGGGAAAATCCGGCAGCCAGTGTAAAGATTATGTAAAGAAAACGAATGAAGTTCAGACTTATAGCGCAAAAAAGATAGCTGCGATGCTATACATACATGTCGTCATGCTGGGATTTTGGTTCCAATATTTAAAATCCATTTCCATTTTATCTAATACAGATAGAAATTACTCCTGACATGATCGCTACCATAGCTTCCATAATGGCTGCTGTCCCCGTTGTGACGTAACGGCGAGTTCTCGTTTTGGTATATGGTCACCAAAAATCACAGAAAGCCTAATGGCTTTAAGTAGAACCTTTGTTGCTTTAATTGGTGTACAAGAATGTTCTAGTTATGACTTGCCTGCCGTTTTCATATGAGCCGATCCATAGGCAGTAATAATACAGAAATACTTTGTTAGATCTTCTTGTGTGATAATTATATTCGCCTACTTTGCGTCAGACCGAGAGTTGGGTTATAATCAATCACATCGCCCTTTGTCAGGGAAGAGTCTACCCGTAAAAGTCGCAACACTGTCGGGTGGTTCCAAAATTTGCATAACAAAGATCAGGTTGGTTATAAAATTTGTCACGAATGTTCGTTAACGAAGTTTTTCGAACATTCTTGAAGAATAGCGCTCCTGCAAACGATTTACCAATGAGCAGCGATACTTGGCTGTGGCTGGGATAGAGAAAGATGTGATGCGGTTGCTGAACTTGTGTTGGACGAACCATTATCAACCGATTGGCGGAGGAATGGAGAGACTGACGAGCTTGCGAAATACGAGGGAGGGGTGCGTCACGGCAGGATTGGCTTTGAAGATAACCATTACGTCACCTGTGGGGGGCTTGAGATAGCACGCTGGTCCGGAACTAACTTTAACAGGTTCGTGGGCGGGTGCTGTGTCACGTGACAACGAGAGTGAACCGAGTCTCTTTGATGGAGCTGTTGCAGTAAAGTCAGCGCGACCTGGATGAAATCGTCGGAACCTCAAGGCAGAAGCATTGTGTAGCGATAGGATTGTATAGAAGGAAACAGACCGCATCATCAAATTAAGACTGGGGTACATTTTTAGAAAAACCCAATTAACGAAATACGACCACTAAAATGTAACAGCCTCGGGGGGGGGACTCGTCGTTTAGCAGAAAGATGGTTCTACTCACGTGCAGGACGCCTATCTCCGGCACTTCCTTCGAGACGGACTGGCCGAAGTCACCGGTGACTTCTGTGGATCTCAAAGGGTTAATGCTTTCGATGGACACCCCTTTTCCACTGATGCTGATCTTCTGCTTGATCTGATCCGTGGCAGACAAAAACTTCAGCGCTTTCTCCCGGTTTTCACCCTGAATACCTAAGGGATGGAAAGATGCGTTGCGCTCTTTAGTATGGAAGCGCACACACCGGTGGGGGGTAGGGTGCTCTCTCTCTCTCTCTCTCTCTAGTACTGACGTCATCTCTCTCTCTCTAGTACTGACGTCATCTCTCTCTCTCTAGTACTGACGCCATCTCTCTCTCTCTAGTACTGACGTCATCTCTCTCTCTAGTACTGACGTCATCTCTCTCTCTCTCTCGATTTTAACAAGTTCCCTGCATTGAAACTTCCGACTGTAATCGAACGTACCAGATCATTAAAGCTGATCTGCCGCTAAATTACGGAAATATCAAGTCACCCCCACCTACCTCTAACCATTAGAAATAACAACGAGAGCACCCTAACCAAAAGAATCTTGTTAGAGAATCGTTGTACATCTCTATAACGTGATCTAAGGGAAAACGATTTCTAATCGATGAAGCGTTTTAAAACAAATAAACAAATATTGATTGTAAAATACACTATCCGTAATTACCAATCGCGTCCAGGTAAGCCTCAAAGTTTTCCAGACTTTTCAGTTGCCAAGTGCCATTGAAAGCCGCCATCCTTGCACGCGGTTGTTTAGCTGAAGTTACCCCGAGAGATAGAACAGAACTGCGGGCCGCACGGCTCCAAGGCTGACTGGTGGCGGCCGAAGTGGGTCGCAAATTTTGCTCTTCGATCTCTCCGATAAAGCAAAGCCTTTCCGTACGGTGCTCAAGACGCTATCTCTTGTACGTTGGCACAGTTACCTGGGGGCGCCGCGTCACGTGATGCTTATGTAAATACCGCGCAAGGGTCGAGGTCAAAGCTTTTTCACTGCCACTACTATTCCTTGCGAAAGAGTAGATACGGACAGTCTTTGAACAGGGGTCCATTCTACAGTAGAAAAGGACCGGTGGCTAGGAGATGGGATGTCTCGTGTGTTTTTTTAAAGGTCGGGCCCAGTACTACCAAAATACACCTGGTTTTAAGAAGGCGCCATCTTTGAGTTCGGCTGGCCGAGGAGAAGAGGGGGAGGGGGATTGCCCGAACCCATCCACCCGCGGGAACACCGGGTTAGGGTTAAACGTCTAGATAATGGATGGCTACGATTTACGTACGCAACCTGTGCGAGGCATGCCTCTAACCGGTAAAGCTCCTTTAGCTTGGTAGGGAGGCGGGCGGTCGCTATCGCCTTAGGTTGGCTAATCTCTCCGCTTGGATACACATCACCAAGAGATAACGATCCCACCGACATGCCGGTGTCTATCTTATCACGGCGCCGCTGCGACAGACAGACAGACAGACAGACAAGTGCTCGTCGGTCTCAGCCTCTCGCACGCCAGCGGATAACCTGCGGTCGCGCATTATCGTTCGGCTGGTCGTTACGCATACGGAGATGGGGGGGGGTTAAAGTGCACAGGTCGAAGCATCCTTTAAATTCCAATTTATTAAAGAACTTTTTCTTACCGACTCACGATTTTCACAGCGGGAAGCTAAATCCTCTTTAACCAATTAAGTCTCGTCTCAGTCCGCCATTGACGGCTTGGTGCCTGAGAAGATGAAAGTAGAATTCGTTTTGTAGAATACAGCGGATCAAACGGCAGAATAGATGGGTTGAGGAGGGTGAGGGGACTTCCGGTCTATGCCCCCCCCCCAACCACCACCGACGTTACTCCGGGATGGTGTCGCTGGTCTGATGTTCTTGAAAATCACTTCGACGGAGCCCCGGCCCCCAACTTCCTCCCACGGGCGCCACTCGCTGCTGATGAGGAGGGGGGGGACTTGTAGACCCCGGGAGGAGTCTCTATATTTTTTTTCTCCCGTAAATCGAAGGATTTTCGATCTTCTGAAAATCAGTTCAGACAACAACAAAAAAAAGAGAGGGAGAGGAATTGAGACCGAACGAAGGGCGGCTATACGAGAAGCCCTGCCAGTGGCATCAGGGCAGAGTTTCGGCTCGGATCGTCTAAATATGATCTTGAGAGGAAAAGTTTGCGGTTTTTCGCGATCTTTAGTTGTTAAAAAAAAAATTACTACATAAAGCGAACTAGAAAATATGGCTAATAAACTAGCGACATCAGAACCTAGATTAAAGGATGTGTGTGTGTGTGTGTGTATATATATACACAGGGTGTCCATAAAGTCTCTTTAAATTTAAAAAAATTTATTACAAAGGCGATTGATGAGATATCTTAATCAAATTTGTTGTATGTACTCAGTGGTTATCAAAGTTTTTAACCACATTACACGTGTGTGGTGTGGGATCATGTGCAATCGAATCATTGATCCATTTTTCTTCCACGAGAAATCAATTACTGCAAGTGTTTACCTTGACCTTTTGATTGAACATGTGGCACCAGAACTAGATGACCTTCAACCGACCATCATTTTCCAGCAAGGTGGTGCACCACCTCATTGGGGACTGCATGTTCGCCATTTCCTAAATCAAACATTTCCAGACCGGTGGATTGGAAGAGATGGCCCAATTCCCTGGCCACCTCGTTCACCAGATAGCACTCCCCTGGACTTCTTTCTGTGGGCTTATGTTGAAGATATCGTGTATCGGAAAAAGATACGGGACATCACTGACCTGAAGCGAAAGATCACTGATGCCATTGCGACCATTGATGAGGCTATGCTACAGCGAACATGGCAAGAAATCGAGTACCGTCTTGATGTGCTTCGTGCAACTAATGGTGCCCATATAGAGGTGTATTAAATGAGGCAAAAAAACTTCAATATCTACTCCTCCTTTTGTAATAATTTCCACATATTTGTATGTTCATTCGCTTTTGTAATAAATTTTTTAAATTGTAAAGAGACTTTATGGACACACTGTATATCTTTTATCGTTTTATTTCTTCAGCCATGAACATGGTGATGCTGGGTGCGATACGATAAATTAGAGAAAATTCGATGATTCTGTGCGTTACTTGACTTTATTAATACTCACCAAGGACTCTGCTGCCATCGTCTGTTAAGTGGCTTCAGAAATCTGCGATTGATCTCAGCTTGAAGAGGAGATCGAGATCAGGCGTTAGAACTCTTTCGAGATGCGGAGTGCGTTCTTTAAAAGAAAAGCCTGTTTTCATCAACATTAACCGCTACTCGGAGAAGTCGGGTTCTGTTCCAAAGACGAGGATTATTAGCTCGGAGTAAGAATGTTTCTTTTTGCATATGATATTGGAATTTTTCGATAGCTACACTTGTGAGTAGTTTATCGCGTTACTTTAGGTCAGTATTAATAAAGGCACAATCAGTCACTTTTAAAAGACCAATGCGGAAAATTCGGCAGGGTGTCGGGAAGCTTTACATCGCCGTGTCGTCCTGGAGCTTTGCGTCGTCTTAGAAGGGAAAGAGTATCTAAATTATAGCGAGAAAGCGCGTTATTTGTCTCGATACGTTTGGAGGTAACCGTCGCTAACTCCGCAGGCGTGCCGGAAACAGTCACGGCTGTACATTTAATAGCTTGGTTAGTCTATTGAAAGCGATCTAAAATCGGAAGAGGCGAACAGAACCTAAAGGACGCACTGGTGCCGCGGACACAGTGTTTAACCCGAACTTTTCGCTTGCTTATTGCAAAGCATCCGACATGGATCTCACGCGGAACAACCGTGTCAGCCAGCACCTAGCGGGCTTTAGCCTCGTGGAGGATGGCAACTTAGGTTATTCGACAAAAATAAAAAAAAAAAATCTAGATAAATGCGATTAAACGAAGTCTGCCAAGGTCTGGTGCGGCCTTCGATGCGATCAGGTCACACACACACGTATGAGAAGTATCTTCCTTCCCTCATTCCTAAGCCTGTGATCTTAGTTTTGCGATGGGCAATTGCAATCTTATTTGAGCATCTCTCATTATTTCCCATAATGGCTGATGGTTTCTCTGCTGTTGATGACACCTGGTAACCGCCCCCAAAACCCCTCCTTAGTTTCGAATGTATCGGTTATATAACGCACGGGCATAACCTCCTGCTCGTCCTCCCCAATATCTAGAGTTCCAATGGTAATCGCGCCAAACTGCGCAGTCGTTTTATCCACTTCTCTGCAGATGCACCGATGAGGCTTTTGAGAAAAGTCTGACATCGTGGTACCTTCGTTTTTGCAGCCTTTCTGAAGCATCTTCGGGCGTTTTCACGGATGAAGACGAAGAATTTTGAAGCTAATATTTAAATGTTAATATTATACGTTCACATTGCCCAAATAAATTAAACCAGGCCTGGCTAACATACAGCCTCTGGGCGTTTGTTCGGTACTTTCCCCACTCCTTTCCTTGTGTTCTGATTAACCTGGTGCCTTTATTTTAAAGATATTTTTGTAACTTATCGATTTTTATGTTACACCTGTAAATGTATGGCAATAAATCTATAGAATACAAACTTATATCTACTCGGTTCAGTAAACAAGTTGTACATCATTCGTTCAAGATCATTTAGGAATTTGTCGCTAAAAGGTCCGCACTGTACTACTACTACCCCTTCTAGGGGGTCAAGCTGATCTATGGGCGGATCTTGGACAGAATTTTACCGGGAATATTTCACTCCAAGAGACCATTAAAAAAATACGCAATAAATTGTAATTGCTTTTTTAGTTAACAGTAAAATCGATCAGTTATTTATTGTCTCCGATTTAATATACATAATAAAGATAGGCTATTACTCATTCTTTCTCCATGGATGATCTTACCTACGTCTTCCCTTTAGAAGCGCTGAAAAAATTTCTGCGCCTGCTGTTCCCGTGGAGAAGAGCAGGAAGTTTATCCAAAATTGCGCTTATTTCTGGGGATTTCTTGAATCGTCTTCTTCGTTCTGTGGGGAGTCGGCAGCCTTCTGCACGCGATTCCACCTGCTCATCCGGGCATTTTCTACTGCTTCGTCTGTACGTGTCCACGCTGAGACTTGTGGCGCTAACTGCTGAGCTTCGGCCAGTGGTTTTCATTCGTCACCCTCCATCATCAGGCCCACGTATCTCGAACTTCTCGGGTAGCTGCTTGGTGGGCGGCCCGCTGTACTGCCGAGACTGACGGCCAGAGTTCGAGTTCCAGTCGAAACCAGACCAGCAACTCTTGGGAATTATCTTCATTTTCTTCCAGAATGATTTTACAGCGTCATCGGTTTGTGGAGACACCTGCGGTTTAAACAACCAGGCTAAACCCAAGTCATAACCCTTACAGCCACCTTAAGCAGAGAAAGTGGTTGCATACTGTCCGGTGAACATCTCGTGTTCATTTACTATAATTTCCCTCATTAATTGGCGCGGAACAGAGCAGATACAAAGGAGTAGGGACAGACCGGGTGGTTTGGGGACATTAAGTACACTCAGAACTTTGTTTTTGCTTTTAACTCTTAAGCAGACAACCTGGGTCTGGCCTGTCTGGTCCAGTTGTCCATTTTTCAACAGTATAACTTTGTCTTCATGTGTATTCTTGGAGGACGAAATATCTGTTTTGGGGACATCTAATATAAGGACTGAAGACATAATTACTTTTACCTATAAGTTATTTCATGGCACCCTTTTTTTTCTTTTTTTAGGGTGCAACTGGGGCCGTCACAAAGTGAAGACATTGTCTTTGCTAAGAATCGTTCTATAATAATGTTCTGAGTATAATCCAGCGATGTTTTATAATATTCCGTAATGGCCGCCATACGTACGAAAGAGATTTCTTCCCGACAGACACCGGAAGTTCCCCTCGGTTTTCGGGAAGACTGTACGTCTTGCCTCGTACGTTCCGAGTGTCAAGATGGAGACAAGATTTCTGAAGATGACGACGAACGAGAAATTATCAAATCTTACAGCCAGAAGGGGGTGGCGTAGCCCTAATCCATCAACCGGTTCACACCCCTACATGACCAAGCGGCGGACCAACGGATGACCTCTGACGTTTTTGTTGTGTTGTTGTTGTTGTTGTTGTTTGTTTTAACCTTTTCCAACGAGCTACTACGGAATCGCCATAAATTATTGTAAAAACTCAAATCGCGTCTGGCGAACAAAGGATTACCTCCCTTTACTTAGAAACTAACAGTCCAGTGAACTCAAAGAAGGTGGATTTCCCTGACAAAACATACAAGGGCAATACAATACCATTGCGCCATTTTGCCCCACTTTTTGTTTTTACCAATTATTTAAGTACGGAAGATTCCAGAACGGGGCTAATAATAAAGTGTCGCTTAGTTCCAAGAAGATGTAGTTCCGTGATCATGAATTTAATCTATTACTGCAAAAGACAAAACAAAAACAACAACCACATGATGCAGTTTACTTTTTACTGGAAAATTTATTTGGAAATATCCCGTGGTTCTTGTTAAGTTCTATTATTAAAGGTAATTTTCGTTTAGTCTTACAAAAGAGCTCGAAATAATTCAGTTATTCTAAAAAACAAAGGAAGAAAAGAAAAGAAACGATGCGCAAAAGTAAATTTCCAAGAATATCTTGAGAAACAAGTCTAACGTTAACTTCCTACTTCGGATAAGGTGAAAAAGGGGGGAGTAACTCGTTACTTTGTTCAAACTGCCTATAGTGTCGGCATAATGGACATCAGATGTATGTATGAAAGAACCATTGCTGACGTTAAAGATTTGTATTTAGAGAATTTAGTCTCGCACTCTTTAGAAATGAAGGGTGGGCTTCGGAATAAAGTGCTCTTTTGTCGTTGTTTATCAAGGTCCAACGTGCATTTACATAGTCGAACTATGAATGCCCTGTAAAGATTTGTCTTGATGACGCTGATAATCCATAAAAAGAGGGAGACGGCGTTCTAATAAAGTACAAGATCAGTCATTCTTCAGATTGACAAGAAACCGTTTCTTTTATGATTAAACCAAAAGTACAGTAGCGCAGAGCGAGAATCACAATCAGCCTCCACGTTAGAACCAGCGACAGGACCAGAAGAAGAGAGAGGGGGGAGAAGCTAAAAGCGGATTCCACGACAAGTTCGGCTTTGGGTCGCCTGCTTCGGTTTCCGGACCGTGGCGGAACTTAGATTCTCTTGTACTTGCGGGTACAGGTCACGCCATTCGCACACATCGTCTGCAAATATAAACAAACACACTCTTTATCGGTTCGCTTGGACGGGCTTTACGCTTGGGAAGCGGCAGTAACGAGTTCTCGCAAAAATGTTCACCCCTGGGACGGACTTCCGTCTGCCGAGCGTAAGAAAGCGTTCCCACAATGCAACGCTGTTGCGAGGCCGGCCCGCAAAACCCGCCTTCTTCTTCGAAACGGAGCCTCTCTGCCGGCTTTCACGGCGATGCATTGTGGGGCCGCCTGTCTGTTTCACTCATGGGCGAAAGCGGAGAGAGTCTGGGCTTCGAGCAGCCCGGCTTTCGATTTACGCTCCACGCACGTGTCACGTCACGTGATCGGCTTTCATCTCCCCCCCCACACGGTAATTAAAGCTGCTTTTTGAAAAGTAGGTGAATCGTATTTCTTTTTAAAAAATTATTTATCATCGAACACGGCCAGCGCTGCAAATAGATCAGGTAACGGGAAGTTGCAAGATCCGGGGTCTTACCACCTAGACCCCTTCAAAAGTAGGATCTATCTCCTCTATCCCTTAACTCCTCGGTATATAAGCAAGCTCAGCCCCGCACGTGGATACATCGCGCCAGCTGAAAGTGCTCTAGGCGTACGAAGACCTGGCAGTTCTCCACCTGCCGGAGATTTAGGGGGTTAACCCTCCCCCTATCGCTGTAACCGATTCGCCCACTGTTGCCGACGTAAATCGAAACCAGATATTAAACGTTGTCGACTGGTCCCTCTGCCGCTCCCAAGTCCTGGAACCACAACGGACCGGGATCGGCGTGAAGCCCGCTTCGCGTTGAGAATATAGACATCGTGTAGAGGTCAGAGTTGTTAAAGTGGTTGGTAAAACACGTAACCCCGGATAAACTGCAGAGTTTCCGGTCTTCTGGTTTAGTCCATGGCCGGGTTCATGGCGAGACGATTTAAATCTTGTTGCTTTTAAAACTTCTGCGAGGGAGCAAAATAAAGACAGATAGTTTATTATATACTAGGGACCCGTCCTTACTCGTCGTACAGTACATCCCCCCCCCTGTTCCGAATGTCTGATTAAACCCGGTAAGAAAGCGGAAATTCGGGGAGGGGGTTGTTAAAGAGCCTAATCGTGCACTGTTCGTCAAAAAGAGGACGTGGGCTGGAAGAAACTTCCTGTTTCTCCGCTGTCCACTTCTACGACTGCTCCACCGAAAAGAATCAGATTTCGAAAAAGAAACGCGAGGCTACCATCGTCATTTCGCTTCCAGTCGCTCGGCGGGTGTTAACGGATTGGAAACTTTCGCCTCTCTGGTTTTCTACCAACTTGTCGCCATCCGTTGTCACGGTAACCTGAGAAATAAAAGCGAGGAGGGAAGAATGATAGATGGCGAGCTTCATACACCTAAAGGCAAACACACGATAAATATCTGAGGATCGTTCGTGGTACAGAACAAACCTACAGAATTCTGTTATTTCAATAGAACTCAGCGCGTTCGTCTTATCTGCTTGTATTAGTACATTCAAGGTTTTCTCTGTTTTTGATAAATAAGATAATGGATAACAGGGTTACTGCCCTGGCCGCTCAAAACAACAACCCCGAACCCGATTTAATGACCGGGAAGCTGCTATTCGGACAAACCCGGAAATACCGGAACAAACCCAAAAGAATTGGTGTTCGACTCAGTTTTCCAGGCAACGCAGCCATTGGTGGCCTCCTGCCCCGAGGACGTGTTTTTCTTGATGTAAAGTGTACCATTTCGCACTCGTACTCATCCTAGCTGTAGGCCCCCCCAACAGCTGTTTATCCCAGCTCATCGTTTCACAACCAATCATGGTGGACTCCATTTGCAGTGGTTACTGCGCTGCCACCTATGGAGTAACAACAGCGATACTGCTGAGGTTACCGAGGGGAGGTAACTCTATATTGTGCCGGATTATGGCCACCGGAGGCTTTCCTGTGTCGGCTCATTTCTTTCGGTACAACTCTCGTATTACTACGTAAAGTCTAAAAAGAAACAAAAAAAAAAAACAAACTGCGGTTAATTATTTTAAAAAAAAATCAACAACTGGAAACTTTAAAGAAACGAAGAAAGAAAACACCGTCAGTGGATTAAAACAGAACGGGATTTGGCTACTGTTTGGGTCCCGAAAGCTCGGTTGGTTTTGTTTGTCCTCGCCCTCCCAAAACTTGCGGTCTTATATTCCAGTGCGGAAGGTTACACCCGGAAGTGAAGTCTACCCGAGTTATATCCGCCGCCGCCACGCGTAATAATTCGCAAAGACAAAAATTAATAAGAGGGTACAAAAGCAACAACGCGGGTTTCTTAAAGAAATATTAAAAAAAACATTGCAAATTGTGGCTACATCGCCAAGAAAGGAAGGCAAACTGGAAAAAGATGGCGTAACCTGGATGTCGGAGCCTCTCTTTCAGTTCGCAATCAATCGGAGTTTTCTCAAAGTAGTGCTGAATGACTGGTCGGATGTCTGCGGGGAGAAGTCCGTACCCTATTTTTGCTTTAAAACGCATTCTAATTACCAAGTCAGCTGCCAGGGTCGATATCCGATTATAAACAGCAGTTTTAACGGCGGTTAATCCTGTCCTGTGTTGAAGTGCGCGGTCGAAGTAAAAACCGGATGTTTATGGGAAAAAAGGGTTGGACTGGGGACAGGAGTCGGCTCATAGCGGTCTCAGCAAGGCCAATCGGGCGACATTGTGCGTGACAATTTATAACCGGATTTTGACTGCGTTCCAGTCACGGAGCCGTTTCCGTTACCCCGACTGGGCAGACGGAGGCGGCAGTGACGTAGGGTCCGCTGACGTCTGGGAAACGGGTTCACTTACTGACCGAGGAAAACCAGCCGTATCAGAATGAGGGTCTTGAGGATGTCGCTTTCACGTGACGATTTTGTAGTTAATACTCAGAAACAGATGGCTTAAGTCCAGCTGCCGGTGGTGGGGGAGGAAATGTCTAGCAGGGTGCAAACGAGAGTTATGGACATTCAGGCTTCACACGAGTTAGGTGTAGGCCCGGTTTACAGTGGAAGGACAGTTTCTTGTGGAGAATGACGACCCAACATCCAGTTACGTACGCTACGATCCTTCGCATTTGTTGTTTACACCATAAATTTTCTTTCTTTTTTACAAGAACAAGATTTTGAAAAGTTCACGACGATGGTTTCAGGTTCAGATTTCGCTTTATCCTTAACGCCGATTGGCTCAGACCGTTTGCGTATGATGAAGAATTAGGAGGAGGTTGTGATAACTCGGCTTCCTCGTTGCTACTCTTGTTGGCAACGAGTTTGGCGCCATCGTCTGGCATCTAGTCGGACTTTCTATAAGATCTTGAATGGCGTACAAACCCAGTCGGACTCCTAAATACCCCCCCTTTTTTTCTTTTTTTTTTTTTCATTTGTCCGACAGACGAAAGCTGCGTCTTCGAATTTTAAAAAGACATTTGGCGGCCAGGAGATACAGAGGCCAAAAACCTCACTCGTGCGAAGGATAATAGAACTTCCGGTCCGGCGGTTCCTCCAACAGAACTCCATGCCAACGTCCGCTTGTCTACTGAAGACGGTTTGTCTCCGTAACCCGAGGTCCCATGTCGCTGTCGAGTACAGCAATTGGAAGCTTTCTGCCAAGTAAACGATTAGACACTTGGTGCACTATTAGCGACAGCGATGGAGCCTGAACTGGTTTTAAACCTCTTCGGTTCATTCTTTCCTTCACATTCCCTCCCCGCGTCTGTTCGTGTCCTTCTTTCCGATCAGTCGCGTCTAGCCGGGGTTCGATTTATTCATCTCCCGCCCCGAGCCAGGTAAAGTACGATGGCAGACATTTTCTTCACGGACGAAATCGCTCCAGTCTTGCGAGTGATGCGGAAGTAAGAAAGAACGGAGGATGGTTCTGAATCCACGAGCTAGACTTCTCGGCCGCACGTTAAAATCGGAAGTCGACGCTCCAGGATTTCCTCGAGTCCCGCGGTCACGTGGTGTCGCCGTCGTCATCAGACGAATGCCCGCTCTCCGTGCTGAGCGTGTGGCGCTTGAAAGTTTCTGAACGGGCAACTACCAAAAACCGTTTTCCGAAATGCGGTTTAACATCCATGCGACCGAAGATGGAGAGAATTTCGGAAATAGATATATGGACCTAGCTGGATGTTGGGATTTCTAAATACTAATTCTGTTCGTTAGAGACGATCGCGGGATCTTCGGCGAAAAACAGACGTTTATCCGACCTCGGGTCGTAACTTGAGCCCGAAGGGGCCGGCCCCGCCCCGACCGAGCGCCAATGATAAGTCTGAGCCTCGACCCCGTTTCGAGAAATTTCAGGTGTCTGTCACGTGTATCTACTACAGGCTGATTCTAGAACCGCTCCGGATATCAGTCTTCATTTTTTACGACATTCAACCCTAGAAACTGTCTGTCATCTGGCTCAGGTAGAACCTGGCTGTTCCTGTCACTCGTCCGCACTTCCTTGATATTATTAACCAGTATTTTGTCGTTTCCTTTTTATCCCTTCAGTAGGCGTCACCTCCACCAGCTCAACGTAGATTTTCCGGATATCTCCATTCCAGGATGATAGACCGTTTACCCAGATACCAATATTCCAAAATGGCGGACCGGATATGACATCATTTTAACGCCTCCTCAAACGGAAAGAGTTTTTTTTTGTTTGTCTTTTTAACCTTTCATCTGCTTCTGATAGGGGCCAATCCCGGCTGAATCATTACTTTTTCTATTAAGTTTTAAAAAAAATTACTGTGAGCGCGTGGTTTACTGCCTGCAAAATTCCTTAAAGCATCGCAAGACCAATTAGCGTGGTATCGCCTCATCGGTGCAAGATTAATCTAATTCGCTTTTCTAATTTCATTCACATAAAATGAATGTTAAAGGGGGAATTCACAACTATCGATTTTCTTTGAGTAAGTGAATGGCACGCAAGAGATCAGTAACCACCGCCTGATTATTTCGATCGTCTAGCGGCCGGCGAACAGCTCTGGGGAATCGTTCCCTTCCAATGATTGCCGACTTATGTACGGTGGCCCTTCCATAATAATTTGATCAGCTGTCATCGCAGTGTGGTAATTTATTGCGGTAAACGGCAAAGACGGGCAAGAAATACGGTGAAGACCACCATCTTAGCACTCGGTCGATTTCCCCCCAACTGTAAGGCCTCCCTGCTGTCTTGCAATGCATCCGCGAGATTTCGCATCACGGTCTGGTTTAGGTATCGAGAGAACTAAGGAAGGGCTTCCCTTAATTCTACCGTATTGGCGAAACGGCAAGAAGCTGATTCCTTTTCGTGGCACACAGCAATATCTGCCTGGTCGGTACGATAGTAACAAATGTGGATTTTGGGGTAGTAGTCGGGTTAATCTGTTGTGTTCGAATTATTCCTTAAGACTTCGATCGCTGAATAGCTGAGACAGTAACGGGCTTCAGCTGTTTAAAATCTGCTGTAAAACTCCAGCGATGCTATGTATGCAGAATATTCGTCAGTAAAAAAAAAACAACCACCTTCCCGACAAATCAGTAGTTTAAAGGGCGACAACCAGCTCAGCGATGGGAGAGTGCGGCCGGAAAACGTATAATACTGACAAACCGGTAAAATTGTGAGGCCGGTCAGAAATACAATTCGGTTTGCAACTGAGAAGTCAGAGAGGAACACAGCGCCCACAATTAATACGGGCGTCAGCTTCTGTGGCGTTGCGTTTTGGGAATGGTTTTCTTAACCGTTGGTTGGAAAGGAACTTGCGTCATATCCGGCACATGGCAGCTTTAAATGGTGATAAGTGATGACGTGCTTCTCAGAAACTACACAGCGCAAGCAGGCGGCTTTCTGACGTCGACCTCCAAATTAAAGCTGCGGTATATGGTTTTCACGTCTCGAGGTAAGTGCTAAAAGTGCTATTTGTGACCTATGATCTCTTCCCCGACATTCTTTGTTTGCAGATGCTTAATGTCTGCCGTTGGTTTGGTCGTGACTCTGTAAAAATCGTCCCCTTAAACCTTATCCAGCGGAACCCACACATAGAGACAGACAGACAGACAGACAACGAGCTGCCACCTACTTTCACCGGTCTCCCGTCTATGGTCGCAGAGTCGAACTCCTCCCCGAGTTTGAACTTTATCTCCTTCTGTTCGCCTCCGGCCGACACCTTGATCGACCACACATCGTCCTCCTTCGAAATCACCTGCCGCATCTTCGAAGACTCCGACAACAGTTGACTGGCCCTTTTCCGATTCTCCTCAGACACACCTGTTTTATACAAAAGCAACAAAAACGAGAGCATATAATATACCGGGTGACTGTTCATTAAGCATTCCACAAACTCGCATGTTCAGTGACAGCCATTAAGCTTGGGTGTTCATTATAGTGAACATTATACACTGCAACAAGCGTTTAGGCAATGGACGTGCATGAGATCGCTCGCTGCACGTGTAACTTTCAGACACCCAGTGTTTAATACACGTGTATATTTAGAACGTCATATTGTTTGAAACTTCGTAACTTGGTTTAAAATTGCATAAGTACATTCTCTCTTTTATACCTAAATCCCCGTTGCCATGCATTTATTACTTGCTGTTTTGACTACGGCTTCCGTATAGGAATTAGTATTTTTTTTTTTAAAAAAGGTGATTAAATAAAAGTATTAAGTCAATCTCTTCATCGAATCTACGCATACATCCCAGTACAAAGAATAACCGTCTGGCTGAGAAGATGTAACACGTGACGTCATTTATACTGTTATTAAGTGCCAGGTAACGTCTTAGGGGGGGACAACTCTACCCGAGAACGATATTTGAGCAAAAACGAGGCTTCCTGTGTCAAGCTATGATTATGAAAATCGCCTCTTTGCCCAAAGAGTGATGCGGAAGGTTCGGCACTTAATGTTTAATCCAAATAGATTACAGAGTTAAGGTGCGACATTACAGGAGAGTTTCCTGAAGAAGAGAGGTTTATCTCATGAATCCTGAAAAAGAGACCGGGGGAGGTCTTCTAGGCGATATGTAAATATACTGTGTTATGATATCAGTGACGGATACAAAAATAGCGGAAACTGAGGTATGGTCCGCCGGAGGCGACAAACAGCAAGGATGTCCATTCGTCATTTTACACACGTATCTTACCACCTCCAAAGAAAACAAGTAATATATTTCCATAACTGGTTTCCGTCTGTTTTTGCTAATGAAGATCCGATGCGAAGATTTTTTTTTTAAAGCAGCTTATTAAAAAAAAAACAAACTTAAAAACCTAATTTGCATGCCTCCATCGCGGATTATCCTAAGGCGCTAATCATTCTCATACAATCCGAAGTGGAAATTAATTTTTATCCTTAAAACAAGTGATGCACATACCTTACCGAGTGCAATTCGAGGAATTCTTTCCACGTGTGTGTTTTTACTGTCTTGCATTAAAGAATTTTGAATTTTCATTGTACTTACAATTGTTAATTTCTGTTCACTTGCTTGTGATATTTATTGTTCTTGTTTTTCTAAAAAAATAAAAATAAAATCCGAAATTATGTTAGCGTCCGAGAGATTGAAAAACCGACCCCATGCGTTTTCTTTCTTTGTTTTCCTGATGTTAAATCGCCTCGGTTTTAATTCTGCTGTCTATAAACGCGATACCGATTTTCTCTCCTTTTAAGGGGGGGGAGGGTGTCTTTACAGAATCTGGCGGTGTTCGAGCTAAATTATAATACGTATTTTACATTTCGACAAACAAACAAAGAAAGGCCAATACGATTCAACAACAATCCGCCTTTTACACCGTGACCGCGTATCCGCTTCCGACGTCACTCCAGTCCTGGAAAGATGCCCGAACTGTGCAGCACGTACTGCTGTTGTCAGTAAGAACGGAACTGATGTTAGTCTTAGGTGTTATTTAGTTACATCTAATGTGACCCCCCCCCCCGGAGAGAGGATAATACGGCGAGGGATCTGCGCAGTCCGCCTCCGAAGTTGACGGCTACCTTTGGCTCTCCGCGGAAGGGAAACCAGTTCTTTGAATCTGTTATCACCCCAGCAGCAACCTTAAAACGGTATTCGTTTTACTTTTAGATTTTGTATATAAAGAACTTTACATATCCCGCAGTCTGTTTATTTATATATCCGGTTCTGATATCGCACCCCGATTCCAAAAAAAAATTGTAAATTAAAAAAAAAAAAGAGGAGAAAGATAACGATAGAAGTTGAAGAATGTGTATTAAATCTAGCGACAGCATCTCCTCCAGTAAAAAGGCAACCTGGTATTTCTCCAGACTCCCATTTCGTGATCTTACGACGGTAAAGGAACATGCCGCCCTAATCAGCATTAGGTGAGGCAGGTGCGCAAGCATCAACACGTCCCAAGCCCTTAAAGCTGAGTGATAAGTAACGCGAAAAATATATATATATACTGAGTAGTTTCAGGGAGATAATTTGATTCTCCCGGCGATGGGTTGCTATTTTAGTACTTGAGAATGTTGCGAGACTTTTGGGTATATATAAAAAAAATTATATGACACTTTAATGGGTGTTTTTTTAAAGGATAAATAATTATTTAAAAATCGTGGTTTATCATTTCATTGTATTTGCGGGAATGTTGATGACGTAACCAAGGTTCTCCGGCTTCCATCACCCTCTGATACAGTTAGGGGAACTCTTCTCGTCTGTCTCCGCCTTCAGGGGTAGTTCGGATAAGCCTGCGCCAACGCCATCTGCCCTGCGGATCTTTAACTATTTGCCAGTCATCGTCTTTAAAGAGAATTTGCTAACCCCCAGTACCACAGACAAGAGGAACACGAACTTGGTGATTGCCGCGATACTGGGGCGTGGCAAATAACGCAAGCAGAGGTGGGAGGAGATTTATCTTCACTTCGACGGAGAAGAGAAGACCATCCATCCATACGTTGCAGTCGCAAGTTCTAGGTCACCTGATTTACGCGGCTTGAGTCAGTATTCATTAGATAATTTCCACTGAAAATCACTTTTCCAGGCCACGTGACAACGGCCGAGTGCTTCCTCCACACTTAGCAAACACTGCGGTAGATGTGTAGAATTTGGTGTCGTATTAATTCCTATTAATTGCAGCTCCAATTGCTCTAATTGGAGCAATTATAATACTTGGCGGGCAGCACACTCTCATAACGACGCTGCCTCCACCGTCCTTTGTCACTTCTGAGTTGCGGTTTGACAATTTTAAAGGCTGGCTTAGTTAGGTTTTGAAAAGATGCCAAACAAGACCGAAGTTCCAAGTTTTACATAAGAGTTCGGTTTCTTGTTAGATTTAATCGGGGAACCTGTAGATTAATGCCACCTGATTCTCAACTGGCCGCCAGTAGCTTCCACTTCCGAGAATACCGCGCTTCTAAAGAATAAACGGGCTGCTGAGTAACTAAATGACTTTGCCTCATCTCAGCTTGTGAAATGATTGGTCTACCTTTCCATCAAATGACAAAACTGATGAGATAATAACGGTCTACTCTGGTCTACTAGAGTCGAAGCATTGCACATACTTTACTGGATAGTCTTCAGACGAGCATTTTTGCATCAACTCAGATTGACACACCCTCGTATTCGTTTTCAAAATTACTTCTTGCGCTTTTAATATCCCTGGAAACCCTTGGGTGTTCTCAGGCGCCAGGGTAACTGCCAGTTATCCCCTCTCCCACCCTCGCCGTTACTGGTAACGAGGCTTCTGCTTGTACTAAGATCAAAAGACAAATTAAAGAGAGGAAGAGGAATTACACGGCGTGGATGGGGGGGCGAGAAGAGGGTTGTAGGATAAATTAATGAGAAATCTACCGAAACAACTATATACAGGCTCTAGAGAGTTGTATATACGAAATTTACTCATGTTCAAAAGTAAAGGAACGTTCGGTACGAGAAAAAAGAAAACCGGAAGTTAATCTTATAAAACCGGTGGAATGTCGTAAACCACTTTAAATTCAAAGAAAGGCTTTCTTTTTTAAACTGAAGTCAACTTTCTAAAAAAAATCTTTTTCAGAAAAAAAAGGGGCTTCTTGCTTTAAGACTGCTTAGACCAAAAGCTTTCATCTGTTCCCAAGTCACACGAGAATGTTGGCGTGAAGGCGTGCCCCACGTGCTTCCGGTCTTTTACCCAAAGGGAAGAAAGCCCTTACCGTCTTCGCCACGTTCTACAAAGCACCGGTTGTGTGCCTATCAATTGATTCCTCGCACTGAAACAACAGCCTCTGGGTCTAACTCGCTGGGGATGTTCCCAACCGGGAAACTACGAAGAGCTTTCAGCTACCGCCCCCTATCGCCACTTCTGTGAGGGGTGGGGAGGATGCGCGCGCAAAAAAAAATACACACGCGCTTCCGGTCAAGTACCGAAACAACAGACCGGTGCAATAATTACTGGACTGTTTTAGCACAAAACACAATTAATAAATTATGATGTAGACCCATTAAAATCGAAAAAAAACAACAACCTAGGGCTTTAAAATTTTTTTAAAGTAAACTAGTCCCTATATTTGATTTTTAGATAAGATCAGTCGACAGATTAAATTAATAACTGGAAAGATAACGACATAAATTAGTTAGCAAAAGTTTCGTTGTTCCTTTTTTTTTAAATGAGACAATGAACAGATGTTTACCGAGTACCTGAATCTTTTATAAACTTCCCTGCCCGCTAACGGTTTTAAAAGCTTGCACCAGATAATTTTTTTTTTTTTTTTTTACCGAAGCATCATAAATCGAAATCGTCTTTCCTGAAAGAAACCCTTTCATTTGACCGTTTCTAATTTTAAATTTTGGCCGTGCTGTTACGGTTTAACAAGACCGCCGGAGAGAGAGAGAGAGAGAGAGAGAGAGACACTCAGAGAGACACACACACTCAGAGAGAGAGAGAGAGAGACAGACACACACACACTCAGAGAGAGAGATAGAGACAGACACACACACTCAGAGAGAGAGAGAGAGACACACACACACTCAGAGAGAGAGAGACACACACACACTCAGAGAAAGAGAGAGATGACATCAATACTAGAGAGAGAGAGATGACATCAGTACTAGAGAGAGAGAGAGAGAGAGATGACATCAGTACTAGAGAGAGAGAGATGACATCAGTACTAGAGAGAGAGAGAGAGAGACACACTCAGAGAGAGAGAGAGAGATGACATCAGTACTAGAGAGAGAGATGACATCAGTACTAGAGAGAGAGATGACATCAGTACTAGAGAGAGAGATGACATCAGTACTAGAGAGAGAGAGAGAAAGTTGACCATCCTGAAAATTTCTACTTAGAAACCTTAATTTTCCTGACATGCTCACAGATGCCCCCCTTAACCGATCACCAGAAATACAGAGAAATATCTCTAACGACCATTCCAAAGACCCATATTATACTGAAAATCTGTAGCGTTTCTTGTTGTTTCTATCATAACTGAAATTTGTAAACAGGTTTATCTCCGAAACGGAAAGCATTCTTATAATAAGTTAAATTTCAAGATTTTTCCATTAAATTCAGACACGTGATACCCTTAAAACACCTGGCGCGGACGCGAGTTCGGACATGTCAACTTCATCTACTCTTTATTTCAAAAGAGCTGGAATAATAACGACAAAAAAAAAAGCAGTCGGATCGGTCTCCGAGCCGTTACCATAGAATGGCAACTCGGCGTAGAAGACAACACAACGACATATAACACAGTGCGCATCCGGCACAGACAGGGCAGTTACTATTTCACACGAACAATAGCAGCATTCAGATGGAACACTGGCGTCAAGTTTCCTTTTTATAAGGGCCTCACCCAGTTATATTTACAGTGATTCTGCAGTAAATCTCAAACAGCATTCAAAACAACAAAAAAACATGTGTTTGTTTTGAAGGGAAAGATCTCTGCCACATGATGTTCTTGTGCGGTACGAACATATGCCGTAAAAGAGCGAGTTCAGCGTCTGTGCGGTACGAAGTGAACGTGCGAGCTGCGCAGCTCCATCACCCAGAGGCAGGAGAAAAATGTAATTTTTTTTTAAATACACAAACACACACGGTTCGTCACCTAGAGGATCAGTCGTGACAGAGGCTTTATTTAATAATGGCGTCGCAGCGATATCTATCTTTTATCTTGACAGGAAGAATTTACGATGCATTTAATTACGTGTACATGATATAATTTCTCTACTTACTTTGTTTTAAATGGCCATTATTAACAGCTTATCGATTCTTTAGAGGGAGCGGGTGTTTCCACGGTAATACCACTCTACGAATAGTTCATGGTGTCCAAGAAACACGCACCTAGGTGTGTGTGTGTGTGTGTGTGTGTGGAGCCGGTTGGCTGGATTTGGCAGACGTGGGGGCTACGTGGCTGCCACACGTCTCCAAGAAACACGCACCTAGGTGTGTGTGTGTGCGTGTGTGTGGAGCCGGTTGGCTGGATTTGGCAGACGTGGGGGCTACGTGGCTGCCACACGTCTCCCAACTCCAGCAACCGTCTCCGCATATTAAGTATGTGCCACGATTATTAGATCGAATGCTCTTCGCAAAAGACTTAAAGACACACCCTAACCCTGAAAGTCCTTCTGGTGTGTGATCTACTGTAATACTCCATCTTCTGTTTATATCTTTCTCTTTTTTTTTTTTTTTTGAAAGAATTTTCTATGCGCGAACTGGGTTTGGACGATTTCTGCTGACGAAAAGGCAGACAATGGTCCTTTAAAAATGTGAGCAAAAAATAAGTGGCAGCTGGCTTTCATTTATTGGGACTGACTGGCTCGTTGTTCTCGCCACTCGATGACGTCGCGTCACTGGGTGGCTCATCTGGTCACACGCCACGAAAAGCCCGGCAGTTCCGACTTCATTGGGGAGGGGACCGTTACCAAAACTCTTCAGATATAGATGTGGGGTGGGGAGAACCCATTCGACCGGGCGAGAAGAAACCTTACCAAGGAGATGTGGAAAACCGAGTCGACCGGGACTCGAACTCGGGCCCTCAGCGGTCCAGTAATCTAACCGATGGGCCACCCTCCAGCCCGCCCCTCTGTCTTTAGCTCCGTCTATAGGTAGTTTCTAATGTCACTGCCCGTGACGCTAAAACCACATCTCTTTCGGTCCGTTTCGTCTCCTCCAATACATAAATAAGCACGGAATTGTTTCAACCTTCAGGTGACTGCTTACCGTGCCATTGTCCAATTTGTAGTCATCGCAATTTGTTTACCGGAAGAAGTTTAGTCCAACATACACCGTAATGCGACCCCTTCAGACGTAAGTAAATGCTAAGATCCTGCCTAAGGTGAGGGAATGGTCGCGTTGCCCAGTAGACAGATGATCGGCTACTCGAGAATTCCGCCGCCGTTAGATGGTTAAACACGGCCACGCCATTTGTCGCACTACCCGTATTGCTAACCACCCGGTTTAGATACGACGGCCAAAATAACACAGGTGTGTGCGAGATTAATTTTTTAAAAAAGCAACAAAATACAAATTAAAAGCATCGTCTGAGAAGAAACACGGAATCAAGAACAGTCGTCCGGTAACGGAGATGGAGCGAGGCAACTCGCGACGGTCGGGCTGACGTTCGTCTGCATTGTGGGGACAACGGAGGATGGAGATGGTTATTAGTCTCCACACATGAAGTGCGGTGGACAGCGACTGCTTCCTGTTGGGTTTTTTGGAAGAGGTGAGGCAGGAAGTCAAAGATGCCCACCGGTCACCTCACCGACCGGTGGCGGAGAGCTAGGCAGCGGCCAGACTTACCCACGGTGACCATGTACTCGTCGAAGTTCTCGCTGCTGAATATTTCCCACGATCCACACAGGGCGGCGGCCATGGCTTTCGAATCGCACGAGTATCGGCGGCAGCTGCTGCGGCGACTGACTGACACTACCCGGTACGTCGTTTCTATGAATCACCAGGCGCCGTATCATTGAGCCGGAGCCGCTCACTGCGCACGGTGGGCGGAGTCGGCCAAATCGCGGCTGGCTACACTCATTCATGCCGCTTTATCTGATGTGTCCCGTAATGTATTCGGCGCGTGTCCCGCTCGTGACCGCAGGGCGAGACGGAAGGTGAGAAGACCTCATACCATATGCATACACATCCACCTGAACATGCTTGGGAAATATTTCTGCGGGCACTACATGAATGAAACTATTCCTAAACGCACGTGTTTCCGTACATTTTATGTACCCCTCCCTCAATCTCTCTTACCTACAGGTCGGGTGGTACAAACCTCTGCATTTTCCTCACAGAATTTCTCTCTACGATGAGCATGGATTCTCCGTGGATCCCATGATTAAGATTCACTTGACTTAACGAATAAAGAAACTGCTTTTAGTACTGTTCATATTCTCTCTCTCTCTCTCTGAACCTCTCTCTCCATCTATCCATCCATCTCTCTCTCCACCTCTCTGAACCTCTCTCTCCATCTCTCTGAACCTTTCTCTCCATCTCTCTCTCCATCTCTCTGAACCTCTCTCTCCATCTATCCATCCATCTCTCTCTCCATCTCTCTGAACCTTTCTCTCCATCTCTCTGAACCTCTCTCTCCATCTATCCATCCTCTCTCTCTCCATCTCTCTGAACCTCTCTCTCTCTCCATCTCTCTGCACCTCTCTCTCCATCTATCCATCTCTCTCTCTCTCTGAACCTCTCTCTCCATCTATCCATCCATCTCTCTCTCTCTCTCTCCATCTCTCTGCACCTCTCTCTCCATCTATCCATCTCTCTCTCTCTCTCTCCTCTCTGAACCTCTCTCTACATCTATCCATCCATCTCTCTGAACCTCTCTCTCCATCTATCCATCCATCTCTCTCTCCATCTCTCTGAACCTCTCTCTCCATCTATCCATCTCTCTCTCTCTCTCTCCATCTATCCATCCATCTCTCTCTCTCTGTAATAATGAAAGAGATATTTTTTAATCGCCTTCTGTAATCATTATCCTGTTTAATTAGAATCAATTATCTATGCACGTTTATAAATCTCCCGAACCCTGTACTACTGCCTGAAGTTCATTTTCTTTATTTAGGAAGAAAATGTCACATTTCATAAGTGGGAGAAAAAAAGGATTGCGAGTAAAAACACACGCAAAGAGAACCAAAACCTACCCGATGAAAATATGTCTACAGAGTAAGTAAATACTCTATGGCAGGGGTTCTCAAACTTTGCGATACTATGACCTCCTAAAATGATAAATGAATTTTTGCGAACCGTCCCCATGAATAAAACTGATGATTTCATCGGGGCCAGGGTTGGCAAGAAATAGATATACAGACAGGAGCAGAGATTAAAAAGAATATTTTTTTGACCAATTTAATTACATTCCATAAACATTTGGGCAAATCGCCTGCGTCCAGTATTTTTCTTTGTTGATGTAATAACAACGTAGAAAACAAACTGAAATCTAATTTATGTACGAAGGCTCATTAAGCTTATTACGCCTTATTAAGCCCTTTTCTACCCTAAGTCCGGAATATGCGTTCAACAAATCTCTGTCCAGAAAAGTGGCCATGTCGGAATATACCACTAACTTTTTATTGGGAAGGATGAACTGACTGGCTTCTGCATGATTCCTGAAATCTGGGTGTTATTCTTGAGACAAGTCACTTTCATTTCTCATTGTTTTTTATTGCAGCAACTGTAGAAAAACCCAACTCGCACAAATAGGATGTTGCAAATGGCATCAGTATTCTCATAGCCTTCTCGCTCGCTTAGTTCTTTGTACTCATTTTGCACACTGATCCAAAATTCAGAGAGAGGATGCGTTTTCAAAGAAGAGTCAGCAGAGACACCAATGAATTGCTCCTCCTCGGTAGTATGAATATACCAGCTATCAGTTTAGCATCAAATGGGTTCCTTATCCAGTCAAATGTTTCTAGTATAGTTCTGAAAGTGAAACTTTAAAGAAAGGTGACTCAAAATACAAATTTTCACATCTCCACTAATTAGTTGTTACTGCTCTAAATAAATTGTTTTAACGTAGGAAACATGTTTAAATTTGCATTTTCTATTTTACTCTGCCACAGTTCAACTTTCCTAATAAATGATTTTAATTTGTCACTGAGTTGAAGAATATCGTTACCACCACCTTGCAGCGAGGTATTAAGAGTGTTCAGCTTATGAAATAAGTCAATAAGCATGTGTGCACTATGCCTCTCCTCAGTTAAATACTGGTAAAGTTCATGTCTCACTTAGAAAATGTGTCAAAACGTTTCGCCGAGACAGCCATCTTGACTCACAGTAAAACAGTGGAGGAGGATGTTCAGCACCCATCTCTTCTCAAAACCTTGCAAACATCCTCGCCTCTACAGGCCTGGTTTTTAAATAGTTCACAACATTTATAGCTGTTTGTAGAACCTTCTCCCATGTTGGCCTCAAAACTTTCGAAGAAAGAACTTGCCTATGAATCATACAATGTGTCCAAACAGCACTAGGAGATTTTCGGCGCATTAAAGTCATCAATAATACCGAAAAGGTCCTCAGCTTTATTTGTCCTTGTAATTTCTTCACAAAAGAATAAATCCTCATTTATTTTGTCCCAATCAACGAATCTAAAGCAGGTTATTAAATGAGCATCCTTAGTGCTAACTGTGACCTCATCTATCTGAATGGCAAATGGTTTGTTTCTTATCTTTTCAATTAGTTGCTCATTTAGATCCTCTGCTATATCTGCGATTTGGTGGGAAACAGTGTCATTAGACAAAGGTATACTTAAGAGCTGTTTGGCACTAAACTCCTCCAATATAGTTGTAACCATATCAACAGCTGCTGGAACAATTAAATTTTCTCCAATTGTGTGGGGCTTTTTGCACTGAGAGATTCTGTATGCAACTTGCTAAGAAGCTAAAAGTGATTTCGAAGGGACAACTATATATTTAACTAGACTCACGTTTTGTTGCTTCATTTCAGCTCTTCTTCGAATGAAACAATCTCCAGGTTTGTTAGCTAGGTCTACAGGACTTGTTTCCAGGCGTTGTTTTAGTTTGCTTGGCTTCATACTCTCAGCAGACACCATTTTATGACAAATAACACACCGAGGCCGTTCTTCTCCAGTAACAAAAACCACTTGTGAAATCAAAGATATGTAACTTTTTTATCATACTTTCTTGACTTAAGCTTGATTTTATCATCACTACGGGTAGATTGGCCATCTTTAGCTTTTCTCTTAATAACCAACAAAAACTTTTCTATTTTGAAAGGTTAAAATTAAAGATAACAGATAAAAATACTGAACTTTACTAGCACGTACACTTCTACAGACAGTCTACAGACTACGGATATTGTACTACACGCCACACAGGTGGAGACATGAATATTTCTGAGAGAAGTCGAACACGACTACCGGAGTTCAGTGTCAATCGATCGCCAATATCCAATAAGTTCATCACATGATCAATAGTTGTCAGTTCTTTTTAATTGCGTTAAAAATCCCCAATCCACAACATACATTATGCTTACACCGAAGCAAACTACAAAATTTTATCAACGTTTTTGACATAACGACGGATTTTAACAGATAAATTTAGCTGAACGATTACCGTGTTTGGTATAACACAGATAGCAGTGTAAAGAATACGGAATTGTTGGCGGTTTATAGAATCCTTGCGCCTCTGCCAAGAAACGGAAGCAGACGGAAAACCGACTCATAAGCTCAAAAGTTCGGGTCGACTATCGTGCAGGAGGCAATAGTTTTTAAAACTTTGAGACCCCCGAGAACCACTGGAGTAGCTAATCAGAGTTGGTCGTCCATCCTACCGGACGCTGTGTTTGCTGGAAAGTTACTCCATTGATTTTACGTCTTCTAGAAGCAGAAAATTTCGTTTTTATCTGTTTGCCTTTTTATTGCTATGCAAGAAATAGTAAAACGTACACAAATTAAGAAGATGTCCCCGCTCTAGCCAGCTGTTCTCACGAAAAGAGGGAAATCGTTGGTCTCCTTGACGACCAACCGCCATTTTTAGTCTATATTTTCGAGGAATCTTGTCGTCGTAATTTAAGTCGCATCCCCGGCTACAGGTCCATGAACCCGGTAGAACCACCGAGGGGATCTGACGAGGAAGTTACAACTTCCACTTGAAAAAAAAAAATGAAATTAAAAGAAGGAAAACGCTGCATGTATCCTGTCCTACATACCATTGCGGACTAATAATCGGCGGTCTCACGGCGGGCTTTGGCGAGGTCCGCCTCCGCGTCCGGCGCGTGGTTAACCAATTTGGTCAAAGGTGAAGTCACGGGAAAAATACTCTCCCTCTCTCTGTGTCTGTGAGTCTCTCTCTCTCTGAGTGTGTCTTTCTGTCTCTCTGTGTCTGTCAGTGTGTCTCTCTGTCTCTCTGTGTCTGTCAGTGTGTCTCTCTGTCTCTCTGCGTCTGACTGTGAGTGTCTCTGTCTCTCTCCCTCTCTCTGTGTCTGTGAGTCTCTCTCTCTCTGAGTGTGTCTTTCTGTCTCTCTGTGTCTGTCAGTGTGTCGCTCTGTCTCTCTGCGTCTGTGAGTGTGTCTCTCTGTGTCTGTGAGTGTGTCTCTCTGCGTCTGTGAGTGTGTCTCTCTGTCTCTCTGCGTCTGTGAGTGTGTCTCTCTGTCTCTCTGTGTCTGTGAGTGTGTCTCTCTGCGTCTGTGAGTGTGTCTCTCTGTCTCTCTGCGTCTGTGAGTGTGTCTTTCTCTCCATCTCTCTGTGTCAAGTCCTCAGCAGTCCAATAATCTAACCAATGGGCCACCCTCCAGCCCGCCCCTCTGTCTTTAGCTCCGTCTATAGGTAGTTTCTAATGTCACTGCCCGTGACGCTAAAACCACATCTCTTTCGGTCCGTTTCGTCTCCTCCAATACATAAATAAGCACGGAATTGTTTCAACCTTCAGGTGACTGCTTACCGTGCCATTGTCCAATTTGTAGTCACCGCAATTTGTTTACCGGAAGAAGTTTAGTCCGACAGACCGCTTTTCCAGTCTCCTGACGCGCAGACTACGTTTTTGCACCTAGATAAGCTCGCTTCCTGCCTATTGTTCTTTGTCTGGTAGTGCGAGCCCCTGGTCGACGGGAGAGTCCAACATACACCGTACCTGACTTCCGGTGTCAAGAGAAATAATCAACAGAGGTAAATGAAAAGAGTTTCTGTTTGCGCCATTCATCGCCAAATACTACACAATGTAGCAAACTAAATTCCAGATCTAACGCCAGGTAAACCCTCAAAGTTCTTACCACCCTTAGTTTCATTACATTAAACTTGATATTTATTTCTCCTTTATAGATTCCATCCTTATTTTTTCAATTGATATGTTCACGCTGCCCTTGCATGGACTCTAAATAAACAGTAGTGGACGATGAACTAACTGAATCCGTACTACTACGGTCAACTAACCGCACCGACTCTCTCAGGCAGCTGGTAGCAGCGCAGGACCACTTCACCAAATGACTGGTTAAATGTGCTACTCTCGGAGTCCGCGAGCGGGCAGCAGCCGGGGCAAACCGATCGACCTGCTTACGCCCTCCACTCTATTCCGGGTGTCGGTCAAAGTGCGAAGCAGCCAAGGAAGCGGGCGATTAGGGACCCGGTTCGTTTACGTGTAACAACGAATATCGAGATTTAATCGCAGGCAGCACCCTGGCCCAGCCCTCTGCACTTAGCTTAGGAGAAGGTCGGTCACGTGATGCCTTTTCCCCGAAACTTGTTCAGCTCGAAAAACATGCATAGTTTTGCCAGGAAAACAGAAACAAAGAAGGAAAAGGTTGGGGCAGGGGCCGGGTTACACGGGGTCAGCGATTCTGGGGTGGAAGGGGAGCACGTGTCCCCTCCCCCCCCCCCCGCCTCCGGCTGCCCTCTCTGGTGAGATCTTCGGATAGATTTGGGAGGTATTTTTCAGAAGGCGGGATGAGAAACATAATGCCGGGCTTCTATCTCGCGTGATCGGCGCGCATCTCCGAGCAGCGCTCTTTAATCTCCCTCCCTCCCTCTCGAGTAAACACGGGTCTGTAGACTCGCCGGCTGGGCGTGTGAGAGAGGGGACGGTTGAGCCGTCCGTCTTCATGATCAACACCGAGATAATCTCCTGTCTCTGCTATGATTGATGTAAAAAATAAAAAAAAAATATTTAGAAAAATTATTTTAAAAAAGAAGAAGAAGCCATAGCCACAAATCGGAGTCGACAAGGTCAAAATTGCAACAATTAGGGCATCCGGCTTTAGTTTCCTGTTGGCACCTGCGCGATTTACATGCTGAATGCGACCACAAGAGCGTCCTGTAAGCGTCAGTCAGCTTGGAATATCGTGAACGTCAACCTCACAAGTCGGTTGTCGCACTACCTTTGCATACATTGATTCTGATCCCATGAAGAGATGGAAGCCAAAGTCGTTTCGTTGACTGTATCCGTGTTAGCCAAATATAAGTGTGTGTATTTTTTTTAAATGAATAATTCCAGTTTTACAGCACTGACGGGTCTTATGGACTAAATACCGTCTAATAGACGTTCTGGTTTTCATTTAATTGCGTCTGTTTACTGTGTAGGCACAAAACTTATTAGGAAAACTATCTGAATGAACTTTCTGGTGCTTCATCGAGGAGGCCGATCTTTGGTGAGAGAGCTGCATCCCTCTCTCGGACTGCCGACGGGGGTAGTTTCCAACAAGAGACACCGGCACCAGTCGTCGGTCCGATCAGCTCGCACCCTGGTGTCTGCCGTGAGAATCGCCTCGGAGTAGACGAGGGACCTTTTAACGGGAATGTGTACTCCTTTCTTCCGGGCTGGCGGAGTCCTTTAACTTTAGACTCTACCCGCTTTTCTTCCCGCTGGTGGTTGGCGGTGGAGGTCGGTCAGTCAGCCAGTCAGTCAGCCAGCCAGCCAGCCAGTCATCCAGTCAGTCGGCCAGTCAGCCAGTCAGTCAGTCAGCCAGCCAGTCAGTCGGCCAGTCAGCCAGCCAGCCAGCCAGTCAGCCAGTCAGTCAGTCAGTCAGTCGGCCAGTCAGTCAGCCAGCCAGCCAGCCAGTCAGTCGGCCAGCCAGCCAGTCAGCCAGTCAGCCAGCCAGTCAGTCGCCAGTCAGCCAGTCAGCCAGTCAGTCAGCCAGTCAGTCAGTCAGTCAGCCAGCCAGCCAGTCAGTCAGCCGGCCAGCCAGTCAGTCAGTCGGCCAGCCAGCCAGTTAGTCAGTCAGTCGGCCAGTCAGCAGCCAGCCAGCCAGTCAGCCAGTCAGTCGGCCAGTCAGCCAGCCAGCCAGTTAGTCAGTCAGTCGGCCAGTCAGCCAGTCAGTCGGCCAGTCAGCCAGCAGCCAGTCAGTCAGCCAGTCAGCCAGTCAGTCGGCCAGTCAGCCAGCCAGTCAGTCGACCAGTCAGCCAGCCAGTCAGTCAGTCAGCCAGCCAGCCAGTCAGTCGGCCAGTCAGCAGCCAGCCAGCCAGCCAGTCAGTCGACCAGTCAGCCAGTCAGCAGTCAGTCAGCCAGCCAGCCAGTCAGTCGGCCAGTCAGCCAGTCAGTCAGCCAGCCAGCCAGCCAGTCAGCCAGCCAGCCCGTGGGTCGCAGTCGTCATAAACGTCCCGATCTTTCGAGCTGCCAGAAAGAACGGGAGAAATGTCGCGGACGTAACTGGAGAACAAAGTATTCCGACAGTTGAAGGCCTGCGACGATTTTACTATTCGTAAATTATAGTTTTCCCTCTCGATTAAATAGCTTAAAAAAAGTTTATTATCGCGCGCGCGCGTGTGTGTGTGTGTGTGTGTGTGTGTCCCCGGATGTTCACATTTTAAAGAATGCCGAGAGAACGATCGGCGGGAGGAATTTGCTTTATCTTGATCGACTTCTAGTGGTAAATAAACAGTTTACGCATTCTTAAATTCGGTAGAGGGTTTGACCAACGGCCTTATTCCAGCACGTGGGAATTAAATGTTTTGTTGTTGTTGTTTATTATTATTATTATTATTATTATTATTATTATTATTATTATTATATTATTATTATTATTATTAAAATTAACATTCCACTTATCTAGGACGGCGCTTTCTCGTCTCACCTTATGTCTGCTGTATCCCGACAGACTTTACGGGAATAACCTGCGAACAACTGCCCCCCTGAGTGGTCTGGTCGGCTCTGTACCCGACTCCCCAGCGGGACAAATCTTTTCCACGGTTCTGCTCTCAGCCTGTGGGAAGACACACAAAACAAAAGCGGATTTGACGACTGCCAAAAATGAATACCTCGATCGCGTACACAGGATGGTCTTGTCTAATGAGTCATTTAAATCTGACTGCGAGCATTTAACTCTGTGTCGACCGCAAATTTCGCTAAACAGTTGGAGATATCATTCATACAGATTTAAAAAAAAAAGGAGTGGCCCAAGCACCGAACCTTGAGCCACCAGAATAAAGACTAGCAACATGAAGAATTCGCTGACGAGTAGTCATAATTCCCATCACAAGATCACCAGCGATGTCCGTTAACTTCTACCTAACATGTTTGGTTTCTTTTTTAAAAAGTTTTAAAAAAAGAAAAGAATATATTTCGAGAGTTCACTGCGAAGTAAAATTGCGTTGTTACCATCGTGTTGGATCCCCACCCTGACTTTCGAGATCTAAGGAGATACAGCAGTTAACTGGAGTTGGAAAAGAACATTAACTGTTGTTAATTCGGTAAAACCAATTAAGCCTCGTTCTGGTATCCGTGGTGTCACTGTTCCGAACAAAGAATATCGATTTCAACAAAAGAAATGCATAGATAATAAATCAGAAACAAAGCGAGTAGTGAAACACTGCATCACTGATCGTCTAACGGCCACTTAAGTCGGTGTTGTTCCGAAGTGTAGCGATACTTTTGGGCAGCGCTGTAGGCATATTCGAGCATTGGCGGTATGACAGCGAAACCTTCCAGTCCGCTTAATTTGTCCTGAGAGAGAGGGGAGTCAATAAATGGCGAGTCGTCTCTAGGTGTCGGGCGTGCGGAGGATATTTACCAGAGCTACCTTGGTGGGGCTCGTCCACATGTTCCATGTTGTTGTTGTTTGTTTTCCTTTTTTGAATTATGTAAATAAATAATTAGGGGTTGTAACCGCGTGGAGTGCTTCCAATTCCTCAGAGCATCAGCGCGCAACGACCGCTTCAGTTATTTGCTGAAGACTGCAGCACAGTTCCTTATTTACGTTTTTTTTTGACGAATTCCTTCATCTTTATTCATCATCCTGTGCTTCTTTTTACACAGGAAGATGGAAATACGCCAAATTTTTGTCGACTGTATCTACAGATACCAATGCTACGACTTGCCGGCGATGAACTGGTTGGTTGTGGCGCAGCCTGATACAGATAAACAACAAAAGGGAGGTGAATCGCCGATAGTGCTGCCTGGTGTTTCCGCGGAGACCGCGATATAGATACTTTACCGAAACGTTAATTAAAAGATAGGTATTTCTCAAACCTGAGATCCTCGTATAAACCATAACCGCCTGTGCCCCCCGTAACAACTAATTTTTTTTTTTTTTAATCATTTATGATATTATGCACATAATTTCTGTTCTGGATTTCAAATCCCATTTTCTATCGCAAAGGAAGAAAGAAAAAAAAAACGTTAATAGCGAAAACTCTAGAAGCCAAACTCGGGGGAAAGTTACCAATTTACGCCCCACCGCTGGAGGGAAATGTCTCTAGTTTCTTGCCTCGGAATCTGTTTTTTTTTTTTTTAGAGATTAAAATCATCGAATCTAAATCTTAGGTATGTTAATGGTCCCTTTTTTGCTAAGCAACTGTATTCCTCTCGTAGAGAAAAGCATCCAAGACCACAGCATCTCTATATAGTAATTGATAAGCAACACTCTCGGAAGCATGCTCTGCATAAAGTGCAATTATTTACCAATATAAAGTAATATTTATGGTTTTGTTGTCATTTCAAACTATTTTTTTTTTTTTCGTATGAATATCGAATTTGTTTTACTCCGAAACGTGATGCTTCATTCCTTGCCATTAATCTAATTGATTGATGGGTCAGTCGGGATTAACGGACCTCATCATTGGCGACCGCTGTTACCTCGTTCGGCAAATGAAAACCATCTAAAAAAAAAAAGAGAGTATTATCCATAATTGCCTCTCTCTCTCTCCATCTCTCTCTCTCTCTCTCTCTCTCTCTCTGTGTACTGACGTCATCTCTCTCTCTGTACTGACATCATATCTCTCTCTCTCTCTCTCTCTCTCTCTCTGTGTACTGACGTCAACTCTCTCTCTCTCTCTCTCTCTCTCTCTGTGTACTGACGTCAACTCTCTCTCTCTCCATCTCTCTCTCTCTCTCTCTGTACTGACTCATATCTCTCTCTGTACTGACGTCATCTCTCTCTCTCTCTCTCTCTTTCTCTCCATCTCTCTCTCTCTCTCTCTCTCTCTCTGTACTGACGTCATATCTCTCTCTGTACTGACGTCAACTCTCTCTCTCTGTACTGACCTCATATCTCTCTCTGTACTGACTCATATCTCTCTCTCTGTACTGACGTCAACTCTCTCTCTCTGTACTGACGTCATCTCTCTCTCTCTCTTTCTCTCCATCTCTCTCTCTGTACTGACCTCATCTCTCTCTCTCTCTCTCTCTCTCTCTGTACTGACGTCATATCTCTCTCTGTACTGACATCATATCTCTCTCTCTCTCTGTACTGACCTCATATCTCTCTCTGTACTGACGTCAACTCTCTCTCTCTCTCTCTCTGTACTGACGTCAACTCTCTCTCTGTACTGACGTCATCTCTCTCTGTACTGACATCATATCTCTCTCTGTACTGACGTCAACTCTCTCTCTGTACTGACGTCAACTCTCTCTCTCTGTACTGACATCATATCTCTCTCTGTACTGACGTCAACTCTCTCTCTGTACTGACGTCAACTCTCTCTCTCTGTACTGACATCATATCTCTCTCTGTACTGACGTCAACTCTCTCTCTGTACTGACGTCAACTCTCTCTCTCTGTACTGACATCATATCTCTCTCTGTACTGACGTCAACTCTCTCTCTCTGTACTGACATCATATCTCTCTCTGTACTGACATCATATCTCTCTCTGTACTGACGTCAACTCTCTCTCTCTGTACTGACATCATATCTCTCTCTGTACTGACGTCAACTCTCTCTCTCTGTACTGACCTCATCTCTCTCTCTGTCTCTCGAAGCCGACAATTCCCAGCGGAAATTGTGGAGAAAATTGGAATTACGCGGCTGGTGATGACGCAAGAGCGACTATCGAAGTCGACGGGCCCAGCCAACCGTGAACTCAGAGGGCCGGAGAGATGACAGAGAGGTGAGCCGGACTGATTGGCCGAGTAACAGCCAAAATGTCTCTGGTTAAATGTAGTAAGCGAACTCTTATTCTGCTGCTGTCGGGTACAGCTTTTGAACTTTCCATTTAGTATTAACAAAAAGAACTTATCCATCCATCCATCCATCCATCCTCACCGGGTCGGTGGACACTGGAACGCCGTGTCCGTAAGGGGCGGCTACTCCTCCTCAGGTTATCCCACCATTCCACAAGATTTAAATGTTTCCTTATCCCCCGCACCACGGTTTTAAAATAAACTTCAAACAAAGTCCAGCATTTGCTGTTCGATTCGCACCCCACCCCACCGTGGATGTTAGAACTGTCCATTCTATATCTCAAGGTCCCGCATTCTCAATTTTTAACTCTGCCAATTAACGTTAAGCTATTTTCCCCTTCAAGATTTACGTCCCTTTATTACAAGAAATATCTAAATTTATTTATTTATTTTCTTTTAAAAAATAAATGTTCTCTGTTGTCGTTTATCGTTGAGGCGCAAATTACAGCTCGTTATCCCAATGTTTGACACGTCGGTTATTTTAATGAGATTCTATTCCCTTTTGATGGTTAGCCCTGCCCTGTTTACCCAGCTGACGTCAACGGTACTGGGGTTCCGGCAGTTACTCACCCACCTGCCTTCATCAGTGCGAACTAACGTTCGAAAGCGAGTTTTTCTTTTTTTAAATCACAAACAGGGAAGTCCCCCCTCCACACACAATGGAGGCAACGATGATACATCTGGCCAAGAATCCAGATTCCCCCGCAGATGATGGGTTTGCGTGAGCTTTGAACAACCGGGTATCGTACGTCGTCAGCTGCAGATCCTCGCCCGGGAGCCGCCGAGAGCCCACGCGCGCACCACCTCCTCTCCCCTCCTGACGGTGAGCCCACGTCGCTCGGGCTTTAAAAGCACCTGCTGCTCTTAAAGCTGACTTCTGCTGATCCGGTGACACGTTGGTGGTGGGGCTGGGTTGTTTAGTTTGCTGGAGAAACTGATTTCTAGCAATTAATTTCACATTTTAACAATAAAAATAATATAATAATAATAATAATAACTTGGAAACTCTGCATGGAAATCCCATTCAGATTTAATAATTTTCAAATGTTGCTCCTTTTCTTCTCTGGCCCCTGCCTCCTACACAAGATGAAGACTTAACCAATAGTAGCATGGTTATCATTCCCGCATCTCACAGGACCAGCACTTCCATGTTGAATTATCCAAAAGCACACATCATAAATCATGTTTTTCTATTTGTAAAAACCAAAATGTGGCAGACTTTTTATCCCCCCCCTCAACCTTGCACCTTAGGCACGCTATACTATTTAAAATTTGCATTCTTTTGACATGGCAACAGCTGCATGCGTTCAACAAATGAGGCCAGAGCCTGTTTACCCCTACTGCCAGCCTACTTCTTGACAGCAGACGCTACATCATCAACCATTTCACCCTGTGGACTCTAACCAAGTACATTAGTACTTATTCCTGCACATAACCAAAGGTATACAAGAAAGTAATATCTTACGTGGTCAATGCACAACTCTCGTGTTGCCTTTCAAAATTATTATTTGCAAATCATCTACAACTTCGTTTTAGGGATGGTCGAAGGAAAGCAAAGCATTCGTGGGATTTGCGCATCCAAGACCCAGGCAATACTGCAGAAACAGATATGGAAAAGTCTTTGTTTAGGGTAAGTTTATTACACGCACCATTGCTATCCTCAGATGATGATTAAAACACCGAAATCCAAGATATCGCATATGCGCAGCCCCAGTTACGAATCTCCATCTCAGTTGTGAGATTAGGGATCATCTGCTGGCCTGCCT
The DNA here is from genome assembly GCA_018389105.1 of Nautilus pompilius. Classification (NCBI taxonomy): domain Eukaryota; kingdom Metazoa; phylum Mollusca; class Cephalopoda; order Nautilida; family Nautilidae; genus Nautilus; species Nautilus pompilius. The sequence continues at coordinate 588,013 of JACATO010001120.1, forward strand.
TTTAAAGCTTTAGGATTTGCACCCAGTTCTGTGGTGAGTGATCACAAAATACCCACCTCACGGTAGACGAGCTGTCGGTGGTGCAGTCAGTTACAGAGGTTTGACTGTAGCATCAGCCGAGGTCATGATGCACAAGTCTTGAAATAACTATCTGGAAGTCCTTCCTCCACCCCTTTTAAACTGGCAGGTGTAAATATTATTTAAATGACTGTCTAAACTTAATTTAAAAAAAAAAAGAATGATACGAAAGGCACTTCAGGGTTAATCGTTTTCAGATTAACCCCCTTGCCATCTTTCTTGTGATGGTCAATCAGCAGCTTTGAAACACCTGCAGTTCAGAGTTTGTGGTGTTAGACCTGTTAACTCTAGGTCAGTCCATTAGGATCCTAACCCTCCCACAGGCGCTGAACACCGACAACTTCAGCAGTGAGCAACAGACTAGAACTTTTCTAATTAGTCAGAATAGGGAACCAAAGCCCCTCCCCCCATAATAACCTTGCACAGAGTTTAGCAAATAATGCGACTGCTTGCCTCTGGCTGGGAGAAGTAATACATAGTGGTTTGGGGTTAGAGTGGCATCTGTTCGCGTTTGCCCAATATTAAAAGATGCTCGCTGCAAAACGATAACATTTTCAAATGGTGGAATAGCCCACACTCCTCCACCTCATTAAAGAACTACATTTAGACTAAGGGAGACAACTGGCCCTAGAAAATCACTCTCTCACATGCATAGATAATCACCACTTTAAGGACTAAAAAAAGGTTCCCTAGGCCTCTTTATAATGGCTGTAAATTACAGATGTATTTATTTTTCAGTTATTATATCTACTCACCAAACACCTGTCCTGACTTTTGGGATTTATGGTGTTTTCATACGACATGAAAGACAGTGGGTGGCAAAGTGCTTGACTTGTTCTCGCTGGCCAGCCACAGCTGAAGGTCCCCCCACCAAGTTCCATTCCCAATGAAGACTGGGTTGGTTTCCTTCCAGTCAGATAGTTTTAGTAAGGCCCCCCCCCCGCCAGGTGACACCCTGGCAGTATGATGATGTAGCCTTGTGCAGATGTTGGACACGAGCCAGCCCGAATACATCCAAACAGCCTACACCGAACCAAGTGCACGAAAAATATCTCGGCAACATTTCTCACGTTCTGACCTCCCCCCCACCCCTTTTTTCTCCCAGCTACAGGTCACAGAGTTCAGCTGATGTTTGCATGGTTTACAAGTGCAGCACTTTCTGCTGTAATTAACGAGGTTGCTCCCACCTCACCTCCGACAGGTGCGTGGAGCAGCAGTCTAACAAAAAAAAAACAAAAAAACACGCCCTAAAATAATTTCCAGAGCAGTTAAATCCTTAGGCTTTTGTATTTGTCTATTACACAGATCCATCCTCCAGTGTTTGGGAGGAAGCAGATTTTTAGTCACTCTTTTGGAGGGAGATGTAGTAGACTGATGATGCAGCTCTACTGCAGCCAGCCTGAATTAAAATATCCTACAAGACTGTTTAACCCATTTCTTACCAATTACAATATTTCGTCATAATGCTGAATTCTACCAATGCCTTCTACTTCATAATACAATATCAAATTGTGAATTAATGAGTCAGCTTACATTCTAAAATGCATACTCTTTATTTCAGTTTAGTTTAGTCATCTATGAAATAATATTCCATTTCACTGTGAGAGCTGGCATTGAAATTTATGTTAAGGAACTCACGGCCAGGACATACATCTTTAAAGTGAATGCATCATAGCATCTTTTAAACCAGCATCAATTTATTAAAACTCTTTGTTTTAAAATTCTTTCAGGTTCTGCTGAATCAGTCCTCCACCGGTTTTGTTAAGAAATATCTGGAAAAATTTGGAAAACAGACAACAGAGGAGGAAAAACGTGATGTCGGTCCAGAGAATGGTAAAACTATAGGAGGAGATCAAGCAAACATTAAAAAAGTACCAGAAAAGGAGTATGGCAGAGAGAGTTGCAACCCTGAAGACTTTACAACAGGTAAGAAAAATGATGTCACACAATAAGTTGGTGTTTTTTTGGGTGGGTGATTATATTGATAATGCAGAGTTATTGTACACAGGAGTAGAGGAATTAAATCCTTCATGTGTGGGGTCCCCTGCAGCCACACAGTACCTAGAAACTGATAAAGACCAAGCCCTATTCTGCATATCAACTGATAAATTCAATGTCGCTTCTTTGCCACTTACCAGGTTGTTGGCACCACAGGCACGAGTTCAAACTCCAGAGAATCCCATTAGATTACAGCATGCACGCACAAAAGGATAGCGCCTAGATAACACTGCTCTATTTACCACCTTTTCTGCACTACCTGGACACATGGCCAGATGTAGCTACAGAAGGAATGAATGGCGAGTCTGCTGGCATAATCCTCTGCATGTAACAATATTCCTGTCCAGCTGGTGTCCGAACACATTCAATTACACAACTTGCGCACATTACTTAAGAGAGTTCCAGAAATTTAAAAAAATGCTTTTTGGTAGGAAGAGAATTGTTAGTTAATGCAATTTGTAAAAAACATTTTTCAGTATTTCACCATGAAATCTTAAAGGGATTAGATAACTTCAGAAGTAGAGCCAGTCAAGATAAGCATTGCATTCTTCTCATGAAAGCAGCATCCCCATCTTCCTGTGATCGCTCTCGTTCCATCAGGTTCTGTGAATGAGAACAGAGCAGCTGGAAAAATTTATAAGAATGCTGCCTGATGTCAAGAATCAGTGCGATAACCTTTCATACACATTAGAGAAAATGTTGGGAGTTAATGGACAGAATTAGCGATTACCCTAAACCCTGCTTTCAGTATGCTGTCAAATTGCAGTGGGCATGGAGCAGGATATTTCAAATGCACCCAACAGACTATGCAAGGTTTGAAACATTACTTCGAGGCATTTGCAGAGCAGGGGCTGAGGAGCAAACCACTGGTGATTCTGCCAGACGGAGCCGGTCGGTTTGTGCCACGGCACGATGCCAAGGCGTTCGACCTGGCCCACCTGTCGAGACAGCGGTTAAATTAATCGTGACAACACGAAGTTCTCGAGCAGATGTTCTGAGAAAGCCATACAACACACAACACAAGTGCTTTGTAACATCATCCTTTTCAATGGACAAGTGGTACGAAACTTCTAAAGCAGTCAGCGGCAGCAAATGCTCTCTCTATCTTGACAATGGAGGAGAAGACAGAAGCATCTAAATGTTTAATAAGAGGGGGACACAGCCACAAACATTCAGGCAATCCGTGAAGAGTACAATTCTTTAACAAAAAATACAAAGCTGCATTATAAATGGCAGTATCAGAATTCAGCAGCCAGTGGCGTTCAGACCCACGGATAAGTGGAACCTTACAATGGCTGTTTGATAAACTGTGTGCCACTTCAGTGGAAGAGGAGGATTTCTACCTGTGTGGAGACAAAGAAACAGCTTTAATTGACAGAGTGACGCTTAACGAAGGTGTACATGTACTAGTGTTGGGAGATGAACTGAGTGGCTGGCCGGCTCTTGCCCTACAGATCCCAGCACCAGTACACAGACATGCTGCTGAACCAGTGTGACATCACTGCACTGAAACACTGTTGTGTAATAGTGCAGTGGCAGCTATATACATCACCTGGATGTCCTCTTAAAGGTGTACATGGCCTAGAAAACAGAGGTGCTAATTTGACACTCTTTGAAACGAGAGAAGAGATTCTTTTAATGAAAGTACTACCAGGCAGAAAAGTGATGTGTTTTGGAAAGAACCTAAAGTGCCAAATTCTATAGTTCATCTCAGCAAAGACGGAGAATTTATAAATATTTTTCTACAAAATGCCCAACTTCTGATAATCAAATCCCAAACTGGGAATATACATGGAACAGTGAACACCATCTATGGGTCAGTGTGTCTTGTGTGCACACATCAGAACAATACACTGGATTTACTTCTGAAAAGGACATCAGCCCATTATTACTGACATGCAAGACTGTGTATTGGTTCACAAGATGCACTACTATGTGCAGAAAATGGCCATATCAGCTGACCAATCAAGCTTTGCCATGTATGCAAACATGGCTGTAAAGCTGTTCATCTCCCACTGTTCCAACACACTGCTGCAGGAAACTCCACAGGAGTTGTTCATACCAGCAGCCAACAAGTGTTTTAGTCTCTCTGAAACAGGAGTGCTGTCCACTGTCATTCTCCACAATGATTTCAGAAAAGTGCGTTTCGAAGAAATCTGTCGAGTCTCAATGTCATACAAAGATAACAGAATCCTGTGTACATCAAGGTGGTTGTACCTTCTTGACGCAAATTCACACAAGGAGATGGTCGTGTTGCAGCAATTTCCAGAAACAGTTTTTATTGAGAGCATGTCAAGTCTTGTCTGAGCTGGATACACCTGTGACAATGAAAGAGTGATATGATGGACATACCTGGGGGTGTGGGATTCTACCACAGGGAACCTGCTAAGAGTTTTACTCCTCGCCAGTCTCCCAGCTGTTTGTTTCGAGCCATTCCCATTTGACCGTCACAATGTCTGATAGCAAAATGCAAGTATGGTGCTTACAGAACATGCGTTCAAGAGCAGCGTTCCACCACAGATTGTTCCCGAGGCCAGTCAGGAACTTGGCTCTTTCTAGAAATACCTACAAAGCCATCTACTGCTTATATCAAAGCTCTGAAATAGTGGTCTTAGATGCAAAGTTGGGGAAACTGCTGCTATAGATTTCCATAAACCAGTTTCCGCTGAGGTTAAAGATGTAGATATTTCCCCGAGCAGGGAACACACAGTAACCTACTATTTGAGCATGTCCACCAGAAAGATCATCACTGACACTGGTCAATCAATGGCTTCTCCTAAGAGAATGCAACCTATGGGACTTGCACTATTCAACTTCTTTGAGACTCCATAATATAACAAGTGGCCAATTTGTCTTGTTTAATGAAGGCTCTGACATAATGTGCATTGTCCATGCCATAGATCAGGAACATTTACACTGGATGGAAAAAGGGTACAGTATAATGTACAGCCAAGTGGATAAAACCAAAAAACCATGTAGCCTTACCTCTGTGCTCAGAGTTCATCTGTAAATCTTGCATAGTTTCAAAGATGAGAAGCAATGTCTTTTTTGTGACATTACAACTCAATTTTTATGCATCATAACCAGATGAAAACGATAGAGACGGGTATGAAAAGTTGCTGCTAGCCGACCTTTCTAGCGATGATCCAGTGTGGATGTCCCTGAGTCTGCAGCAACTATGGCCAAAAGTCAGTCACACTGACCATCTATTAGACACACGTGTGATACCAGATAAAAATCTGTTAATCACATTTGTCAGAAACAATTTTTCTTACAATTTCAGTTTAATAAGAGGTACAAAGTGGCCAAAAAATAGCCAGATAGGGGTTGTCATGTACAATGTGTTCACTCAGCAGACTGTTACAATGGTTGACAATTTTGCTATGTCTGACATTTACCAGTCTCTTATATGTCCTTCAACAATCACACTGAAGAATTTGCAGCATGTTCTGTCCTCTTGTGGATGTGAGAAATTTCATGAAGCACATTAGCAAACAAAGAAATTTACCTAGTCATAAATTACAGATATTTTGTAACTTTTTCATTCAATTTATGTTACATCATTCTAGCCAGTCTTGAAACTGGCTGCATAATTAGCCGCATTCCAATCCATGGTCAGGGGATGTGCATGAAGGTTATTGAAGATAGTCGGACAGTGGTCATAGGCTGCAGTGATGCTCATGGTATGATTTTCAGTCTGACTCTCAACTTGAGCGATCCACCAAAGCAACTGATAAATAGCCTGGGCAGCAGAACTCGCCAACAAGAAGCTAGCACCAGTGAGCTCCCTTTGGTGGCTGACATAAAGCAGGCTTACAATTCCTGGTCTCAGCATCGTACAATATCTGCAAAATTCAGGGAAAACAAACTTGAAGGTTCACAGGGTCCTACAAGCGGCAACAAGTTGTGGGCAAATGCTAAAATGGCAAACCAATACAGTGATTGGTATTCGCAGGCTTGCTTGATTCAATAACAAAAGTAGAGCAAATGGTCATTAAAGTTGTTTATACGAACTACGTTTTGCTGAACTCCGGTTCTCTTTGTCATCTTCTGACACTAAACTTCAGGAAATTTTAAAAGGGTTTACTCACACAGGTTTTAAAATACTTAAATTGGAATTGCAATTTTTTTAGTAAAAATAGCTGCAGTATATGCACCACCTTAAAGGAACATTTTTACAGTAATTACAAAAAGAGGAGAAAGAATTCAATTGGTTCTGATATTTTGTAAACCACTCAATTAGCCACAGTAAATAACCTCTAAATGTTTTTTTTTTTTTTTAAAGCATGGAAATATTTCTGAAGATTGACTTGGCAACTTCAAAAGCAATGAAAATCTACATTCACAAAACCAGAAACAAACAAAACAAACATTTTTTTTTTACAAGTGGACAAATAGAAGTTTGCTGACAAAATATTCAGATGACTGTACGGGAACAGACAGCCCAGACCACTGAACCTCACCACCGGCTAAGATATTAGCCACAACAACTACGTGCAGCGGCCACACTCCAATGTCATTTCCAATGTCTATTAATCGCTGACAAATGGAGACATTTAAACTTTCACGGTTAAACCGTCTATCTAATGTTTAGGAAACAGAAAGCAAGCAGAGCCCAGGAAACATCACCGACCAACAACCCGACGACGAAGAAAAACTGCCATTTTATTTATTAAAGAAAGTGAATCTTCTTTGAAAGATCCAAGCTAGTAAAATAAAGACAAAACCAGTTTATTAACTTTAAAGTCCCACGATTTTTTTTAAACAGGCGACCTCCCACCCACACAATATCTTATTTTTAGTCTGTCCACTTAAGCAGCAAAATCAATTTTTAAATAAAAGCAAAAACTAACCGGATTTTTAAAATTTAATACATAAAAATCTACTAAAATGATAAACTGTTAATGCCTTTAGGCTAACACAGAACACATGTGCTTCAAAACACGCACCAGCCTCACCCCTACTGAGAAGATTCCGTAAACAATTATCTGCCCATTTCAGATCGGTAAAAGAATTCTGTTTTCGTGATGCGTGGTTTACATTCATAAAGTCTTCACTTAGAAGACAGTCGGATGCATGTTCTAACAGTGAAAACCCAGCACCAGGTGGGCAGGGTCCAGTCAGTACGGGGTTAAAGGTCTGCCTGATGCCCATTTACAACAAACAAACCTTTAAAGCTACAGCAACGCAAAATGACGGACAGGTATGGCTATCGCCAGAATTCAGTTGTTTCTCAACTTCTAGACTCTTTAACTCTACATTACTCACCTGTCACCTGTCCTCACACCTGTTTTAGAACAACTTCCAGTTTAGCACTAAAACTCAGTTCAATGCTTTCTGACTGAGTTCGTCTGCCCAGTGATCATCTGAGTCAGCAGAATTTTCATCCTGATATACAAAAAAAAAAAGAAGAAAAAGTGTAATAAAATAAGAATCTACCCAAGCAGTCAGCTGTCACTGGTTTGCCAAATTTTCTGAAACACACAGTAAGTACTCTTGCCACCTAACTACAGACTTACATAATCACGTGTACCTCAGAGACATGGCTTTACTCATCACCACAAATGATTTTTTCTTTAAATTATAAAACATCACCTGTGTGTTTACAAGATGTTATTAAAATTACGTGCACACATTTATGAAAACAGTTTTTTTTTTTACATAGTCAAACACAAACAAATCAGTAGTACAGGTACACAATAACTGATGTGAAATATGGAGAGCTAACCTACTATCAGAAACTTTTCAAAAGATGTCACTTTTATCTCTATCAGATCATTAAATATACATACATACACAGAGAGACAGACATAGTAATGGAATTAGAAAAACTCAAGCATACACAATGAATAACAACCGTAACTGAGAGACTCATGTAATAAGTACACAATACATTATTATAGATAATGTACAAAAACAGAATGAACATGTAGTACAGTGCATTAGTATTTGTTGTGTGGGCTCTCTGCTGTATACAGAGCCTGGTACCCTGTAGTCATGCTCCCACTCAGGTTATCAATGAATGGCTGTAGATTGTTGTTCCAAATATTGGATTCCATCAGCCTCCTAACATTCCAAATAGTTTTTTTTTTACTACACTGGCTGTATGCTTGGCGTAACTGTCATGTTGGAAGACGTGGCATGATGGACACAAGCCTGCCTACACCTGTCAGCAGCGCTTAGGTCTCGTGCAAATCTCCGAGAACCCCAACTAATGTGAGCCCCCATAGTTAACCCACCCCTATGCTTCACTGTGGTTGCTGTACTCCAACCATCCTTCAACAAACCACCCTTATTATTGTCAAACAGTTTACACTCAAACTCATCAGCAAAGAACATCTTCCAATGTTGGTCGCCCGCTGCTTGGTTGTTTCACTTCTGGACAGCTACATGTCGTCCACTAAAACCACTTCATGCTAATGTGTATCTTACCATCTGTGAAGAAACACTAACATCTGCACTTGCAGCTAGGCCATTAATGAGATCTCTACCGGCTTGTTGTCCACCACAGAGAACATGTCCTGGAGTACTTAACATCACTTCTGGAGAGTTTGAACTTTCTTCCTCAACTGCATCTATGGCAACATTACCAGTTTCATGTATCCTCCTCGTAGTCTTGCATACAGCTCCTACTGTAATGTGAAGTCAAGCTGCAATCTGCCACATGAAGTAGCCTTCACTAACCAAGATGTTGATTTTTATATACTTATCATGTGATATTTCCTTCCTAGGAGCCATAGTATTCACCACATTGCAATATCACAACCTGTATTAGAGTCCTTCTGCAGGTGTGGAAGTTTCTGACTGCTTGAATGACAACCAGTCAGGGTGCCACATCAGCCATAACTGCACTTTGGATCATTTCATTTTATACCCAGTTTTTCACCCGTTTTCATAATTATTACCAATACTCACTCTGTCTCTGTGTATATATATATATGGCTTGTTGTAATTATTAATCCAGATACCATAAAATAGACTGATATTTTAAAACAAATTCAAAACTGTAGTAAAGTAAATGCTCAGCAGCTACAGATGAGAAAGTTCCCTATAAGGTGGACTGAAAACTTTCTGGTCCATGTGGCACACCTGACCAATTCATCTTTCACATCAATGCATTTGACAGCATTAAAAGATTTAGTAAGGAGATACTTCGCCAAAAAGTTATTAATTATCCATAAACGCTACAGGAAAGCTGTAGTGCTTAAATTAGCAAATTCCATATTTATTCTAAGAAGAAACAAAGAATCGCTTACATTTTTTTCTCCAAACTTTAAAAAAATGTTTTAAAAGTAAAGCAAATACAAAAAAAAAAAAAAATGGCCTACATGTAATGCAAAACACTGACATACACAAGCAGATACCTACATTAGATACACTTTGATAGCACCCCATCTTGTATCTGATCAGGTCTCCCCACAGCATGTCCGTTTTACAGGTGGGACACTTTCCTTGAATGGGCACAATATAGTTGTCACTAGAAAATGTTTTGGCCAAACATGTCAGGTGAGTAACCATGGTACAGTGAAGCTGAATGCAGTTCAGGGTCTCATCACCTGTCTTGAAATATAGACATGTCATAAGTAAAGGAGCCAAGGCAGAATTTTGCTTCCCAAAAACTCTTAACCACACCAACCCAACACAATCCAGCTAAAGTCAAAACAACCAAGACACAAAAAACAACAACAACAAACTTTTTCAAGCAGTAAATAAGCAGATAATAAAAAAATTGCTGAACTTGCATGTCACGTACCACAATCTTGTCACAGCACACAGCACATCTTCTCCATCTTCTACAGGGCTGTGGTAAGTCACATAAATCATGGTTCACCATTCCACTTTCAGCCAACTCTGTGCACTGGCTCTGACTGGAATCCACCTTTTTACTCCGAACTGGCCCATATGCAACAGGCATGTGGATTGGTGGTTGGCATTTAGGGGAAAACTCCATCATGTATTCTTGCTTCAGCCACTGCACAGTTAACGGCAGGCGGCACCACGGACCTGTCTGCAGCATCTCCGACAGGATTCTGAAGCGATACTGAAATGCGCTTTCTGAATACTTCTTTTTAGGCAAGTGTTTCAAACGTCGGGAATTCTGAGGGTTCTGCCACGCCCACTCAAACTGCAATTTTAAAACAAAGAGCGTTTACGTTCCTGGCTATGCGAGGAACGTGAAGGATCACAGATTAGAACAATATAGATAATATGTTAAATACGTACGTACCCTCAAAGCTGGTATGCTGTTCGGAAATCCATGGATTGTTAGAACCATTTCCCTGAAACGAGGCATTTTGTTTTCGCTCAACAGAAATTTAAAAACATAACATAAAATAATAACATAACAATAAATGGCCAAAGCAATTCTAAATTAAATTATAAAATTAGGCCTGCATAAATATACCATGGTCCCTTTCCATGCGTTTTCCAAGCTCCCCCCGCCTTCTTCCCGGTGTTGTGCTGCCTGATTCTTCGATTTGGGTCTACTGTATATCCTATGTAAATCCGACCTTTATACTTTGGGTTGATGTTGTACAACAGGTACACACCATAAAAGTTTTCTATTTCATGCACCATTTTACTTCTCCTGCAAAAGTAAGAGAGAGAGAGAGAGAAAATGTAAGCCTAGACTACAGTTAGGTAAAACGACTGGGTCTTTAACAATCCTTGTGAGCATATTTATAAAAGTTTGCATATACAGTGCTTTGCCTTGGTAATTTGGCCACCTGTTGTTATTACAATATTATTAGATTTTATCATTAAAAATTGCAGTGAATTTTTAAAATGAGACAAGACATTAAGCAATATTTCATCTAGAATGACTTCAAAAATAAAAGGAACCCCCACACCAAATACCAGTTTATGTAAATAACCAGATTAATATCTTTAATTGTGTGTTAAAGTTGTCTCCCCATTGAGGTGGCAAGTAAACATTTTCGAGAGAGAGAGAGAGAGAGATGAAGCATCCAACACAATAACTCTAGATTGCCTTCAAGTACCGGACACCCACATCTTTCAGTAGTTAGGCTACAACCAAACCATGTACACCAGTCACCAAAGCTTCTGTTAACAAGTCACTAACTTGAAAAGGTCAGTTCCTGAAATGTAACAACAGCAATCTAAGAAAGGCCTTTTTTTTAACCTTTCTAAAGATGCACTAGTTAATCAAAGTAACCAAAAATTCAACACTGCAACTTCTTTTATTTTTGCCACATTGGCACACACAGAGTAAGGTAAACCGGTCTCTTTCACTTAAAATCTAAAAAAAAAAAAAAATAAATAAAAACTTACATATAAATTATGGACCGAAACCGGATGTAACAAGCACTCACCTGGTTGATGCTAATTCTCGTAAACGGTACTAACCAGTAAAACTCACTAACAGTTTTGCCACTGATAATCCCCTCACCACTATAAGGGGAGACAGATTTTAAAATAACAAGGCCACAGTTGAGTCTTAACAAATTATACTCCACGGAGAATTTCCCATAAGGAAGAAGTTCCACAACTCTGTTCGACATTTATATCAGAGCCAAAGTAAAAATAAGGTGAATATAGCAGGTTGATAGAAATGCAGAGGAAATAATGATGCAACATGCTTGCCAAAAGAATCCACTTACATTACAACGATCCACATTCACAAACTCTGTCTGCTCCATTACACTGAACTCCCACTTATGTCTTAAATCACATTAGCATATTCGCCACAAGAAACAAATCCATGCAGTTTTAAAATGTTACAGCTATTTGTGATTCAGTTTCAAAGTCAGCATTACTAATCACAGATTATCAATCGCAAGCAAGAAATGTAAGAGCCCCACGCCAATACTTTGGTGTCCAGTTGAGTCTTTTTTTTTTCCCCTTAAGAGACAACAGACTTGGACCTGTGCAAAATACCATCTAATCACGACT